>JAUIMM010000915.1:1590000-2243330 GCA_031769625.1 Taudactylus pleione
CAACTGCTCCCTCTACTATTTGCAGCTGCTGGGGAGCCGCTAACAGGGCGGTGGGGTGGAGAGAGAGAGAGAAGAACAGCGCTGATAGCGCTGTCCTTCTCTGCCCGCCGGCTGCTCTGCCATCAGCCGCCGGGCTGCTGCTAGCTCCGGAGGAGGGAGAGACGGACAGCGCTATCAGCGCTGCCTTCTCTGCCCTGTCGGCGGCTGCTCTCCAGAAGGGGGAGGGAGAGAAGGACAGTGCTATCAGCGCTGCCTTCTCTGCCCCAGTCAGCAGCCGCCGGGCTGCTGTCGGGGGTGGATGTGCCTTCGTTGGGCTGCCCGATCACTGCTAGCAGTGATCGGCCGGCCCACGCGGAGGGACAGTGTGCAGAGGAACCAGGAGGTCCCTCTGTGATTGGCGGCTGCTAGAAAATTATTTTCCAGCAGCCGCCCACATAGCTTTCCTGACTGGTCGTATCAGATACAACCATGTCAGGAAAAGCCCAGTCTGGTATGGTCGTATCTGATACGACCATGCCAGGCAAGTGGTTAATCCTGATGTTAAACAGCATTACTGTCCAGTGAATGACATTATCTATTTGATTATATACAGTGTTTTGAGAATGACACAAGTATTGGTTTTTTTCACAAAGTTTGCTGCTTCAGTGTTTTTAGACCTTTTTGTCAGATGTTACTATGGTAATACTGAAGTAAAATTACAAGCATTTCATAAGTGTCAAAGGGCTCTATTTACTACAATCCGCATTGGGAATGCAGATTGCAGTGTGATATTACCAACTGAATTTGCTTGCGATAAAGCTCTGTCCCTGCGAATTCCCTCCACGCAATTATCACAGTATTTTTGCAAAAAATACAGTGACAAATGCCCGCGCATGCGCTGACCACCCGTCGCTAAGACCCGCCCCATGATTGCGGACCCCCTCCATGACCCCCTCCCTTAATTACACTTACCTGCAGTGATCGGTGCTCCGGTGATGTCCTCCGTGGCGCTCCGGTGATGTCCTCCGTGGCTCCGGTCAGCTGACATCCCATCATGCACTGGGACCCGGTCAGGTGACGACCGGGCCCCAGTGCAGGATGGGAAACCAGCTGACCGGAGGGAGGACATCACGGGAGCCCCAATCACCGGTCCCTGGACTCAGGTAAGTTATTTTTTTTATTATTTTTTTTTAATTTATTTATTTTTTTTAGCAGTGATCAGCGTGTGGTCTGCTTAGACCACACAACTGTTCAATGGGGCCGGCTCCAGGGTCTGCTCTGCCAGTTAGACCGGAGCAGGTGTCCGGTAACTGGGGGAAACCCTGGATAATGCCACCTCCAGGTGGCGTTATCACAGGGCTTTCCACGGTATTTTTTCACAATTTATTTTTAATAACTTTGGCCAGATCACATTTCCCATTACAATTATGGGAAATGCAATCTGCTTACTAAAAATAAGTGATAATTAGGGCTTGGAGTAGAATTTTACGAATTCTACTCCAATATTTTTGTAAAAATAATGTTAATAAATAGAGCCCAAAGGCTTTTATTGAGAATTACATTAAGTTTATGCAAAGAGTCAATATTTGCAGTGTTGACCCTTCTTTTTCAAGACCGCTGCAATTCGCCCTGGCATGCTGTTAATCAACTTCTGGGCCACATACTGATTTATGGCCGACCATTCTTGTCTAATCAATGCTTGGAGTTTGTCAGAATTGGTGGGTTTTTGTTTGTCTACCCACCTCTTGAGGATTGACCACAAGTTCTTAATGGGATTGAGGTCTGGGGAGTTTCCTGGCCATGGACCCAATATTTCAATGTTTTGTTCCCCAAACCACTTAGTCATCACTTTTGCCTTATGGCAAGGTGCTCCATCATGCTGGAAAAGGCATTGTTCGTCACCACACGGTTCTTGGATGGTTGGGAGAAGTTGCTCTTGGAGGATGTTTTGGTACCATTCTTTATTCATGGCTGTGTTCTTAGGCAAAATTGTGAGTGAGCCCACTCCCCTGGCTGAGAAGCAATCCCACACATGAATGGTCTCAGGATGCTTTACTGTTGGCATGACACAGGACTGATGGTAGCTTTCACCTTTCCTCCTCCGGACAAACGTTTTTCCAGATGCCCCAAACAATCTGAAAGGGGATTCATCAGAGAAAATAACTTTATCCCAGTCCTCAGCAGTCCAATCCCTGTACCTTTTACAGAATATCAGTCTGTCCCTGATGTTTTTCCTGGAGAGAAGTGACTTCTTTGCTGTCCTTCTTGACACCAGGCCATTCTCCAAAAGTCTTTGCCTCACTGTGCGTGAAGATGCACTTACACCTGCCTGCTGCAATTCCTGAGCAAGCTCTGCACTGGTGGTTCCCCGATCCCACAGCTGAATCAACTTTAGGAGACGGTCCTGTCGCTTGCTGGATGTTCTTGGGCACCCCGAAGCCTTCTTCAAAACTATTGAACCTCTCTCCTTGAAGTTTTTGATGATCCGATAAATGGTTGCTTTAGGTGCAATCTTACTAGCAGCAATAGCCTTGTCTGTGAAGCCCTTTTTGTGCAAAGCAATGATGACTGCACGTGTTTCCTTGTAGGTAACCATGGTTAACAGAGGAAGAACAATGATTTCAAGCTCCACTCTCCTTTTAAAGCTTCCAGTCTGTTATTCTAACTCAGTCAACATGACAGAGTGATCTCCAGACTTGTCTTCGTCAACACTCTCAACTGTGTTAACGAGAGAATCACTGACATGATGTCAGCTGGTCCTTTTGTGCCAGGGCTGAGATGCAGTGGAAATATTGTTTTGGGTATTAAGTTCATTGTCGTGGCAAAGAGGGACTTTGCAATTAATTGCAATTCATATGATCACTCTTCATGACATTCTGGAGTATATGCAAATTGCCATCATAAAAACTGAAGAAGCAGACTTTGTGAAAACCAATACTTGTGTCATTCTCAAAACTTTTGGCCATGACTGTACAACGCACTGCAGAATTGCATGCTGCATTAACAAAATACTTTTGGGCTTTAACATAGGAAACACATAACCTAAACAAAACACTGTTAATGCCAAGTTGCTGCAAAATGAGCATAATTTACCCGCACAGTGCTGGAGATGTGGCAGAATATGTGTCCACTAACGCATAACTGAACCTAAGGATGACAGGAGCACAATATACTTAATTTAATAATTTTAGCAGAATTTCTCAATAAGAATCTTTCAGCATAGGGGTTCCGGGAAAAAAGTGCCGATACTCTAGGGCGCCGTGATTCAAAAAAGTTTGGGAACCACTGCCCTAATACCTAGTGGGAACTAATATAAAGTTTACCTTTACCAAGCAATAACATTTGAACAAAGCAACTCTTCCACAGGTGAATGCCCTTTATGGCATATTTCAGTGGAGTGTGACTACCTATTGTATAACAAGTGCAAGAAGCTACACCAGCCTTTAGCCAATACATCAGCGGATTAGAACACTTAATAAGTACAAAAAATCTTTGAACAACATAACTATCATTATAGTGTATATGGTAGCAGCAGGGATGTGAAGTATTGTACTGATTGAAACTAATGAAACAGCAGTTTATGATCCTCCAGTTTCTGACAAGTGCTGTTTCTTTAGAGTAGAAGGAAGGCCTCAGGTCAAACTGCCATTCCCTAGTAAACGCTTATAATTTATTTATTGCTATCCTAAACCTCTTTTGTGATGAGAGTGCTTAGATAGAGAACTTGCACAACAAGAAGTGCAAATAATAGCAGTTGCTTACATTGACTTCGTAGTCATGTTGTTCTTTTTTGGAACAGCTGCTAGTGATTTCTTACCTATATTATGTTACCCAAATCCCATAGCCACATGGAAATTCCTTATTTATTCTATACATAGAACAATAAACTGGTTTCCATAAAGACATCAGAGAAATAGATGGCTTATCTTAATCTTGCTGGAGAATGATCTTTTAGGTCTACAAACTGCACCATTCAGCTGACATTACTGAATGTCAACTATAGTGTACGTAGGCAAACACAAAGTTATACTGAAAGCCAGTGTTTAATAGTTCTCATCCTCAATGCAACACAGCAGTCTGCTTTTTTTTCCTTTTACAGCATTTACAGAAAAGAATTGATAACTGTATTAAAATCAGGACTGTCTGATTCCTTGCTTTTTCTGTCTCCCCACATACCCTGGGAAGCTGCATAGCGCACAGAGTAGTCTTATCAATTATGGGTGCACATACACACGGATGGTGATGATCGCCAGCAATAGCCGACACTTTCTGATTGGATGACTGTAAATTTGCCTCTAAAGCTTGTAGGTTATTTCTTCATTGAGAATATGTATGATTTTGTGGGTGTATTTTAAATAGAGATGAGGGGTTTGGTTCTTTTCGGTTGCGGCCGGAACTGAAGAAAGACATGTTTTGGGTATCCAATAGGATAAATCTGAACTTGCGCTCAGCACCGGGATTTCTATAGTGAAATCCTGCCGCTGAGCAGACATTCAGGTAGTACTGTCCTTAGAGGACTGTACTGTGTTCGTGGCTTGGATCAATTTGTTTTTCTGTTTAGCGAAGCCCCTGGATGCCTACTTGGAAAGAAGAGGAAGAGGTAAGTATGGATTTTTTTTTTTACAGGTATCCGTGGATTTCTACTTGAACAAGGGGATGTGAATGGCTTCAGGGATACTAGGTGAATATGTGTGATAGTGAGTGTGAGTGTGCATGTATGTTTTAATAAACTTATACTGTCACGGTGTGTACTGTCTTTTTTTAATAATTATTTTGCAGGTGAACTACAGGTATTAGCCAGCCTGTAATGCCCCTCATGATGGTTGTGCTTGGGGGGGTGGCGTTTTTTAAAAATGTTCACACTTTTTATTCATATTTTTTTACACAGTAGCATGGACAGATCTCACTCCATGCATCTGTGTCAAGTAATGACGTCGGCATCGTGCAGGTCCGAACGACATATCATTCAGGCATAAACATTGAACGATATGCCATGGATCGTGTACGAGATTGCCAGATCTTACCTGCAGTAGGTAAGATCTGAAGATACAACAGACAACCCACGGGTACGCTCATTGGCATCGTTACCGTAACTGAACACTCACGACTTGCACATATTATGCACGATGTGTCGTTCTGATGCATCGGAATTGTCCAAATCGTGCATAATATCGTCTAGTGTTTAGGCACCTTTAGACTGCCCACAATTAAGGGAAATCAATATGCTAACTCCTATATTAGGAATATGTGCACTGGAAACAAGGTAAATATATAATATCCCCAAGTTACCTCTGAGTAGGTGTTTTACTAACATTCCATAAAACAATCATAAACTAAAAATAAACCATGCTCAATTATATGTTCCCATTAAATAAAAAAAAACCTGATCGCAAAAACAAAAAAAATTAGTTACACCTAAATATAATCCAATATTTTAATATCATTCACATTTTAATCTTCACACATTAATAGCAAGGCAACTGTGAGGAATAGCATAGTTCAGTGGTTCTCAAACTCGGTCCTCAGGACCCCACACGGTTCATGTTTTGCAGGTCCCCTAGCAGCTGCACAGGTGTATTCAGTACTCGTTGACACATTTTAAAAGGTCCACAGGTGGAGCTAATTATTTAACTTGATTCAGTGTGGAGACCTGGAAAACATGCACTGTTTGGGGTCCTGAGGACCGAGTTTGAGAACCTGTGGCATAGTTCAATAATGCAGAAAAAACACACACTTTTGTATCACTGAAATTCATATTGACTTTCACATGGAGCCGACAGAGATAAAGAGCTGAATCAGCAATACGCTTTACTTTCAGTATTTTGAAATGGTTAATAATAAACTTACATTTAGTCCCTCCCCCAAACATTAAAAGTAACCAATTGGAGAACCATAACAGTCCAATATCCAGCATGGGCACAAAAGGTCAAAATTTAAAGCATAACATAAATAAACCAGTAAAAACACAACATAGAAATGATTCGCGTTTCAAATACTGACTCACACAAGGAACTAGAAGTATTAAATAAACTGAATTGAAGTACATATAGAACACGTGTTATTTATGTTCTCTATCATGAGATAAATGAAAGAAGACCAAATTTCTTGGGGACTGGTTTAAATGTTTGCTGTAAACATTTATTTTCCCACTACAGGTTATTTTGCAACACTTCTTTACCTCTCATTAGATTTTGCTCATGAAGCAGAAACTTTAATCAAAGTAGTATGTTTTATGTCCTAGGGGGTATATTTACTAAAGTGCAAGTGTTTAGAAGTGGAGATGTTGCCAATAGCAAAAAATCAGATTCTAGATATTATCTTCTAGAAGGTGCTATATAAATATTAAGTAAAATCTGATTGGTTGCTATGGGCAACATCTCCATGTCTAAAAACCCGCACTTTAGTAAAGATACCCCATGGAGTCAGATACATTAACAGCAGATTGAGCAAACTAGTATATAAAAACAAATTTGCATCACACCCTTGTATTTTATTTTTGAAGGAGAATCACCTGCACCCTGAAACTAAAATGGTTTGCATTTACATTAAGTCATTCATTACTAATTGATGTGTCACCAAAAGTGAAACAACAAGACAGTGATTGCCTGGTGATAACATGCAACAGTACAGTTGTAGAGAGGCACAAAGCATAGAGAACACAACTGTAATTACTGAAGGAATGCAGAGTTGTGAATGTTACACAGGTACATGATACAACTAGTGAATGATGGAGATGAGCACATGAGTGTATTGAGAGGGTGCATGAGGAAGAAGGTGGTGGTAACTTGTAAAATATTGTTTAAATCTGATTTGGGCACAGTTCTAACAACGTCAACATCCAGCAACATATGTGAGCAAAAGAACAGGAATTATCATAAATGGATATGGTGCATGAAGTATAAAATTAATATTGAACCTTTCACTTACAGTACTCAGGGGTCTATTTACAAAAAAAAAAATAAAAAAAAAAATAAATAATAAAAAAAAAAAATTCATGGGACCCCGAGTGATGCTCAGCTCCCCGGAGACAATGGCTGACAGCGGTAAGAGTAGTCTTACAACTTGCCTGTCCAGTTTGGTTGGCGTACCGGATGCCACATGCGCACTGAAACTAGAGCTTGACTCAGAACTTCCAGGTGCAGATTCAATAAAGAAAACAGATTAAAAAGATAATGAAATGCACTGAAAAAATGTATTCAGCCCTGTAAAAGATGCTTACACTTGGGCTCCCTCACCTAACGCCATCCTGGTATTTTGCAATTGGAGGACAGCTGTGGGACTTGAAAAAATGTGGAGTAACAATTCACTCTTGCATGTTTTACATCACAAATTCTTGGGATTTGCAAATGTAGCAAAATGAACAATTTTCTGGACTGGAAACCCCCTGCATGTAACAAATCTCATAATTGGGTAGGCCAACCACTTCTCTCCCTAAAAACGCCCCCTTCTTTGCTGCGCACAACTAAGGACAGAAATCCTGATTGTTGGGACAGTGGAACAGTCCCCTAAAATCAGAACTTTCCTGATTAAATCATTAATCTCAGTAATATTATTGAACACAAACTTGTGTTAAGACAAAAAAGTAGTAAGCCTTAAATATGTTTTAAGCAGTAGTTTGCAAACCTCAAATATGTCTTAAAGCAGTAGTTTTCAAACCCGATCCTCATGGAACCCTAAACACTGCATGTTTTACAAATCTAGCAGCTGATGCACAGGTGTGTTGAATGACTAAAGGCCCCCATACAACAGCAATTGATTGCAGCAATCGTGCAATCTGCAATCGATTGTGTATAAACATCTTTCCCTTTTTCAATCGATTGTGGTAATTCTGCAATCGATTGAAAAAGGGAAAGATGTTTATACACAATCGATTGCAAATTGCACGATTGCTGCAATCAATTGCTGATGTATGGGGGCCTTTATGCAATAGATCTACAGGTGGTACTAATTATTCCTATTGATACCTTAAGAACATTCATCGTAAGACCAGGTACACACTGCAAAGACAGGCAATCGGGATGGTCAGGATGAATTCCCTTTGACCCTGACCATCTGTGATTGCCCGTACACACTGTGCAATTTCATGAATGAAGGAACGATATCTTGTTCCGTTCTTCATTAAACTGCACCACCTCTTACATGATATCTTCTGATTGGCCGTGAAGCAAGGCCCACCAAAAGATATTGTGTAGGACCCACTGGAGTGTACAATTGTACATACACACTGTACGATATGCACGGTTGTTCCAATATGCTTGGATATGATAAATCGTGCAGACATTGTTGTTTTACAATAAAACATGCATATATTGTCGATATCCACTGCGGGCCACTGGCACTGCAGTCCCCTATGTGGCTGCAATGTGTCCGTATGTATCAAGCTCTGTAGCCTGTAGAAGCATATGGGGATCCGAAAGGTCACTCTCCATAACCCCATGGCTTGCAAATGCGCAGGCTGAAGGTTGAGCATGTGTATAAGGACTCCTGGGTCATAATCCCAGAAGTCGTTAGATCGCCCACATTGCAAGGCACTACTCTTATCAGAAGAGCATTCCCAAGGGTAATTATTCATGGATATGGCATTAATAAACTCCAGTACGCATGCAATAAGAGGCCAGATGTATCAAGATGCCTCTCGCCCTTAGCGTGTTCCATCCACCAAAACAGTAAAGGAATCCACAGTGGGCACAAGGCACAAGACCCACAACACATTGGAGGAAACGATTTTTGGTGCACATTGTACATAGGGCCTGATTCAGAGCCGCTCGCTCTGAATCAGGGCCGGGCTTTTTTTTTTTGGAGCGGCCTCTTGGCCGCTCGCATAGCTGTGGGTGACCACCCACAGCTATTGCGAGAGGCCAGAATGATGGTCTCGATGGTCAAGATCATCGCGACCATCGGGCTTGCGACGAGACCCTTGTGGTAGGGTCTCGCCCATCGCAAGCCCCAGAGAGCTTTCGGCTCTAACAGAGCCGGAATCTCTCCACTGACATCACTTGTGATGTCAGTGGGGCCGCCCCCAAATGGCAGGCGTTCTCATGGGAACACCTCAGTTTGGGCAGCCACCCCCACGGCCCGCCCACCAAACGGGGCTAGCGGTCACTCAACATCGACAGCTAGCCCCCTTTGGTGCGAGACCCGGAGCGACAGAGTGCACGTCGCTAGCCGGGTCTTGCGCATGCGCACGACGGAGCCGGCTCCGTCGTGCACATTCGCTGTGGGCCACCATCGACCCGGTTGCGAGCGCTCAGTGCTTGCGACCGGATCTGAATCAGGCCCATAGTTCTTCACAGTTCTGTGATGTCATCAGTTCCTTATAATTTGATATTTTATATTGTTCATGAATAGTGGTTAATCCAAGAATGCCTGCGTCCACAGCTACTGCAGTGGTTATTTTCTTAAATATGCTGAGTCACACACTGTATTTGGCAGCAATGAATACTATATTTCTGAAGAGTTTTACTACACAACCATCCCTGTAGCATTTTGCTATCGTGTTACCATCGCACAAGCTATACCTTGAAAAGTACAAACACGAAACTGCTGAAGGCAGAAATGTAATATTAGTGAGCTGGCTCATTATGAAGGAAAAAAGTTTCTGTCTGTCTGGAAACAGTAACTTTTAGTTAAAAATATAACTCTTACTCATTAGGAAGTCTGGGTGGGCAGAGGGCAAAGATGAATGGAAATGTAATGTGTCACATGGCCAGCAAAGCTGTGTTTCAGAAGTGGGTGTGTCACAACAACTAGAGGCAAATAATGAGGCCTTTATTCTGAACAGGTTTATGAGGACTAGCTGGAACATTCAAAACATAAAAAGACTTAAGTGCAGAGTCTTCATACATGCAGAGTGCGTTCAATTTTAATGACTTCCCATAATTTGATTCATAAAGTAGCTGCCTATAGTTATGTCAAGGATGACCCTTAATCAAGCTATAAATTACAGGGCAATTATGAAAACAAACAGGTCAGTGAATACCAGAGCAACAGATCTAAAGTGCACAATGAAAAGAAAAGATTCAATTATTGTAACATGTGCCATAGAAGGTAGACCTAAATGTTTAGCACAGCATACAAGAGTGCTTTTCAAAACTCAGGGCCTGAGGCGAGCCCCGGAGCGAGAGAGAAATTCTCTTGCTCCGGGACTCACTACAAAATGGGCGGCTGTCGATGTTGAAAGGGATGGGGCCACGTGGCCCGAACCCCCGTGGTTACTACACTTAATATGAGTGCGGCATTATATTTTCGGTTCAATCTAGAATTGATCATCAGAAAGACACCATTGAATAGATGTAGCTGTGCCGCCATCGCAACATGTCTTTTTGCTGGCATATAACTATCATTTTTAAACCATTTGATGGTTTAGCCATTGATGGTGTGTTCAAGTGCTTGTGCAGTGGACATATATAGTTTGCGCATATGCAAATGTTCTGTACAGCAGACATATTGTACACCATGACATTGCCAAGCTTCAGGAAACCTCCAAGGGAATGAAGTGGGAGATGATTGCCACCATCTCCCGTCCTGAACTAAATGAGGCATCTCCATCAGAACAAAAACACTAACAGTTATGAAGCATCGATTTCTAATGGCCATGTTTAGGTGAAACTTGCCGAGAGGTGTCGGCTTGCAAAAGCCACAAGTTCCTACATACACTCCAAGTTTCAGTGCGGAACGTGGACAATTATCTACTGTTAGATGAATATATACTTGACAAGTCATGAGATAGGAACAAATACTGAGCATGCTCGCTACGTCAGTGTCGGATATAGAGGGATGGGAACTTTTATTTGGAAATCTGTTATCTTGAGAGTTCCAAATCTATGTCTAAAAAATAAATAATTGCTGCTGCTCAGGGATTATGTTATACAGGCCTTATCACACATTCACTGCGAGGAGCACTGCAAAACAAATTATTCATAACCTGAATGCTGAGGAAGATTGTGCTACAGATGTTCCACCCTTGATGCTCCAGATTACAGAAAAAAAAACATCTCTGATCTATACTTTTCAGTATATGGTTTAAATATTTAACATGTATGGTATGACAAGGCAAATACTATGTATTTCTGATCCATCCAGAGATGGATGCATATGGGAAAATATGCTAATGCTGCAGTAGGTGTCTGAGGTTAGACGCCTCCTGCCTACACCTTATAAGATTTCCCTTGAAATTTTCCCTTGAAATTTTACATACGATGTGTTCAAAAGGTGTACGATTTTTCATACAATCATACGATCCGATGCTTCGTTTCACTAGTTGTATGGCGATGTATACTCACTTCAATTTCAACACACACAAGCTGCGATGCGATGCTGCTGCTCGGAACGCCGACTCATGACAAAATGGAGGAGAGGGGAGTGGCTAGGGATTTTTATACACCTCGCAATCAGACATCGGATCGTATTACCTTCCAAAAGTGATACGATGTGTGTCACATCATGGTAGGATAGGTCGCCCTCGTGCGGTTTTCTGGTACGAGAGGCGATCAATTACACGACTGCGGGGACGCGCATCGCCATCGTATGTACACCAAAACAACATACGATTTGTACGATTGCTCGTTACTATCGATCTAAATCGTACACATCGTATAAAAAAATCTTACCGTCTATAGACGCTGCGAGTGGGCGTCTAAGTCCTTGCACATTTGGACGCATTGTAGTGGCATTACCATAAAGTCACAAATGCTGCTCTGGCAAAAGATGCAAGGACAGATGCGACTGCGTACGACTCAGAATTACATTGCTGAATTCTACCATACATAGCTTCATATGCCACCTTATAGCACAGTGGGCCTGATTCAGAGGCGCTCGCAAAAAGTGAGAGCTCGCTCTGAATCAGGGCGGGCGCTGGTTTTTCTGTTTTAAAATGGAAAATTCTACCTTTTTAGTTTTATCACAGAAAGACACTGCAGTGTACAAAAGCATGATTTTCACTGTAAGACAGAGGCACTCAAACTTTGCCATTACAGTTCAGGTTTTAAGGATATCCATGCTTGAGCACAGGTGACTTAATTAGTATCTCGGTCAATTTAATTTAACCATCTGGACTCAAGCATGGACAGCCTTAAAACCTGGACTGTAATGGTGTAGTTTGGGAGAGACTGCTGTAAGGCATTGTGCAGTCACAGCTACAAGGGTAATAACACTGCCTTATAAAACATTTCAAACACTGCTCCCCAGGTCTGGAATCATAATTTTTCTTTCTTTCGTCTACCTTTTCTATACTGCCCTATACATCCACCACCAACAGCCATACCTTTCCATGAGAATGGGATTGAAATATTGGCGGGTTCAAATCACGACCGTGGAAGCAAGACGGGAGGAGATCCCGACTGTAAGTATCTTAACCCTCCTCCTCTCCCACCCTAACCCTAACTTTCCCTTGGTGGTGCCTAACCCTAAGGCCCCATGGGGGTGTCTAAACCTATCCCCCTTCCCGCACCCTAAACCTAACCCTCCCGTGTCGGTACCTAATGCTAACCCCACCTCTCCCCCCCCCGAACTCAAACCTCCCTCGGGGGTGCCTAACCCTAAGTCCCCATAGGACGTACCTAAACCTAAGACCCCCCGTCGCGGCTCATACTTACCTGCCTTTGGTCTCTTACGATCGGGATGCCGGTTGCCGGGATTCCAATGCCAGTATCCTGATTCGTGCAGAGATAACGGCAGCAGCATTTTGCCTGGCGGCAGGATGCCGGCGTCGGTATATCGATCGCCGGAATCTCGTCCGCCGGGATATTAACTACATCCCCTTTCCATGATCACTATCCCAGATACATTCAATATACACTAGTATGTGGACACCCCTCTAATTAGTACATTTCTCCATTTCAGCCACACCCATTGCTAACAGCTACATAAAATCAAGCATACAGCAATAGTTATACCACTTTCAGATTTAAATTCACGGCTTCAACACATGTCGGACCCAGGACACCAAGCACAGGTTGAAGCCGGGATACCCCTTTCACACTAATGGGGATGACCCAGGTTATTCCCGGGTCATCGCCCTTCACACCAAATCGGGGTCAAGCAGTGACCCAGGTCTTACGGAATTCAGTGGGTGCTTGGAGGTGATCTCATCTCCAAGTGCCGCTGTCCCTGGCCAATCAAATTGTTTTAGACGTGACCCAGTTCATCAAGATCCGGGCAGCACCTGTCACACTTGAGCCGGTTTGTCGACCCGGGTTCCAAGTCCCAGGAAAAACCCTGCTAGGGTCGTGGACTTGGGACTGTCAATCTGGGTTGCACCTTTCAGACCCAGGTTGATGTGCATTCACGCGCCAAAACCCGGGTTTTAGGCGTAAGTCTGAAAGGGATATTAATCAAGCATTAGCAAAAGGTAGGTTGTACTGCAGAGCTCAGATACTTAACATTGCACACATAGCATAGGATGCCACCTTTACATCAAGTCTATAGGTCAAATTTCAGCCTGCTACAGGTGCTTCTGTGAACTGTAAGGGTGCCCACACACTAGACGATCATCTGCACAATTCCGATGCATCTTAACTGTAAATCATTTAAATTTGTGCAAATTGTGCAGTTTCCACTGAGTGATAACGATCTGATGCGCGGTCCCGCGAGTCGTTAATCGTATTTTCAGATCTTACCTACTGCAGGTAAGATCTGGCAATCTCTTTAACGATGCACTGGAATCATTAAGGACGTTAGTAGATTGTTTGTCAAAATTAACACTTTATGCATGATATTGTTTGTCCAGGCCTGCCAGAGAGCTGCTGGGGAGTTCAAGGGAAATCGTTAACGGCATTGCATCGTTTGCGAGTCGTTTAGTGTGTGGGCATCTTTAGAGCTGATATTGTGAAGTGGAAACAAACCGCTCAGCTGCAAAGTGATAGGCCACACAAGTGCACAGAGGGTGGGATGTGTCAAAGCCTTTTTGTGGTCATCTATATACTTTCCCTATATGTAAAAAAATGTCCACAGCACATACCATAGATATCTGCGGTCCCCATAGGATATTATGGTTGCAATGAGCCCACATGCATCAAGCTCCGGAGCTTGTGTCTGCTAGCAAACTCCATCAATAGACGGAGTTGGCTATAGGAGCCTATGGGATTTTTTTCACAACAATCCAAGGAGAGGATGTATGTAAAATAAACAAATGAGTACTATGTAGAACTTATTAAGTCAATGAGTAAATGTTTACAATGTGTAAATAATATATTAGTAATATTCAAAATAAGGTGTTTTTTTTTTCGTTTTTTTTTAAATATGTGTAAAGTGAGTATTCATTGTGCATACTTGCTGCCCTAGTACAGGTCTATATGTACAGTCAGGTGCATAAATATTGGAACATTGACATAATTTTCATATTTTGACCTCTGTTCACCACCACAATGGCTTTGAAATGAAACAAACAAGATGTGCTTTAACTGCAGACTTTCAGATTTAATTTGAGGGTAATTACATCCAAATCAGGTGAACGGTGTGAGAATTACAACGGTTTCTATATGTGCCTCCCACTTTTTAAGGGGCCATTTATGCACCTGACTGTATATTGTCTTTTCATATATGTGTGCTTGCAAGTCACCTATCAGGTTAGGATGACCCAAAGTGCATACCAAGCAATTAAGGAGGGATTAGATCAGTGGTGTCAAACTCCGGCCCTTCAGCTGCAGTAGAACTACACATCCCAGCATGCACTGCCAGAAATTTTGCTATTAGGGCATGCTAAAACTGTGGCAAGGCATGTGGGATATGTAGTCCCACAGCAGCTGGAGGGCCCGAGTTTGACACCACTGGATTACATGGTAGTTAACAGAGATGACCATTTCCAACCATGACCCCCTTTCACTATGGACTGCAGTTGTTGACTTCAGGGGGCAAACAGGTTAAATTGACCTTCATGCTTCTCAGTGCAAACACATGTTCCATGCATTTCACAATTAATTATTCAAGGGTACACATTCTTCTATTCTCACAGAGGCTTGCATTCATATCACACTAAACTGAACTATAGCTGCAATCAGTTTTACTGAGAGTCAGTCACGTTAATAGGCATTTACAAAAAGCAGACTGTAAATGTCAGCTGCAGTAAAACATCATTCTGCTCAGAGAACCCCAGTTGTTTCTATTTTTTTTGCATTTATTGATTTGTAAGGAAGATACCATAACTCTCCCAAAGACTGAGACAAGGAGAACACTCCAAAACATGTACTTTTAAGAGACCAAACAATTCACTGGGACTGTTAAAAGGGGCCTATCCATTAGCAGATCTTTTTCAAAAGATGAAAGACAAAAGATTATCCCTTGAAAATTCCTGGGGCTGCGGTGACAGATATCTGTCATGTACATGACAAATTTTTGCAAATGACGAATGACGAACGATATTGCATGACATCATTCAGGAGTGGATTTTATTTTAGGTTTCTATTCATTTTCATTAAAAATATTGTTCGTCATTTACTGCAACAGATATTTCTAATATCTGTCAGCAATAAGTGATAATTGACCAACATGTTGGAGAGACAAAAGACTAAATTTATAGGCCGCGGGAGTGCGCATTTTCATCGTTCAGAGCCTATCCATTAGCAGATAAATTGAACGACTGAACAATAAATCGTTCATCATTCAAATTTATCTGCTAATGGATAGGCCCCTAAAGGCTGAAGCCCAATGTTGGGTTTCTTGGGTACCTTTATTGACAAGCTAAAGTCAGAATCTCATATTGAAGAGCAGAACAGATGAGCCCAGAACCCGATATTTTACAACAAAGTAAAAAGAATAGGACCTTAGACTCTAAAGGAATTGTGTTCTGTGACCAGAATACAAAAAATAATAATATAAAAATATGAGCAAAATACTATTTTTACAAATAACAGCATTATTTTAGTTTAATGTCCCTACAAATGTGAAAATGGATAATTCTGACACAAGCAAGATGTAACAACTGCTATGTCAAGAGGATCTCATATACAGTTTGTAGGAGATGATAGAAATAAGATGACAGTGCGTTCTTATTGTCACTCGGCAATTGGACTCAGAGCTGACAGTGACCAGGTCTTGCCCTATATGTATAATTAGATGCATTTTGCACCTTTCAGTTGCACTTGATAAGCATATTTCTAGGCTCCTTTTGCCCAATTCCATGAGAAACTTAAAACAAATCAATGTTATAAAGATAGTCCCAATGTCTCCTCACTTTCATGATTCATTTCTGAAGTAAGTGGGGATAAAGTACAGTACGCAAGAGAATAAAAGGTGCTAAAAATGAATGGGGTGGTGCGATTGTAAAGTGGTAGGATGTTGGATGTTACATTTCCTTTACCACCACAGGTCTGTATTCAATTTGAGGCGAAAAGTCCAGACTTTTCACCTGCTGGACTTTTTGCCTCCTTCGCCTGTTTTCCAGGCGGAAAAGTATCACGCACATGCCCACTATTCCCTGTATTCAATTCCAAAGTAGGCGAAAACGGGAACAGGCAAAACTTGGATCCGGGTAAAAATACGGGAATTTTTGGGAAATAATTGAAGGAGCCCAATAGAGATGTCCAGACCTGGGGAATCACTATGGGTACCCCTATTTTTGCCTGCAGAAGAAAGTCGGGTGTTTAAATATCCGCGGCAGGTGCTTTTTTCCCTGACATTGAAGAAGTGATGCAGAAGAGCACTTAGCTTTATTTTTTGTTTTAAAAAGTGTTCCCATCAAATTTGGGGTACTTGAAAATGGGTACTAGCATATTTTTAAGTCCCTAAACTAATTTTTGAAATAATTCTGCAAAAATGCACCTGCCGCTAATAGCCTATTCTAGAAAACACCTGCCGCATACTCACAGAATAGCCCAGAATGTATTTCCCTATTTTTATACACTGTTCCCCTTCTTTTTTTTTTTCACCCCAACATTTTAACACCATTTTTGGGCGGTCCTGTGGGTATTTAATTATTTTTTTTGACACAGTTTATCCTATGGGGACTTAATAAAGGCTGCAGGCAATTTTTTTTTTACCCTATACCCCTAAGCCACAATTCTGCACTTTTTTTCGCCTGCTAAAGGGAGGCTTAAAATTATCCCCGTTTTTTTTACATTTACTTTTTCGCACTGGCGAAAGTCAATGTAATTGAATACGAGAATATCTGAAATAGGCGAAAATGACGTCATCGGCGATAAATTATCACCGATTCTGACATTTCGCCTCAAACTGAATACGGGCAACAGACGCACTTTCAGTTTGGTGAGGTATCTCCTGAAAACTGCGCCCTGCACAGACCATCTAGACGCATGGTGAGAATTCAAAGAATTGTCTGAGGGCTCTTCTACTGTATCCCATAAATGAGGTCCAGTGTCTCTTGCTTTCGGCCTATGAGTTTCGAAGGTCCTATAGTAGATGAGGTTGGAATTGGGTGTGTCTTTGCAAAGGTTCAAAAACACACTTTTTTGTTAGATTACCTCGTAGTTACTTTACTGTCAAAATATATTATCAACGAATTGCTCCACTCCGACTATCTGTACACAGCTAGGTCCTATATCAGATGAGGTTGGAATTGGGTGTGTGTAAAGTGCAGAGAGGTGTACATAGGTGGTCTTTGCAAAGGTTCAAACACACAATTTTTTGTTAGATTACCTCCTAGCTACTTTACTGTCAAAATATATTATCAACAAATTGTTCCACTCCGACTATCTATACACAACTAGGTGGCATTCAATTGTCTTACTTACTATGTTGTGACATATTTGATAGAAATTAAATAAAGGTCTCCTTGTCTTTTTATTATTATTATTATTATTATTATTATTATAGACTCATTACTATTAATGTTATAATGTTTACTGTTTTTACTATTTTAATTTTGTTCAACTGTTTATAAAAGAAAAATATCTGAAATACATAATAAAACTTTTAAATGCAAAACAATGTTGTTTTAAATTGTAACGTAACTATACTGAGGAAGGATAAGTCAGGTGGGGAAGGGAAGAAGGGATTTTACAGGTACAGGTACAAACGGAATGTTTGTCATCACTGAGTGCAAGATGGTTATACGAGACCTAATCCTAATTACTGCTACACTGTTTCATGATTTCAGATTCCTAGCACTTCTGATCACTGAAATAAAGAGCTGTAATCCTATCAAAATGCAAGACAATATAGTGTACATTGATCACATATCAAACACCACTTTATCATACCAGCTTCTTATTAATGTTGACCATCAGCAAGAGTATCACTTATATTTACTTATCAGCATATCTATGGCCTGTATATTCTCATTACTATAACATCACCCGCTCTTGATATTTATGTCATGCTATTTAGACTATGGGGCAAAGCAATCATGTTTTGTCACCCATCCAATCAGAGGAACATATTTAGCTATTTAAATGAGTCAGACAAATGCAAGCTAATACATAATTGATATGGGCTATAGGACATGCTTTCTGCAACATTTTATTTTTTCAGTTGTTAATGCATGCAATATAATTGTCAAAATAATAGCTCACATTGGGTGGCACAATATATAAACTTTCAGTACTTAGTTATTGATCTCTTTGAGGATGAAATTATTTTCTTAATCCTTATTTATATCACCACTAAATCATACCATAGCCATTCATAGTGTTTGGAATATTAGATCAGTACCATATGTTTTTGTTTGTTTTTTCAAAAAAAGTATATATATTTATTTTTAATAGGTCCAAAATGAGCTTTCAAACCTAAACAACTTGTGGTCAATCTCTCTGGTGACGGTCTAATTGACGTAATTCTTCAGAGGTAATTGGAAGTAATTGAAAAGCCCTTCTGCTGCAGATGCTTATCTTTGGTTAGGGCTATGTATGGCTTATATTACAGAAGCAGGGTGGGGGAGGGGCAGGGGGTGAAGGGAAAAGGTAAACAGACTTTTTTTTAATGAAGTCTGTCTGTTTTTGAATACAGCTAAAGCCAAGAAGATTATATTACAATGTAAGAGAGGATATTAAAACTCAACTGTGGCAATCAATACTGAAACAATTTCTTGTATGACAATAAGAGGCAAACACATGAAAACATAGTGAAGTAAATCAATCAATATTTGGTAACAAAAAAAGCCAGAAAAGTCATTAAATAGCACTGAGATTAGGATTTAGGAAAATCTACTTAGGCTCAGGCTAGATCATCAGAAATAGGATAAAGTCAAATGGAATGATGTGGTGGTCAATTAGTTTGTCATACAAGGCAAAGATATGTAAGCCTGGCCCATTTTCTAAAAGTCGTCATGTGATGACTACACAGTAATACTGCGCAGCCACCATTTTATAACTTAATCAATTCTCTCTCACCTACAAAGCCCTCAACCACTCTCTTCCTCCCTACATCTCCATTCACATTCACTCCTCCCCAATGCACTCTGCCAGTGACTGTCTCCTCTTCTCCCCCCCTTATCACCATCTCTCACACTCACCTTTAGGATTTCTCCCATGCCAACCCCATTGACTGACATGCTCTCTCATGTTCAATCAGTCTTGTGTCCAACCTCCCAGCCTGTAATCGTGCCATCAAACTAATTGCCCAAACTATCCCTAACAGAAGGATAAGCTTGCCTCTCCGAATTGTGAGAAACTAACTTGCAGCATCATATGTACATGGAAATGGTTTTTGTTTTGTGTTGTATATAGTTTTCTAGAAAACTCGATACATTATATTACGCATATTGGTGAGGGGGCCCACTAAAATGATCTTCTCCCCGGGTTGGGAAAATGTTTCTCTGCACCAGGATATATATATATATAGGGGGAGATGTATCAGATCTTGGAGAGAGATAAAGTGGAGGGCAATAAAGTACCAACCAATCAGCTTCTGACTGCCTTTTTTTTTCAGGCTGTGTGTGAAAAATGACAGGAGCTGGTTGGTTGGTACATTATATCTCTTAGTTTTTACTGAATTTGTGATATATGCTTTATTGTTTGTATGGATTACTGCTCAGGTTTATGACTATTCTTTCAATATGCCAAGCCATGATCTGCCTGCATAATTTCAGAACGAGGGGAAGAACTCAATTATTGCACAAGTACAAAAAACAACGTATACTGCGTTACGTCATTACACTGTTCGTTATTGGATTTTATGCTATACTGTAGAAAGGTAAATAACTTACAAGGTAATAAAAACTGAATTCAGCAACTACAGCAAGATGTTTGCAAGTGTCCAAACACCTTTTAGAATAGGCAAAAAAACATTATTGCAAATGTACACACAACAGTTTTTAAGCCATTACAGACCTAAAGATTGTTCACATTGTATGCAACATTGTAATCCATTTGGCAAACTTAAATCCTATCAGCCATTTTAGGCACTGAAAGGCACCATGTGTTGTAAATGCAGGGGACAGAACTATGGGAGACAATGGAGGCGCCTGCCGCCGGGCTCCAGCACTGAAGGGGCACCTCCTCCATTGCCCACAATATATTCACCCAACTTAGGGCTGTAACTATGTACCCGGAGTGTACCGTCATGGCTGCCCAATACATGGCACCTCTTCCCAGCACCTGAGAAACCACCATACACTAGTGGGGAGCTTCGTGTCAGACCATCAGCTGCTGCCTCCGTCTATCTATAGCCTGTCCCTACTCATTGGTGTCGCTGCTCCTCAGCAACTTCTTATGTCAGATTGACATGTCCGGTGTGACTCACCCACAACTCTCCGTCCCACTCCTCCCTGACGGCAGCCCTAGCCGTGGATCCGTGCAGCAGAGTCCTGAGTGGCTGGCCCGAGGATAAGCGCGGCTACAGATCTGCTTCCTAGAGCTGGATGTCAACAAGGATGCATCAAACGGAGCTGCGGGTAAGAGGACAAGGGAGACGGGGGCCTGGGGCACCAGCGACTGAGTCTGGGGGGCAGATCTGTGGTGCAGCAACTTCCCGGCATGTGATGCAGTCGGCAGTAGACTGGGCATTTTGTAATTCCCATTACACTAGTAGTCTTACAGTATCTTGACTTAAACTCAGTCCTCAAAGCCACCACATCATGTAGTTTTCGCCTCCATCAGGGGCTTCAGGAGGGCTCCCCACCCACATCAGGTGGTTTTCCCCTCCACCAGGGGTATCAGGAGGGTATACAATTGGGAAGCCAGCTTCCTGACTGCTTTATCCCGGCGTGGGATAAATGACCGGCGTCTATATCTAGACGCCTGTCATTTCCCCGATGCCGGGCGCCGCGAGTGGACAGCCGCGGGGGGGAGGGTTAGGTTTAGGGCTCCCGGGGGGGACTTAGGGTTAGGCACCCCCCCGGGAGGGTTAGGTTAGGGGGGGAGGGTTAGGCACCCCCCCGGGGGACTTAGGTTTAGGCAGCGGGGAAGGGGGGAGTTAGGGTTAGGCACTTACAGGGGGGTTTATTGTTAGGCACTTGGGGGGGAGGTTAGGGTTAGGCACCCCTAAGGAGGGTTAGGGTTAGGGGGGTTAGGTTAGTAGATACTAACCTTACCACAATCGGGATTTCCAGCGCTGTCGGGCTTCCGCTGCCGAGCTCTGCTGTTTTGTCGGGCTGCCGCTGCCGAGAATCGAACTCCCGGCCATGCGGCAGCCGGGATATCATACCGATTCCATCAGGAGGGCACCCCACCCCACATCAGGTGGTTTTTACCTCCATCAGGGGAACTGAGCCCCTATCTTATCTGTGACTAATGCATACAGATGTGTCACACGGAGGATAGATGTAAGTGGACACAACGCGTTAGCACAGAGTGACTAGGTAGCGCCCAGCATCCTTTTCGTGAGAATTTTCCCCTTCAAATGAGTCTTATTCACACAGCGATGCGAATAGGACGCACAAGCAGCTTCTGTTGATTAAAATATGCAGCATCCCTATATTCTGTGTGCGACTGCGGGTGTATCTGCATGCAAAATGCTACATTACAGAGTCAGCGGCTGTGACAGGGGGGACACAAAATTATAACATGCCTTCGGGCGCCTGGTATGAACTTACGCCACTGTGTAAACGAACAGGATGATGAGGGTCAGTGTTAGGTGTGTGAACACAAAAATGCTCACAACATTATTTAAAAATCTTGGGTTATATTAAATTATAATGTAAGTATGAGGGGGATGAACCATGGTGGATGGGTTGGGGGGTAGATATCCTACTACAATATTTGTATGAAGGCCTAGTATGTCATTACTGAACCCATTGCAAATGGACCTAAATCATAACGAACAGCTTACTGAAATGTCTTACTATCAATATATGATCGATTTAAAAGGAGAAGTAGTAAAATGAGGTTTATTATAAAAAAATGATGATAACCCCCTATACAGAAACCTATTAGCCTAATAGAAAAATCAATGTAAATATCAGGAGAAGATCATTTTTAAAAGGTAAATTACATCATGTTGAAGGTTTTCTGAAAGACTGGCAAATCACCAGCTTATTATTACAAAACAATAAAAAAAAAACCATAAGTATGTCTGGGACATGACTGTACTCCCTTATTTTACTCTGAAAGCATTATCATAAGAAACATGTATTTACAAAACAGATGACTATTCATTATATCACCCAGATAGTATCTAGCGATAAAACAGTGTGAGCCTCCAGGATTTCCCGGTTACTAGGTAAGGTGAGTCACTGGTAGTCAGCAGGTTTGCAGTGTCAGTTAGTAGAGTCACTATAATATTTAAAAATAAACAAGTGCTAACAAGTGGAGCAAGTCGGAGAGCTGCAGCCGGAACTCAAAGCTTTACTGCTCAGCCTACTATATGTCTGGTTAATCATTAG
This sequence comes from Taudactylus pleione, assembly GCA_031769625.1. NCBI lineage: Eukaryota > Metazoa > Chordata > Amphibia > Anura > Myobatrachidae > Taudactylus > Taudactylus pleione. The sequence goes on from JAUIMM010000915.1 coordinate 1,612,691, forward strand.
CATCGCTTTCAAGTTAACTTATTAAAGTAAGGAAATGAAATGTTTCTTCTTAAAGTAATGTTTCAGCTACAATAAAAGTGTTTTTTTGATCTTAAAAGCTCATATACAATAGATTACACAATTAAGTAAGGCAGTCCTATGAAATATTTACACCATTTACAAAGCTTCACGTACAATGCATGTAAAAGCAGCTTGTTAGGCTCCCACCTGCCTGCCTGTATACTGAGCAAACAATATGCAGGTGATCAGAGAAAGAGACTTGTTACATCAACGTATGCATTGTATGTGATGCTACACAATACCAGATAACATGGCTCATTTATGTTACGGTATGAGGGAATGTACACCTACAAAAGTCTTAAACTTAGAAGGTGACTATTACTACAGTTACATTTTAAAGAACATATAACAGCATATCTTGTAGGGCTCTTGCTACTGAGTTATGTAACAAAAAAGGAGTACAGAGCCTCTCAGTCTTATTACTGAAAATGACCACTCAATGTACAGCAATTGTTCCTATGTTACATCGTTTTGTAAATCCCTACAACTTATAAATTCTCATAAAACATCCTGCTGTTGAAACTTCTATAATGCTAATAGTATTTAAACCCAAGGACACATGACTGAAGTTGGGTACCCACTGGGCGATATTTCGGCCATTCAGTTGAAACGGACGACATATATTTCGCAAGTGCGTCGGCGGGTGTGTACCCCCGATATGGCTGTGAATGACATCCTTCACAGACAAGTAGCATCTGCTCTGCAGCACAGCAGATGGCCGATATATATATCTGTAGATATATTGGTGCATCTAGCTGTGAGTATGGGCGGTCAGCCGACCGGACACTTGCTGCAGGGACCGCCGGTGACTGACAGCTTAACTGGGCAGGCCAATTAAAAAGCTCACCTAGCTGTGATGTCAGGGAACACATATCGAGCGGTGGAACTACCGGCACAGTGTGTACCCAGCTTTAATGGGTTAATTCACTTTATGTCTCTCTACTTCATCTCCCTCCAAGCTTTGATAAATCTTCCCCAATGTCTGTAGGGGGGAAGAAAGTGGGAATCATAACATAATAGTAAAGCTAGAAACACACCAAACAGATTAGAAAAATGATCCATGATTTTTATTTCCTGTGAGCTTTACAATCCTATCAACAACTGATTTTTGGTGTACGCTCTACACTATTATCGTTCCTACCTGAGTGATAAATGTCCCTAAAGATCGCTAAGGTGACATTTTAAATGTTGGACCCGCCTCCATACAGACTACATTTGCTGCTCATCAGGACCAACGAAAGACGTGCAGTAGTCCAGATGTAAGGAGCAAAGCGGACTGCTTTTGGAACGACCGTCGGCCCCGGATGCTATGTACACACTGTGCAATAATCAGACAGGGTACCCAAGAATTTGCTGCTCAGACCAATTATTGCACAGTGTGTACCCCACTTTAGGCTTTACAAAATCAGTTTTAAATTTAAGTGGGATTTTGCACACAAAGCCAACCAAAAATTTCTGGTACCACGTCTGCATTCTCTCAAACTGTTCCCCAACTGATGGGAAAACAGCCAAGGCTAGTTGAGTCTGAGCTATAGACAACACACCACAATTCTAAATACACAACAGTAGCAACTTGAGAGCAGATGGAAAACTTCTAATAAATAAACATACCATACATATAATTACAACAGAAGAACTATGATTGTAACATGGAGATCTAATAGTATAAGTACACATTGTACATGTGCAAATCCTCAATTCATACTAACAACTAATTTCTATAATGCAAAGCAAAATCATGCTGCTCGGCTCATCTTCCTCAAATGTAAAGCATTTGCAAGTAAAAAGCCTAGACACTCCAACAACTTGCAAAAACACATCAAGATGGCAATGTGTAGCTACTGCTCCAGGGAATTGCTTGTAGGTCCCTGAAGCATTTAGGCATCAGTACTGACTGCTCATCATATTGATTCATATTGCTAAGACCTTACTGTGTAAATCATTTAGAACACTGCCGCTTAAAAAGGTGTAGTTAAATAGAAGACCAATTATACTAATTAAAATAAAATGTGTTTACTAGGCGTTTTATATTATCTATGTCAGCAAAGATGTTAAGCAAATATTTTCCCTGCTGTATCAATATAAATACTGTAATTTTCCAATTTTTAAAGTACTTTGATATTTAAATATTCCCATAATCTCTATAAAGGATATAAGCAAATAAAACCAAAACATGTTAGATTAGCTGGATTACGTACATTTCCTCAGCAATTAAACTGTTCCTATATATTGTATGTTAATATGTCATACTAAAATTCTTTAGTATGAGGTCATACTCTGTGCTGTGCAGCGATCCGACTTGCAAAGCCTTGAAAACAAAGCACCTCAACCAAGCAGTATTTTTGGAGAAGAACATAAAACTTTATTGATAGGGGTGGTACTAAATGCTGGGAGGCTAAACGTTGAGAAGACATTTACACATTGGGCCCGATTCAGAGGTATATGCTATTGCCATACACAGCTGCTGTGCAAAAATATGCAAATGTCGCAGCCGCCAGTTTGTGTATTGAGACACCCACAGGCATCTTTGCAAATCCGAGCATCTGCGTACAAACTGCAGCATCAGTTGCAGATCATTCGATGTTAGCAGTCCTGAGTAAATCTATGGTCATGCAGAATGGCCACAGGCCCTAAGACACCAGAGCCTTGTTTACTGCATACAAGATCGCCGATGCATGATGTGACACAAACTTGAAATGGTCATGACACGCCATCGTTTTTAGTCGACACTCACCGTTACCTTCCCCAAGTGCTCCAACTGTCACTCACACTGCGAATAAATACTCGTTGCGAGCGACTACAATAAGTGTGACTCAGATACACGCGCAGATTGCTGATAATTGCTCAACTGTGAAAACATCAGCATAACGTACAACTCTGAATCAGGCCCATTGCCTCTGCACACTTAGGTGCATTTCTAGATTGTGGAAGTGTTTTTTGAGAGCATAGTATAAGTGTGCACCTTCCAGACACAATGCAAAGCCAATGTATCACACTTCTTATGTGGCAATAATATTCGCTGCTAACTTGCACTCAGTGCCCATAAACATACTGCTCTGTAATGCTATATGCAACAACAACAACAATATTCATGTCTACTGTGCCCATGTTGTCTATTACTAGAAGATGCTCAGAATAGGACATTGGATTATTTATAAAATATTTCAATAACTATCTCCTCTAGCCCCAAAGTGCGCTGTTTTAGAGTTATACTGGACTCCTCTCTCTCCTTCAAACCACATATCCAGTACCTCTCAGTCCTGTCATTTCAATCTTAAAATATTTCCAAGATTAGACCCTTTCTCACCCAGGATGCCACTAAAACGCCTATACACTCACTGGTCATCTCCAGACTGGACTACTGTAACCTCCTCCTTTCTGGTCTCCCCAACTCCCATCTCTCTCCTCTCCAGTCTGTCCTCAATGCTGCTGCTCGGCTCATCTTCCTCTCCAAATGCTCTACATCTGCCTCCCCTCTCCTACAAGCCCTCCACTGGCTCCCCTTCCCTTTCAGAACCCAATTCAAGGTTCTCACACTCGCCGCACCCATTCCTCTCCCATTTACATCTCTGACCTCATCTCCCTTCACTCTCCTGTCCGCCCTCTTCGTTCAACAAATGCATGCCGCCTCTCCTGACAACTGATTAATTCCTCTCACTCCCGCATCCAAGATTTTGCCTGCGCTGCTCCCTACCTTTGGAACTCTCTCCCTCTTCCCATCAGACTCTTCACCTCTCTACAATCCTTCAAACAGGCTCTCAAGACCCACTACTTCATCAAAGCCTTCCAGCTCTCATCTTAACTTACTGCTACATGCTCCTTCCTCCCTGTTTACCCCATCTGTGTCACACCTGTTTGTCTGACCCTCCCATTTAGAATATAAGCTCCTATGAGCAGGGCCCTCTACCGTCTTGTGCTTCCCCTTACTTTACGTTCATCTACTTCTTACTCCCCACTAAGGCACCTCACACTTTGTTGCTTATGCACTGTTGCTTTTCTGGGTGCTATGGTCACTAATGTAGCAATGTATATAATTTGTGTCCTCGTCCTATATTGTATTGTACTGTAAAGGTGCGTATCCACTAGCAGATAGTGGAACAACAGTATGATTACAACATTGTAATCGTACAGTCGTTTCTCATCCCTTGTAGTGCCTACACTGAACGATATGTCGTTCAGTGTAGGCACCATCCCTCATCCACGAACATGCCCAATCTGTCGTTATTGGCAGATTGACCGGCATGTTCAGGCGATGATTGATGTCCAAAACGATCAGCAGGAGCGCACATCGCTGGTCGTTGTCAACATTTTCTTGCCCGATTTGTGAACGATTAATGAGCGATAGAACGATAACGATGTCGTTATTGTTCAATTGCTAATTTTACTCGCCTAGTGGATACGTGGCTTTAGTCACTGGTCAACCTATTTGTTTATTTATTTTGTAAGGCGCTGTGGAACACTTGTGACATCATACAAATAAATGATAATAATAGTATGTTTACAGTTTACAATTAGTGCCATCAGCAATATTTCAAGTAATGCAACATTCAGGTACTCAATCAAAAATGTGTTTTACACACTAGTAAGTTCTGTAAAACTATAAACTGTTCCCCAAAACCAAATATGACTGTGTGGTATCTTAAGGCGCGTATCCACTAGACGAGAAAAATTTGTGATTGAACGATTATGACATCGTTATCGTTCATTAATCGTGCAGTAAAATGCCGGCAACAACCAGCGATGCGCGTTCCCGTTGGTCGGCATTTGTCATCGCCTGAACATGCAGGCCAACATGTCAATATCGACAGGTTGTGCATGTTCGGGGATGAGGGAAGGTGCTTGCACTGAACGACACGTTCAGTGTGGGCACATTATCCACTGCACAGGATGGTGAACGATTGAACGATTACAATGTTGTAATCTTACAGTCGTTCCACTCTCGTGTAGTGGATATGCACCTTTAATCCTGAACGTCTGTCTGCTTCAACAGACATAATCAAGTACAAAATGTTTTGTAAACAAAGTAGGGGCTTACAAATATTGCACAAACTAGTTTCTTCTTACATAATCTATGGATTCCAGCAAGAAAACTTCCAATTGGCTTGAACTGTAGGCTCATTTTTTGCTTCATGACTATGGGTAGGATTTTGAATCCAGAAACTATGAACCTTGATATCAATGAACAGAAATTAAACTGAATACAAACAGAACCTGAGCATCAGAACTAGAGTCAGTGAGGAAACACAGACTTTTTATTTTCTTTTAATATCCAATAAAATGTGGTGATATCCATCAGGGTTACTGGTACACCAGTGCTGCAAAGTTGGCTGCTAGTCCTTCACATCCTGCCCTCTGGTAAAGGGCGGGCACGCAGCACTGGCATACCACAGATATGTGTGACACAAACTGAACTCCTGACAAATGTTGCTTTCATTGTAATTGAGGACAGCAGACTTTTCTCTTGACCGTAGCCAATACCAGCTATGAGAAAGACCATGAAACAGCCCATTCAACACAGTTCTAGATAACAAATCATGTGAGTTATGTGGATGATGCAGATGAACTTGTATAAACACAGTTTCCATGAATGTGTTGCCTTAGCACTCACCTTGAATTACTCCTAGGGGAATTGTTATGCCAGTTACATTTGAAATACCAAAGAAAAAAATATAAATTTTTATGTTCTCAATAAAGTATTGTCACTAAACGAAGGGAGAGTACACATCTAAAGTGCAGTGCTGGAAGCAGGTAGAGGAAACTAAATGCAGGATATCTTCTTTACCAGTAAATGACCTGATTTAATCAATGATAGATAACCAGATAAGCAATCACAAGCTAGATATATGTGTTTTGAGGATGATATGGCAGTGATACAACAGCTTTCCATTCTTTCCCCTATAATTTGCAGACGTACGTCTCGTCTGTCTCCGTGCTCTGAGAGGGGGTTTGCATGCTCAGGCTTCAGATATCAAGGTACCCCTCACAGGAAACCCAAAATGTTGCTAGAAGGAAATACCAGACCTCTGTGAGAACTCAGGCTCTGTGCCACTGTCTTGTGTCAGGCACAGCACATTTGTTTTATTGGCTACAGAACTGACCACTAACAAAACATCAGACCTAAATCCATACAAAGAAGACATACAATAGTCACAGGCTATGCTTGTTTCCACCACAAATGTGTTATGAATATGACAAATCCACTCAACTTAAGACACTAGCAAACAGTAATGTGGAAAATGTGCAGTATAAAAGTAAATTACGAATATCACAGTGTAGTGACCCAGTTAGTATATCCTTTGCACAGCATCTGGGAATGATTTCTGTCATTTTCCTGTTACCAGGGGAAAACAGGAAAGTCTAAGGCGACCGGATTAGTCTACAATTTTCAGGAGACTTCCTAGAATTCAGGAAAAGTTGAGAATATAATATGTGCACAATAGGTTTAAGGTCCTATTGTAAAATATCATAAGACATAATGCAACATGCCCCCCCTTTCCCCCATGTAGGGGGCACAGCATTGTACAGTCCCCCACACTACCTAATTACAAAGGTGAGGACTCACCTAAAGATACATATTGGTACTGAGTGATCATGTGGTCACTTCATTCCGAAGCTGTACTGGTACCATCACCGGTAACTACTGTTGTGTAAAGTTTGTACTGGTACCATCACCAGTAACTACTGTTGTGTAAAGTTTGTACTGGTACCATCACCAGTAACTACTGATGTGTAAAGTTTGTACTGGTACCATCACCGGTAACTACTGATGTGTAAAGTTTGTACTGGTACCATCACCGGTAACTACTGTGTTGTAAAGTTTGTACTGGTACCATCACCGGTAACTACTGATGTGTAAAGTTTGTACTGGTGCCATCACCGGTAACTACTGATGTGTTATATACACTGCCCCAATGAATACAGCAATATTCTCACTGATTCACATCGAGCATTGTAAATATGTATTTCATGTATGATTATTAAATAACAACAAACAGTTCAACCCACCAGATCTAAACTCACCTCGGTAAAGAAATTGTCCATTGTTAAGTATTCCAGCCTCAGGAAGCCTAGACTACAGTAAGATCCTGGTACACCATGTGCTTGCTACACGTATGTGTTATGTGTTGGTAGAGTTACTCCATTCCACTCCTTCCCCAAATCACCAGGGAAGGCACCTAGACCCGGAGTCTTTGTTTTACCTGCTACCCTGAGCAAAGGTTAGCTGCAATGGGACAGCTTCTCACACATGTTCCCCTTCTGCATTGCAATAAACTGTCGGGAATGAGTAGATCCTGCTATATAATAGTAGTTGCAGTGAGAGTCAGGTTTCCTGGTGATTCTCAGGATCCAGATAAAGATTTTGTGCAGACTCTCCCGATCTATGTCCTTGTGCTGACTCTGTGCTTTCCCCGGCAGCAGCAGCAGAGTACACTACTACAGTGACTTTACTGGGAGCCTGGCCCTCCCCAATCACCGTGTGAGATCCCGCCTCCCCCGGAGACTGCAGGCTAATCAGCTCTCTTCTCTAGCCGTCCCTTGTATTCATATATACACATATTAGCGTACGTTCCTGCCAAAGGTGCGTTTGTGCATGTTGTGATTGTTAGGCAAATGACCCCTCACTGCTCTAGATTAACAAGTCGATAGCGGGGGGCAGACAGGATGCAGTGGGTGACTGAATAGGGCAGAGTGTGTGGGACAGAGAGACAGGAACAGCTGGAGAAGTTCCATCGAGATGAAAATTCCTCTTGCAGAAACGTTCTGCCAGGGTTGTAGACACCAGGATTTGTGACTTCACAGTTACAACATATTTTTTTATTGTTTCTGAGGGTGGTGCACTGTACTTATATCCACCTCAGCTGGGTCTACTATTTATTACACCCACAAAATCCCTCTCTCCTGAGAAAACAGCTGTTGTCACTGGAATTGCAGTACTGCTTTTTGAAGGGCTACTGCCACTTACAGCGCTCTCCTATGACAGCAGCCAGATATCAGCGATACAAGTGTCGCCATTGTCCTGCGATCACTATCGTCATCTCAGTGGATGGTAAAAATGCTTTATTATTAAAATAAAGTATTTACATTTTCATATAAAATTAAAACATTTTAGGAGTCTGTATATGATATCTTCTAATACATAGCAGTCAATCAGTGGCGTAAGTTCATACCAGGCGCCCGAAGGCATGGTATAATTTTGTGCCTCCCCATCACAGCCGCTGACTCTGTAATGTAGCATTTTGCATGCAGATACACCCGCAGTCGCACACAGAATATAGGGATGCTGCATATTTTAATCAACAGAAGCTGCTTGTGCATCCTATTCGCATCGCTGTGTGAATAAGACGCATTTAAAGGGAAAAATTCTCACAAAATGGATGCTGGGCGCTACCTAGTCACTCTGTGCTAACGTGTTGTGTCCACATACATCTATCCTCCGTGTGACACATCTGTATGCATTAGTCACAGATAAGATAGGGGCTCAGAGTCCTCCTGATGGAGGTAAAAACCACCTGATATGGGGTGGGGTGCCCTCCTAATACCCCTGATGGAGGGGAAAAGCACCTGATGTGGGTGGGGAGCCCTCCTAATACCCCTGATGGAGGGGAAAACCACCTGATGTGGGGTGGGGTGCCCTCCTAATACCCCTGATGGAGGGGAAAAGCACCTGATGTGGGTGGGGAGCCCTCCTGATGCAAAAAAACACAGTAAGATAACTGAGGAGCGCTATAATGGGGTGATTGTTCTATAGTGAAGGAAGCAGCTGTATAAAAGAGGTTAGTTAGTCAGACCTCTGTGGAAAACATACAATAGAACAAGGACAACAGCGCTAATCTGACAATTTCCACAATTAGTATATTTAATAACAACATATAGACATGTATCAATAAAATCAATATATTTACATATGAAAAAGCATCATCCAATCCACCATGTAGAACTAGTCCATGAGTGCTCTAAGGTTAAGTTGAGTTCCAAGAATGTCAATACTCAATTGTTATATGAAAGTCCAGGTGAAATAATTACCAAGTCCAATGTCCAACAAGAATGAGGGGTCCTAATTAGCAGTGCTGGCAGGCTTCTGCAATAGTGTTATCAAAGGATAAAGCTGTGGTTCTAACACAGCGAAACGCTTCAGTACCTGGTTGTTCTTATCCTCCACCACCTCTCCACACATAAAGGAGTGCCATTTGCAAGGTTTACCTGCCTATCTATTCAAGCTGTACCAGCTTACCGCCATACCTGTGCCCAGGGGACCGGACTATTGCAGAAGCCTGCTAGCACTGCTAATTAGGACCCCTCATTCATGTTGGACATTGGACTTGGTAATTATTTCGCCTGGACTTTCATATAACAATTGAGTATTGACATTCTTGGAACTCAACTTAACCTTAGAGCACTCATGGACTAGTTCTATATGGTGGATTGGATGATGCTTTTTCATATGTCTCTATATTGATTTTATTGATACATGTCTATATGTTGTTATTAAATATACTAATTGTGGAAATTGTCAGATTAGCTCTGTTATCCTTGTTCTATTGTAAGCCCTCCTGATGCCCCTGATGGAGGTGAAAACCATCTGATGTGGTGGCTTTGAGGACTGAGTGTAAGTCAAGATACTTTAAGACTACTAGTGTAATGGGACTACAAATTACAAAATGCCCAGTCTACTGCCGACTGTATCACATGCCGGGAAGTTGCTGCACCACAGATCTGCCCCCCAGACTCAGTCGCTGGTGCCCCAGGACCCCGTCTCCCTTGTCCTCTTGCCCGCAGCTACTTTTGATGCATCCTTGTTGACATCCAGCTCTAGGAAGCAGATCTGTAGCCGCGCTTATCCTCGCGCCAGCCACTCAGGACTCTGCACGGGTCCATGGCTAGGGCTGCCGTCAGGGAGGAGTGGGACGGAGAGTTGTGGGTGAGGGGGACACTGGACATGTCACACTGACATAAGAAGTTGCTGAGAAGCAGCAACACCAATGAGTAGGGACAGGCTATAGATAGACGGAGGCAGCAGCTAGTGGTCTGACACAGCTCCCCACTAGTGTATGGTGGCTTCTCAGGTGCTGGGAAGAGGTGCCATGTATTGGGCAGCCATGACGGTACACTCCGGGTACAGCCCTAAGTTGGGTGAATATATTGTGGGCAATGGAGGAGGTGCCCCTTCAGTACTGGAGCCCGGCAGCAAACGCCTCCATTGTCTCCCATAGTTCTGCCCCTGCAGTCAATACACATGGCCTCATTCTCAGGCATAATTAATTCAACCTTCCTGTATCATCATTAACCCCAATACTCCTTCATTAATGCCTGCATACATCATCATTAACCCTTCCCAGTATCCTGATATACTAACATTAACTCCCACCATCATTGACCCCATCCTTTCCTATTAATCCCCCCTCATTCACCACCACATAGCTCCTTTGCATTAACTCTGAGGGCAACCACATGATGGTGTTCAAAGATAGACAATACCAACATTTTATTTTTTTTGGTATACATTTCTTAGAATTAGTTCCAGAAACATTAAAAATATTATTGAACATTGACTCTAAATAACTAGTGAAAATATATATATCCAAATGTATGGAAAAATAAATTATTCTCTCTATTATATCTTCCCATATAACCCTAAAGCTGCTGATTACTCAGTTAAACTGTGTGTACTGTACTCCAAAACAGCTAACAACATAGAAAAATAAATATCAAACGGCACTTATCTATTTAATATGCAGCAATGTGTGTGTGTGTGTCCTTTATGCACGGCCAGAGTACCTAGCTTTTTGTACCTAGCTCCTAGGGGATGTAGTTTGATGAGGATTAGTTTTTTGGCTATGTTTGAAGTTCGTCAGGACCATGGAGGTCTACATGGTGCCCACAAAGTAGGCCGTGGAGTCTCTGATTTTACATTTTGGTTTGAGAAAGTTCGCTCAGGATGTCTTCCAGTGCCTAAAATTGCATTGATCTGAAGGCACAGGCTGATATGTACCAGTGGTGGTCAGGCAGAGCTCCAATGGAAGAGCAGTGAGTCAGAGGATCAACTGTCACACTGCACCTGCACTAACAGTTACTAAGTCAACCCAGGCTTGATTTTAGAGAAGAGACATTCATTATGAAGCAAGATGAGGCAATCATGAGCTAAGGTTATAATACTTTGATGCACTGTTCAATAAAGGTCTCATCTGCTTTGTGGACAAAATTCAACAGATGGCAGAGAAGAGTCTGCATCAGTGAGGGCTTCCAACTCTTGACAGAAGTAACACTTCCAGTCTTAGTAAAGACATGTTGGGAGAAATGTAATAGTCTTCAAAAAGTAACAATAATTGGAAAAACCAATCATCAGTATAGTGATTCCTTCGTGGGGCACTCTTTTGTACATAAATGATTTGTTAGTATAATTAAAAATTAGCTTTTAATATATCTCCAATAAAAGAATATGGATTTGTTGTGCTCATTTATAAACTATCTAATTGAGCTCCCTTAGCAATTAATCTCATGAATTTATAAAAATAGATCTATTATAAGAATTAGCATAAAGTATGTGGTGACTATGCTTGTTTGAATTCATATGCTCATATAGCTCCTGATGGGTACATAATATATTATAATAGCAGGGTCAGGTACAGTTCGTATGACATATACAAATTGTAAATAATAATTGGAAATAACTCATAAATTAGAACTGTATGTAATAATAACCACTCGGTCATTTGAGATAAATCTATACATTGAGTGTGATAATAGCGTGTCTCATCCCAAATTCATATACCATGTAAGGCCAACTACAAACACATATGCAAATGATCCCCGGCTTGCAACAAATTATTTAATCCTATTGCCGGGTTGGATACTACCTCAATGTAACCAAAAATATATAAATATACCCATGAAATGCTAGCAGAGTACTCTGAAAAAAGGGGAGAGCAAAGACCACCCTGTAGGCGTAAATATCCCAGATGACCTGATACTGATTTATATCAGGATAGCAATCCCGGATGACATACTTAAATATTATAAACTACTATAGGCAGATAGTATCATGTTGTGTCACATAACCCCATAGAAATTTAAATAGTAAGTACGGAGTACAAGTACCTGGTCCCCTCTGCTGTCCAGGGTCTTCTATGAGCGGACACCTGGATGAGAGAGGGATCAGGAATAACTCCGATAGAAAATAAAGGGAGAGTTGGGGGACACCGATCTGTATGTGGTGTTAGGCAGTGTCTGTTGCTGAAAGCATTGCAGAAATCTGAATGCACCACCGGACCAGGTCACGACCCACCCGAAGAATAGTACCTGAGTTAAAATGACCGAACGATTGTGCCTGACACCTTGCTGCTCCCTCCTGCAGTCGGGAGTGACTGACTGGACACGTGTTTCACCACAATGGGCTTGTATGGTGAACAAGCCCGTTGTGGTGAAACACGTGTCCAGTTAGTTTCAACAGTTTCAACTTAACACTTTAAATAAACATGATATAATTTGTATTAACTTGTCACAATCTATTAAAATACAAGTATATATTTATTAAAAGAAAGAGACAATATTATGGAGCGTACACACGGTGAGATTTGTCAGACTTGTCAGATTTGTCAGATGAACGATTGAACGATTTGAACGATTTTACCAAAGTTTTGAACGATTTGAACGATTTTTGACTGCATTAAAAAGAATGGAATCGTCCAAGTCTGACTGCAAACACATCAGATGTCAGATATCGTTATCTGACAAACGGGAACGCGCATCGTTGATCGTCCATCGTTCAGGCATGTCAGATATGAACGATTTTCCTTCAGATATGAACGACTGAACGAATTTTAAATCGTTACCGTTCATATCTGAAGGAAAAATCTGACCGTGTGTATGCACCATTAGTTTGCAGGAATCTGCAAACTCTCTTTGTTCTAGGACAGAGGTTCCCAAACTCTGCTATTACAGTCCACGTTTTAAAGATATCCATGCTTGAGCACAGGTGACTTATACCCTTTTTACACCAAAATCCCAGGTGTGACCTGGGATTTGGAACACCCGCTTGCTAGGATGCGTTTGTACGCAGCCAGCCGATTGTTTGAATTCTGCATATGCGTACGCATCGCAATGCGCGTGCACGAACCAGTGCGAGCGATCGGGAAGTGTTCGCTTGCTGCGCATAGACAGCCCAGCAGAATGAGTGACAGGAGAAGCCGTTTGTGGGTGGTGACGGGCTGGCCGCTAGAAACGGGGGAGTGGAGGTGCGAACGCAGGAGTGCCTGAGTGTCCTAACGCTGTTTCAGAGGCATACATAATTAAGAGGCAGCGTCATAGTACACGTCACTGGGCTGTATTTTACACTGAAGTGCTTGCAGTGCTTGCGGTAAGGTATGGTCAACCACAAACTCTGCGTATGCATCAGATGGTACTCGATGTTACAGATGGTTGCATACACTTCCTGGAGATGACGTGCGCATCTTAAGACAGGCTGGTGGATGTCTGCATACAAAGCGATCGCATGTTAAGACATAGTGGGCATGCTAATGCCTTGCCGTGCGATTGCTTGCTTTACAGAATTTGCATATGCATCCAGCGAGCTGAGTCAGGTCCATGGTTCCAACCGGGAACAGACTTTGGGCCTGATTCAGACCCACCCGCAAGCGGCTGTCCGCTCGCAAGTGGGTCGATGGTGTGCACTGAGCATGCGCACGATGGAGGGAGCTCCGTCGTGCGCATGCGCCAGACGCGACGAGCGAAGGAAAGTCCTTCGCTCGTTGTGTCTGATCAAAGGGGGCGTGCTGTCAATGTTGATTGACAGCACGCCCCCTTTGGTAGGCGTGCCGGGGGCGTACCTCCCTGATGGGGGCGTTCCCACGGGAACGCCTCCCGTCAGAAGCCGGCCCACTGACATCACTAGTGATGTCAGTGGGAGTGATTTTGGCTCTGATAGAGCCAAAATCACTCCGGAGCTTGCGGTTGAAAACCTCAACCGCAGGCTCCGGCTCGCAGTTTCGATGGTCGCGATGGTCACGACCATCGCGGCCATCAAACTGCACGCTCGTATAGCCTGTGGGTGGTGACCCACAGCTATACGAGCGTCCAGGAGGACGCTCCATTTTCATGGAGGGCGGCCCTCATTCAGAGCGTGCGCTCTGCTCAGAGCGTACGGCTCTGAATGAGGGCCTTTGTTTTCTTTGTGGCTTCGACCCGGGTTATTCCTGGGTCGGCACCGTTTACATTGCACACGGGTACAGTGTTCACTTTTATGCTGGCCAGTGCTTAAAGTGGTCCTAGAGAAGTGGTGGAACTCTCCCCCCCAGACGCTTTATCAAGAAAGGGAAAGCGCATGCCGTAGGAAAAGGGGCATGGTCTCAAAAGAAAGAGGCATGGTCACAATAGTATTCCCAATTCAAATTATCTTATCCACATTACACCGCACATAGGGCCTGATTCAGATTCAGATTCGATGGTGGCCCACTGGGCATGCGCACGACGGAGACGGCTCCGTCATGCGCATGCGCGAGACCCGGATAGTGACGGGCAATCCGTCGCTCCGGGTCTCGTACCAAAGGGGGCGTGCTGTCGATGTTGAGTGACAGCACGCCCCCTTTGGTGGGCGGGCTGGGGGTGTGGCTGCCCAGACGGAGGTGTTCCCATGGGAACACCTACCGTCTGGGGCCGACCCCACTGACATCACAAGTGATGTCAGTGGGAGTGCTTTTGGCTCTGGTAGAGCCGAAAGCTCTCTAGGGCTTGCGGCTATGAGACCCTACCACAAGGGTCTCATTGCAAGCCCGATGGTCGTGATAGTCTTGACCATCGCGACCATCTTCCTGGCCGCTCGCTATAGCTGTGGGTGGTCCCCCACAGCTATGCGAGCGGCCAGGAGGCCGCTCTGAAAAACAAGAAGGATGGCCCTGATTCAGAGCGAGCGCTCTGTCAAAGCGTCCGGCTCTGAATCAGGTCCGTAGTGCCCCTGATTCACATTACACTACATAGTAGTGTCCCTTATTCATGACACAGCAGTGCCCGTTTTACACAATGCCCACATTTGTGCCCCCTTATACACATAATGCCCACAGTAGTAGTGCCCTTTATACAATACCCACAGCAGTAGTTCCCCTTACACGTAATGCCCACAGGAGTATTGCTCCTTATGCAATGCCCACTGTAGTGTTGCCCCTTATGTAATGCCCCAGTAGTTGTGCCCCTTATACAGTGCCCCCAGTAGTGGTAATGCCCCTTATTCAGTGCCTACAGTGGTAGTGCCCCTTATGCAGTGCCCCCAGTGATAGTGCCCCTTGTGCAGTGCCCACAGTGTTAGCACCCATTATGCAGTGCCCACAGTGGTAGTGCCCCTTATGCAGGGCCCCCAGTAGTAGTGCCCCTTATGCAGTGCCCACAGGAGTGGTGCCCCTTATGCAGTGCCCCCATTAGTAGTGCCCCCATTAGTAATGCCACCATTAGTAGAGCCTGCAGCAGTAATGCCCCTGTAGTAATGCCCCTAGTAGTAATGCCCCCAGTGGTAATGCCCCCAATAGTAATGTCCCCTGTAGTAAATGCTCCCGTAGTAGTGTCCTCAGTAGTAATGTCCCCTATAGCAGTGCCCCCAATAATAATGCCCCCAGTAGTAATGCCCCCAATAGTAATGCCCCCTGTAGTAGTGCTGCTTTCACAAAAAAAATCCAACACTATACTTACCATAAGCCCCGCTCCTGCGTCCACTTCCTGTCTGCCTGGCTGCTCCTCGTAACTATGGGAGAGACATCATGATGTCATGACGTCTCTCCCATAGTGCACACTGCGGAAGCCGTTGCTCAGGAGTGAACTTCCAGCCTCCGGCTACCGCTGCGAGGAAGGAGCCAGACGCCTGCTGGTAACAAAATCTCAGCGGGAGCCTGGCAATTGGAGCCTCCCTGTGGCACCGGGCTGAGGTGGGCCGGAGGAGGTGGAACTGGTTTTATCACCAAATAGAACTGACGGAACGCAGTTCTGTCCCATTCATGCCAACTTTTAACCCTGATGCCGGCGCTTGGAAATTACATCATCTCAAAGCGCTGGTGAGACAGCTGTTCCTAAGCTGTAAGCAGGACCCGTGTCAGATGACCCAGGTCACCCATTTACTCTGCCATGTAACCCGGGTCCTTCCCAAGTCCAACTATTTGTGCTAGCTTTCTGTTTTTCCCAAAAATCTGAATGCATATCTTTACCAAGGTCAATCTGCCTTTATAGCCTTGAAAGTCCTGTCTGAATTACAATTGCTATTTTGCCTAGCTTTACATCTTCTAAAGAAATGAATAAAATAATAAAAATAAAGCATAAAATAACAACCAAAATCACTGCAAGACCTGCAGAACCCCCTCATGCTTCTTTATATGCCTCAGAGTCCCCTCATAGTCTGTTATGTTCTTCAGGGCCCTCTCATGCCCTTTTATGCAGGTCGCTTAGGGTGGTCCAAAAAATAAAACATTACAATTTTTTTCTCACCAAGGTTATTTTTATTCCTTAGTACATGAATGGGTAGTACATTAAAACATTTTCCAAACAAACAATATTTAGGGGTCACCCTATATTGAGCTTTTCTATACTTAGAACTGTGGGCCTGATTCAGACACGGTCGCAAGCACTGAGCGCTCGCAACCAGAGCGCATGCGCACAATGGAGATGGCTCCATCGTGTGCATGTGCGAGATCCGGATAGCGACGGGCAAACCGTCGCTCCAGGTCTCGCACCAAAGGGGGCGTGCTGTCGATGTTGAGTGACAGCATGACCCCTTTGGTGGGCGGGCCAGGGGGTCGCTGCCCAAACGGAGGCGTTCCCATGTGAACGCCTATCGTTTGGGGCCGGCCCCAATGACATCACAAGTGATGTCAGTGGAGAGATTCTGGCTGTTAGAGCCAAAATCTCTCTGGGGCTTGCGGCAATGAGACCCTACCACAAGGGTCTCGTCGCAAGCCCGATGATCGCGATGGTCTTGACCATCGCGACCATCTTCCTGGCCGCTCGCTATAGCTGTGGGTGGTCACCCACAGCTATGGGAGCGGCCAGGAGGCCGTTCTAAAAAAAAAGACCGGCCCTGATTCAGAGCGAGCGCTCTGTCAGAGCGTCCGGCTCTGAATCAGGGCCTGTGACCTCAGGTAGTTGAATACGTCGCGAAAAATTGTGTAGCTGTGGATGGTTCAGATTTTTGACCATTTTTTCTTTGGTTTTCGTAGACACTCGATTGTCAAAAAATGCTAAAACTACCAAGTGTTCAGAAAGAAATCAGAGGTGTCTGGTAAAAGCAATGTAAGCTTTCTTACTAATTGTTACATCAGGGTAGATCTTTAGGAGACTTAAGAGCTTGATGTCATTATATGGTGCTCTAATTCCCAATGGAGCTTCATTCCAATACATTACATAAACCATTTCAATACTTTACAAACAAAGCAAAATTCACCATGGTGTTTGCCTCTCTAGGTGTTAACTGGACCTGATTTAGAAAGAGATATACTTTCAGAGCGTAAATACATTTACCCATCCATTGAGCGTGGTGAATAGGACCAGGAGCTCAAAATGTTTCCCTATTTCCACCACCAAGAAACACAAGAGATAAATGCAAAAACTCTTGATAATCATCTATTGGTTGCTGTTTTTCCAGTGCATTTGGTAAATATTCTAACATTTCCTGTCCTAATCTGTTTAATACAGGATCTTGGAAGAGGGCAATATCCACTGCACTATAAACGTTTTTATCAATACTTCTCCATTCTTTTTGAAAGCCAATGAAAATTCCAATTTCTGGGCCTCCAGTGGAGCCGAATATACTGTACATGAGAAGACATTTGAAAGCATAATCTTTTTTTGTGTCAGCTTCCAGAAAGTAAACTTCTGGGTGACCACTAAACTACAACGTACAAAGCTAACATTTGGTACACAAGTTACTACTTTATAATAAACAAAAATAATCTATGTGGAGGCATGCTTCAAGCATCTTTGTTTTTTACAAAGTTAAAGTGGACCACCCTAAGGTCCCTATACATGCCAGAGGTCCCTCAAGCCCTTATATGCCAGTCAGCAGGGCCGTAGCTAGGGTAGTGCGGCCGGTGCCATCGCACAGGGCACCACAGGTCAGGGGTCGCTGTTTGGGCCTGTCAAATTTCTGTTTATTATCATTCTTGCTTGTAGCTTCCTCTTATTTTATTCCCAGCATCTCCTGGCCTCTCCTATCTCTTCCCTGGCCATTCCCCATGAAGCCATGGTCCTTTTTTGGGTGCATTATGTCCCTTTGAAAAATGAGGGGGGCACCAATTCTCTTTCTGGCACAGGGAAGAGCCCCCTATATGCATCAGGACCCCCTCATGGAGGAGTTCTGTGAACTCTCTACAGCATATATATGGCTGCATACACAGATTTGCATTCTCATACCTCTCCCTCTTACGCTTATTTTTTTCAGTTTATTTCCACTCGCAATCTCGTGCCTGTACCACTCATCTCAGGTCCCTTGCCACCTGCTTGTTTTGCTTCGCCACTCCAACCTGGGCTGCTCCCATCGACTGACATATCGTACAGAAGGCCTGATTCAGACCCGTATGCTAGGCTGCGTTCGCACGTAGCCTGCCGAGGTTTGCAATCTGCGCATGCATATAACACGCAGTGCATTTGTGCTAACCAGTCCATGCGATCGCAAAGCGATCACCCCTTGTACATAGATGCCTCGCCAGAATGAGTGACAGGACGAACCGTTTGTGGGTAGTGACAGGGGTGGTCGATGGAAACGGAGGTGTAGTGGTGCAAACGCAACAGTATCTGCATACTGTGGGTGGTCACCCACATACTGTGGGGGGTCACCCATAGCTATGCAAGTGGCTAGAAGGCCGGTTTTAGAAAAAAAAGTGTCAGCCCTGATTCAGAGCGTGCGCTCGCTTTTTGCGAGCGGCTCTGAATCAGGTCTAGAGAGCAGCACAGTGAGCGACTGACATACTGACATTATACAGAGAGCATGGCAGTGACTGACATATCATACAGACAGCATGGCAGTGACTACCATATCATACAGAGAGCATGGCAGTGACTGACATATCATACAGAGAGCATGGCAGTGACTGACATATCATACAGAGAGCATGGCAGTGATTGACATATCATACAGAGAGCATGGCAGTGACTGACATATCATATAGAGAGCATGGCAGTGACTGACAGATCATATAGAGATATCGCAGTGACATATATATCGTACAGGGGGCCTGATTCAGAGCCGGGCGCTATTTGCGCTTGCTTGTTCAGAAAAAGGGGCTGGCTATTTAAATTGAGCGCTCGCTCTTTGCGGTCTGTTGACGACTCTATGCCTGAGCGAGCGAACGAAACATGCGCTCGCTATTTTGTAAAGACGCCCCCTGGCTGCTCGCATCCTACGTCATCTCCGCTATTTATTTGATTAATCGAGTACATCAAAAGGCATCTGAACTGCTCGCAGTGCTTGTGGTAGGATTTTCCTACCGCAATCATGCGAACAGTTCAGGCTAAGAAACAACCAAGTGATGTGGTCGATGACGCTGCTTTGTTAATTATGCACACCCTTAAAACGCCCGTTTTGACCGTTTGGCACGCCTGCGTTTGGATCACCACTCCCCGTTTTCAAGCACCTTCCCCTGTTACCACCCACAAACGCCTCATCCTGTCACTCAAATTAGCAGGCACTCGCTATTTAGCGAGCGCTCGATTTCCGACCACAATGACTGGTTATCGCATGCGCATTACGACCCATACGCATGCGCAGATGTGCAAACATCGCTCGGAGCGAACGAGCGGCCGCTTACGAGTGGCTCTGAATCAGGCCCAGAGAGCATCACAGTGAGCGACTGACTTACTGACACCATACAAAGAGCATGGCGGTGGCTGACATATCAGTCACGCTGTGTCACACTATTAATGCAGGCTAACAAATATCAGACTTACTGTACTGGACTTCTACCTGAAAGTACAATTTCAGCTGGTTTTCAGGGAGTACCTATCCCCAATAGCAGCACAAGATATCAGACCAATTGGTATTGTAACCACTTATAGGTTTATTAACAATAAGGTATATAAGAGCAGGAGGCCAGAGTACTGGCAACAATATTCAGCATAGTACCTAACAAACAACATATATTAGTAACAATGCAGTATTGAGAGATTTACATGCAACCCGGTAATATTTATTTTACTGGAGCCTTTCAGTCACCGGGGCTGTTCGTCTACAAACAAAGGGCCTGATTCAGAGCCGGACGCAATTGGCGGACGGTCGTTCAGGAAAAGGGGGTGGCTATTCAAATGAACCGTTCGCTCTTTGCGGTCTGTTCACGCCTCTATGTCTGAACGAGCAAACAAAACTTGCGGTCGTTTTTTGGATAACTACGCCCCCTGGCCGCTCGCATCCTACGTCATGTCTGCTATTTATTAGATTAATCGAGTACATCGACCAGCGTATGAACTGCTCGCTATTCTTGTGGTTGGTTTTTCCTACCACAATCTTGCGAGGAGTTCTGACTATAAAATAACCCAGTGACGTGGTCAATGACGCTGCTGTATTAATTATGCACACCCATAAAATGACCGTTTTGACCTTTAGGCACGCCTGCGTTTTGATCTCCACTCCCCGTTTTCAAGCACCTTCCCCTGTTACCACCCACATACGCCTCCTCCTGTCACTCATATTAGCAGGCATTCGCTATTTAGCGAACAAACGATTTTTGGCCGCACAGACTGGTTCGCACATGCGTATTATGATCCGTACGCATGCGCAGTTGGGCAAACATCGCTCGGAATGAACGAGCGGCCGCTTACGAGCGGCTCTGAATCAGGCCCAAAGTTGGTTAGTTCAGCACAGTAAGTAAATACAATTAACTTTTGACTAACTATCACATAAAAATTATAACATATGTTTTATGAAAACTCAAGTCCTTATAATTTACTAGTTGCTGGTCAGTTGCACTGTATTGTTGGTGCACAAATATTGCTTCGATGAATTGAGGGCCTGATTCAGAGCCTGCTAATATGATTGACATTAGGAGGCGTATGTGGGTGGTAACAGGGGAAGGTGCTTGAAAACGGGGAGTGGAAATCTGAACGCAGGCGTGCTTAAAGGTCAAAATGGGCGTTTTATGGGTGTGCATAATTAATACAGCAGCGTCATTGACCACGTCACTGGGTTATTTTATAGTCAGAACTGCTCGCAAGATTGTTGTAGGAAAAACCAACCACAAGAGTAGCGAACAGTTCATACGCTGGTCGATGTACTCGATTAATCTAATAAATAGCGGACATGACGTATGATGCGAGCGGCCAGGGGGCGTAGTTATCCAAAAAACTACCGCAAGTTTTGTTCGCTCGTTCAGACATAGAGGCGTGAACAGACCGCAAAGAGCGAACGGTTCATTTGAATAGCCACCCCCTTTTCCTGAATGACCGTCCGCAAATTGCGTCCGGCTCTGAATCAGGCCCTGAATCCCTTGAACAATTGTAGATAACAACAAATAACTGATCTCACTGACTCCCAAGGAAATCACCGTCAAGTGTCCTAGTTGTCCTCAGTAGACTGCACTACGAAGAGTTATACACTTTTATCCTGTCCTGGGCTGCTGGTCAAATAGAAGGAATTTGGCAACATTTGTATCGATAATCAGTGAAGGTTCATAAGAGCAACATAGTTACTAATTGTGTCTATCTCGACTAGACTCTAGCTTTCCGCACAGTCAGTGAAGCTGGTATGCATAGGGATATAGGCCCTGATTCAGAGCCGGACGCTCTGACCAGAGCACTCGCTTTGAATCAGGGCCCACCTCCATTAATATGGAGGGTCCTCTTGGACGCTCGTATAGCTGTCGGTCACCACCCACAGCATATACGAGCGTGCAGGATGATGGTCGCGATGGTTTTGACCATCGCGACCATCGAAACTGCGAGCAACAGCCTGCGGTTGAGGTTTGAGCCAAAATCACTCCCACTGACATCACTAGTGATGTCAGTGGGGCCGGCTTCAGACGGTAGGCGTTCCCAAGGGAACGCCTCCGCCTGGCAGGCATGCCCCCGGCACGCCCACCAAAGGGGGCGTGCTGTCAGTCAACATCGACAGCACGCCCCCTTTGATGAGACACTCCGAGCGAAGGAAAGTCCTTCACTCGGCGCGTCTCGCGCATGCGCACGACGGAGCTCCCTCCGCCGTGCGCATGCGCAGTGCGGACCATCGACCCACTTGCGAGTGGACAGCCGCTCGCGAGTGGGTCTGAATGAGGGCCATAGTGCAGGCTGTCCTGTGATCTGCTCTCAACCTTAAATAAACAGTGCGTTATTGCTGAACGGATAATGTAGCTTATATGGGGACCTGAGAAATCCTAAAACAGTAGCCTATAAGTAGGGGTTTCCTTTTTAGAACAAAAGGCCTGATTCAGACCCGTTCGCTAGGCTGCGTTTGCAGGCAGCCGTCAGCAACCAAAGTATGCAAATCCTGCAATCGCTAGCAAGACATTAGCATGCCCACTATGTCTTGCCGTACGATCGCGGTATGTATTTAGACGCCCACCAGCCTGACACAAGACGCCCACTTTCCCTTCGTAACATGCATCATCTCCAGGAATTGTAATAAGCTATCGGTAACATCAAGTAACATCGGACCCACACGCAGCACTTGTGGTTGACCATACCCTACCTCAAGCACTGCGAGTGCTGCAGTGTGTAATTCAGCCATGTGATGTGTATGCTGACGATGCGCCCCAGAAATGGCATTCAGGCGCAAAGACATGCCTGCGTTTGCACTACCACCCCCCCATTACCATCGACCACCCCCTGTCACCACCCACAAATGGCACGTCCTGTCACTCATGCTTGCGGAGCGTCTGTGTACAGGGTGCGACTGCTTCCCGATCGCATGGACTAGTTCGTGCATGAATCTTGTACGCATGCGCAGATTGCAAACATCAGCAGGCTACGTGTGAACGCAGCCTAGGGAATGGGTCTGAATCAGGCCCAAAGTCTCCTAATAATTCTCAGTAATTGGATATATCTGAAAGACTGTCTCAATAATATACAGAAAATTGGGCTGTCACCCGAATAAGTCACTTTCTGAAGGAAATCAGGCTGCCCCTATTGCTCTCTTTCTCAGCACTTTCTGTATCAGGTACAATGATGTGTTGACTCACTAAGGAGCTCATTCAGACTCGCTCGCATGTTGTGGCCGCTCGTTGGCAAAAAGGGGCCGGATATTTAAATGAAGTGCTTGCACTGCATCACGTAAGGATGCCCACTATGTTTTAGCGAGCTACGGCAAAGTGTGCTCACAAGTGTATAAAGACACCCCCTTGCCACTCGCAACACACGTCATCTCCGGGATTAATCGGGACCATCGAGAGCCATCGGAGTTGCTCGCAGCCCTTGAGGTTGCCTTAACCCACCGCAAGTGACGTGTACAATGATGCTACTTTGCTAATTATGCACGCCCTTTAAATAGCGTTTTGGCGGGCTGACACGCCTGCGTCCGCAACACCACTCCCCCGTTTACAAGCACCTTCCCCAGTTACCACCCACAAACGGCACTAAAACAGCGAATTATACGCATGTGCAGACGGGCGAAAATTGCTCAGCGAGCGAAACTTAGCGACCGGGTCTGAATCAGGTCCTAAGTCCCTTGCAGTAATAACTAACTATGTTGTTGTAGATTGTCAGCCAGGTGACACCGCAGTAATGCTGGATGTTGTATGCTTTTGTTTGGTTACAGACCTCTCCTGCCAGGACGATGACAGCCACTGACTCTGGGGTAGTCACCACTCCTTTGCAACACCTCCTCAATGCAGTTATCCATATTCGGCCACAATCCTGACCCGCCTCTCAGTCAGGCAACTCTGCCTCTTCCTCTGCTGCTCACAGGAAGTCCCCGCTACTCCGGTGCAACTGGTGACCGGCAGTCACTCCTCTTATTCAGATGGCCGCGGCTTTTTTAGGTAAGGTATCCAGCGTCAAACTGCCCTCTGGTCTCTGGGCCTGATTCAGACCCACTCGCGATCGATGAGCGCTTGCAAGCGGGTCGATGGTGGCCCAGTGCGCATGCGCATGACGGAGCCGGCTCTGTCGTGCGCATTCGTGAGACCCGGATAGCGATGGGCAAGCCGTCGCTCTGGGTCTCGTACCAAAGGGGGCGTGCTGTCGATGGTGAGTGACAGCATGCCCCCTTTGGTGGGTGTGCCGGGGGGCGTGGCTGCCCAGATGGAGGCGTTCACAAGTGATGTCAGTGGGAGTGCTTTCGGCTCTGTTTGAGCCGAAAGCACTCCAGGGCTTGCGGCAACGAGAACCTACAACAAGGGTCTTGTTGCAAGCCCGATGGTCGCGATAGTCTTGACCATCGCGACCATCTTCCTGCCCGCTTGCTATAGCTGCGGGTGGTCACCCACAGCTATGCGAGCGGACAGGAGGCCGTTCCAAAGAAAAAATAGCCCGGCCCTGATTCAGAGCGATCGCTCTGTCAGAGCGTCCGGCTCTGAATCAGGGCCACTGTGCCACAGGACAGTTTAACTGTCAGTCGGAAAATCCCTTTTATAGCCTCTGTCTGGGTCCCTGGTGCGCGTCAGTTATTCTAACAGTAGTTGCCCAGTGTCTCTAGTACAGGCAGGACTCCCCTCCCAAAGTCAAGATGGTAGAGTCCCCTCAACAACAATAATGCCTGCCAGGTGGGAGACACCATAACTCCCAAGAGGGCCAATCATAGATATAATATAACAAGCATTTTATTATATAACTAATATATATACAGTTTCACAAAACAACTCATATTGCTACAGAATTATCTTAACAACGAGGGATACTCTTAAAATCTGGGGTACCTCATACACACTGAAAGATATTGTCTGATTGGCCTGCATGTACGAACAACAAAAGACATTGAGCCTGATTCAGAGCCGCTCGCTATTTGCGGTCATTCGTTCTAAAACAAGGGGTGGCTATTCAAATGAACCGTTCGCTAATTGCGGTCTGTTCACGCCTCTAAGTCTGAATGAGCGAGCTAAACTTGCGGTTGTAATTTTGAAAAATATGCCCCCTGGCCGCTCGCATCCTACATCATGTCCGCTATTTATTAGATTAATCGTGTACATCGAACAGCATATGACCTGCTCGCTATTCTTGTGGCTGGTTTTTTCAACCGCTATTTTGCGAGCAGTTCGGAGTAAAAAAAAAAACAAGTGACGTGGTCAATGACGCTGCTGTATTAATTATGCACTCCCTGCAATCTAATTCCACACCCCCGTTTTCAAGCACCTTCTCCTGTTACCACCCACATACGCCTCCCTCTGTCACTCAAAATAGCAGGCATTCGCTATATAGCGAACAAACGATTTTCGGCCGCACTGACTGGTTCGCGCATGCGTATTAAAATCCGTACACATGCGCAGATGTGCGAACATCGGTCAGAACGAACGAGCGGCCGCTTACGAGCGGCTCTGAATGAGGGTCATTGTTAACGACCCACGGGAACCCTCATCGTTGGTTGTTCATCCATATCGTTCATAAAAATCGTCTACTGTGTATGCAGCTTTATTCCCCTCCTTCACCTCTGGAGTAACACATCCCACTCACTCACCTCTGGAGTAACACATTCCCCTCTATCACCTGTGAAGTAACACATTCCCCTCCTTTACTTCCATAGTAACACATTCCCCTCTCACTGCTGTATTAACACATTTTCCTCTCTCACCTGTATTAACACATTACTTTTTTGAGGAATCCATGAAAACACATTTTACCCCTTTGCAGTGCTGTCTGCTTCATAAGCCACGTCAGGACCATACGGCTAGTGGCGGCTCTAGAGGTGGAACCACACCAACTACCAGTGATGTTTGGCAGAAGTTGGGGTGACAGTTGGTGTGGCTATCCTATTTGAATATTGAACTGTGCTGTAGCCACAATAAGTCAGTCAGTCAGGACATTGCACAGGGGAAACATTGTAGCCCTTTTCACCCCCTTGGGGGTATATTTACTAACGTGCGGGTTTATAGAAGTGGAGATGGAGATGTTGCCCATAGCAACCAATCAGATTTTAGCTATTATTTTGTAGAAAGTGCTAGATAAATGATAAGTAGAATGTGATTAGTTGCTATGGGCAACATCTCTACTTCTAAACCTGCACTTTAGTAAATATACCCCTAGGAGTCAAATTTTGAAAAATACCTGCTTAGTGGGTGCCTATGTCATGGAGACCTGGTTAAGTGATCTACTGAGTGGACTAACCTCCATCACACACCGCTGCCACCAGGGCCGGCTCTAGGTGTTGTCGTGCCCAGTGTAAGTTCCAGACTGCGGCATCTGAAAGGGGCTGTGGCCTAATTACAATAGGTTACACCCCCTTATTGACATATTTGGGGGCATGCCTGTATGGCATGCCTCCCGTTTAACATCAGGTTGGGGCAAGCCTAGCACTCCTTCAGTAGCTGGGCTGCGCCCAGCCCTCTCCCTGCACTGAATGGGGTCCAGAACCGCCGCACAGCTGCGGCGGTGGGGTGCCCAACCTCCCTACTGCCCGTGGGACACTTCAGTCGGTGGTTGAAACAGCGGGACAGTGCCTGAAAAACAGGACTGTCCCGCTAAAATCTGGATGTTTGGAAGGGGTGCGCTCTCTATGGGGTGGCACCCCTGTTCGACCGCACTGGTCAAACGTGCCTCGAGCCAGCCCTGGCACTGCCACCTATACCACCTATAGGATCTGCCAATAGAGATAATGTGAGCTTATTTGTGTGCAAACTCCAGCTTCATTAGATCTGAAAATTAATTTTCTATGTCTGTTCTGCTCTGAATCATGTGACATGCACATTGAAGTATTAAAAAATAGTAAAGGTGGTAAAGATTAGTCTTCGGTAACAGCCTCACTGAAGTAGCTGGACATTACTTCCTAAATTTATCCATATATCAGGTGGGAAACACTGTACTAAAAAAATGTGTTCAAACCAACGAAAATGCACTTTGCGGAGGTTTGACCTCAATCACCATATGCATGAAGTTCCAGAAAGCTTGTTCCTGATAGGAGACGCCATCTATAGATGGTGTTGCTTAATAGAAGCCTATGGGCATCTTATCAGATACTGAGAGAGATCCAATAGGGAATCCCTACCAGGGTCTCCTGTTGCTCGTGCATGCACTGGCAGATGGTCGCAAAAGAGTAGAAGGACTCCAGGGTCATAAACCTGGAAGTCTCTACACTGCAAAGGACAGCTCTTATCAGAAGCTTAAATGTACATGCATATGGCGTTACTAAACCCTGCTTTGCATGTGGTCAGTGGCGGTATGCATAGCTTCCAAAATGCAATGCTTGTTGCATCCCACCCACCACAAAATCTTTGAGAAAGGATTATTTTAGTCTCTATATCTATTCCTTGGTGAGTCTGTGAAGAGAGAAGGTTATTTTAATATTGTCAGACTATGTCATAGGCTCAATCTGAGGATTCAGGAAACATTTCAGTTAATGGTGTCTAATGTCTAATAAACAGCCTTGTGGTTAGGAAAAGAATATAAAATTGCTAACTGCAGGCCAGGGTATAAGATTTGCCAACTGTCTACAAGGGCAAACACATGATTTGTAAGGTGGGAAGGGGGGCAAAGACCTGTGAGAAGTCTATGTCCCGATCATTACCTTCCCCACATGGTGTGGCTGCAGTCACCCAGTGTCGCTGGACGTGACATTGCGGTTGGAAGCATAGGTACTTATTCTGGGTATGATTATTCTAAGAGACTTTATAAGTCGTTCCAACGTGTTTCATGTCTCAGCACTTTGTCAAGGATAAATGTTATTTTGAGGGTGGGTATGTTTATACCCTCTCCTATTGCACTTTATTGTAACAACCCAGAACTCTATAAACCGGAAGTCTAAAAACCAGAAGGTCCAACCAGGATGTAAACAAACTCTACCTAAAGTTAAAAATTAAAAAGTCAGCATATGTTGTAAAAGTGTGTTAATATGTGTATGTTTAATAAGTTAAAGTAAATTTGTTGTTTGAACAAGTTGTTATTTTTTTATAAAAAATAATTTAATTCAAAATCTATTGGTATATATTCTGGTGCTGGAATAGAACTAGCCAAATATTTAAATCTAATGCTAGGTACACACTGGCCGACATATCGGCTGTTCAATTGAACGGCCGATATATCGTGAGCGCGTCACGATATAATCCTCTAGTTGTGGAAAAGAGAAATGTAGTGGCCCTGGAGACCAGAGACAGGGAATATAAACAGACAATAATATTATTATATTTATGATTATTATATTTATAATATTATTATAAAATGAATCACAATGTATTAAATATAAATATACACTATTAGAAGAACTATGAGAAGTAGTTCAGGTGGAAGGCACACAAGACTCCATTGCCACTTGCCAGGAGCTGTGAGCTGCACCTCTGGTCTGTATTCCAGAAGCTCCAGGAGAACAGGTGAATGTTTATGCGAGCTTATTCTATATTTGCACATTAGTGTTATACTGCTCTAGTGCACTGGAATTAGCATCTGAGAGACTGTGTACATCCAGTTTTACGTTAATGGAATACTAACTTGCATCTATTTAGTGTCCTCAGGGTTGAAAACTGTTTGTATTTGTTCACAGATACTATCAGAGCTAACTGATAATACATAGTTATGAATATGCATTTTCTTATAATATTTTATATTTATATTTAATACATTTTTTATTATTTTTTTTATAATATTATTGTTTATATTTCCTGGCTCTGGTCTCCAGCGCCACCAAATATTTTTTTCTCAAGTCAGCACATACTTGCCTACTCTCCCGGGACTGTCTGGAGCCTCCCGAAAATCGGGTGTCGCTCCCGACACCCCACAAGATTAGGCAAGTCCCCCGGAATGGATGCTGGCACCCCGGTAACCCCCGCGCCAGCAGCAAAAGTGGGCGGTGCGGGGGCGCGATGATGCGATTGTTGCTGAATCGCATCATCGTAGCCCTGCCCCCTGCCTTATAATGCCAGTAATCTTGGCATTATAAAGCGGGGGGTGGGGCCACTATGACGCGATCGCGTTGGCACGCCCCCGCTCCGCCTATTTGACTCACCCCCATCCTCCCTGCTGGACGGACCTGCCAGCCCCCTCCCGGATTCCCCTGCCGAAATGTCGGCAAGTATGATTCAGCATTTATGTTTAAACCCATTGAGGTTAGCCATTTCAGATTATATATCCATCTAGTGTTGTTTCTTTTTAGTGCAGATATCAGATCTCCTCTGACAAATGTCTGTATTCCATAGAACTTCATGCCTTTTGGGTTCTTGTTATGTAATCGTAAAAAGTGATTTAATACATTGTGGGTTATGAGTCCTTACTCTAATAGTATTAGAGTAGTTTTTTTTACACATTTATATTTGTCTTTTGTGTGTTGTGTTAGCATGGAGGGGGAGAGGAGAAGTATTGGAGAGAAGAATAGGGAGCCTGAAGTAGGGGGGTATGTGCATGGGGTGGAGCAGGTGGTAGGGGAACAATGTGCTGGGGCATGAAGGGCCAAACAGGTGAATGCATTGGCAGAGGCCCACTGAATACTCCTCCAAGTCTTGTCAACAGTGTGCAACTGTCACGACCGGCTCCTGAGACTACCTCTGATGAGGTCAGAAACCGAGGGGTTTCGGATACTGTAGGAGAATGACAGGGGTGATAGACTATGATAGACTAATTGCGGTCAAACACAGTTTTGGCGAGACCTGTCCAGAGGCGCGGCGTCTAACCCACTTGGTGGTTTTCTCCAGTGACCCCTCCAATCGGGATATGGATTTCGCTGCACCAAGTGAGCAGGTTGCTGCCCTCTGGACAGGTACCTGGGAGTGACGGAAGACTAGACCAATACACAGCACATAACTGACACAGGGAACACTGGGAATGACATGGAGGAATGGAAACAGGGTCAGCACTAAAGACAGGGATGGAGCACACAAGGATGTGTATTCTGTACACAAGGTGTGGCTCCGGACAGGTGATGTTAGGATTCGTACACAAGGAAGTGTATTTTGTACAAAAAAAAATGCAGCTCCGGACTCACTGGCAGATGAACTGGAGATTTGTACACGAGGATGTGTATTTTGTACACAAAGTGGAGGCACTTATTGATGAAAACACACTGACACTTTTCCAAAAAATGCATGTAGCCATAGGGATCATTGTGCCTTATAACCAATGCAGGGAAATGATACTAATGATCCCATACGAATGTATACAGCTTTGTTTTTTTTATAATATAACAGCTTTATAATTGGAGTAAGATGCAGTCAGAGAGATTACTAGGCTCTTCAGGGAGACAGGGAGATTGCTAATATTTCAGGGAGTCTCCCTGACAATGAGGGAGAGTTGCGATTATGGGGCTACGATCACAATACGATCCTTACTGAATCAAGCCCTAAGTTGTCTTGTTGGCGAAGTGTGTGAACTGTTTAATAAAGCAGGTCAGAAAAACAAATCAATGCCAGTTTGGAGGCACGGGGCGTGCAGCTTCCTATTGGTCCATGTGGCTTCAGACACCTTCAGATGTCATTTTAAAATAGTGAACAAGCAGCATCCCCATAACTAATGGAGAGTGCAGCTTAATGGCAATAACCTATATCTATAGGCATGTGTTCAACAAAGGATCTCAAATATTTTAAACTGGCCTTTGCAATCCATTAATAATTTCATATGCTCCATCTGTAAATCTTTCTATAGGTAGTAATTCCATTTATCCTTGACAACATTACTACCAACTATTAATCTGAGATTTACTGTAGTTCTTCTTTACTTGTAGATACTACTATTGATATTGCTCCTTTTCCAAGAAAAATATTTCCATTGAATAAGTTTTCTGCAAAACCTGCACACATGGGGGCTCTTGCCATATTGGGACTATAGTGCACATCAGTGTATGAGTTCTGTGTTTAGCATTATCATAGATCACAGCTATCTTCATAGCTTTCCTACCCTTTTCACAGAGTCTTTTTAGAACACTGTTTAACACTTTGATGAGTTAGTCTGTATTGTTTATTTTAGGAAAGTTAATGTGACAAAGATGTGCTATACTGTATGTCAAACATTTGCTATCAATGCATGTAAAATAAACATGAATGTGTATACTAATAGAGTGTATTAGAAAGTGTGTCCTGTTTGTTATTGCTCTGCATACTGTAGATTATATACAGTGCATGCACTTGTCTATTATTATTGCATTTAATTTACATCAATTACTGAAATGTTTAATATTATAGCTGAGATTAAAGGATTTTCTTTCAACTCTATTTCCTTCATTCCACCCAAAAAAAGTAACTTAAATCGTCTTTTGTCCAAACCACATTGGCTTTATTCAAAGATTGGATCTATGATGCATGCCTGATTCCTAAACCTCACAAAGAGACATTTCAGTTTCAAAGACTATAGTGGCAGGAAATGGTCAAACAAGATGACTCTCACTTTGGGAAACACAATACAAAGAGAATATTGTTTGAAATATTAGGAGCGCATTTTAAACAGGCTGAGCAAAAATGTAATGGATTCCAACATTGCAAACACTGCATGTGTAAACATGACTTTTCATAATAAATATGGTAAAATATATTACATGACAATTCTGTTTGCTGTGCTACTCCAATGGATAGTCAGTCTGTGCCTGTGCATGACTGTTTCACCCGGCGGGGACCCGGCAGTGCCTGCAAGGCTTCTGCTGGGTCCCCATTGCCGACAATGGGGTCCGTATCACTCTC
Organism: Taudactylus pleione; assembly: GCA_031769625.1. Classification (NCBI taxonomy): domain Eukaryota; kingdom Metazoa; phylum Chordata; class Amphibia; order Anura; family Myobatrachidae; genus Taudactylus; species Taudactylus pleione. Next base: position 1,644,439 of record JAUIMM010000915.1, read on the forward strand.
GCCATCTAAAGATGGTGAGAGCAATACAGTGAGAAACAGCGGTAATCTTAGATCACCGCTGTTTGTTGAATATAGAAAGGATGACATAACCCCATTAACAAGTTCTAAATGGGGTTATGTATCAATGTTAAATGGGACTCTACAGGCCCCAATTATCCACAAACCTAAATACCAGCAAAATATTTTGTTTAGTATCGCAGTGTCACTAATGATTATGCCACGGGTATTCATCATTACTTTCCCCTCTAGCAAGGTCCGGCAAGGTCCATCGACAACCTCCGTCCTCAGTGGTGTCTTCTCTCTGTTGCTGGCAGCCTATCGGTGCCAGTGACAAGTTTCTATGGGGCCTATTCATTAACATATAAAATTCTCTGGAGGTAATTAGGTTTAGAACTCGCATGGAGTTCTACCTAATTACCGGAAGAATTCATCATTCCTCCTCTCCATCAGTATCTATTCCGAAAAGCTGTCATTTTTGCGATGACAGCTTTTCAAAAAATAGATACTTTTCCCTGTCTACACTAACTTACCGCAGCTGTAATCTGTGCTGCGCATGCGCTGTTACACCCGTTAAAGCAGCGCATGTGCAGCACTGCCTACAGCTGCGGTAATTCTGTCATATTTGCGATGACAGCTTTTTAGAATAATAGATACTTGTGCCTACCTGAATCCACTGCTGTCCTCCGTCTCCCATGCAGCAGAGATCTGTCCTCCCGGCGGTATGGCTCTGACCCACTGCCTGCTCCATCCACTGTGTTTTGACGGGCAGCGGTGGCTCCGGACCCCTCTCCTGCATCCTAGGTCCTCCACAAATCTCCCCCACTCCCTGTCCGAGACTGCTCGGTTGTTGGATGTGCGGCAGCCACTGGCAAAGACCCCCGCTGTCAGACACGCTCTAGTTACAAGCGGGGCCGGGGAGAGCTGGGCAGGTGCTGCAGGCTTTTAAAAAAAAAAAAAACTTTACTAACTTCTCCCAGAGTCCCAGCCGCAACATGCTGCTGCCAGGAAGCGTCTCCCCTCTGTTCCCTGGTAGCACTTGTAAGTAGGGATGTGCGCCGGACCATTTTTGCTGGATTTAAATTTGGATTTGCCAAACCTGCAGTGACTGGCTTTGGATTTGGATTTTTTACAAACATTTATAACATAAAGCTAAAATCACATAATTTGGGCTTTTATTGTTCCTAGAGTATTATTAATCTCAATAACATTAACTTCCAGCCATTTACAGTCAATTTAGACCACCTCACAGCTTATAATATTATTTTCACCATTATTGGCCATAAGTTGCAGTGAGCTGACTGGTTACTAAGCAACAGAGCAATGGTGCAGCAGCACAGACACCACATGGTGCTTGTATACACAGACGGCTAATGCCCATGGAGTCACGATGCTTGTATACAGTGGGCTAAGGCCCAAGCAGTCAAGGAGCTTGTATACACAGAGGGCTTATGCTCAAAAAGTCACAGGGCTTGTACACAGAGGGCTAAGGCCCATGAGGTTGTATACACAGTGGGCTTATGCCCAAGAAGTCACAGCGCTTGTATACAGTGGGCTAAGGCCCAATTAGTCATGGTGCTTTTATACACAGGGCTAAGGCCCACGGAGTAACAGTGCTTTTAATTTATTTTATGCACAGAGGGCTAAGCCCCATGGAGTCACGGTGCTTGTATACACAGAGGACTAAGGCCCACAGAGTCACAGTGCTTTTATTTTATACACAGAGGGCTAAGGTCCATCGAGTCACGGTGCTTTTATTTTATACACAGAGGGCTAAGGTCCATCGAGTCACAGTGCTTTTATTTTATACACAGAGGGCTAAGGCCCACAAAGTCACGGTGCTTGTATACACAGAGGGCTAAGGCCCATGGAGTCACGTTGCTTGTATACACAGAGGGCTAAGACCCACGGAGTCACTGTGCTTTTATTTTATACACAGAGGGCTAAGGCCCACGTAGTCACGGTGCTTGTATACACAGAGGGCTAAGACCCACGGAGTCACAGTGCTTTTATTTTATACATAGGGGGCTAAGGCCCACATAGTCACGGTGCTTGTATACACAGTGGGGTACAACACCAAAAAAATAAGTTTTATTTTTAAACTTTAACTTTCTTTTTTTTCCTTTTTTTTTTACACACAGGCACTTGTGAGTCTCGACACTTTAATCAGTATAGCAGAGCATATATCAGCATGCAGTCAGTGAGCCCCCTTACACAGTCACTTTTGCCAGCACAGCCACTTGTGAGTCTCTGGACACAGCACTTAATCAGCAGAGTATGGCGCAGCATCAGCGTGCAGTGTGCCCCCTTTACAGCCACTTTGCCAGCACAGCCACTTGTCCCACTCAGCCAGCCAGTGATCAGCAGAGCATTGCGCAGTATACATCAGCGTGCCCCCTATATGTAACCCCCCAGGAATATCCCCAATCCTGGGAATATTCCTCCTGTCTCTAGTGCATACCCCAAGACTGAAAAGGGGATAACACAGCCTTTTTACTCTCTCAGGATTACCAAGGGTTAACGTGGCTTCCAGGCAATACAATGTTGGCGCTTGCCTTGCTTGTTGCCTGCGGCAGCTGATTGGTTGCCCTAAGGGTGGGAAACACAGATATAGAATGTTACCCTGGATGTGCAGAAGGGAGGCTGGGAGGTGTGCAGAACCAGCATGGAGTGTATCAGCGAGGAGTGCTGGGAAGGAGAGTTTGTGTGAAGCATTGGCCGGTGTATGCAGCAGCTCAGCGTGAAGCCTGTACTTTCCGCATCAGCAGTGAGTGACGTGTACGCAGCTGAACCAAGGACTTTGGAGACAGAGCGTCAGCCGCTTGCACCCGGAACAACAGCACAGCAGCACTATCCCTGCGGCGGGAGACCTGCGGAAGTGGCCGAAACAGAACTGAGATCCGCTGGGTAGCGGTGGTCCAGGCAACTGCTGGGAAGACCGGCATACGCCCGTCCCGTGAAGCTGCAAACAGGAGCCATACAGCGACTGTCTGTGAACTCGGGTAAGACAATCATCCCTCTGCTTGTGATCACCCCTGTTGCCAAGGGACATCCCCCCCATAGTTCTAAAACACTGGGCTGGGAGAAGCGGCAATAACCTTAAATTACAGCCTGATAATTACCAGTAACCTTACACAGGATTAAAGGCTAGTATTCCATCACTGCAGTAGTGACTCTGATTAAATATTACAGCAAGGTATCTAGTTGTATATGTAATACTACAATAGTGACTGACCAAATGCAAGAATAATCTATATATATATATATATATAATATATATACATATATATATATATATATATATATATATATTAGAATCCATAGTGTTCTGGAAAGTGCAATTCACTCATTATAAATGCTTATTAATGGATCCTCAACTTCCTTTGTTGTTGTGTGCTGATCACTGAAGATTCAAGAGACATTCAATTACTACTGGATTCAATTTATGGGAACATTCAGCTTCTTGATAAATGTTTTTTTTGAGATATGCAAAGTTGGTTATAAATGCACTTATACTATAAGGCATACTTGCCTACTTTTGAAAACTAGTTTCAGGGAGATTGCAAGTGGTAGCAGAATGTGCCACACGCCACTGAGGGGGCGTGTCATAATCCGCCCAAAGGGCTTGTCTAGCTCCACCTATGGGTGTGTCTATTGTCACTCAGGATATAGAGATAAAATAAAAAAAAATATATATATATATAGAGTTATATATATAGAGTAATGTATATGTATATATGTATATATATATATATATATATTTATATATATATATATATAATAGTAATGGAAGCCGGCACTCCCTGGCTGTGTCCAAAGGCAGCCACGTCCGGTGCCCTCCTCGTGGTGTACCTGAAGCAGTACCTGCATCAATTGCAATATTTGAGAGGTGGCACTCAGACGACTTTATAAGAAATCCTCATGGAGCCTGTATAATATCAACATTTCAGAACTTGTATTTATGTTCTTTCGTCCTTTATCTAGGATACATGCCTGTGACGCTCAGCACCCACGCTCAGCACCCAGCCACCATGGGCTATAAATTTATATATATATGAAGCAGTTTCCTTTCCTTTCCTTGATGAATAGGCCCCTGAAAGTGCACTCACTGACAGTGCACTCTCCACAACTAAATGCAAATTCTCAGTGATAGCTTAGTGGGATGTTGCATTAAAACATTACTGGACTTAGTTGTTGATGTTGACACACACACATCTGGTCACAGGCATACAGAACTGCACTCTGAAAGGGCACTCACTGACAGCCATCCATTTATTGGCTGACAGTGAGTGCACTTCAAGAGGCAGTTCTGTATGCCTGCGACACTCAGCACCCAGCCACCATGGACAAAATAGAATATAAATGAGACGCAGTTGCCTTACTTTGGAGCCGGCCACCGTGGGGGGACTAAAGGTCACCACACACCACTGACTGCTGCCCGACACCCGATCACTGCAGCGCTGCTGTTACCTCCGCGGGGAGCTGCCGATGAAGCCTCGGACAAGCACACTACAGGTATGTGTGCACTGCTGACAAGCCAGCCATCGCTACCTACTACCCCGCAGAGGCCGGCTTCAATAACATGGCGTCACGCGACATGACGTCCCCCCACAGACTCCACCCCCGGCATTCCGGACTCGCGCATGCGCAGTCCGGTTTTAAGAAGAAACCGGGAGTGAATGCACACTTTGCGGGGCAGCGGGAGGCTTCACTAAAGATTGTGAGCCTCCCACTAAAATTGGGAGGGTAGGCAACCATGCTATAAGGTATACTGTAATCATTTAATGTGTTGTGATGTTTGTAGAAAATATTTAACTGAGGTTATTTGCTTCACTTATTAAGTATTGTTGAGCTCTTTTATGTACATTTTCTAATGTCTGAAAAGTGATTGCTACTGTGATTTACTGTGCTTTATTTTTGAATGAGAAGATATTTGTTTACCCCTGAATCTGATTTGCACTACTGATCTTTGATGCAAGGATGTACAGTCAGGTCCATAAATATTGGGACATTGACAGAATTTTCAGATTTTGGCCTCTATTCACCACCACAATGGTTTTGAAATGAAACAAACAAGATGTGCTTTAACTGCAGACTTTCAGATTTAATTTGAGGGTAATTACATCCAAATCGGGTGAACGGTGTAGGAATTACAACAGTTTCAATATGTGCCTCCCACTTTTTAAGGGGCCAAAAGTAATGGGACTATCAACTCAAAAGCTATTTCATGGACAGGTGTGGGCTATTCCCTCGTTATTTCATTATCAATTAAGCAGGTAAAAGGTCTGGAGTTGATTCTAGGTGTGACATTTGCATTTGGAATTAGTTGCTGTCAACTCTCAATATGAGATCAAAGAGCTGTCACTATCAGTGAAGCAAGCCATCATTAGGCTGAAAAATCAAAACAAACCCATCAGAGAGATATCAAAAACATTAGGTGTGGCCAAATCATCTGTTTGGAACATTCTTAACAAGAAAGAACGCACCGGAGAGCTCAGCAACACCAAAAGACCCGGAAGACCATGGAAAACAACTGTGGTGGATGACAAAAGAATTATTTCCCTGGTGAAGAAAAACCCCTTCACAACAGTTGGCCAAATCAAGAACACTCTCCAGGAGGTAGATGTATATGTGTCAAAGTCAACAATCAAGAGAATACTTCACAAGAGTGAATATAGAGGGTTCACCACAAGATGCAAACCATTGGTGAGCCACAAAAACAGGAAGACCAGATTAGAGTTTGCCAAACAACATCTAAAAAAGCCATTACAGTTCTGGAACAACATCCTATTGATAGATGAGACAAAGATCAACTTGTACCAGAGTGATGGGAAAAGAAGAGAAGGAAAGGAACTGCTCATGATCCAAAACATACCACCTCATCAGTGAAACATGGTGGTGGTAGTGTCATGGTGTGGGCATGTATGGCTGCCAATGGAACTGGTTCCCTTGTATTTATTGATGATGTGACTGCTGACAAAAGCAGCAGAATGAATTCTGAAGTGTTTCGGGCAATATTATATGCTCATATTCAGTCAAATGCTTCAGAACTCATTGGACAGCGCTTCACAGTGCAGATGGACAATTACCCGAAGCATACTGCAAAAGCAACCAAAGAGTTTTTTAAGGCTAAAAAGTGGAATGTTATGCAATGGCCAAGTCAATCTCCTGACCTGAATCCGATTGAGCATGCATTTCACTTGATGAAGACAAAACTGTAGGGAAAATTCCCCAAGAACAAGCAGGAACTGAAGACATTTGCAGTAGAGGCCTGGCAGAGCATTACCAGGGATGAAACCCAGCGTCTGGTGATGTCTATGCGTTCCAGACTTCAGGCTGTAATTGCCTGCAAAGGATTTGCAACAAAGTATTAAAAAGTGAAAGTTAGATTTAGGATTGTTTAGTTTGTCCCATTACTTTTGGCCCCTTTAAAAGTGGGAGGCACATATAGAAACCGTTGTAATTCCTACACCGTTCACCTGATTTGGATGTAATTACCCTCAAATGAAATCTGAAAGTCTGCAGTTAAATCACATCTTGTTTGTTTCATTTCAAAGCCATTGTGGTGGTGAATAGAGGCCAAAATCTGAAAATTCTGTCAATGTCCCAATATTTATGGACCTGACTGTATGTATATAGACAAATGCAGGGGGGTTTCCATCTGCCTGGAAACCCCCCTCCCCAGCCCACACCATGACTACAATAGAAATAATAATATAATAGAATTTTACAAGTGCTGCATGTTATTCTCACTATCATAAATGAAATAATTAGCACCACCTGTGGATCTTTTAACATGTATCAGCTAGTAATAAATAAACTGTGCATCAACTAGGAGATCTGTAAAACATTCACTGTTAAGGCCTCCATACATCAGAGATTGATTGCAGCAATCGTGCAATTTGCAATCGATTGTGTATAAAAATCTTTCCCTTTTTCAATTGAGTGTGGCAATTCTGCAATCGATTGAAAAAGGGAAAGATTTTTATACACAATCAGGGGGTCATTCAGACCCGGTGGTTAGCGCCGATGCGCTCGGACCGGGTCAATGGCCCCCCACAGAGCATGCGCACGACGGCGCCGGCACCGTTGTGCGCATGCGTGGGACCCGCTACGACCAACAGCGCCGGTCGTAGAGGGTCTCGATCCAAAGGGGGCGAGCTGTCGATGTTGATTGACAGCTTGGCCCGTTTGGAAGGCGGGCCGGGGGGGTGGCAGTGATGTCAGTGGAGAGCTTCCGGCTCAAACAGAGCCAAAAGCTCTCCGGGGCTTACAACAAGGGAGACCCTACCCTAGGGTCTCGTTGTAAGCCCCGATGGTTGCGATGGTCTTGACCATCGCGACCATCACCTTAGGCGGTCATAAGGCTGTGGGTGTTAACCCACAGCCTTACCACCGCAAAGGAGGACGTCTTGAAAATTCAAGAGGTCCTCCCCTCATTCAAACCGACCGCATGCTATGTGCGACCGGCTCTGAATGAGGTCCTCAATCTCTGATGTATGGGGGCCTTTAGGGATGTGCTGCTATAGAGCCCAATATGTACATATATGTCCAGGGCAGTGTTAGGTTGTTCTGCTGCTCCCCCAGACTCCTGAACTTGCTCTAATGCTCTGGAATGGTGCCCACATCTAAAATAAAAACATTCAGCTTAGGCAGAATAGTAATACTGCCGCATTTAATGGCTTACTGTGATTGCTGGTCCTGTATATGCTGGAATTATGACAACACACACTACACTTTTATGACGTATATTAAAGCTGGATAAGTACTAATTATGCCCTCTTCATGGACTGGCCACTCTCACTCTAAAATCAAGCATTTGGAAACCCCCCTCTAGAAATCCTGCGTTTGCCACTGATGTATATGTTTTGTTCTGAAACTAACAGAGTGTAATTGAATAATGTTGAAATCTGCATATTAACAAAATAGAGTATACAGTTGCTGATTCTTACAGACAAACATCTTCTTCAAATAAACCAACTTTCAATGAAAGTATCTGTTAAAAATACCTTTTGTGTAGTCCCATCTTCCTTACCTCTCTGAACCGCACCTTAGAACCTGTGCTGGGTGGAGAAATTCAAGTACCAGGTAAAGTGAGAACATTACTGTTTGAAATTACTCTGACACCGTTTACCTGGGTATCACATATACAGCCGTTTGTCCCACTCAGCCAGCCCAGTATCAGAGCAGTGCACAGTCCGGAGCGTGCAGGAGAAATGGTGCAGAGTCGTGGGACTCGGCGCCTTATTAGAGGCGAACTCTCACCTCTCGCGAGAGTTCGGCACTCTCGCAAGGATCCAACGTCAGGGCGCTGACGTTTGGCTCCCAGTAGAGATCCGGGTCGGCGGGTGAGACTCGGATCCCCATGTTCGGAGCGGTTCGGATTCCACAGAATCTGAACCGCTCATCTCTACTTGTAAGTGCTTCTTCAATGAATTGTTTATAGTAAATATACAGTTAATTGAAGAAGCACGTACAAGTGCTACTGGGGTAGAGAGGGGAGATGCTTCCCAGCAGTAGCAGCATGCAGCGGCAGCGTGAACAGTGCATCCTGACCCGGAAGCCTGAGGAGGGAGCGATATAGAGCAGGTAAGTGTATACTGCTGTAAGTGTATATCAGCAATGATGTCAGAGGGGCTGCCCCCAAACGGCAACAAAGTTGCCGTCTAAATGGCAGCTTGTAAGTGCTTTCGGGGGCTGAATGCCGTCTGGAGATGGCGAACATTTAACATCAATTACTTAAAATTTTAATGAATACAGTGATTACGACATCCCCATATTACTATTAATGATGACTGACATAACCTGGAGATATTAATCATATCTCCTGCGTTAAGTCCTTTAATTAATACAAGACATGCATAAATATGTTAAAAATGCTAAATGAAAAATATGGTTTGATGAATAGACCCCAGAATAACTGGTGACTAATTTACCTCAGATCTAATTATTCTGTTTTTTCCTCTATATTATGGTAAGTATGTATGAATAGGAACAATTACAATAAATATATTTATCGCACAGGGACGCCTGTTCAGGAAAACCTACTTTACTGTTTCCTGGAATTGCCTATAAACAGCAAAATTATCCTGTCCAGAGCTCACAGAACAGTTCTGCCATAGCTGGCATAATACCTTAGCCCAGAGTTGGCATCAAGTGTCCACCCAGAATTTGGGCAAAGGGCCCTCTCCCGATAAACCCATTGCTGATCCTTCATATACTGTATAATCCTCAGTTCAGTCTTCTGTGGTAGCAGGGAGCAGTGGCGGATTTTACCTTGGGGCTGCAGGACTGCCTATCACTCCACAGATAGAACACCCACTATTATAAAAAAAATAATGTTTTTTTAAACAGTATAATTGAGATTTACCGCATCTGTAGGCAGTGCTGCGCATGTGCTGGTTTTACAGATGTAACAGGGATAAGTATCTATTTCCTGAAAAGCTGTCATCGCAAAAATGACAGCTTTTCGAAATAGATAGTTAAGGAGAGGAGAAATGATGAATTCCTCCGGTAATTAGGTAGAACTCCATGCGAGTTCTAAACCTAATTACCTCCGGAGAAATTTTAGTTATGATGAATAGGCCCCTGAGTGAATTACAAATGCTGAGAGCAACCGTAGCAGGAAAGATTCCTCAGTCAAAATTATAAGCAACACTGGCCCTCATTCAGAGCCGTACGCTCTGAGCAGAGCCGTACGCTCTGAGCAGAGCGCACGCTCTGAATGAGGGCCGCCCTCCATAATTATGGAGCGTCCTCCTGGACGCTCGTATAGCTGTGGATCACCACCCACAGCCTATACGAGCGTGCAGTTTGATGGTCGCGATGGTCTTGACCATCGCGACCATCGCCACTGCGAGCCGGAGCCTGCGGTTGAGTTTTTCAACCGCAAGGCCCGGAGTGATTTTGGCTCTATCAGAGCCAAAATCACTACCACTGACATCACTAGTGATGTCAGTGGGCCGGCTTCTGACGGTAGGCGTTCCCTTGGGAACGCCCCCGTCAGGGAGGCACGCCCCCGGCACGCCCACCAAAGGGGGTGTGCTGTCAATCAACATCGACAGCACGCCCCCTTTGATCAGCCGTCGTGCGCATGCGCAGTGGACAACATCGACCCACTTGCGAGCGGACAGCCGCTTGCGAGTGGGTCTGAATCAGGCCCACAATCAGCACTTAGGACCTCATTCAGAGGCGGTCATTAGTTGCAAGCAGTCGCACTGAATCAGGGCGACCACTTGCATCCTGAGCGACCGCCTCCTTGTCGATCGCTAAGCTGTGGGTTAGCACCCACAGCTCTAGCGACCGACATGGGTGATGGTTGCGATAGTCAAGACCATCGTGACCATCGGGGCTTACGACCAGACCCTAAGGTTGGGTCTGGGCACTCGTAAGCCCCAGAGAGCTTCCTGCTCTAATCGAGCAGGAAGCTGTCCACTGACATCAGAAATGATGTCAGAGGGGCTGCCCTCAAACGGCAAGCATTCTGGCGGGAACACCTCCGTTTGGGAAGGCACGCCCCCTGCCTGCCTCTCAAACGGGGCGAGCTGTCACTCACCATCGACAGCTCACCCCATCTGCTGTGAGACCCCTAGCAACGGAGCGTCCGTCGCTTGCCGGGTCTCGCGCATGCACACAATGGAGCCGGCTCCATCGTGCACATGCCCAGTGGGGCAACATCGAGTCGGTTGCGAGTGCTCAGCGCTTGCGACCAACTCTGAATGACCCCCTTAGGGCTCTATTTATTAACATTATTTTGACTAAAATAAAGTGAAAAAGGGTGTTTTCACTCCATTTACATTATTTTAGTTTCACCTACAGTTACTATAGGAGTAGAATTCATAAAATTCTACTCCAACCCCTAAGTATCATTTATTTTTAGTAATCAGATCGCATTTCCCATAATTGTAATGGGAAATGTGATACGACCAGAGTTACTAAAAATAAAATGTGAAAAAAATACCTAGGGAGGCCCTGTGATAATAACGCCATCTGGAGGTGGCATTATCCAGGGTCTCCCCCGGTTACCGGATTCCTGCTCCACTCTAACGGGGAGAGCAGAGCCGGGAGTCGGTCCCAGTAATCATCTGTGTGGTCTAAACAGACCACAAGCTGATTACTGTAGAAAAAAAAAGTAAAAAAAAAAATTAACTTACCTGACTCCAGGGACCGGTGATCGGGGCTCTGATGTCCTCCCTCTGGTCAGCTGGTCTCCAATAGTGCACTGCAGCCCGGTCATCAGGTGATCGGGTCCCAGTGCAGTATGGGATATCACCTGACCGGAGGGCATGGAGGACATCACTGGAGGCCCGGACCATGCAGGTAAGTGTAATTAAAGTAGTGGGGGTTCTGCGATTGCAGGGGGTGGGGCTTAGCACCAGGGGGCAGGGCTTAGAGCCAGGGGGTAACAGCGACGGCCGGTCGGGGCATGCACAGGCACTTTGTCACGGTATTATTTCCTAAAAAACTGTGACTACTGTGCGGATGGGATTCGCAGGGACAGAGCTTTTTTGCAAGCTCTGTCCCTGCAAGGGATTTGTAGTAAATCCCTGTGATATTGCCTGAATTCGCAATGCGAATTCAGTCGTTAATATCACACTACAATCTGCATTCAATATGCGGATTGTAGTAAATAGAGCCCTTAGAGGCATATTTACTAACATTATTTTTACTAAAGTAATGTGAAAACAGGTGTTTTCACACCCTTTTCACATTATTTCAGTATCACATAAACGTATTAAAGGGTGATTGGAATAGTTTTTGTGAAAAGCTACTCCAATACCTTTATTCACATATTTTTAGTTGGCAAATCACATTTCCCATACTTGTAATGGGAAATGCGATCTGCCCAGATTTACTAAAAATATATTGTTAAAAAATACAGGGGGAAGCACTGTGAAAATGCCACCTTCAGATCACATTATTGGGGCTTTTCCCTGGTTCCCCGACTCCTGCTCTGCTCTGACAGGCAGAGCAAAGGTGGTAGCCGGCCCCTGTGGTTGGCTGTGTGGTCTAAATAGACCACAAGCTGATCACTGCAAAAAAAGAAAAGTACAAACATTCCCCCAACACTTACCTGCATCCAGGGACCAGTAATCAGTGCTCTGTTGAGGTCCTCTGGGGCTTCGGTCAGCTGGTCTCCAGGCTCCTGCACTGTGGCCCTGGTCAGCTGCTGCATACTGGAGTACTGGTTTCCAGCAAAAAGGAATGTTTGGCCCTTTAACTGAACCAGATTCCACAACTCTGCAGGCAAAGCAGCACCTGAACTTGCTTCTATGTGTGAGGCACCACAGCTCCCAGCATGTCCAACTGTGCAAAAACCTCTGCATAGTATCACACCTGCAGTTTTACTTTGTGCCACATTTAATTTCAGTCCAGACAGACACAGACCTGCTTTCTGCAGAACTCTCAAAGCTGCTGCAGTCTTCACTCATGTGCAGACCATTAATGCCCGCATTCCCCACCACATGTAGCAAGGTCAGGGAACTGGTACCATCTCCTGGGGTAGATGGCACTGCGCAGCGGCTGAGAAATCACACACAGTCCACTGGTCTGGTGAAACTGGTCTCCACCAATTTTATTAGGCAAACAAACAAAATAAACAGAAATAAATACCTTGCCATCTGGCACTAACTATACAGAAGTGATTCTAGCTCACTAATAATCAAAGTATTTGAAGGGTTTTTCAGGTTTAGTTTAGCTGCTTTCATCAATCTGATTCTCACACAGAGACACGAATGTCTGTCATTTCCCCAGGCAGTGTCTCCCTGTAATGATCAGCCTCACAGCACTAATAAACAGCCACACAGCTGAAAACCCTAATTAGCCTCCTGTGAAGCTAATAACTCAAAAAGCTCCTAACACAAACATCTTCCTGAGGTTTCAAAAGACATAGGTCAGGAATCTAGGGCAAATATACCTGCCTTCCACTATGATGCCTAGTCACATATCCCCCTCCCCTGTTTCGACCCAGGGGACGGAACACTTGCAGCCCCCAAACAAAAGTTGCGGGACAACACATCTGCATTAGCCAGTTGGGACCCAGGCCTATGTTCCACAGTAAATGTAAATTCCTGTGAAGCTAAAACCCATCTTGTTACCCTGGCATTTTGGCCTCTCTTTACTGACATCCATTTTAATGGGGCATGATCCGTTACAAGCTTAAATCGTTTGCCCAAGAGGTAATACCTCTTGGGCAATCTAAATTGGCAAGAAAAAAAAGCTTTGAAGGAATTGAAAAATAACCAAAACATCGTAATAAAACCTGCTGATAAACGGCGGGGGTTAGTCATCATGGACCAATCATATTATATTGAGGAAGCCACTAGACTCCTCAATGATACAGATTCATACGAGAAACTAGAGAGAGATCCCTTAGAGGAATATACGGATGAATTAAGAGTACTCCTGATATATGGGCTACATAACAAAATTATTACTAAGGAAGAGTTCCAGTTCTTAATGAAAAATAACCCCATTACCCCCATATTTTATTTCCTACCCAAAATACACAAATCGTTGAAGAAACCACCGGGTAGACCTATCATAGCCGGGAGAGAGTCATTCACATCACACCTTTCAAAATATGTTGATATTTTTCTACAGAAGTATGTGAAGGAGCTGGAGTCATATCTGAAAGACATGACCAATGTGCTACAGTCCTTAAAAGAGATCCAATGGAGAGAAGAATGTAATTGGGTTACAATTGATGTACAATCGTTATATACCTGTATTGAACATACAAAAGGAATTAATGCTACAAGAGAATTCTTAGAGATGGATGGAAGTGTGGACCATTTGCACAAGGAGTTTTTATGTGATCTTATGTCTTTTATATTGAATCGCAACTATTTTACATTTTAAGACCAATTTTATAAACAAATCAGTGGTACAGCGATGGGAACCACTTTCGCTCCCAGTTTCGCTAATCTGTTTATGGGATGCTGGGAAAAAAATTATGTTTATAATAATAATTCCTATAAAGCAAACATCATCTGTTATAAAAGGTACATAGATGACATTTTAATTATTTGGCAAGGGCAAGAAGAAGTTTTTAATCAGTTTTTATCTCTGATTTCAAACAATAACATGAATTTAAAATTCACCTCTAATTTTAACAATAAATCTGTTGAATTTTTAGACTTGGTTTTAATGGGAGATTAAGGTGAAAAACATGTCGATGCCAATAGTTATCTGCACTTTAAAAGTTGGCATCTAAGTAGATGGAAAGAGAACATCCCATTTATTAAATTTTATAGAATTAAACGTAATTGTAGTGACCAAAGAATATGCAATGAACAACTGGAACAATATGCGGACAGATTCAGGGATAAAGAATATTCAGAAGAGATCTTGGAGAAAGCCCTGAATAAAACTAAATCTCTGGATAGAAACAACCTGTTGAAGTACAAAGACAAGAATTCCAAGATAGATTTGGTTCCGTTTATCACTACGTTTAAAGGACATGAAAATAAAATTAAAAAATCCCTAAGCAAAAATTGGAATATTCTCCTTATGGATCCTGTTTTAAAGGAGATACTTCCACCCAAACCACAGATTGTTTTTAGGAAGACAAGAAACTTATAAGACATTCTAGCACCTAGCTATTTGCGGAAAAATGTCAAGCAAATGGGGAATGGCATTCTAAGGTGCAAGAGTAGCTTCAAGTGCGGACGGTGCAACACATGCAAATACTTACATACCACGTGTAAATCTTTTACAAATTCAGCAGGCTCTAAAGAATTCCCCATAAAAAGCTTTATGAATTGTAATTCCACATTTGTTATCTACTTGTTGGAGTGCACTTGCAGAATTAAGTATGTTGGAAAAACTAAAAGAACGTTTACGAGATTGCACCATTTTTCTAGAAGGACACAAGAGATGAATAGAATCATTTTTTTCTACTACTATAACATCATTTCCCATTTTGATGGGTGCCCAAGTGGGGTAATTTGAATTGTGCCTGGATAGTACTTGGGAGGGAGACCCCCAAAGAATACCAGCCTTTTCCTCCATTGACTACTATTAAATCTAAGTGGTGACTAGATGGTGAGGAGCCTTGTGAATATCTACTACCATACCAGTGTGCGTGTGCCCAATCTCATCTGATCTTGGAAGCTATACACAACTGGGCCTGTTTAGTACTGGGATGGGGGACCTCCTGAGAATACCGGGTGTTGTAGTTAATCAGAGTCCATGAAGGCTTCACCTGAAAATCGGAATCCAGTCTCATGTGGAAATGGAAAAGATGAGAAAAGAAAAAGAACTATATGCAACAATCATTCAGAAACCTCTACTCTTGGAAAGGAACATTCTTTTATAATTCAGTACAACTTGGAATCTAAACCCCATGTGAATTCAAACACCATCAGTCTCTGCTTTTAACTTTAACATGTACTTTTAACCTATTTATCAGTAGTCCCCTCTTCCCAACTAAAAGAAGAAGGGACAGAATTAATTATTGTTGTAATTCCTACACCGTTCACCCGATTTGGATGTAATTACCCTCAAATTAAATCTGAAAGTCTGCAGTTAAAGCACATCTTGTTTGTTTCATTTCAAAACCATTGTGGTGGTGAATAGAGGCCAAAATCTGAAAATTCTGTCAATGTCCCAATATTTATGGACCTGACTGTATATCTATGTATATGGTGTCCTTTGTGTTTGTCTCACTTCAATATCATGCACACTGACATTTATGTTGGTTGCACATGTAGTAATTAATTATTTAGTGGTGATAATGCTAAATGTATGTGTATTGAGAGATCTATCTATCATCTATCTATCTATCTATCTATCTATCTATCTATCTATCTATCTATCTATCTGTCTACCTATCTCATATCTATCTATATCAAACAAATAGCGCGCTAATTCAGATTCTTACAAAATGTCAAAATGGAATAGGTCCCAGACTGATTGCTTTAGGTGTGAACAACTCTCTCCGTTAGTTGAAACTACAGTATCAGTCCTAGCATGGACCAAAGAATTTTGTTGCTGGCGTCTTTCCCAATAATTTACCCGAATCCAGTCACGTCTCAGTAACGCCACTGCTCCGAGCGTGGCTTGGCGTTGTGATGTACCGCACCCTAACCCTAGCCCTCCCCCCGCAGCCTAACCTTAACCCTCCCCCTAGTGCCTAACCTTAAACCTAATACTTACCATCTGGATTATGGCGCTGGTATTATGAGCGCAGGCATCCAGACCCCCGGGATGTCATCAACATCCCCTCTGTATGAATCTATTATAATAGTTGTGGTTTCAACCGCATATTGGTACGCATGCCGTTTTTAAGTGTTTTATGATTGCAATAAATTATTTTCCGATTTGATGCACAATGTGGCGCCCCCGTCTTGTGCTTTGATTTTATAATATATAATAGTTGCAACCAACTCAGAATCAGGCCCTATGAGGAGAAATAACGCCACCCTCGTTAGTACCCGCCCCCTCATCAGAACCCGCGCCAAATAGGGCTGCTTCCAGAAATTTCCCGGTCTGGTTTTCAATCCCAATCTGCCCATTTGGAGGTGATGTGTTTGTAGGTGCTGGAGGAGGATCATCTGGTGTGGCCTCAGGCACACTTTTCTCAGCCATATCTGTAAGAGTGTCCACATTTTTCGCAATGCACAAGGGACCAACACACCCTTTAAAAGCGGCCCTCACAATTCCAAACACTTTCACAAGGAGCTGTGGAGTGTTGGGAGTGTACT
The DNA here is from genome assembly GCA_031769625.1 of Taudactylus pleione. NCBI lineage: Eukaryota > Metazoa > Chordata > Amphibia > Anura > Myobatrachidae > Taudactylus > Taudactylus pleione. The sequence goes on from JAUIMM010000915.1 coordinate 1,661,142, forward strand.
ACTGGCCACACAGGCATATCCTAGCTGTGGAATGAGGTGATAGCTGACAATTTGAGTGTTAGGCTACAGTTTATGCAGTGTCTCTGCATTATTGTAACAGGGGTGACACAGGTGTCTGTATGTAATACTGTTTTTTTATTTTTGGCTAAAAAAAAAAACTTACTCATGCCTTTGCTCTGCTAAACCAGGGAGATCTGGATATGATGTTTTAAAAAACATGTGTAATTCTGCATACCCTGAGTCTGGATTTTGATGGGATTAACCCCAAAAAACCCCACTGTTGGACATTTATAATTCTACAACATTCATAAATGTTTACTGAGTCCTGGCAAATTTTTAAATGTTTTTTTTTTTAAAAACAACTCTTAGGATTACATCAAAGAAGAGTACGGGCACGATAACCTGAATCCCCACCCACCCCTGAAGCCCCTTCCCCCAACCATCCTCCCCACCCACCCCTGACACCCCTCCCCAACCACTGCTGAAGATGCCTCCCCCACCCACTCCTCATCACCCATCCCTGAACCTGCCTCCCCCACCCACTCCTCATCACCCATCCCTGAACCTGCCTCCCCCACCCACTCATCAGCCATCCCTAAACCTGCCTCCCCCACCCACTCCTCATCACCCATCCCTGAACCTGCCTCCCCCACCCACTCCTCATCACACACCCCTGAACCTGCCTCCACCACCCACTCCTCTGGAAGCTCAAATTAGGCAGCTTCCACCCAAGAATTGCCGACCCAAGGAGATGAAGGTACATATGTCACAGATTTAATAACAAACACTTAATAAATTATTTTGTTTTTCCTCTACATTTCAGTTGAACAAGAGGAGCCACTTTGGGATGTTCTGAGGAGGGAGGTGGCCACAGTTGCCACAGCTGTCCACCTTATATTGGAGGCCATTACCTGCATCCAAAATGCACTCTAAATTAAATGTTTTAAATAAAATCAAAAAGTTAAAAATTTCCCCCAAAAATGTGTTTTTTTTAAACAATATTTTTTATTGAATTTTTGTTCTTTTTTTTCAAACAAAAAAGAAAGGGTGCAGATACAGAAAAAAGAGAATGGATAGAAAAACCATGGGGGGATACAGGCAAATATCAGTAAAAAAAAAATCAAAACATCGCATTAAACCAGAAAATAAATCAAAATCAATGTATGACATACACAAATAGTAGAGAACACTTCACAACTTCAATAGACAAACCAAAATATAGAACATATCAAAACCTTAAAATATCAATGTGTGGTGTTTGGAAGGCATGGACCCACCGTGATAAATTCATTCCAGCTGAACCACTTTATCATTAGTGAGTTAGCGGAAGAAGAATAGGGGCAGTTCAAAGTTTCCATCCGGAAACTATAATTTATTTTGGACTTTATCAAAGAAAGGGGGGGGAGGTTTATCCTGCTTCCAGAACTGAGCAATAGCTGCCCTGGTAGCAATAAGTATATGACTTATAAAATATCTGTGGTGAACTGGGACATCATCCTGGAATATATGTAAGAGAGCAGTGGAGGGGGGGAGAGACAGCCGCAGACTGGTACATCATCCTGGAATATATGTAAGAGAGCAGTGGAGGGGGGCAGAGACAGCCGCAGACTGGTAACCTTCAGGATCAAATCCTCTACCTCCAGCCAAAGGGGGCGAATAGTAGGGCAATTCCAGAAAATATGAAAAATCTCACCAATTTGACCACATGCACACCAACACAAATTAGATTGGGAAGGCCAAATTTTGTGCAATCCTATCGGGGGTCAAATAAATGCGATAGAGCAATTTCATATACATTTCAATATGAGAAATACATCTAGACATTTTAAATACAGAAAAGAAAAGTTGGGACCATGCATGCGAGTCTAAACTAGGGGTGAGCGGGCTCGGATTTCTGAAATCCAACCCCCCCCGAGCCCCCCCGATCCGAGGCCAATCCGAGTCAGGCTCGACTTTTCCCGCCTGACCCGGATCTGAAATCGAGGCAAAACGTCATCATCCCGCCTTCCGGGTCTCGCGGGTTTTGGATTCTATATAAGGTACCCACGTCGGTGCCATTTTCTCACTCGGCTGTGGACAGTGAAGAGGGAGGGTGGGAGTTAGGGCTGGCTGGGCTGTGTAGTGTAGTGTAGTGCAGTGTAGTGTTGTGCTGTGCTGTGCTGCGCTGTGCTGCTGCTGTCCATAGGGGCTGTGTCCACTCCAAAGACCCCCAAAGGGCACTCCAAACAAAATAAAAAAATATTTTCTGTGTTTGCGAATTGTGTGCACTGTGGCTGCACGTGCATCAACAAATGAGCAGCGCCAAGCATGTGCCTGTGTCCCAAAGGTAAAGGGGCAGCTGGCTTGACCGTTAAAGGGTGCTGTAACCCCCAAAGTGCACTCCAAAAAAAAATAATTTTTTTTTTTTTGTGTTTCTGAATTGTGTGTGCAGTAGCTGCGCGTGCATCAACAAAGTAGCGCCAAGCGTGCACCTGTGTCATAGGTAAAGGGTCGGCTGGCTTGACCATTAAAGGGTGCTGTAACCCCCAAAGTGCACTCCAAAAAAAATAAAAAAATATATTTTTTTGTGTTTGTGAATTGTGTGCGCAGTAGCTGCACATGCATCAACAAAGTAGCACCAAGCATGCGCCTGTGTCATAGGTAAAGGCCCAGCTGGCTTGACCGTTAAAGGGTGCTGTAACCCCCAAAGTGCACTCCAAACAAAATAAAAAAATATTTTCTGTGTTTGTGAATTGTGTGCACTGTGGCTGCATGTGCATCAACAAAGGAGCAGCGCCAAGTGTGCGCCTGTCTGTTAAAGGGTGGTGTAACCCCCAAAGTGCACTCCACAAAAAAAAAAAAATTCTTTTTTTTCTGTCTTTGTGAAATGTGTGGGCTGTAGCCGCACCTGCATCCTCAAAGCAGCAGCAACAAGCGTGCATCTGTCTGTTAAAGGGTGGTGTAACCCCCAAAGTGCGCTCCGACCAAAATAAAATAATCTTCTTTATTTCTGTGTTTGTGTGTGAAATGTATGCGCTGTAGCCGCACCTGCATCCTCAAAGCAGCAGCGACAAGCGTGCGTCTGTCTGTTAAAGGATTACATCGGTGACAGCATCCAAGTAGGCATGTCAGACAGTACGTACATGTTCTGGCAGGAAAAAGAGGCAATTTGGAGGCCCCTGTACAAACTGGCTCCATTTTACCTGAGTTGCCCCCTCTCCAGTGTGTACTCCGAAAGAGTGTTTACTGCAGCCGGGAACCTTGTCAGCGAAAGGTGTAGGAGGTTGCTTCCACAAAATGTGGAGAAGATGATGTTCATAAAAATTATCAACTCTTCCAGGGAGACTAGCCTCCATAACGTGCAGAGGGACCTGTGGTGGTGGATTCCTTTGGGGACGAATTAATACTCTGTGAGGATGAGGATGTACACAACACTGAAGAGGGTGAGGAATCGGTGAATGAGGAGGATGAGGACGACATCTTGCCTCTGTAGAGCCAGTTTGTGCAGGGACAGATTAATTGCCAGCTTGTTTTGTGGGGGCCCAAACGAACCAATCATTTCAGCCACAGTTGTGTGGCAGACCCTGGTGCTGAAATGATTGGTTTGTTAAAGTGTGCATGTCCTGTTTATACAACATAAGGGTGGGTGGGAGGGCCCACGGACAATTCCATCTTGCACCTCTTTTTTTTCTTTGCATTATGTACTGTTTGCGGCCTAGTTTTTCAAACTGCCATCCTGTCTGCCACTGCAGTGTCACTCTTAGATGGGCCACGTGTTTGTGCCGACCACTCGTGTCGCTTAGCATAGTCATCCAGCTACCTCGGTGCAACCTTTTGGACATAAAAACACTATTGTGAGGTGTGATGTGTTCAGAATAGACTGGAAATGAGTGGAAATTAAGGTTATTGAGGTTAATAATAGCATAGGAGCAGAAAAACCCACAAATTCTGTGATTTTAGCTGTTTTTATGCTTTTTTTAAAAAAAAATCCAGATCCAAAACACAAAACCCAGAACCCAAAACACGGAAGGGTGGTTTTGGCAAAACCAATCCAGATCCAAAACACAAAGAAAGATCCAGATCCAAAACCAAAACACGAAAAGTGGCCGGTGCACACCCCTAGTCTAAACATATATTTAGGTGGTCTTCCTGTTCAATAATGACTGGTGACTTATCTGGTTCTTCCGCTGTAAACATGAGAGAGTATCAAAAATATATACTTCCTTTGCGAGAAATTGAAGATGTACGTGAAAAAACATGGGGCGGAATCATATCCGTCGAGACTACTAAATGCGGAAGGATTGAACCCAGTGCCTGACTTGAAGGAATTTATAGAAATCTCTAGAGGGGATGGAGAAGCTAGCCTGTAATTGGGCGAAAGAAAGGAAGGTATTATTTATAAAGAGGTCACGGAGGGAATGGATACCATTGAGGTGCCAGGGGAGCAGGTTTAAATTTGGGATTAAATATGATAAACCTTGAATAGAAAGGTGGAGAGATGGCAGGTTAAATTGTAGAGGGGCAGATAGACTGTCCCACACTTTGAGAGAAGCTAGTGTCGCCCTGGACATAGATTTTAAAGAGACTCTAATACTGGATGGAATCTAGAGTAAGTCGCAAAGGGGGAATTTGCCTAACATATCACTTTCCAGCCTAACCCAGGGTTTAGGGTTAAAAACATTCGACCAATCACTAAGCTGATCGACCAAGCACGCAGCTTGATAGAGTGCTAGATTGGGGTAAGCCAAGCCCCCAGATGATCTAGACATCATTAGATATTTCTTAGCGAGCCTGGCTCTCTTATTATTCCAAATATATTTATTCCGCACTGCATAAAATCTATTTAACCATGAGGGAGGGAGGGTCCTAGGAATTGACCTAAATAAATACATGAGTTTAGGAAGAAGTGTCATCTTGACGGCTGCCATTCTGCCCATCCAGGAAACCTCATACCTTCATCCAATCCTTTGTGAAGGCAATAAATTGATTCAAAAGGGGGCCATAATTATATTCAAGAAGAGTGTCTTCTTTAGCTGACAAAGAGATGTCCAAATAACGGAGAGACAGTGATTACCAATTATATTTATAGTGAAATTTAAGGGAATACAGGAGCTGGGGTGGAACATTTAATGCTAATTCTTCCGTTTTAGATGTGTTTAATTTATAATATGAGGCTGCAGAATAATCATGAAGCAATTGTTGTAAATTTGGGAGAGAGGTTTCCGGAAACGTAACAAACAGAAGGACGTCATCCACAAATTCTATGTTGTGACCCATTTATGAGAGGACCATGAAGGAGGGGGGTGGTACGGATATGTTCTGCTAAAGGTTCTATTGCTAAAACAAAAATTAAGGGAGATAAGGGGCAACCCTGTCTGGTGCCATTGCTTATAGGGAACAAATAAGACAGGAAACCATTGCAACATACACGTGCTCCAGGTGAACTATAGAGTACAAGAATGGCATCCAGGAACCGCCCTGAAAAAACAAATTTGGAGAGTACAGCCTTCATATATCCCCAATGTAACCTATCGAAGGCCTTCTCGGCATCTAATAAAAATGCCAGGAGCGGGTCCCTTACCTGTGTGAAATGCGCAATAATATTCAGGGCTCTATGTGTGTTGTCTGGAGCTTGTCGGCCCAATACAAAGCCCACCTGATTCAGGTTGATTAAATTAGGGAGCAACAGATTTAATCTATTGGCTATTGCATATAATTTAATATCTGTGTTCAGTAGGGCTATGGGCCTATAATTTTGGGCATGTGTGGGGTCCTTGCCTGGTTTGAGGATGGTAATAATATGAGCCTCAAGCATCTCAGGAGGGACTGAGCCTGAGTTGGTCCCCACCTCAAACACCTGCACCAGCGCCGAAATGAGGTCTGACTGAAACTCCATATAAAAGTTGTTAGAGAAGCCAGGTCCAGGCGCTTTATCACGTTTCAAGGATTTGATGGCATCTCTCATTTCTCCCTCTATCCAGGGAGTGTTTAAGGAGTCTAAAGACTGGTCAGTAAGGGAGGGCAGGGAAAGGTCTGAAAGGAAAGCAGAGATAATCCCTGATGTGGGTTGAGCTGTGTTTATATCATCTTTCAAATTGTAAAGACGAGAATAATCTGCAAAAGTGATGTGTTGTGTTTTTAATAAAAGGTAAAATATTCTATAAGTAAAATCTTAATAAAGTCGAACTATCTGATTCAATGTTTGCATAGATATGTAAATTTTAATGTGTACATATATATATTCAAATATATGTATAGATATATATAGGGATATTGATATATATATATCTTTAAAAATCTGGGTTTGTATATATACAGTATATATATATATATATATATATATATTAGAGATGTGCACTGACCCTCATGTTTTGGTTTTGGATCTGGATATCCCCTGGTTTTGGATCTGGATTGGTTTTGCCAAAACCTCACCTCCGTGTTTTGTTTTTGTGTTTTGTTTTTGGATCTGGATTTTTTCTTAAAAAATAAAAAAACACAGCTAAAATCACATAAAATGGGCCTTTTTTTGTTCCTACAGTGTTAATAACCTCAATAACATGTATTTCCACTCGTTTCCAGTCAATTTTGACCACCTCACAGCTCACAAGGGGACCAGGAAGCGTGCTTTCCAAAAATAAATAAACAATTGACTTAAATAATGCTTTGCAAATCTTTTAAAGGCATTTCCCACCCTGTAGAGGGACATAATAAAACACATAGTTAGTTAGTGATCTTCAAACTGCCGTTGTTCCTACTTTCCACTTAACCATATGAGATATATTGTAAACAAGTGGAACAGAGCAGCAAATGCAACATTTCAGACCTAAAGTTTAAGTATTATTCTGTGTCTTTCTTGAGCGCCATGCCTGCTTGCTGGGAGTTGATCTTTTTAATCCCAGAAGGGGACCAGGAAGCGTGCTTTCCGAAATTAAATAGACAATTGAATTAAATAATCCTTTGCAAACCTTCTGTTCTGTAACGGAATTTTCCGATCTGTACAGGGACATTAAAAAAACAGAGTTAGTTAGTGGCCTTCAAATTGCCATTGTTCCCACTGTCCACTTCTTCTTAGATATGTAAATGTTATGTGGAAGGCCAAAAATTGGACCACACATGGCTGATTGATCAACCATGGTGACTGAATTAGTCTCATAAGGAAGAGGAGGCTTTTTAACTGGGTGTCATGTTATGAGTTGGCCATATGGGGTATGTTGCAGTTAAGGGATCAGGCTGGTTATCAGTGGACACATTAGTTGTTGTTATTCTGGGTTGCCATCTCCTGAATGTGCTTATTTTACCAACAGACAGAAACTACCTACCTATCAGCTCAGGCATAGACACTTCCTGAGGAACAGAGCTCTTTTCTCTGGAGGGAAGCCAAATAGGTGGGAGCCCCTGTACTTCCAACATCTGAAGCTCTTATCTCTCCACATCATCTATGATAGAAGAAAAAAAATGTCATTGGGGACATCTATCTCATCTTTCTGTACCCTGCTTAGCCTTTTTGGACAGGAAGTCCAGCATGGATGGTTTGAAAAAAGAAGGCCTAGCAACAGATGAGGATAGTCATTAACAAGACATGGTCCCCCCAGTGAATGTAGTCTGGGAGGTATTGGTTGGCATGCAGGCAGCAGAATAACAAAGGCCTTCATGTTGTCTGTGCTTACTATTCCGTATTTCAGTTTGCAATTCAGGTAGGAATAAAGTGGGCTACAGAACACAGTGACAGAATCACTGGATGTCTTAGTGCATTCAGGCCAAATATGATCCATGAATTCCCAGACAGATTCCGGACAGATGAATCCTTTGCGTGTAATAATCTTTGGTAATTCCTGGCAAAGGTCGGTATTATAGCTAGACACTTTGAAGACTGTAACTTTGAACTGCTTTATAGAAAACATGTGAATGAAATCTCTCCACACTGCAGAACATGATGGAGAAATCCCTTGAAGTTCAGCACCTAGAGCATCTTTTTTTTCATGTTCTCTGAGGCGTCTCCTGACTGTGAAGAAAGATTCTCCACACTGTAGTCTTCCATTGTGACTTTTCAATGGTGATTTCAATGTTGTCCTCTGGCTGAGATCCATCTCATCTGAGGGTTGGGTTTTCCCCATGCATATGAGACAATTCACATCCAAAAGGTGACTCTTATGTTTAGCCGTGGTGTCAGTCTTTCTTTTGGCAGAATTAGGCTTTAGTTTTTTACAAATATAGGCTTTAGTATTTTAGAGCATATAATTTATAGGCTGTTAGGATAACATTTCTGCTATGTTTAAAATTAAAAAAAAAAACTTTTTGTAACCCAATAATTTAAAAAAAAGTTTTCATTGCAATATTCATGCAGCCCCTTGACAGACAGCAGCACAGCACCCCTGCGCAGCTATGCCAATGACAGGTGTGACTGACACGCACACAAAAAAAATTGTTCATTTATTATTTTGGGCAACAGCCCCTCTACAGATAGGAGAACAGCACCCCTGCGCAGCTGCACCGATGACAGTGACAGCCAGGTGTAAAATTGATAATAAATGAATTAAAAAACAATTCATTGGGTGAAGCCCCTGGCTGTTAAATTGATCATAAATTAATTAAAAAACAATTCATTGGGTGCAGCCCCTGGCTGTTAAATTGATCATAAATTAAATTATGGTGATTTCAATTTTGTCCTCTGGCTGAGATCCATCTCATCTGAGGGTTGGGTTTTCCCCAGGCATATGAGACAATTCACATCCAAAAGGTGACTCTTATGTTTAGCCGTGGTGTCAGTCTTTCTTTTGGCAGAATTAGGCTTTAGTTTTTTACAAATATATCCTTTAGTTTTTTAGAGCATATAATTTATAGGCTGTTAGGATAACATTTCTGCTATGTTTAAAATTAAAAAAATAAACTTTTTGTAACCCAATAATTTAGAAAAAAGTTTTCATTGCAATATTCATGCAGCCCCTTGACAGACAGCAGCACAGCACCCCTGCACAGCAATGCCGATGACAGGTGTGACTGACATGCACACAAAAAAAATTGTTCATTTATTATTTTGGGCAACAGCCCCTCGACAGATAGGAGAACAGCACCCCTGCGCAGCTGCACCGATGACAGTGACAGCCAGGTGTAAAATTGGTAATAAATTAATTAAAAAACAATTCATTGGGTGCAGCCCCTGGCTGTTAAATTGATCATAAATTAAATTAAAAACAATTCACTGGGTGCAGCCCCTGGCTGTTAAATTGATCATAAATGAATTTATAAACAATTCATTGGTTCCTAAACCAACCATAATATTAATTTAAAATGTCAGGAATCAATGCCCCAACCAGCACATAATGGAAAGGAAAAAGGTGCAAGATTGAATAGTCCTTGGGCCCTCCCAGCCACCCCTATGTTGTTTACGAAACATTACAGTTTAACAAACCAATCATTTCAGTGACAAGGACTGCCAATTGTGGCTGAAATGATTGTTTTGTTTGGACCCCCCATAAAACAAGCTGATCTCATACACAAACTGGCTTTACATTACAAGTTGTCCTCGTCCTCGTCATCCCCATAAGTGTGTACATCTTCTCCTTCACACAATATTAATTAGTCCCCGCTGGAATCCACCATAGGCGCCTCTGTAATTTTTTGATGTAATTGTTGGTAGAGGTCTTCCTCGTGGAATTTGTAATTCATTTTAATGAACATCATGATTCCACACTTTGAGGAAGTAACCTCCTACACCGATCACTGACAAGGTTGCCAGCTGCACTGAAAACTCTTTCGGAGTACACACTGGAGGGTGGGCAACTTAAATAATGCAAAAAAGTTTGTGTATGGGACTCCAAATTACCTCTTTTTCCTGCCAGTACTGAAAGGGACTGTCTGACATGTCTATTAGAATAGAGGAAAAAGGGATTTGCCCTCCAGAACACTGCATCAAAATCAACAAAAAATACTTAAATCCTACATGATAAAAGAGATTCAGAGGTATTAGTTACATACATTATAATTATCATGTAGGATTTAAGTATTTTTTGTTGATTTTGCTGCAGTGTGCTGGAGGGCAAATCCCTTTTTTTCTGTGTTCAGTGTAAACCCTGCCCTTTACAAGCACCTGTGCTATGTCATTAAGCTGATATGAGCAACCACCATATTTTTTGTTTGCATGTCTATTAGGATGTTATCTCTGAAATAGCTTCTCCACCATTTTGTGAATGGAGACTGTATCACACGGTAGAAGACATGTCACTAGTAGGCAGTTCTCTCAGGCCCGACCAAATGTCATTTTTTGGTGACTGACCTGCATGACCAGCAGGCATTCTGTAAGGAAAATTTATTTTTTTCCTGGCAGCTGTTGAAACTGAAGGAGGAGATGAAGGTGTTCCACATGCGGCTGCAGGTGACAATATTTGGACCAACAGCTCCTTGCATAGTTTTAGATTTCAGTCTGTTGGAAAAAAAGCTCACAAGGTAGGACTTTAACATAGGATCCAGAATGGTGGCCAAAATATATTTTTCAGATTTCAATTGATTGAAGACTCTTGCATCCTGGTGAAGTCAATCAAGAGCTTGATCCACCAGTCCAACATACTTTGTGTAATCGCTCTGTTTCAGCTCCTCCTTCAGTTTCTCCAGCTGTTTTTGCAAAAGTCTGATGAGAGGAATGACCTGACTCAAGCTGGCAGTGTCTGAACTAACTTCACGTGTGGCAAGTTTAAAGGGTTTGAGAACCTTGCACAACACGGAAATTATTCTCCACTGTGCTTGAGTAAGGTTCATTCCGCCTCCATGGCCTATGTTATAGTCCGTTGTATAGGCCTGGATGGCCTTTTGCTGTTCCTCCATCCGCTGAAGCATATAGAGGGTAGAATTCCACCGAGTTACTACCTCTTGCTTCAGCTGATTGTAGGGCAAGTTTAACTGTACCTGCTGGTCATGCAATCTTTGACAAGCGGTCGCCGAATGTCTAAAATGTCTGGATATTTTGCAGGCCACCGAGAGCATCTCCTGCATGACCGTGTCACTTTTTAAAAAATGTTGCACCACCAAATTAATTGTGTGAGCAAAACATGGGACATGTTGGAATTCGCCCAGATGTAATACTCTCACAATATTGGTGGCATTCTCTGAAATCACAAATCCCGAGGAGAGTCCAAGTGGGGTAAGCCATTTAGCAATGATTTCCCTGAGTTTTTCTAAGAGGTTCTCAGTGGTATGCCTCTTAGTGAAACCAGTTATACAAAGAGTAGCCTGCCTCTGTATCAGCTGTATTTTGGGAGATGTTGCTGCTGCTGTTGCTGTTGTAGCCAATACACCTACACAGTGGGCTGTCACAGTCATGTAATCCTTAGTTTGCCCTGTCCCACTTGTCCACATATCAGTGGTCAAGTGGACAGTTGGTACAACGGCATTTCTAAGGACATTAATAAGTTTTTTTTTAATATCCTTGGACAGATTTGGAATTGCTCTTCTAACGAAGTGGAATCTAGAAGGGATCTTGTAGCGAGGACACAGGACCTGAATTAATTGTTGAAAACCCACTGCAGTTATGGCAGATACAGGATGCACACCTAATACCAGCATAGCTGTGATGGCGTTAGTAATCCGCTGTGCAACTGTGTGATTGCTGTCATACTTGTTTGCCCTTGCAAACGATTGTTTAACAGTTAATTGCTTTTTGGAGGATACGCTACAAGTAGTCTTCCTCCTGGTCCCCTTCTGGGATGAAGATCCACTGATAGCAACAGCAGCAGCAACAGGCATAGTCATCAAGGATCCTTCTGAGGAATCACGGATAGGAGAGGAGTCAATCATGCTTGGAATACCAACACTGGATGCAGCAGGACTACGCCTGATGACGAATGAGGATGTTGATGTTGCAGGTGTTGGTGTTGGAGATCGAAGGCGCTTGGATCTCACAGAGAGGGAGCAGGTAGGTGACACTGGACTTGTTATGTTTAGAGTGTTGTAACTTGACAACATACACTTTGATATTTGATGAATACGCTTCAAGTGACGTAACAAGGAGGAGGTTCCTAGGTGGTTTAGGTCCCTCCCTCTACTCATTCTTGCATGGCAACGGGCACATATGGCTTGACAACTGTTGTGCGGATCGGGATGGAAATAATTCCACATGTGAGAAGTAGATTTTTTTGTCTTTTGTCCCGGCATGACAACAATGGGCTTTAGCTTTTTCAAACCATGGGCAACAGCTGTTGCCTTACTTACACAAAGGACATCCTTGGCATCAACATCCTCATCACCAACACCAACATCTTCATCATCAACATTCTCATCATTCTTAGCGCCTTCATCCACCAAAATATCCTCCTTCTTCATGTGCAATTCCACAGAAGCATAATCAATGACTACGTGTGCAATATGTTGACTGCCCTTCACCACATTTACAGAGGGCACACAAATGTTGGAACTTGGAGGATCCTCCAGTACAGTAATATTTAGGTCGGGCTCACACATGGCAACCGCGGACACACTTGCAATCTCCTTGCGGATTTATGATTTCGATTTCTCAGGGCACACAGTTGGTTTTTCCAGAGCTGTCTTAACAACTTTCACATTTTTAATTGGACCACCACCACTACCATCACAAGCAGAAGGGCTATCAGAATCAGCAGTCTTCTTCATAAAGTAATAAGACCAAGGCCTTATCCTTTGCTTGCCACTTCATGTAGTGAAAGGCATATTGGCACTTTTTTGTTTATCTAAAGTCAAATATTCTTTCAATTCCTCTCTTTGATAAGATACGCCGTGATCTTAATTCATGGGGGACACATTATATTTCATGGATAGGGAGCGTTAACACTATTAAAATGAATGTTCTCCCGAGATTCCTATATCTCTTTCAAACCCTTCCAGTTCCAGTTCCTTCCAACTTCTTAACTTCTCTTTAGCGGCTAGTTTCCAGATTTATTTGGGCGAGTCGCAAACCCAGAGTTAGATTTCGTACTCTCTGCTATCATATCAAGTAGGGAGGTTTTGGTTTGCCTAATTTCCACAAACACTTCTTGGCGGTTCATTTATCCCAGACTGTCCTTGCACAAGCTGCTGCGCACACTAGAGACTGGGTAGATCTGGAAGCTCAACTACTTAACTTTCTTTCTCCATTCTCCCTTTTTTGGATGGAACATATACACAGACCACATTTCTCCTGCATCCCTCCCACTCTCCGATTCTCCCTATCTATATGGGATTATTGCAAAAGAACCTTTTCTCTAATTCAAAATCATCTTCCTATGACCCCTCTGTGGAACAACAAGGGTTTTTTACCGGGTTTAGATACTGGGACCTTCGCTCAGTGGGTCTCCCATAACATTAAGTTTCTAAGGGATATTTCCCCTCTATGCCCATTCCCGGAATTCTCTGAGTTGCAAGACAGACTTAATTTACCAACGAGATGTTTTCATCAGTATCTTCAAATACGCCATCTTTTTTCCTCAACTATCGGCTCTAAGTCTCATCCGTCATACTCTCCCTTAGAGTCCCTCTGTCTACATAGATCTACCTCCAGAGGCCTTATTTCTACCCTTTATAATTTACTAATTGTTCACAATCGCCCTCTTAAAGATGCACATGAGTTAGCTTGGGAGAAGGATATGGGGGAGTCCCTGGAACCTAGGGAGTGGTCCAAAATTCGCGAGCTGGCGGCAAAAGCTTCAATATGTGTCAGAATAAAAGAAAATATTTATAAGAGGTTATATAGATGGTATCTGGTTCCCACGCGTATCCGAGCCATTTTTCCGCAAGCCTCCAGCACATGTTGGAGAGGCTGTGGGGAGGAGGGTACCTTTGCACATATTTGGTGGCACTGTCCCAAGATTAAGATATTTTGGGCAAAAGTTCATCGCCTAATTCTTTTGGTCACCAATATCACTCTCCCCTCTTGCTTGTCTTATTATTTACTCCCGAGACCTATCCATAATTGTGACAAATATACCCAAGCACTCATAAGGCACATTATCAATGCAGCTAACTGTGCAATTGCAGCCTCTTGGAAGAAAACAGACCCTCCCTCCCACACTGCTTTGATTAATACCATTTGGCATGTGCACAGTTTGGAATATATCACTAGCCAAATACATGAAAGCCCTAATAAATTTACTGAAATTTGGTCCCCTTGGCTAGCTTACAATGAGACACATTCTTGAATTTGATTGGCTTCTCAGTGGACGCTCTGTTTGCCTCCTTCCCCCTCTTTGCCTTCCCCTTACCAGCCTTCCCTTACTAACATTCCCCAATATCCCGCCTATTGTGGTTCTGCTCCCTTTTCTACCCGTGCTGTTCTTTCTCAACCCTTCTTAAAATTACCGGGTATTATATGCCCTTCTAAGCAGAGGTATATTCCTTTAATGTTTATACTGTCTGTATGTTTGGTTTTATACCAATTTGTGTAGATCTTTATATGTTTAGTGATGTACTTTATATTCTGTACTCGGAGAAAATATTATAAAAACTTTTCTCAAAAAAAAAAAAATATATTCTTTCAATTTTTTTCTTAATTTTAGTAAAACCTGCTTTACCATATCGATGGCGTGACTTAAGCCCTGGGGCATGGGCCTTCCTAGAGGTCGAGAAAGTTGACGGCCTTGAACTGCTGGCAGCAGCTACAACATGTTGTTCTTGGCCTTGCTCTCCTGTCATGTGACAGCCCTCCATATTTTTTCTGCAGTCTAGAAGCAGTGTCACAATCACCAATAGTGTAGCCAAGGTGCGATTACAAAATTCACACACGTGCAGTCGTGCGCACACACAAAAATCTTAGAAATAACTACAAATGATTATTTATATTTTTTGTCAGCTCCAGAAGAACTTGGCCCCAGAGTAACGATTGATCACGACTGGAGTCGGGCAGCACAAGGTTGCAACTTGCGTTACTGGCTGGATCTTGTGCACTACTGCGGTTAAGGCGAAAACCCACCCACACACACAAGAAAAAAATCTGACACTTTTATTGGTTTTTTTTTAAAGAAAGACTGTAGTCGGGCAGCACAAGGTTGCAACGTGCGTTGCTGGCTGGCTCTTGTGCGCTACTGTGGTTAAGCCTAACACGCATGCACACACAGAAAAATATAAAAAGACACTTTGATTTATTTTTTGACTTTTTTTTTTTGGAGTCCAGAACTTGGGCCCAGAGATGGACACAGCACAAGCCCAGGACACAGCAGACAACCCAGATGGATCACCAGACAGCACAGTGACAGTGACAGCACCGTGATCAGAGACCAGAATGGATCAGCAGACAGCACCACGACCAGGGACCAGAATGGATCAGCACCAGCCCAGGACACAGCAGATAGCACCAGCACCTCTCCCAGCCCTACACTACCCACCCTCCCTGTTGTCTCCACAGCCGGAGAGAAATGGCGTCTGTCGTGTGGTCCCTATATACTACATTGATCATAGAGACGGAAGCTCGAGAACCGCGAGATTTCCGTCTCTATGGTTTTGCCTCGGTTTCGAGAACTGAGTAAGGCAGGAACCTCCGAGCCTGCCTGGCTCCGACTCGGATATGCTAAATTCGGGTGGGTTCGGTTCTCATCTAAATATATATATATGTGCAGATATTAGATAGTTCTACATCTAGATATATGTATATATATATATATGTATATATCTATATTTATATATATATATTAGGGGTGAGCGGGTTCAGATTTCTGAAATCCGAACCCCCCCGAGCCCCCCCGATCCGAGGCAGATCCGAGTCAGGCTCGACTTTTCCCGCCTGACTCGGATCTGAAATCGAGGCAAAACGTCATCATCCCGCCTTCCGAGTCTCGCGGGTTTTGGAACCTATATAAGGTACCCACGTCGGCGCCATTTTCTCACTCGGCTGTGGACAGTGAAGAGGGAGGGTGGGAGTTAGGGCTGGCTGGGCTGTGTAGTGTAGTGTAGTGCAGAGTAGTGTTGTGCTGTGCTGTGCTGCGCTGTGCTGCTGTTGTCCACTACTTCAAAGTCCATAGGGGCTGGCTGTGTTGTGCTGTGCTGCTGTTATTAATAGGGGCTGTGTCCACTACTTCAAAGTCCATAGGGGCTGGCTGGACTGTGTTGTGCAGTCAGTTCTCCATAGGGGCTGTGTCCACTCCAAAGTCCTGTGCAGTGTTCCAGTCCTAAAGGGGTGCTGTAGTGTTGTCCAGGGGGTGCTCTGTCCATCAGGGGTGCTCCCCCCAAGTGCTAAAAAAATAATATTTTTTGTGTGTTTGTGAATTGTGTGCGCAGTAGCCGCACGTACATCAACAAAGTAGTGCCAAGCGTGCGCCTATGTCATAAGTAAAGGGCCGGCTGGCTTGACCGTTAAAGGGTGCTGTAACCCCAAAGTACATTCCAGTCCAAACCAAAAAAAAAATTATTTTCTGTGTTTGTGAATTGTGTGCGCAGTAGCCGCACGGTCATCAACAAAGTAGTGCCAAGCGTGCGCCTGTGTCATAAGTAAAGGGCCAGCTGGCTTGACCGTTAAAGGGTGCTGTAACCCCCAAAGTACACTCCAGTCCAAACCAAAAAAAAAATTATTTTCTGTGTTTGTGAATTGTGTGCGCAGTAGCCGCACGTGCATCAACAAAGTAGTGCCAAGCGTGCGCCTGTGTCATAAGTAAAGGGCAGGCTGGCTTGACCATTAAAGGGTGCTGTAACCCCCAAAGTACACTCCAGTCCAAACCAAAAAAAAAATTATTTTCTGTGTTTGTGAATTGTGTGCGCAGTAGCCGCACGGTCATCAACAAAGTAGTGCCAAGCGTGCGCCTGTGTCATAAGTAAAGGGCCGGCTGGCTTGACCGTTAAAGGGTGCTGTAACCCCCAAAGTACACTCCAGTCCAAACCAAAAAAAAAAAATATTTTCTGTGTTTGTGAATTGTGTGCGCAGTAGCCGCACGTGCATCAACAAAGTAGTGCCAAGCGTGCGCCTGTGTCATAAGTAAAGGGCCGGCTGGCTTGACCGTTAAAGGGTGCTGTAACCCCCAAAGTACACTCCAGTCCAAACCAAAAAAAAAAATATTTTCTGTGTTTGTGAATTGTGTGCGCAGTAGCCGCACGTGCATCAACAAAGTAGTGCCAAGCGTGCGCCTGTGTCATAAGTAAAGGGCCGGCTGGCTTGACCATTAAAGGGTGCTGTAACCCCCAAAGTACACTCCAGTCCAAACCAAAAAAAAAATTATTTTCTGTGTTTGTGAATTGTGTGCGCAGTAGCCGCACGTGCATCAACAAAGTAGTGCCAAGCGTGCACCTGTGTCATAAGTAAAGGGCCGGCTGGCTTGACCGTTAAAGGGTGCTGTAACCCCCAAAGTACACTCAAAACCAAAAAAAAAAATAATTTTCTGTGTTTGTGACTTGTGTGCACTGTGGCTGCACGTGCATCAACAAAGGAGCAGCGCCAAGCGTGCGCCTGTGTCCCATAAGTAAAGTGCCGGCTGGCTCATTTCTTAAAGGGTGGTGTAACCCACAAAGTGCACTACTCTACAGCAAAAATAAAAAAATATTTTCTGTGTTTGTGTGCGCTTTAGCTGCACGTATATATCAATATAACATAAATGGAGGACAAAACTTTCTCCGATAAAATTGAAATAGGGAAAGATCAAGAACCACTTCCTCCTAGTGCTATTGCTGCTGCTGGGAGTTGTTCATCATCCCAGAGAGGAAGTAGGAACATCACTACTTTTACTAAACAATTGACCCTCCAACAGTCCCTAGCGATGAGGATGAAGTACGACAGCAGTCATCCTGAAGCAAAACATATAACTGAGGCCTTGACTGCTATGTTGGTGTTAGATGTGCGTCCGGTATCCACCATTAGTGCAGTGGGATTTAGACAATTGATGGAGGTAGTGTGTCCCAGGTTCCAAATCCCGTCTAGATTCCACCTGCATCCTCAAAGCAGCAGCGACAAGCGTGCGTCTGTCTGTTAAAGGGCGGTGACACCCTCAAAGTGTGCTACACAAACAATTAAAATATTGTTCTTTTTTTTTCTGTCTTTGTGAAATGTGTGGTCTGTAGCCACACCTGCATCCTTAAAGCAGCAGCGACAAGCGTGCGTCTGTCTGTTAAAGGGTGGTGACACCCTCAAAGTGTGCTACACAAACAATAAAAATATTGTTCTTTTTTTTCCTGTCTTTGTGAATTGTGTGGGCTGTAGCCGCACTTGCATCCTCAAAGCAGCAGCGACAAGCATGCGTCTGTCTGTTAAAGGGTGGTGACACCCTCAAAGTGTGCTACACAAACAATAAAAATATTGTTCTTTTTTTTTCTGTCTTTGTGAATTGTGTGGGCTGTAGCCACACTTGCATCCTCAAAGCAGCAGCGACAAGCGTGCGTCTGTCTGTTAAAGGGTGGTGTAACCCTCAAAGTGCTCCAAAAAATAAAAAACTATTTTTTTAATGTGTTTGTGACTTGTGTGCGATGTAGCCGCACGTGCATCAACATAGTAGCAGCGCCAAGCGTGCGCCTGTGTCATAAGTCAAGGGCTGGTTTGGACATCTGGTCCGGACTGAAGGACGTGCCAACAATATCTGACAAGTCTACTGTCACTGCATATGATACTGTCCTCAAAGCAGCAGCGACAAGCGTGCGTCTGTCTTTTAAAGGGTGGTGACACCCTCAAAGTGTGCTACACAAACAATAAAAATATTGTTCTTTTTTTTCCGGTCTTTGTGAAATGTGTGGGCTGTATCCGCACCTGCATCCTTAAAGAAGCAGCGACAAGCGTGCGTCTGTCTGTTAAAGGGTGGTGACACCCTCAAAGTGTGCTAGACAAACAATAAAAATATTGTTCTTTTTTTTTCTGTCCTTGTGAATTGTGTGGGCTGTAGCCGCACTTGCATCCTCAAAGCAGCAGCAACAAGCGTGCGTCTGTCTGTTAAAGGGTGGTGTAACTCTCAAAGTGCTCCAAAAAATAAAAAACTATTTTTTTAATGTGTTTGTGACTTGTGTGCGATGTAGCCGCACTTGCATCCTCAAAGCAGCAGCGACAAGCGTGCGTCTGTCTGTTAAAGGGTGGTGACACCCTCAAAGTGTGCTACACAAGCAATAAAAATATTCTTCTTCTTTTTTCTGTCTTTGTGAATTGTGTGGGCTGTAGCCGCACCTGCATCCTTAAAGCAGCAGCGACAAGCGTGCGTCTGTCTGTTAAAGGGTGGTGACACCCTCAAAGTGTGCTACACAAACAATAAAAATATTGTTCTTTTTTTTTCTGTCTTTGTGAATTGTGTGGCCTGTAGCCACACTTGCATCCTCAAAGCAGCAGCGACAAGCGTGCGTCTGTCTGTTAAAGGGTGGTGTAACCCTCAAAGTGCGCTCCACAAACAATAAAAATATTCTTTTTTTTTTTTCTGTCTTTGTGAATTGTGTGGGCTGTAGCCGCACTTGCATCCTCAAAGCAGCAGCGACAAGCGTGCGTCTGTCTGTTAAAGGATTACATCGGTGACAGCATCCAAGTAGGCATGTCAGACAGTCCGTACCTGTACTGGCAGGAAAAAGAAGCAATTTGGAGGTCCCTGTACAAACTGGCTCTATTTTACCTGATTTGCCCCCCCTCCAGTGTGAACTCCGAAAGAGTGTTTAGTGCAGCCGGGAACCTTGTCAGCGAAAGGCGTAGGAGGTTGCTTCCACAAAATGTGGAGAAGATGATGTTCATAAAATGAATTATCAACTCTTCCAGGGAGACCAGCCTCCAGAACGTACAGAGGGACCTGTGGTTCCAGCGGGGACGAATTAATACTCTGTGAGGATGAGGATGTACACACTGAAGAGGGTGAGGAATCGGTGGATGAGGAGGATGAGGATGACATCTTGCCTCCGTAGAGCCAGTTTGTGCAGGGACAGATTAATTGCCAGCTTGTTTTGTGGGGGCCCAAACGAACCAATCATTTCAGCCACAGTTGTGTGGCAGACCCTGGCGCTGAAATGATTGGTTTGTTAAAGTGTGCATGTCCTGTTTATACAACATAAGGGTGGGTGGGAGGGCCCAAGGACAATTCCATCTTGCACCTCTTTTTTTTCTTTGCATTATGTACAGTTTGGGGCCTAGTTTTTCAAACTGCCATTCTATCTGCCACTGCAGTTTCACGCCTAGATGGGTCACGTGTTTGTGCTGCCCACTCGTGTCGCTTAGCATAGTCATCCAGCTACCTCGGTGCAACCTTTTGGACATAAAAACACTATTGTGAGGTGTGAGGTGTTCAGAATAGACTGGAAATGAGTGGAAATTACGGTTATTGAGGTTAATAATAGCATAGGAGCAGATAAACCTACAAATTCTATGATTTTAGCTGTTTTTATGCTTTTTTTCAAAAAAATACAGATCCAAAACACAAAACCCAGAACCCAAAACACGGAAGGGTGGTTTTGGCAAAACCAATCCAGATCCAAAACACGAATATATATCTATATATATGTCTATATATATATATATATATATATATATATATATATATATATATACGCACACGCAGGGTGGGGTTTCCGAGTACCTAGAAACCCCCCCTGCCCACCACTACATCGCAGCGCAGCAATATTCTTTTTAATATAATATTTTTTTTAATATAAGGGCACAGTCGTGCCTTTATATTAAGGCTGCATCTAAAAAAACAGATTTCTCCATAAAGAATTCCGAAGGGGGGGGCAGGGTGTTCAAGGGGCTACACCTCAAAAGTTATGAGATGCAGATCTGAAATTTGGTAGGGGCGGGTAGAACTGTTGCACGGTGCTGCATGCCAAATTTCAGGGCAAAAACATTAAAAATTAGGATTTGGGAGTAATCTAAATGCTCCAACTGTCGGTTTTTCTGACATTGCCAATTAGGAACACTTTTGTGCAGTAGTCTATGGGGGATTTTTGGGAAGGCAAAACTCAAGTTAGGGGTGGAATTTAGATGTGGGGTTTGTTTTATTAGGTAGCTATTGTGCAAGGGTACGTGCTTTTGAGGTTCAGGTGAATTAGAAAGTTACAGTTTTCAAATTATTACCTCAAGAATGCGCCATTATAAAGATAGGACTTTTGAACTTGTTGCGCAGCCGCAGTAGGAGCTTCCAGCAGGTGTAGTCATAGTGGCTTCACTTGGGTGCAGCAAGATGGCCATCATTTGCGGGCGGTAGCGGGCAAAGCAGCGGCGGTGGGGACCTCAGTGGCGGTGGGTGGCGGGTTGCGGTTGTCGGCGGGGGACGCGGGTGTCGGCGTGGGACGCGGGTGTCGGCGGGGGCGCGGGTGTTGGCGCCGGAGGGTCCAGCGGCAGTGGAGGGTCCTGTGGTGGTGAGAGCGTTGGCGGCGGGCATGGACCTGAGGATTCAGACTCTGCTAGTCATTATGCCGACTACGGCAGCACCGCCCATTTAAAAAATGGCGCCTCTGCGCTATTTTTGAAATTCAAAGATGGCCACCGCTAGTCAATCACAACTTGCGGCTGCCATCTTTGAATTTTAAAATGGGCGCCGCTGCCGTACTCGGATCCATGCCCGTCGCCGACACCCGAACAGGCGCTGGTCCCGCAGCTGCCGCTGCCGATGACGTTGCGAGCTGTGATTGGCTTGCAGCGGCCATCTTTGATTTTCAAAGATGGCTGCTACGAGCCAATCATGACTCGTGATGTCAGTGGAGGCGGCGGCACCTGCAGAGGATCATAGAAGCCCTGGGGAAGTGGCAGCCACCCCCCAGGTGAAAACGTCAGGAGCCCTGGTGGGTGGGCGCCCGCCAGGTGAAGACGCTGAAGCCCTGGCGGTTTGGCACCCACGAGGTGAAGACGCCAAAGCCCTGGCGGGTTGGCACCCGCCAGACGAAGACGCGGAAGCCCTGGTGGGTTGGCGCTGCCAGGCAAATACAACGAAGCCCTGGCGGCTTGGCATCCACCAGGTGAAGATGCCAAAGCCCTGGTGGGTTGGCACCCTCCAGGCGAAGACGCCGAAGCCCTGGTGGGTTGGCGCCCGCCAGGCGAAGACACCAAAGCCCTGGCAGGTTGGCGCCCGCCGGGTGAAGACAACGGAAGTCCTAGTGGGTGGCGGCCATGCAAAAGAACTGACAGAGGCTGCTGCTCACTAGCTGAAGATGCCTGAAGCCCTGGTGGGTGGGCGCCCGCCAGGCGAAGATGCCTGGCGAGAGTTGCTAATTCACAAAATTGTGTGCTCATTGGAATACACACAAAGTAAATTAGAATTAACAAAAAAAAAAAAGGTGCAGATTTACACTGATTGCAATTAAAGGGTCTATCGAAAGCGCAGATGTGAAAACATGACTCTGCCAAGTAATCGCGATGGCCGCGTAGGGTGATGGCTGCGTCTGTCATATTACCATGAGTGTAGTCATCGCTCGTTCTGTTACGTGGTCCGGTAGGTGTGTTTTCATTGTAATGGGTGTTTACCCGCTTCCGTTGTGCGTTGCGAGCGATCGTTTTGCATTTTCTCGCTCATAGCAGCTGCGAATGATCGTGCCTTAGTGAGCGGGTCTGAATCTGGTCAATAGTGCCCCTTATTCACATTACACCACAAAGTAGTGTCTATTATTTATGTTACGACACACAGTAGTGCCCCTTTTACACAATGCCCACAGTAGTGCCCCTTTTATACAATGCCCACAGTAGTGACCCTTTTACACAATGCCCACAGTAGTCACCCTTTTACACAATGCCCACAGTAGTGTCCCTTATACACAAAACCCACAGTAGTAATGCCCCTTATACAATGTCCACCGTAGTAGTGCCACTTATACAATGCCCACAGCAATAGTGTCCCTTACACAATTCCCCCAGCAGTGGTGTCCCTTACACAATGCCCCCAGTAGTGGTGCCCCCTATGCAGTGCCCTTAGTAGTAGGGCCCCCTATGCAGTGCCCCAGTAGTAATGCATCTTGTAGTAGTGCCCCCAGTAGTCATGCCCCCTGTAGTAATGCCCCCAGTGGTAGTGTCCGTAGTAGTATGCCCCCAGTAGTAGTGCCCCCAGTGGTATGCCCCCCAGTAGTATGCCCCCTCAGTAGTATGCCCCCATTAGAAGTGCCCCTAGTATGCCCCCATCAGCAGTACCCCTAGTAGTATGCCCCCATAAGCAGTGCCCCCAGTAGTATGCCCCAATTAGCAGTGCCCCCAGTAGTATGCCCCCCAGTAGCAGTGCCCCCATTAGTAGTGCCACCCAGTAGTATGCCCCCCCAGTAGTATGCCCCCCCATTAGTAGTGCCCCTAGTATGCCCCCATTAGCAGTGCCCCCAGTAGTATACCCTATTAGCAATGACCCCAGTAGTATGCCCCCAGTAGTATGCCCCCATTAGAAGTGCCCCCAGTAGTGTGCCCCCATTAGCAGTGCACCCAGTAGTATGCCCCCATTAGCAGTGGTGCCCCAAGTAGTATGACCCCAGAAGCGCCCTCTCTCACACACACAAATAATAAAGAAAAAAAATTACCTGAATCCCCGCTCCTGCTGCCGTCCGCTCTGCTCTGCTCTATTATGTGCTGCGGAGGGAGCCGGAAGACGGAGCTCATGAGTGAGCTCCAGCCGGCTACCTATGTGCAGCAGCCAATGAGAGTCTGTGTCTTTCATTGGCTGCTATTACAAACACACAGCTGCGTCTGGCGGCTGTGTGTTTGTTTCTGTGTAGGGCAGACCACTATCACTGCGTTCTGCCCTAGACTAGTAACCCTGACGTCGGATTTTCATGCGAGAATCTGACAGCAGGAGTCCGCCGTTCAGCCTCGAAGGGGGATCCGAGTTAGGCGGGGAACACCCAAACTGTGTTTGGGTGGACTCGTATCCCCAATGTTCGGAGTGGTTCGGATTCCACAAAATCCGAACCGCTCATCTCTACTTTATTATGGCCATGTGGCCGGGCAGTGATGAAAATAAATCTCTGTTCCTTTCTAGCAACTCCTTAGCCTCATTCTTTTGAGTGGCGGACAGTGTTTTGGACACTTTTACCAGGAACCAAAGGGACTGACGCTACTGGTGGGCTTGGTTCAGCTAACATAGCTAACCTATCTTTCCAGGGTTTGATAAGGTTAACATGGCAAATTTGTTCAGGCTTCCTCTTGCCCGGTTGGTATGTGTGGAAACATAAGCCTGCTATCTGGGTCTAATGGGTTCCCATTAATAACTTTTAAATTTTCTCTGGCTCTTATCAAGGTGGAGTCCTTTAACTGTTCAAAAGCAAACAAATCCTTTCTCAGTTCAAGGGGATGTATGCTTTCCGCCCTGTGTATCACCTCTGCCTCCTATGGAGGAGATACCTCACTTTGTTCCTCATCATCTACCACTTCCCCAGCCATACTAGCAATAGGGCAAGCATCTGAGGGTTCCAGGGTCACACCTGCAGCCAGCATATTTCCAGGGTGGTCTACTGGCTCTATACTGTTCGCCTCTGCGACCACACGGGACTTCCACAATTTCCAAAAATAGGGAAAGTTTCTCCCTATTATAATATGATGTACTAAGGAAGGAATCATTTCCACATTAACCATAGCTGAACCACAAGGGGTCTCAATATTCCCTTCAGCAGTATTATAATAACAGGTGTCACCATGTATGCAAGTTACACCAACAGTGGTTCGCTGGCCCTTTAAAGCATTTACCAACCCATCTTTTACAAGGGTGATTACACTTCCTGAGTCCAGCAATGCCTTTACCCGGTTACCTCCCATAACAACCTCACACATTTGTTTTTTTGACTCAGTTGAAGGTGTAACAGTACAGGCTAACCTGGCACAGAAAGACATTCTGAAATGTTCAAAGACAGCATCACATTGCATAGGTTCTTGAACAACTGGGCAATTAGCAACAATATGTCCTGGCATACTACACCTTAAACATATCGGGGTCTATTTACTAAGCAGTGTTAGGAGACAGAGTGAAAAGTGATAAGGTGCTAGCCAATCAACAAACCAACTGTCATGTCACAGGCTGTGTTTGAAAAATGACAATTAGGAGCTAATTGGCTGGCACCTTATAACTTTTCACTCTGTCTCCTAACACTGCTTAGTAAATAAATTCCTTAATCACATAACTATCAAGTCTTTTAGGCATGTGAGACCTTTCTGACCCCACTGACCCATCTTTAAACCGAGCGCTCACAGTCTCTTCAATTGTAAGTTCTCTTAACTGCCCAGGACCCCTTCCCATGGAACAGTCTTACGGGTTTCAATGAAGTGTGCTGTTGTGGATCTAGGGGCCGCTGCGGTATAGCCAGCAGTTCCTTTGCCGCCAAATACCTTTCCACCATCTTCACTATCTGGTCAGCTGTCTTAGGATCCCTGTGGCTCACCCACTTGTGTAAAGCTGTGGGCTGGAACCTCAAGTAACGGTCCATGACAACTCTTTCAACCATCTGAGGTCCAGCTAATGTCTCTGGTTGTAACCATTTTTTGGTCAGGTGAATTAGGTCAGGCATTTGTGAGCGGGGAGGTTTGTCCATGTAGTACACCCAGCGATGCACACGTTGCACTCGGACCGACAAGGTAACTCCCAGGCGAGTTAGAATTTCTGCTTTTAGCTTTTCATAGTTCAAAGCATCCGCCGTTCTTAAGTCAAAGTATGCTTTTTGAGGCTCACCGGAGAGAAAGGGGGCCAGCAATCCAGCCCACTGATCTTTAGGTCAACTCTCCCTCTCGGCCGTGCTCTCAAAGGCAGTCAAGTTCGCCTCCACATCATCAGTCTCTGTCAACTTTTGAAGAAAATGTCTTGCCCTTATGGAGCCATTTTGAACATTTGGGGAAGCATTTCAAGGCCACGCTGCAAGATGCTGCACCACCTCTTTTAGGACCTCACGGTCCTCGTGCTGTTGCTACCGGGTCTCCTCAATCTCTAGGTGTTGTTGCCACCGTGCCTCCTCAACCTCCAGTTGATGTTGCCTAGTAGCTTCTTGCTGTACCCTAGAGGGGTATACTGTACCCTGTACTGCTGTTGCTTTTAGCAAGGCCTTGACAATATCCTCCATATTGTTGGGTTTTTCCAGCAACTTTGTAGCCTCTTTCACCCAGGACATGTATCAGTAACGGTTTCCAACAAAAAGGAATGTCTGGCCCTTTAACTGACCAGATTCCACAACTCTGCAGGCAAAGCACCACCTGGATTTGCTGCTATGTGTGAGGCATCACAGCTCCCAGCATGTCCCACTGTGCAAAAGCCTCTGCAGAGTATCACACCTGCAGTTTTACTCTGTGCCTCATTTAATTTCAGTCCAGACAGACACAGACCTGCTTTCTGCAGAACTCTCGAAGCTACTGCTGTCTTCACTTATGCGCAGACCATTAATGCCCGCATTCTCCTGGGGTAGATGGCACTGCGCAGCGGCTGAGAAATCACACAAAGTCCACTGGTCTGGTGCAACTGGTCTCTGCCAGTTTTATTAGGCAAACAAACAAAATAAACAGAAATAAACACCTTGCCGTCTGGCACTAACTATATAGACGTGAACCTAGCTCACTAATAAACAAAGTTTTAGAAGAATTTTTCAGGTTTAGTTTACCTGCTTTCATTAACCTGAGTCTCACACAGAGACACGAAAGTCTGTCCTTTCCCCAGGCAGTGTCTCCCTGTAATGATCAGCCTCACAGCACTAAAACACAGCCACACAGCTGAAAACCCTAATCAGCCTCCTGTGAAGCTAATAACCCAAAAAGTTCCTAACACAAACACCTTCCTGAGGTTTCAAAACACATAGGTCAGGAATCTAGGACAAATATACCTGCCTTCCACTATGATGCCAGTGACCTTGTCACTATATATATATATATATATATATATATATATATATATATAACACAGGCTTGGCACTCTTCCACAACAGGTATACTGGTGGTGCCCTCCGCAATGAAATCAATACAGCATACAAGAAGCGGCGGCACTCGTCAAAAATATATATAAAGAAGGGCAGGCTTACCACATCAATATTCAAAAAGATCACAGATCGGAATAATTTACTATTAGCCTCCAGTCATCATCCGACCTCACTAAAAAGTGGTTTGCCCTTCTCTCAATATTTGAGAGTGAGGAGGATATGTAGTAATAGTGAAGATGAAAGTCGCCAAATATATCTGATGATGATAGAGATGATGAGCAGCCTGTTGCTAGGCATTTTAGAGAACATAAACATGCTCTATCTACGTTACGATATAAAATGATAGACTTTGTGCCTGACAGTCTGAGGGGAGGAGACAGAGCTAAAGCACTCTTAAAATGTGAAGCATGCTGGATTCACATTCTAAATACCGTACATCCGTACGGTTTGAATGAGAGTCTAAGTCTGACATGTTTTCTTTAATATTTATATATGACTATGTGTATTTTAATACTTATTAATGGTTTTTCTCCGCTGCTGTCTTGTCATTTACGTTTGTTTCATGTGGTGCAGGGCTCACTGTCTTTTGTTTACTGTTGCCACAGTAACTTCTGACTGGTGGGCGTCACATCCGCTTGCGTTGTGCAACGTGATGACGTCAACACGTATTTCAGATGGACTCGGGCTTCAGCACACTCGGGGTGTTTTAGAAGTGTATTTAGGTAAGTGTTTTTTTTACTGTAAACTATTCCTGATGAAAATCTATTAAGATTGAAACGTTGAATCGTTACTGATGGTCTGAGACCCATTCTTTTCGATCATATTTTTGACGAGTGCCGCCGCTTCTTGTATGCTATATGTATATATATATATATATATATATATATATATATATATATATTATAGGACTACATCCCATGCTGTCCGTTGCAAAGCAAGCTTTTCAAAGTTCAATCTTCTGAAAATACTCCCTGTGTCCCAGGTGGCTGCTGTATATTGGAACGCAGTGGAATGCATAAAGCCCTTTTCTATAAGTCCACCCTTTTTGTGCTGGGCATTTTGGGAATTTGTTCCCGAACCCAGAAGTGTCAGTTTTCTGGGCATTATATCTATTTATGGCATGTTTTAGAAATATTTACCACTCGTTTTCACTTCATGTTAACGGATTAGACTTTAGGAAGGTCCCTTTCTGGAGTAATGAGTGTGTTCCTATTATAATTGGAGGAAGTGATGTCGCTCCCACTTGAGGTATTTAAGGGGGACTGAGGAAAGGCACATTATACACACAGAGGTGTTACCAGCAGGTTGTCAGCAAGTTTCTCACAGACTGCTTCAAGTAAGTAATTTGTGGAATTCTTTATTATCAATAGTACTGTGTTTCCCAGATAATAAGACCTACCCCGAAAATAAGCCCTACCCTTATTTTTGTAGCCCGGTCTAAAATAAGCCCTACCCCAAAAATAAGACCTACCTTATTCTCTTTTTGAGCTGGGAACGCGTTGACGTCATGACGTCACCCGCACGCTGAGGATCCTGTGCGGCCGTGCCTGCTGGATCATATTAGATCCAGTCAGCGCGCAAGTGAGAGGGACATCCCGGATGGCGGCGACTCAGGTAAGTACCGTACTTGCACTGCAATAAGGGGGCCTGCATAAAGGACACTGCTACTGGGGGGGGGGCTGCATAAGGGGCACTGCTACACAAGGGAGGCTGCATAAGGGGCACTGCTACAGGGGGGGCTGCATAAGGGGCACTGCTACAGGGGGGGCCTGCATAAGGGGCACTGCTGTCAATGTTAGTTAAAATAAGACCTACCCCAAAAATATATATATATAACACAAGAGTGTGTTTAAAAAAATAAATTTTTTTATTTTTTTAAATCAAAATTTAGATTTTCTCAAAAAGCCATATTTTTATTTAAAAAAAAAAACTCTCAAAATTGTTTATACTGTTGTTATTAAATCCCCAAAGTTTTATTTGGGACCATGATGGGATCATCTGCTACATGAGGTTTTCACTTTGGACTGCTAGTTCTCATTTTCATTATTTTAGCAATCTAGGCCTGTTCTTTACTTTTAATTTATTTCCTTAAGCCAAAAGTTCCCAAACGCGGGCCTCAAGGCTCCTCAATAGATAGCCATGGTTGAGCACAGGTGACTTAATAGTACCTTAGTCAATTTAATGTAACCACCTGTGCTCAAGCATGGATATCTCTAAAATCTGAATCTGAAAGCAATTGGGAACCTCAGCTTTGAACAATTCCTTTGATGTATATTTTGTACAATGACACAGTATGTTAATACTAAAATATTTAAAACTTTTATGATAATTTTATGTTTTTCACATATACAGATCATTACCACTTGGTGCTGCTGCTCTGGATGGATGGTGCTACTTGACGGGTTGAAACTGGCTGAAGGTTTCATTTGTTTAATTTATTTCAATTTCAGAAAGGATGTATATTCGACCAGTTGGAGTTAACAGATTCACCTTACACAGATCATCTACCATAGGAATCTATAAAACATCAGCTCCCAGTGTGATTACAGTATTCAGTGATCAGTTAGGGTTATTTGAGCATTGTAATTGAACCGCACAGTTTTGGCTAAATTGTGATTGTGAACTGGGTAGAGGGTGGACGAAATCACTGAAAAAGGTAAGTATTATTGGAATACCTACATGCTAGCAGTTGAAAGGTAGTCAAAAAGGGATTAGGTGCGTGGAAGCAGCCTGGTTATTCTTCCATAGTTGTGTGGGCGCATCCTGTTAATATCATCCGCAGGTGAGTGAAAGTATCTTGACTGTCTTTCACCAGTTTAAATCTCCATTGAAAAGCTTAGGGTTCTCCCAGAATGGGGGCCAAGCAAACGGTAGAGATGTTAGATGATGTGCTGCTGTTGGAAGCGCCGCTTGGGTTGGCACGCCATATTATGCATACTAAGTATGGTGCTTATGCAACTAGGTACTGTGAGGTATGGTTTAAAATGACGAAGGAGAGTGTGAAACCGTTCCCTAGAATTGGCATCTTTGATAAGGAAGCATTGGACAATGCCCGGAATAGCATTTGTATGATGCGCTCTCGGGAGCAAAAGATAAAGTATAATGATTGTTTAAAGCTGTGGCTGCATGAAGGGGACATGTGGCTTAAGGGTGTGCACGCACACCCTTAAGCCAGTGTTGCGGGCACAGTACAGAGAAACGCACACATGATGCTAAATTGTGGTGTGGGCGCACCGTTGAATAGTGCGCACGCACAATAAAGTAGCATTGTGGAAGGTAATGTCGGTAGTTCACGTGCACCACCACTGCCATATGAGGATGGGGGTGTAGGTACAGTTGATGTAAAAAAATTTTATAAAAAAAATGTAACAAGTAACTTGTACCCTCTCTTGAATAATCACAGGGAAAAAAAAACATCCCAAGAAGAGAGAGCCCCAGAGCGAGAAGCCAATGGCTGACAGTATTCAAGCTCTTGAAACAGTGTCTACACAACCACCAGACACCTACTCACCAGTGCGGCTACAATTCCTCAATACATACCATCCTGCGCAGTCACAAACTACACAACCCTAACACACATATCACATACGGCCGTAAAACACATTCCATACCCAGTCACAATATCCACATTCAAACCCTCAGCCAGTTCCATTCCACACTGCCCCAACAATTTTTTTTTTCCTTTTCAGATTGCATTTACATACAGGGGGGGTACTATACACATGGACACGGTTACCCCAGGGCTTCATAGACAGCCCCAGTATCTTCTTTCAGGCCTAACATGACTGCAATCCTTTCAACCTGCCAATGTATCCGTTCTAATACAATATGTAGACGATTTGTTGTTATGCTCTGATTACTTCTTCATCTCTCGCAGACAGGGCACAAGGTTGCAAAGGACAAATTACAACCATGCCAGGCTAAGGTTAAATATTTGGGACACTGCCTAACCCAGGGGCTACAACTATTGAACAGCTGTTCCAATAACAGAACAGACGAAGCTGCAAAAAAGGGGAAGCAGGTTTAAGAATAAATATGTCATATGGTTGATCAAAGGGTGGCTTTTCCAAACTGGTGATATGCAGGAATTAATTGAGATGCAAAATTTGTGTTCCATACAGGAAAAGGCAGTCTAGAGAAAAAAGGGATGTGAGCCGGAGTCCTCTGGACTTTGGAGAGATGGACAAGGTAAGCCAGTGGCTCCCAAGGCATATTACCCAAACTTGGTTGACGCAGCGCATGGTCTGACTCTGACCGGCTTGAGGAAAAATGTTGGGAAAACAATGCCACCCGAGCCATCACACATCCCTCTGATGGACAGACCATTTCAGGTAATACAAATTTGAAGCATCCAATTACTACCCTGCAGGAATCTCAAGTATGTATTAGTGTGCACTGATGTGTTTTCTAGTTTGGTTGAGGCATATACAGCTGCCACTAATACTGCTGGGTTCACTGCTAAGAAAATTGTTCAGGAGCTTTGTATGCAGACACGGTATCCCTGGAATTATTTAAAGTGATAGGGGTACCCGTTTCACAGGTGTGGTCATCCAGAAGCATGTGCAAGTTGATGAGTAATAATAGCACCAGGACCACCCCCAGGCCCCCTCTCTATCTGTCCTCTGTTGAAATATTGTTTGTTAGACAACCTCATTTGATTATAAGTCCGCAGGAAGATCTGAAAGGTAACAACGAGGTAACTGTAAGGTATCTTATAACCATGGGTAAAAAGCTGAAACAGCAACAGCAGAATCTGAAATTGTTGTCACATGATATGCCTGAAACAAACTGTCATGATGTTGAACCTGGAGAATTTGTTATGATCAGAAATTTCTTACGTTCAGGTTGTCTGACAGATCGGTGGGAAGGTCCATATCAGGTGTTACTGATGAGTACGACTTCATTGAAGGTGGCAGAGAGAGATACCACTCACTGTAAGAAGGTCAACCAACTGGTGGAGAAACAAGGCGGAATCGAAGCAGATAACGCAGACCTGTCGATTGCAAGTCTGTTCCGGGAAGTTTAAAGGTTACAGTGAGATACCTGAGCTAAAGAAATTTGTAGATCCTTGTTTTAGAAATGGCTTGGCCTGCTGCGGTTATCTTTCATGTTATCTTCCAGAGTTCTCATTATCTTGGGTTGTTTCAGGATCTTTGGTTTCGGTGACAGAGGACAGAGGACAGAGAGGGGAGCTGATGGTGATATCAATG
Source organism: Taudactylus pleione (assembly GCA_031769625.1). NCBI lineage: Eukaryota > Metazoa > Chordata > Amphibia > Anura > Myobatrachidae > Taudactylus > Taudactylus pleione. Next base: position 1,693,055 of record JAUIMM010000915.1, read on the forward strand.
GAGAAGAGTTGGGAGAAGGAGTTCTAAACCAACTGGGAGAGCTGCTGACTGCACTAGAAACACTTGCATGGGGAGAGTATAACAGACCACTAGGCCAGCAATGGAGTGGTGGGTTGTGATTACTTTTGTGTTTCCTTCCAGGGTTCATCTCATGCTTGTTTCGGGATGTCCTGTTTCTGTATTGGAGGGCAGATGGTGGGAAAAGAGGTCGATAGTGGTATTGATGGAGTGGAGTTGGGAGAAGGAGCCATACAGACACAAGGGTGGTATCTGACCAAACTCAGTACAGTAATTGTTTATGTTATTTGGGAAGAATACTTCCAGAGATTATGATCCTTACACATGGTGAAATGCTTGGTCTCCATAAAAACACACTATCCCCATATCTTCACACACAGTATGATAAAGTGTGGAAAATAAACAGAGAAATTGAGGTTATGATAGTGGTAATTGATAGTAGAATGGATACCAAGGTAAATATAGGACTGCATTACAACCCTGAACTAGAAGGTACTATCGGATGATGTATAAATTAGCCATGCATGAAATGTGTTATTAAAATGTTATTCCAAAACATCTTAAATAATGAGAGTCCCTAACCCCTCCAAGACTTCCTTGATAGGATTTATGCATCCCCACATTTCTTCCATGATCTTACTTTACAGATCCTCGGTGTGCGTATAAGGGTAGTCTTATGTCCCTCCCTAGAGACACATTATTGATGGTTTAAGAACAACTTGTGCCATCCCATAAAATAACATAAAATAATACGTCTTAGTGTAAGCTTAAATTAATCTTAAAACCAGAGTGTGATAGCATGTTGGATGCTATCAAAGGGTGGACTGTTGAAGCTGGATAATTGGCTAAGACAGAAACTGTTTAAAAATAAATCTGCATGACGCCATTTTGCAAATGGCAACAAGACGCCATTTTGCGACTGGCCGCCCAGCGCCAATTTAACGAATCCCATATAATTAAGTACATCTGGTGATGCTATTACAAAGCATCATGCGATTGCCCCGCAATAGAACACTATTAGTAAACTCCATAAAACACACACTGACATTTATTTAATATAGTTAATATATACGCACTTGCTGAGCAACTCCCATAACTTATTACACAAGAGCGTCTTCCCTTTAAGGTCCCCACATCAACACATTTGCACATTCACATATAAAAGGTTTCCTAGCATAAAGGGTTAACATCAAAGGTTATATGTATTACTGATCATGTTGTAAAATGAATGTATTTAATAACTAAGGTATAGTACATGATAAGTAGACCATGTTTAGTACCATACTGATCCACTGCCGTTCAACAGATTTCCGGTTCCATCAGCAAGGAGATCGCAACATGCATCTGCAAGTTATGGATTATGAAGATATTAGGTGATAGAAATGTACTATGTATGCAGGGCCGGATTAAGGTCTGTGGGGCCCCTGGGCAACAAACATGTGGGGGCCCCTATTAAATGTGACAAACTGGGGGTATGTGCAATGGGGACCTTATGCAGAGCCCCCAGTAGTGTCAGTGCCCACAGTGGTAGTGCCCCATATGCAGTGCACCCAGTAGTAATGCCCCTTATGCAGTGCCCCCTATGCAATACTCCCATTAGTTGTGCCCCCTGTAGTAATGTCCTCTGTATAAATGCCCCCAGTAGTAATACCCCTGTTGCTGTGCCCCAAATAATAATGCCCCCCAATAGTAATTGGGCATGTGCCCAATAGTAATACCCTAGTAGTAATGCCCCCTGTATAAATCCCCCAGTAGTAATACCCATGTAGTTGTGCCCCCAATAGTAATGTCTCCCTTTAGTAGAGCCCTCTGTAGAAATGCCCCCAATACTAATGCTCCCTCTCTAGTAGAGCCCCCAATAGTAATGCCTCCCCCTCCGAGTATTGCCTCCCCCCGAGTAATGCCCCCAGTAGTAATTCCCCCCCAGTAATGCCCCTAGTAGTAATGCCCCCCAGTAATGCCCCCAGTAGTAATGCCTCCCCCCTCCCTGAGTAATGCCCCAGTAGTAATGCTCCCCCCTGAGTAATGCCCCTCCACCAGTAATGCCCCCAGTAGTAATGCCTCCCCCCTCCCCAAGTATTGCCCCAAGTGTAATGCTCCTCCCCGAGTAATGTCCCCTGTAGTAATGCCCCCCGCCAGTAATGCCCCCAGTAGGCCGCTTGCACTAAAAAAAAAAAAAAGCTCATACTTACCTTAAGCTAAGCCCCGGGTCCGCTGCAGTCCGCTCGGCTGCTCTTCTGCACTATGGCAGAGACGTCATGACGTCTCTGCCATAGTGCAATGCGTGAGCCGATGCTGGAGCTCTCGTGAGTTCAAGCCTCTGACTCCGGGTGCCGCTGCGAGGAGGGAGCCGGGCGCCCGCTGGTTACAGCGGGCGCCTGGTAAATGGAGCCTCTCTGCGGCGCTGGGGTTAGGTTAGCCAGAGGAGGCGGAACTGGTTCCATCTCCTCCGGTCCACTTTAACCCTGATAGGTGTGGGGCCCTTAACGTGTAGGGGCCGTGGGACGATCGACCCTGTCACCCCCCCGTTAATCCGGCCCTGTATGTATGTAGTATTTCCCTTTAGATTAGCATACCAAAAGCAAAGCAGCAACGGAAGACCAAGAACTACCCCTAATGACATCATACTAATTGTCCAAGAAACTGTTGATTGCTACTATGACCCTTATCAAAAGCCAATGAGATTGTGTTTGCCTGTTTGCATTTTGTACAGAGTGTATATCAATATCACCATATAATATAGAATATATTAAGACCAATATATAATAAAAACAACTCCTTACACAACTAGAATCAAAAATATATATATTAATGTGAATCAGTTATCCCAGAGGTCAGATAAGTGGTTATTGAAGTTCACACATAGAGACCACTTCCTGAGATCCTACACAACACAATAAGGTTTGGCATGCCCTTGTATGGAAACAACCTCAAAGGTGAGGGGGGGAGGAGTATGGTTCACACACTGGGGACATTCTTACAGAGACACGGGCTGGCATTCACACACTGGGAGCAGACACACTAACAATGCAGCTACAAACGCCTGGAACAGATACTAAGTCCTCCGGGAAATATGGCTAAGTATATTGTTGTTAAACTGTACAGTAGTTAGTCTATTTGGGTATCTGTAGCTAGTTGTGTATTAATCTGTAATGTAGCTAATAAAGATTGTATGTAACAAGTTTGTAGTTAAAGGAATTCATAAGAAAAAGAATCCTCTGGCGCCTCTTATAGGTCCCGTATATAGTAAAAATACTAATCACAAGGTATATGGTAAAACTGAAATAATTTAATAAAGGGCACTTATATATAAATAAACATATGTAATTTATATATGCAGATATATCTTAGCTATAGCCATTAAGAAATAGACATACTCACTAAAAACATATAACATAAAACATAAACAAATATTGCTGTGCGTAAGACCGCAGACTCGCAATTGTGCGTATTACTCTGCTGATCCTATTATCCAATCAGGAATAGTCCAGATGATGGAGGTCATAAAAATGAATCCTCCTAAATAATGTCAATATCAAGTATTTGTCCCAGGTAAGTATAAACCTGTGCTTACCGCACTGGGTAATGATCCTCCACGTGGTGACTTCTGAGGGAGGTTGGTGAGTAAAGATGGTTTGCCGGCAAACTGGGAGTGTCCTTTGTACTGCAAATGTAAGACGGGTCCCCCTCCACTATCATCAACGCATTTCGCCTGCTAACAGGCTTCCTCAGGATGGTGTGTGGATGTCCTTCTTACTCACCTATTTCTACCCCCTCGATCTGCATTTCCCGCTCACCCACATTCAATCCACTTCCGGCCAGCGGAACATTCAACATAACAGACAAACAACATAAACAAAATAAATAAAAAAAATAAAATATATAAAAAATTATATATAGTTAAAAAAGAAAATAACTATATATAATTTTTTATATATTTTATATTTTATTTTTTTATTTATTTCGTTTATGTTGTCTGTTATGTTGAATGTTTATGTCCAATGACTCTTCATATGTATCTCTAGGAGATAATTAAATGAAATGAAAGATGACTTTTCTTTTGTTTGGAACATAATGTATCATTATGACTGAATGTAAATTTTGATAGGATTCTATTCACCTGTGAAGAATAACTCCGAATTGATGGAGAATATGGGACACTTATTGGCTATCACAAGTCATAACATATTTTAATAGAAGTGTTGACATCGAGTGAAGCACGACGGAAGACCACGTGCTTGTGTCACTCCATAACCAGGAACCGGAAGGGACGCTGATGTTATGGCGCCGATATTGATGGAAGACCACGTGTTTCATTGCCTCTATGCCCAACCGGAAGTGACGCTTACATCATGGCACAGTGAACCGGAAGTAGACAGAGGAGTAGGCGATTCATCCACCTCGCAACCGGAAGCCACAGGAAGTGACGAGGATTCGATAGTGCTGCTAGCCGGAAGTGGATTGAATGCGGCTGAGTGGGAAATGCAGATCGAGGGGGTATAAATAGGTGAGTAAGAAGGACATCCACACACCATCCTGAGGAAGCCTATTAGCAGGCGAAACACGTTGATGATAGTGGACGGGGACCCGTCTTACATTTGCAGTACAAAGGACACTCCCAGTTTGCAGGCAAACCATCTTTACTCACCAACCTCCCTCGGAAGTCACCACGTGGAGGATCACTACCCAGTGCGGTAAGCACAGGTTTATACTTACCTGGGACAAATACTTGATATTGACATTATTTAGGAGGATTCATTTTTATGACCTCCATCATCTGGACTATTCCTGATTGGATAATAGGATCAGCAGAGTAATACGCACAATTGCGTGTCTGCGGTCTTACGCACAGCAATATTTGTTTTATGTTTTATGTTATATGTTGTTAGTGAGTATGTCTATTTTTTAATGGCTATAGCTAAGATATATCTGCATATATAAATTACATATGCTTATTTATATATAAGTGCCCTTTATTAAATTATTTCAGTTTTACCATATACTTTGTGATTATTATTTTTACTATATACGGGACCTATAAGAGGCGCCAGAGGATTCTTTTTCTTGTGTATACATACCAGGGAAGGTGATCCCCTATCCTTTCCTCTTGAGGCAGCAATTTATTAGGACCTTAGTATTTGCGCTACATTCATTCTCTTTCTCTTTCTAAAGGAATTCATAAGTCTGTGTTAGCATACAGTGGATGATATAGTGTGATCTAGCCTGTAAGATTATCATCCACGCTGCAGTGTACAATTGTCTGTTTATACTGGTTGTATTATCAGAATGCAGGAAAGGGATTGATTATGGAGTTTTTGTAAAATGTGAAACAGAACTATGGTATTTGTAATGATTGGTGCTGGTTGATATAATTGTTTGAGATCCACTGGTGAGCTGTGTTAGGGCCTGGAACCATGTACTTTATTCAATGGAATGGTGAATTACTAGTAGTGTGATCATGGCTATAATACTGGCATAGGTTTGGTGTTATTTCAGTGTTATGATAGAATTGTGTACTGTGCGTCGTGTACTGGCATTTTGGCTACTATATGGTGCTTACTATCTGAATAAGTTTATATAGTATCATGAATGTAATCATAGGCTGGTATCAGTGTTATATCATGGAAGTTTAATTAATAACAGCTTTGAATGGTATAAGTAATAACCGTGTGTAAGATAGAGACTGCAGTTTTTGTTAAAGATGGTTACCAGCAAGTGGGTTAGACAATGGCATTACATGTGATACTCCCCTCCCCCCATTGAAACATGTGCTTGATTCATGGAAGTTGTGAAGTAATAGTCTTGTTATTATAGTTATAATTGTACCCAGTTTTGTTGTTGTATAGTACAAATAGGTTGTTGTAGTTATTATAATTGTGATCATAAATGGATATATGATTTACAGAGTTACAACATAATGTTAGTTTTCTTACTTTCAAAATGGAGTGTATTATGTGAGTCTTCAAAATGGAGTTTGTCTAGAGACCGTGCGGTTTGGACAATAGGGCATGTGTCATTCCCAACCCTCCACACACACACACCCTCACCAGCCATCTTGGACATGTGCTCTCAGCAGACATTTATCTCTCTCTCTCTCTCTCTCTCTCTCTCTCTCTCTCTCTCTCTCTCTCTCTCTCTCTCTCTCTCTCATTGTATGATTGTATTTTGAAGTTTAATCACTGTTTTATGGGTATGTATTTCAACTGTACCTAGTGATTGTATAAATTCTTTGCACTGTTTGTAATGAAAGGTCAAAGCATGTAACTATACCCTTTAATGTGAATAATATCTTTTGTGCTTTGGAAACACAATCCAAGTCTGGAAAGCAATTATTTCTTGTGCGCCTCATTACGCTATTAAGCGACAATTTGGTATAGCAGATAAGCTAGAGTCCATTATATATATATATATATATATATATAAAACATAGCAGTATGTTTAAAAAAATAAAAATTAAAATTTTTTTAAATCAAAATTTAGATTTTCTCAAAAAGCCATATTTTTATTTAAAAAAAAAACCTCTCAAAATTGTTTATACTGTTGTTATTAAATCCCCAAAGTTTTATTTGGGACCATGATGGGATCATCTGCTACATGAGGTTTTCACTTTGGACTGCTAGTTCTCATTTTCATTATTTTAGCAATCTAGGCCTGTTCTTTACTTTTAATTTATTTCCTTAAACCAAAAGTTCCCAAACGCGGGCCTCAAGGCTCCTCAATAGATAGCCATGGTTGAGCACAGGTGACTTAATAGTACCTTAGTCAATTTAATGTAACCACCTGTGCTCAAGCATGGATATCTCTAAAATCTGAATCTGAAAGCAATTGGGAACTTCAGCTTTGAACAATTCCTTTGATGTATATTTTGTACAATGACACAGTATGTTAATACTAAAATATTTTAAACTTTTATGATAATTTTATGTTTTTCACATATACAGATCATTACCACTTGGTGCTGCTGCTCTGGATGGATGGTGCTACTTGACGGGTTGAAACTGGCTGAAGGTTTCATTTATTTAATTTATTTCAATTTCAGAAAGGATGTATATTCGACCAGTTGGAGTTAACAGATTCACCTTACACAGATCATCTACCATAGGAATCTATAACACATCTGGATTTCCTTGGTATGAAAAAGATGCTGATGGACCAGCTGGATGGAGGAATGTCACTTACACTTTATTGATGTTGTCATCTTTCTCCAGAATAAATGTGAGCCATCATTTGTTGTCATAGATAGCAGTTACATACCCTCTATGGTCTCTATGGGGCAGCGCTGGTCGCTTAACCAGAGTGCAGGGTGCTTAGTCATCACAGCTGCTTTGACTGTCCCGGAAATGGCTGCAGGTGGCCGGAGGGTTATTGGGGTCCAGCAGTTACTGGGGCAATGCCCTACTTGGAAATAATTCTGATGAGACTCTGCTGAGGGGTTAGAGGAGCATGTGCTGAGCTCTGATTGCAGGAGCCCATTACATGCTTTTCTGAACTGTGGAGATCAGCAGCAGCCCCATGGGCTGTGCCTTATCTTCTCTGTCTGGCCAGGTGACTGCGCATGCGCCCATTTTTCTGGCGTTCTGCACATGCGCAGTAGACTCAGGGCACACTCTAGTACCTAGAGTCTACTAAGGCTCTGGTGGGCGGCTTGCCGCGTCAGTCGGCTGACGGTCACCCGGTAGAGAGGACGGGGCCCCACACGGGTAGTGCACACGGGCCCCCTCCTTTCTTATGACACCCCTGGCCAGTGGTGCAACTATAGAGGATGCAGGGGGTGCACTTGCTATGGGGCCCGGTGGCTTAGGGGGCCCGCCGGCCCAGCAAGCAACCCCTGCACCCAGGGCCAGATTAAGCCTGTAATTATTTTTAGACTCCCCCCCCCCGGCCCTGATGTCCAGAGTGGCCCCGAGGTTCAGGTGCACCAAATGGGGCCCTGGCACCTAATAGTTATTCATAAACAAAATGCTCCGGGACAGCTGCCCGTCCGCCTTGTTCCGCAAATAAGCAAAAAAAATTTAAGCCATCACGCATGATGCTGCCCCAACCGCCGGCTCTTCCATGCAGCCGCGGCCTGAGAAGAGCAGCATGGCAGTCCACAGCCATGGAGCAGGAAATAAGTGCTGCCCCCGTGTACAGTGAGTTGCCATACAGCAACTGCAGCACCCCTCCACCTCTGCATCTGCAAACACCCTCTTTAGCAGCCCCACCCTGGAGCCACAATGACAGGCAATGCAGCAGCATGAGCCTTCACCCCCAGAGTGCGGTGTGGAATGTCAGCTTACTTTTTCTTTAATTCTGTTGCTACTTCCAAACATATACTATACGAAAATGGGGTGTAATTTTTTATACATATGTGCGTGTGTCTATGTATGAATTTATGTATATATGTGTGTTAGTGTGTGTGTCTCTCTCTCTCTATATTTATATATATATATATATATATATATATACACACACACACTATGTGTGTGTGTGTATGCGTATATATATATATATATATATATCACACACACACACACACACACGCACACACAATGTATGAGTTCACTCTAGGATCAGGGTGCTGAGCAGAGGCCACATTTTAGCAGTGATGTCTCACTACAGTAACTGTAGTGATACAAAATAAAAATATCAGCACCCTGCTCCTAGAGTGAACACTATATATTTATCTATATATCTAGATGGATGTATGCTAGTCTTGAGAACGGGGTTCTGCATAATCCCAAAATATCGACCTTTGCACCTTTATTAGATAGGTATCTTTCACAAAATCCCTGTGGTGTCGTGCCTTATTAGCATTTCTTTGAAGTGCTAGAGTGGAGAATAAATATATACACACACACATTTTTTTTAATGCCACCCTCTGGGGTGGGGTTGAGGGGGGAGAGGAGAGGGAATAGGGGCCCCAGAGATATCAGTGTACCGGGGCCCCAAGATTTCTGTTGCCAGCCCATTCCGCGGGGAATCAACCATCGGCATCTATTACTATGACACTGATGGCACGGTGGAAGGCATCTATACAAGAATCTATAGCCTTCCCTGCACCGCGGCGCTTACATATGCAGAGTGTCTGCGTCTCCTCCGTGCCGTGTGCCGTCACAAAGCATGACGTCACATAAGTACCGCCCCTTTACCGGTCCAGCCTTGTCCAAACTCCAAGACCAGTGAGCTGAGCTCTGTGAAGGCCGGGTGAGTGACTGATCCTCTAGAGAGGTGTCAGGCAGGCTCAGTCCTGCTTGCTGCTGATCAGCATTCTAAAAATGTGAATAAATAAATATGCATGTCACATATATCTGAATACAAGTAGAATTTTATATATATACATATATATATATATATATATATATACACACAGAGATTTGTTACAGGTTGAAACACGATGGATCATCAAGCTAGACACCTTGTCCCCTCGTGGGTTGAATGAGACACTGGGGTTACAGTGTTTCAGTTAACCACTTAGATGGCTGTTTTTTGATCCAGTTATGTGATACACATTGATCAATATTTATCACCTGTGAGTTTTACATTCAAGATCTATATATTGAGTGTGAGCCATGCAGCATTGTTGTTCTACTAGGGGAGTATTAAGCTAGTTGCACCTTTCTATGCTGCAGCTATTTGTATCCAGTCTTATTCTGTTTTTTCAGATTAAGTAATTTTATTGTATAAATTCTAGTATTATGTCATCATAGCACTAGATGCTGTGAACTATTCGATTTGTTTCACGTTTATATATGCATGCTGTATTGTACAGTTTTTTTTAAATGTATGTGTTGTATGTTTATTGTTGTATATGTATCACTATGGTAACGGAGGGGCTTGGATGTCACTTCCTGCATTGACGGTTTCCGGCACCGGATGCAGCCAGTGGCATCGGGCTTACACAAGTCATGCTTGTTATTTAAAGCTTGGTAAGTTGTAGCATTGTTTATATTTGGTTTGACAAAAACGCTAATAAATGCGTTGAAACATTGCACTTTATGCCGTATTAAGTGTTACCTTATTTACCAGTCTGGAGTGCCGCCTGTGGGATTTTGTATTTCAGTAATCTTGCTCTGAGTTTTGCTGTGGAAGGCAACCGGCATAGTACCAGCATTTTCCAGAGAGTGCCAGATCATGGATTTGTGTATATGTGTGTGTGTGTTTATATATATATATATATATATATATTATATACAATGTATAATTCTGGTTGAGACCCGAGTTGGGGGGGCCCCTTTAAAATTTTGCTATGGGGCCCACAAAGTTCTAGTTACGCCCCTGCCCCTGGCATTAGTGATAACTTACTTTTACACATTGCAGAGACGGTGTCAGGATTCTGACTGGGATCGGCTGTTACTTGCCACAGCGTCGGCTTCCACTCATTAGCGAGAGCAGTGTGACGTCAGGTGCAGCAGTAGGTGACTTGCTGAGTACCTGGGCCCAGGTAACTGTCACGCAATCCTCCATATCGGAGTTCCTGTGGCAATGGGCATGGGCGCAGCCATCTTGGCTGAATCACCTGATAGACCCTTATCCAGTGGTAGCTGTGTCACTTCTCAGGTGATTTGCTCATCCAATGGACAGCTACCTGGGGGTATAAACAGGACTCCAGATGAAAAGGAAATTGACTGATTGACTTCGTTATTCCCAGAAGGTTGCTGTTTGATTTGTCCAGGCCTTCACATGCAATCTTCCAGAGACTCTTCCCAGTGGTATTTCCAGTATATGCTCTGTACACAGTGGCGAGCTGGGCCAGGGGGCAGGGTGCCATGTGCCCCCCGGGCCGCAGCGCCATGCGGGCCGCTGGCAGTCCATGTCTCTGTGGCACAGGCTGCACTGCATGTGTAGTGCTGACTGGACGGAGTTCGGTCAGTGCTACACTGACTAACACACAGCCGCCGGCTCCGGCAGCTGTGTGTTTGTTTTGATCAGCAGTCAATGAGAGTCTGTCAGACTCTCATTAGCTGCTGCTGCGCCCACTGCAGGAGCCGCTCCATCTTCCCGCTCCCGCAGTGGGTAATGGAAGAGGTATCATGACGTCATGACGTCTCTCCCATAATGCAGAGCAACCCGGCCTGGGAGGACAGATGGAGGAGTGGATGGCGGCGGCGGGAGCGGGGATTCAGGTAAGTGTCTTTTTTTATTATGTGTGTGTACTGGGGGGGGCTGGCACTACGAGGGGGAGACCACTACTGGGGGCAGTACAAGGGGGTGGACTACTACTACTGGGGGCACTACAAGGGGGGGGACTACTACTGGGGACTACTACTACTAGGGGCACTACAAGGGGGGGACTACTACTACTGGGGGCATTACAAGGGGGGACTACTACTACTGGGGGCACTACAAGGGGGGGTACTACTACTAGGGGCTCTACAAGGGGGGGACTACTACTACTGGGGGCACTACAAGGTGGGGGACTACTACTACTGGGGACTACTATTATTGGGGGCACTACAAGGGGGGGACTACTAATACTGGGGGCACTACGGGGGGGCACTACTACTACTGGGGGCACTACAAGGGGGAGACTACTACTAGGGGCACTACAAGGGAGGGTACTACTACTAGGGGCACTGCATAGGGGGGAGGAGACTACTACTAGGGGCACTACATAGGGGGAGGGGACTACCACTGGGGGCACTGCATCGAGGGACCTCTGCTGGGGGCTCTATATAAAGGGCAATACTGGGGGTACTGCATAGGGGGGAGACTACAACTGGGGCCACTATTTAAGGGGCACTGCATAAGGGTTACCACTATTGGGGGCACTGCATGGGGGGTGGACTACTACTGGGGGCACTATATAAAGGGCACTGCATAGAGGGTACCACTATTGGGGGTACTATATAAGGAGCTTACTACTGGGGGCACAAGGGGCACTGCACAGTGGGGACAACTACTGGGGGCACTATATAAGGGGCTTACTACTGGGGGCACAAGGGGCACTGCACAGGGGGGACCACTACTGGGGGCACTGTATAAGGGGCACTGCATAGGGGGATCATTGCTGGGGGCACTACTGGAGGCTTGCATAAGGGGGTCCTCTCCTGGTGCACAGGAGGGCACTGCATATGGGCACTATGACAGGGGGCTGCCCCTAATCTTTACTTTTACTTTACATTAATCCCATATGGACCCGCCTCCTCCTTGGAACACTTGAGGGGGGGGGGCGCCGTAGCACGCACGTTCTTCGGGCACCCTGGCTACACGCTACTCCTCTGCCAGGGCTGCCCGCATGCATTTGCCCCCCAGGCTAAAAGTTGCCAGCCAGCCCCTGTCTGTACATCTCCTATGTACTGAGTCCTAGTGTATTATTTACAAGTGCCATATCCTTGTGCAGCAGTGTGATGGAACATCTTTCTCCTGTTTGCTATTTATAAGAGCCTTATCCTTGTACAGCAGTAATACCTTGCCTGTGTGTGCTAATTCAAATGTTTTTGCCTGTGTATCATTTACATAGTGCCATATCCTTGTGCAGCAGTGTGATAGAACACATTTCTCCTGTTTGCTATTTATAAGAGCTTTATCCTTGTACAGCAGTGCTACAGATCACCTTGCCTTTGTGTGCTGATTTAAGTGCCTTTGCCTGTGTGTGCTGTTTACCAGTGTCATATCTTAGTACTGCAGTGCTACAGAACATCCTTGCCTGTGTGTGCTCTTTACCAGTGTCATATCTTAGTACTGCAGTGCTACAGAACATCCTTGCCTGTGTGTGTTATTTTCCAGTGTCATATCGTCGTGCATCAGTGTACAAACACCACGTCATCGAAATTGGTGCAATCACCACTCTCCTTCAGTGACTGCAGCATATCCTCACTTCCCTCCAGTACTAGCTGCACAACCTACTCCTCAGTGGATTCTCTCCCTCTGGTCTGCCACAGCACCTCTTCAGGAAACATTTCTATTGTGCTTACTCTGTACTAGGGGTACAGAGATTATATTTCCAGTGGGCCAAAGCGGTGTGTATTTCTCTATTCCCACTCGCCTGGGGTCCGCGACCTGCATGCCGGGTGCAGCTGAAACCCATATCTTGCTTGGAAGGGTCACTGGTGAACACCTCCTGGCAGGTTAGACTCTGCACCCTAGGTCAGGTCTCGTTAACATCTGATGCTTGTGGACGAGGAGACTGAACATCCATCCCCTCGCTCCTGACTCCTTCATTGACCCGGGACCACAACTTCCAACCCCTGAGTAGGGGACTCCAGGACGCTAAACGTGACAGACGGGCTCCTATCAAAACTGTCCCTGTATGTATTTTGAAATACATACCAGTGATACATAATGTTTTGATAAGCGGTGATAAGAAATTATAATTATTGAGTCTAAACCCAATAATTAATATATACGGCCCCATAAAGAGGGCAATCATTATGCAGTGAATAAGGAGACAAATAACACTTGTAATTCTCATATGGAGTGAACTACTATTTTATTAATTTGCTAGTTGGAACATTCTTGTTTCATTTTATTTTAAGAGCAATATTAATTATTACTTATAATTAAAGGGGCAATATTATATATTTATGATGGGGCAACATTTATTATTGTATGGCTATATAAATGTAAATGGTGCCCACATCATATAATAATAATAAATGTTGCCCTGTCATAAAAACATTGTTCTCTTAATAAAATGAAACAATAATTTTGCCACTAACATATTATTAATATAGCATTTACCTAATAAGAGAATTGTCAATATTACAGTATTTACCTCCTTATTCAATGCATGATAATTGCCTTCATTATTATACGTAAGTGTATTGTGATTTGTGAATAGCAAATTCAATGGTTTGGTGCTTGAAAACCACAGCAAAAGTACCACTTATTAAATTTATCCCAGAGTTTTCAAGGACTCCATAGATAATACCTAATGAATAAGGTCCTTTGCTTTGCTATAGAGAAAATTAATCTGTGTTTTCACTGGAATAACTACAGTATAACTGTTTAAATTGGCTGTCTAGTAGAGCTACACTTATAATTAGTTAATAATTAGTTAATATGTTAATTACTTTTCAAATACTCAAATACTCATAGGTCCAGATGGTTTCTAGAATCTATCTAGTGGGTTTAGCACGTAAATCTTTGGATTACCTATCTGATGCTGATTTGGTTTGGGCCTCAGTTCATTAATTAGGTTTCAATATAAGGGTAAGCTATCCTTTGCTGACCTCCAAAAATGGAGACCCAAGATTATAGAAGTTTCTCAAGAGCAGAAGATTACTACAGACATATGGTTGCTAAAAATAGTTAATTTGGCCTAAATTTACCATTAATTTGATTACCTCATCAAACATATCATTATGTTGAATGTCCCAGTTTGTTTCTTAGATAAGATCCTGATGGAGACATTAATACAAGAAAAATATTACTTACAAAACCAAAATTACATGTTGGATAAGTTACATATTGCCTGAACAAAAATCAGACCACTTCTTAACATCAATTATTTAAATAATTACATAAAACCAAAACTTTTCAAGATGGGCTTACCAGATATTCCCTTTCTCTTTTTGAAAGATTATTATTGTATAAACGTAGACCTCAAGGAGACTCTCCATGCCATCTTAATGAAAGATGCCATGGTGGCACAGGCTTTAGTGCTGTCATTGCGAAGTCATGGCTGTGGGATGGTTTACTGCCACTGAAATGTAGTACATGATTGAGGTGACCCCCCCAATAGGGCCAGGGTGCTTGCATGTACCCTTTAAATATCTTTTCCCAGTGTGTACAGCCAAGTTTTGAGAATAACACAAGTTTTGGTTTTCACAAAGTTTATAGCTTCAGTGTTTTTAGAACTTTTTGTCAGATGTTACTATGGTATACTGAAGTAAAATTACAAGCATTTCCTAAGTGTTAAAGACTTTTATTGACAATTACATTAAGTTTATGCAAACAGTCAATATTTACAGTGTTGACCCTTCTTTTTCAAGACCTCTGTAATTCGCCCTTGCATGCTGTCAATCAACTTCTGGGCCACATACTGACTGATGGCCGCCTATTCTTGCCTAATCAATGCTTGGAGTTTATCAGAATTTGTGAGTTTTTGTTTGTCCTCCCATGTCTTGAGGATTGACCACAAGTTCTCAATGGGATTAAGATCTGGGGAGTTCCTGGCCATGGACCCAAAATTTTGATGTTTTATTCCCTGAGCCACTTACAGTAGTTATCAATTTTGCCTTATGGCAATGTGCTCCAACATGCTGGAAAAGGCATTGTTCGCCACCAAACTGTTCTTGGATGGTTGGGAGAAGTTGTTCTTGGAGGATGTTTTGGTACCATTCTTTATTCATGGCTGTGTTCTTAGATCTGGGCCTACAGTATGTCTAAATCCTCAACCATTAACATCAAAAACTTTAGCGGGATCCTTAAAATTTTGGGAACCTGCCACACAATACCAAACAGTGAGGGTAGGTTGGGCTGTAGATGAAGCAGCAGTGGCAGGACTAGAGAGTGGTGGGCAAAAATATGCTTGCCCTCTCTGCCCCCACACTATAAAAAAAGGAGGTGGTTAGTACCTTGTCAAGATGTGCCCCCTCCACAGTAGCATTTCCCCACATGCCCCCTTGTGTGCACTAAATGCTCCCTAGTGTCTCTCTGACATGCCTCCTTCACAGCAGTGTGTTCCACACATCCCCACTACGCAACAATACTGCACTACATCGTCTCTATATTCTGTACTGTTACAATGCTCTACATCTCCCCCTATATATCACTGTACTACTTCATTATGCTACATCCCCCTATATGCTGCACTACACTACATTGCAACGCTGCATTACATCACCCTTACGCTGCACTACATCACTGCACTACATTCCCCACAATAACATTAGAACATACCAGCACCTCCCTCCACATGAACTTACCTCTGTCCTATGGAGCTGCAGACATTTTATAACTACTTTCCCAGAATATTGGGAGACCTCCATGACTCCTAGGAAAACAGGCAGACCTCTCCTCTCCCACTATGCTTCCTGGATAGCCACTATGCCTTCAGCAACAGAGTGTAAATGCCAGCAGGCTGAGATACATGGGCATCCACTGGTTATTAACCATAAGATAAGGACTCAATATGGGTATTATTCACTGAGTATGGAGAAGGCACAGATGCCACAGAACCTCTTGGGAAAAGTGTAAATTTTAGGTGAAAAAGACTCACAGCTTGGCATGCTCAAATTCTCTGCAGTACTAATGCACAAGTATGTACAGTAGCCTACGATCTTCCAGCTGATGGTGTGAGATTACAAGTTTCATTACATGATGCAGAGTATGCTGGGTAGACCCACAACAGCTATGGAGTTGCAGAATGTCAGTAAAGTACTGAATAAACCTCTGCCATCTCATGTCCAAACCCTGTATACCATGCTAGGAGAAATAATCTTGCACCATTGCATATCAAGGATCTCACAGATCATACCTGTAGCCCCCAGCTCCTAGCACAATGCTAAGCAGTAGCGCTCACAGCTCCCCTACTGCACACAGTCAGTACTGATGACACAACTTCCCGGATGTAATAATTTTCAGTGCCTTCATTCATTGGCAGTAGCAAAGGTAGTGACAGTGAGTGAGGGAGGCAGGGTAGAGGGGAAGAGGAGGACAGGCCTGGTCATACAGAAGGGAGGAAGTATGTAGGACAATAAAGCTGCAGCAGCACACGGGTGGCTGGTAGGGATGGACATGGAATAGCGATGATTTCAAACCATCAATGTTTTTAATTTGATGGTAGTGTTTTTTCAATTCTATGGCGGCTTTCCTATGTTTGATGCCATCAAATGGTAATGATTCAATGGTGTTCCGATGGAATTTTTTTTTTTTAGGGGGCAGTGACTGGGTAAGGAAAAGCTGGCTGCCAGAAAGAGCAGGACATGCGGATGGCAGCCATGCCTGAATGGAGACACCCAGGAGCCAAATGTGAGGACAGCAGGGCAGGACTCTAGAACTGGGGGCACACAGTAACCACTCCAGGCCCTGTCCCCAATCCCGCCCCCAGTCCTGACCACAGCCAGCCATGCTGCAGGGGTATAGCGCATGTGCCAAATTTTTTTCTTGTGTTTGCACAAATAATATGAAGATTTTTTTCCATCTAATTCTTTTGGTGTGATGGTTAGTAACCATTACATTGAAAGTTTTGTTGGCGGAAGCCCAGCCATCATTTGATGGTGGGCTTCCGATGTCCATACCTAGCGCCTGGTCCTGGAGGAGGCACCAGCCACCACATAACAGATGCACCAGTAGTTCCGCCCATGCAAAGCAGTCCACTGTATATTCAGTTAAAGAGCAACAAAGTTTACTCCAGATACCATGCGATGTTCACAGAGTCTCTGTCCTCCTGTGTATAGTTGGGAGAGGTGCTAATAAATCTCGGTGCGATTTTAAACTCACCAGCGGTCGCAACATCAAAGCTTGCACCAGCCCTATGGTAGGTGCAATTTCTTTGTCTGAAAATGGGGTCCTGTGTCAGCGCTACTGAGTCTATAGATGCAGCTTCTGTCAGCAATACACTGCTACAGGGATGCAATCGGGAAACCGGCTGTCTTAATCCCGACAGCCGGCTTCCCGTCTGCATTATCCCGGTGGGGGTGAAATGACAGGCGTCTATTTGTAGACGCCTGTCATTTTCCCAATGCCGGGACACCGAATGAAGGGATGCTGGGCGCCGCGAATGGACAGCCACGGGGGGGGAGGTAGGTTTAGGGCACCCGTAGGGGACTGAGGGTTAGGCTAGGGGGAGGGAGGGTTAGGGTTAGGCACCCCCGGGGGGGACTTAGGGTTAGGCACGCCCCCAGGGGATTTAGGTTTAGGCAGCGGGGAAGGGGGGGTTAGGATTAGGCACTTAGAGGGGGGATTAGGGTTAGGCACCTGGGGGGGAGGTTAGGGTTAGGCACCCCTAAGGAGGGTTAGGGGGCTAGGTTAGGTTAGTTTATACTTACCTTAACGACGATCGGGATTTCCAGCGCTGTCGGGCTTCCGCTGCTGGGAACTCTGCTTTTGTCGGCCAGGCGCTGCCGGGAATCGAACTGCCGGCCAGGGGGCCGGTGGTATTTCATACCGATCCCCTGCTACACCCCCATATCTGTTTAAACATCCTCTGCATTGGGTATAGTTAATGTGCATCTCTGAATTAGGCCCTTATCTTTGTTGGTGTATCTTTAAAATTTCTCTTGCTCAGAAAATAGCATAGTCAGAACCCAGGGGGCAAATTACTAAAGGCTAATTGTAAACAATTTTGACCGATTTTAAATCAATCTAAATTGATGTTGTGTTTCAGGGGCTAAATCGCACATTTACTAACAGATGATTTTTTTATATTGAAATTTAAATGTTAGTAAATGTGCAATTTAGACCCTGAACACATTGATTTAGATTGAATTAGATAGATTTGAAATCTATCAAAATCGATTAAAATTGACCTTTATTAAATTTACCCCCAGGAGTAGACCTTTTTCTGCAATCCAGGGAGTACTCAAATTTCTTCATTCATGTACAAAGTAAGGGTGAAAGGAGCCTGGGAAATGTATGCAATGTCCCTTTATTTGTACAGATCTGAGTCTCCCCTATGCTTATTTATCTTGCTCAAAGTACTACACAAAATCAAATAACTCAGGTGGCTTGAATAATTCTGGTATATATACTATATGGCCATCCAGTAATAAGTTACCACTAATTACTCAGTTAGGCAAACTGTATGTCCAAAAATCCCTCTACCCTATCCAGGGAATGCTTCCAGGGTACAGTGGACATCCTTGATTCCCTTCCTTGATGCATGATGTGGATGGTAACATTACAGAACAGAGTTACCTGAACGATTGCCCTGGAACGGGGATTGCCCATCCACACTTGAACGAGTTGATGAACGACGGAACAATCACTGTTCCGTCCTTCATTAACTTACTACAGGTTGCTAGCGAAATTGCTAGGTTTGATGTGCAGCACATCAAACCTAGCGACCGTTGCTAGCGTCCGCCGGAGCCTGCAATCGCCAGTAAAAACTGAGCGATGTAGGCGATTTGTCTTTACGAAACTGCAAATTGGCCCAACATCGATCCAGTGTGGACCCAGCTTTAGACTCCTTGAAGGCAAACTGATTTATAGACCTATCATTATGAAATAATGTCAGGCCACTTTTACACTTACATCTACCTAGCTTTGTCATTCATTGGTGGGGAACAGAACTTTAACTTCTTAATTTAATTTCTTTTATAAAAACAAAAGTCGCAGAATACCTATATTATATTAAATAGTCACACAAGAATATATATGGCATTCTCCAATTTACTGCACAAATTGAAATGATTGAAAATGAAGAAAGTACTAAGGGGTATATTTACTAAAGTGAGAGTTTTTAGAAGTGGAGATGTTGCCCATAGCAACCCTTCAGATTCAAGCTATTATCTCCTAGAAGATGCTAGTTAAATGTTTAGTAGAATTTGATTGGTTGCTATGGGCAATATCTCCACTTCTAAAACTCTCACTTTAGTAAATATACCCCTACATTTTGTATGGTTTACTATGTTTTTTTTTTTTCTCTTTCTGTAATTAACACTAACAGAATATACATCCAACAAATATTCATAACCTGTAGAAAACCTTTGCAGTCTGCCAAAGCTGCTTCTCTTTGTGGATATATAGCGACGAGAATTTGAGAAGACAGAATTAACTCCTTACGAGGGATCACACAGCCAAAAGGCTTCAACAGTTTATTGTTATGAGATATTGGGAACGTAGCTTGTTGGGCTTCTGCACTGATCTTTGCGTGGCACTATTGCAGACCTACTGACCTTGATAAGATATTATTATTTCTCAGAGCAACCATCAGCTGTGTGTATTCTGCCCATCAGCGGCTATAATTAATGTAGCATTGTAACCGTGCTTTACGATCATGTTTATGTAAAGTAGTAAAGCTGACACGATTACAATGCTGCAGATCACATTGGTAACATGTCGGCATGCCGAGTTCGACATCATACTGCCCCCCTTCTGATTGTCGACCTTGTGAACATCTATAATGTGACTACATTCCTTAAGATGCACAAATCCGTTGATCCAATATACTTATCAACTGAAAGCTGCTCTATATGGATATTCCCCCAGACCATAAAAATGTGTGCAGCTTAATTCTTAGTTGACAGTTAAATATATGAGATAAGGGAGGAAGCAATAGCCTCATGGGGTGACATCCTGCAATTGGCTGTTCAGCTGACATCAGCTGTTGTGTTGACAGCAAACTTTCTGTGCAGGAGTCTTTGAGGAGTACAAAAATAGAGGCTTCAATTCATTGCAAGACGGCCTATTTTTAAAAGAGCGATATTCAAATTCTGCAATATATTTTTCTGCCAAAAATTATATTAACAACACTTTCCCTTGTTTCTTAATCTTCACTATCACATTGAAGTATCAGTACAGGCAGCCTATATTACTTCTGCAGAAAAAAATCTATTTTTGAAGTTGAAAGGTAATGAAGTAGCATGGATGTAAGCGGAACAATTATTAGTGGAGCAAGGCGAATGATATTCACTATGTAAATTTTAGTTACCTTTTTTGTCTATTTAATTTTATTTGTCATTTTTTTTATTTTACCATTCCCAATATAGCACAATTGGGATTGAATGGATTGGTTCACCTTTTATAAAAATATGTTTAAAATATGGAGATTTGTAGGGCAATTAATAAAGAGCTGTATTTGCAATTCATTGCTGCTCATAGGACAGAAAATTGTAGAGAAGGGAAAGATATTTTTTGCGCCTCAAAATACATGTAAAACTACGACCATAATCTGAAGAATTAAAAAAAAACATTTGCTCCGGCAATAATACCCTACCCATACTAAGAAATAAAACAGAGGATAAATATCAGACTGAATTATGGGAAAATAAGCATCGTGAGCTCAATAGTTTTTGTGGAAAAAAGATGATTGTCCTGGGAAAACCTGACACATGGGATTGATTAGCTCAATACTGAATTGATAATAACTTGCATAGGACATGCAGAGCTGTAGAGTATTTTTTCTATTATTAATTGCATATTTAAGACCTTTTAAGATGGTTTTACATTGAAGTCTTATATGAGAAATCTGCTGTTAGACCTGCTTAATTCATTGGAGGATAGACACAGCAAGCTCCATGAAGGCCTGGTGGCATATGTCAACTTCAAAGAGTCTCATAATTGTTGCAAAGTCAATGGGCCTAAAATGATTAGCAACGCCGCCCAGATATTTGCAATATCTTTTGTTATCTTTAGCAGAAAAATAACTATCTGGTCTGCAGCTTTGTCACATTCTGATGAAAACTCTGAAGGAACCACCATATAGACTCTGCTCCTTGCATTGGCTCAAATATTCTCATCAAAGCCTGACTCTGCAAACATTGGACCTGATTCAGATGTGGACGCAAATGACATTGCAGCTGAGATATCTCACAAATCACAATTGTGAAAATATGCTAATGGCTCACTCGCCGTACAGTGCTTAGAAACGCCCACTGAAAGCATCTCACATCCGCTGCTCACACACAAAACCAGAAACATCTAAAACATGGAATGCAGATCAGGCGGCCATCAGCCTTCTGAGTAAGCCTAAGCTGTTACAGACACAGCGGGTCTCCAGACACACAGAGGGCTCTGCTGCGAGCATGAACACAGTTGCTAATTTAAGCATACTCAGAAAACAGCATTTAAATGGTCCGACACAATAGCGTTTCTCTAACCACCCCCGTTACCTCCCCCAAACGCTGACTATCTGTCACTCACTTTGCAAGTAAATCCTCTGTGTGAGTGTAATCTCAAATGAAACGATGCACAGACGCAGTACTGCTTACATGCATGCGCAAAGGCTAACAATCGCTCAATCTATGTAAATATCTGAATTGCGTGCACATCTGAATCAGGCCCATTGTGCATCTCATCAGCAGTTACACTGTGTTGAAAACACAGAAGAAGTCATCGCTTGCAAGTGAAACACTCCATGGATAGTTGTTCATACATCACAAATTACCACCACTGTCTAAGGTGAATCCAAGTCTGGCAGTCCACAGGTGGCGTGGCTGTCAGACAAGTCAAGAAGGCCAGGTCAGTCACAGCCATCAGCAACTAAACACTAGACTGACTGATCCAGCTGTCTGCTCTTGACTTGTGACTTGCTAGTAGACTGTCATTCTCTCAAATCAGAGGACACCAACACATTTGGATATTTTACTTTCACATCACAAATGCCAGGTTGCACCCGGGATTTGTACACGTGTCCATCCCAGTTGCGACTCGGCTGAGACCCGTTTCAGATTGGCGGCCCGAGAGGACAATAATGCCGGGTCACCGCCATCACTCCTGAACCGGCGCTTGGAGATGAGATAATCTTCAAGTGCCGGCTCTTCCTATGCAGTGAACGGGATCTGGGTCGCCTCAACCTGCGTTATCCGTTCACACTGCACCGCGAGCCAGGTTGAACTCGTGTTCAACCCTGCTTGTTACCCAAGTTGAAATGCCGGGTCGCTCGACCCAGGTTATTTCAAATGGGTTCTTTCACACTGCACAGTAAACTGAGTGTGCAATGATCCGGGTTATTTGCTGGCAGTGTGAAAGGGGTATACAGGTTGAGTCTCCCATATCCAAATATTCCGAAATACGGAATATTCCGAATTACGGAATATTTTTAGTATGACTGAGAATGTGAAACATTTGCTTTCTGATGGTTCAATGTACACAAACTTTTTTTAAAGCACAAAATCATTAAAATACGGTATACTATAACCTTCAGGCTGTGTGTATAAGGTGTATATGAAACATAAATTAATTTCATGTATGTACACAAACTTTTTTTGATGCTCAAAATTATTAAAAATATTGTATAAAATGATCTGCAGGCTGTGTGTATAAGGTTTATATAGAACATAAATGCATTCTGTGTTTAGTTTTGGGTCCTATACCCAAGATATTTCATTATAGTATGCAAATAGTCCAAAATACGGAATATTCTGATATCCAAAATACCCCTGATCCCAAGCATTTTGGATATGGGAGACTCAACCTATAATTAAATTCAAGGTTCAATAGAAAATTATTATTTTGTAAGTTGTACGTTTCAACATTTTGCACAAGCTAAGGTGATGTGTTTTGTTTATGATAACGTAGCTAGCTAGAATTGTGTAATTGTATCATTTTAAAATCAGAAGACCTGAAATCTGTGTTTGCTATCCTGCAGAAAGCTTCTGCTTCTAAGGAACTTCATCCCCCTTAACCTCCTGCTGGGGCTTCATCCATGGGACCCTTTGGGGTACTTCGTCCCCAAACATCCTTTGCCAATTTATTTTTTCCCTTATTTTAGGCCCTGGACAGGACAGCTTAAAAGGAATAAAATAAACTGCAGAAATGTTTAAAGGTCTTAAGCAAAATTTTACATTGACATGAGAAAGTATGCTAATCTAATTTGCACAACAGTTATTGTATCGGTCTGTGTACAGAAAAAAGGCGGCCACATATTAAAAATCAGTGCTATTCAGGTGTGTTACTTTAAATGATTTAGGGCCTGATTCAAAGGAGGTCGCTATACCACACTGCGCATGTGTCACTATGGTTTACCGCATACTGTACTTTTGAAAAAACATTTCAGGGAGATTGTGAAAGCAGCACATATGAGTGCACGTTAAAGTGGACGTGTACTGCTACATCTGAGAGGCGTGTCATAATATTGACTTACATCCAAATGTAAATGAGCCTAAAAGCAGTTAGTTAGATTTAATTGTTGATGAAAACACACTGATACTTTTCAGAAAATGCATGTAGCCATAGGGATCATTGTGCCTTATAACTAAAGATGTGCGCCGACCCCCGTGTTTTGGTTTTGGAACTGGATCTCCCCTGGTTTTGGACCTGAATCTGGTTTTGGATTTTTTTCCTTGGTGTTTTGTTTTTAGGTTTTGGATCTGTATTTTTTCCAAAAAATGATATAAACATCTAAAACCACATAATTTGGGCCTGTTTTTGTTCCTACACTATTATGAACCTTAATAACAATCATTTTCAGGCATTTCTAGGCATTTTAACCATCTCACAACTCACAATATTGATTTAACTATTTTTCACCAATACAGGCCAAAGGCTGCAGCAAGCTGGCTGGCTAAAGTAAGCAACAGAGCAGCGGCACAAACGCACGGCAGTTTAAAAAAATATAGGACATCTATGAAACATTGCATCACAGCAGTGGTAGACAGGATGGCAGTTTAATAAAGAGGTGCAAGATGGAATTGTCCCTCCCACCCACTCTAATGTGGGATATTAAAAAGGACATGCACAGTTTAACAAACCAAGCACTTTAGCCACTAGGACTGACACTTTCATGGCTGAACTCCTTGGTTTGTTTGGGCCCACACAAAACATTTTTTGGAAGGACTACCTTCAATTATTAAGGAGGAAGTTGATGATGAGGGTGTTGGTGGTGGACATTGCATGGGCTGGTCCAAACTGCTGGTAGCTGATACTGGACTGCTTGTTATTAATTTGCAAATTATAATTTTGTTAAACAAATTGCATGAACTCGCTGCAAATGACGTAACAAGGAAGAGGTGCTTAGATGGTTAACGATCCTTCCTCTGCTAACTTTGGCTTTACAAATGGAACAGATACCTTCACAACTTTTGTCAGAATTTAGATTAAAATAATTCCACACCCAAGACGTTGCTTTTCTGGCTTTCTTTTTATCATTAGCAAGAACTGCTGCCACTGGTGGCTGATTTACTCAAACCACATCCTTATCATCAACATCCACATTAGCATCAGATAGGACACAAATTTCTCCCTCATCCTCGTTTTGCACTTCCTCCACACTATCATCCTCATTTTTTATTATTTCACCAGCTAATACTAGCACAGCCGTCATAGGTATGCAGTCGGGAAGCCGGCAGACGTAATCCTGAAGGCCGGCTTCCCGACTGCTTTATCCCGGCGAGGGTTAAATGACAGGCGTCTAAATCTAGACGCCTGTCATTTTACCGACACCGGGAGACCGGCACCAGGCATCCCGATCGAAGTGATGCCAGGCGCCGAGCGTGGACAGCCGTTTAGGTCTAGGGCTCCTGGGGGGGACTTAGGGTTAGGCACCCCCCCCCGGAGGTTAGGGTTAGGCTAGGTGGAGGGAGGGTTAGGGTTAGGCAACCCCCCGGGGGACTTAGGTTTAGGCGGCAGGGAAGGGGGGGTTAGGTTTAGGCACTTAGAGGGCTGATTAGGGTTAGGCATTGGGGGGAAGGTTATGGTTAGGCACCCCTAAGGAGGGTTAGGGCTAGGGGGGAGGTTAGGTTAGTAAATACTTACCTTGGGACGATCGGGATTTCCACCCATGTTGGGCAGCCGCTGTCGGGATTTGCATCCGGTGGTAATTCATACCAATTCCCCATCATGGCGTCAGTGATTCGCTATGAAACTGGGTGACAGCTGTTAAACAGTCCTTTGATAGAGGAAGTAAGTATAATAGTCAATTGTTTTTTTAAATTACTTCCGATCACGAATGAGGATGTTGATGATGCAGGTGCTGGTGTTGGAGATCAAAGGCACTTGGATCCCACAGAGAGGGAGCAGTTAGGTGACACTGGACTTGTTATGTTTTGAATTTTGGAACTTGGCGACATACACTTTGATATTTGATGAATGTGCTCCAAGTGACGTAACAAGGACGAGGTTCCTAGGTGGTTTAGGTCCCTCCCTCTACTCACTCTTGCTTTGCAATGGTTACATATGGCTTGACAACTCTTGTCTGGATTGGGGTGGAAATAATTCCATACGTGAGAAGTGGATTTTTTTGTCTTTTGCCAAGGCATGACAACAATGGGGTTTTGGCTTTTTCAATCCATGGGCAAGAGCTGTTGCCTTACTTACACAAAGGACATCCTTGGCAACAACATCCTCATCACCAACATCTTCATCATCAACATCCTCATCATCCTTAGCACCTTCAACTACCAAAATATCCTCCTCCTCCATGTGCAATTCCACAGAAGCATCCTAGCTGACTACATCTGCAAGATGTTGGTTGCCCTTCCCCACATTTACAGAGGGCACACAAATGTTGGAACTTGGAGGATCCTCCAGTACACTAGTATTTAGGTCTGGCTCACACATGTCAACCGCGGACACACTTGCACTCTCCTCGCGGATTTGTGATTTCGATTTCTCAGGGCACACAGTTGTTTTTTCCGAAGGGCTATCAGAATCAGAACCAGCAGTCTTCATAAAGAAAGGCCAAGGCCTTATCCTTTCCTTGCCACTTCGTATAGCATATGGCATATTGCCAATTTTTTGTTTATCTAAAAGCAAATTTCCTTTCAATTTTTTCTCTTAACTTCAGTAAAAGTAGCTTTACCATATCGATGGCGTGACTTAAGCCCTGAGGCATGGGCCTTCATAGAGGATGAGGAAGTTGATGGCCTTGCACTGCTGGCGGCAGCTACAACATGTGGTTCTTGGCCTTGCTTTCCTGTCATGTGACAGCCCTCCATATTTTCTGCTGTCTTGAAGCAGTGTCAAAAGTACCAATAGTGTAGCCAAGGTGCAGTTACAAAGTTCACACACGTGCAGTCGTGCGCACACAGAAGAAAAATTGACAAAAAAACACACTATTTTTTTTTTGCCAGTCCACAACTTGGGCCCAGAGCACAGATTGATGATGACTGGAGTCGGGCAGCACTAGGTTGCATTGCCGACTTGCTAGATCTTGTGCAGCTAAGCCTAACACACACAGACACTTATTTGAAAAAAAAAGACAATATGTTTTTATTTTTTTTCCAGCTCCAGAACTTGGGCCCAGAGCACAGATTGATCATGACTGGAGTCGGGCAGCACTAGGTTGCAACTTGCATTGCTGGCTGGATCTTGTACGGTTAAGCCTAACACGCACACACACAGACAGCAAAAGATCAAAAAAAGACAATTGATTTTTATTTTTTTATGCTCCAGAACTTGGGCCCAGAGCAGCAAATGATTACGACTGCAGTCGGGCAGCACTAGGTTGAAACTTGTGTTGCTGGCTGGATACATGCACACACAGACAGTAAAAGATAAAAAAAAAAGACAATTTATTTTTATTTCTTTTATGCTCCAGAACTTGGGCCCAGAGGACCGCTTGAGCACGACTGGAATCGGGCAGCACTAGATTGCAACTTGCATTGCTGGCTGGATCTTGTGCAGTTAAGCCTAACACGCACACACACAGAAATTTTTTTACAATATATATTATTTTGGGAGTCCAGAACTTGGGCCCAGATGGACATAGCAGACAGCAGAGCACCAGCCCAGAAAGGATCAGCACTGCAGAACCCCAGGACACATCAGACAGCAGAGCACCAGCCTAGAATGGATCAGCACTCAGCAGCACCTGCCCAGAATGGATCAGCAGTGCACCAGCCCAGGACACAGGACACAGCAGACAGCACAGCACCACTCTCCCAGCCCTACACAACCCACCCTCCCTGTTTAGTCTCCACAGCCGAAGTTAAATGGCGTTCGCCGTGTGGTCTCTATATACTACATTGATCATAGAGACATAAGCTCGTGAACCGCGAAATTTCCGACTCTATAGTTTTGCCTCGGTTTCGAGATCCGAGTCAGGCGGGAAACTCCGAGCCCGCTTGGATCTGCAAAATTCGGGTGGGCTCAGTTCTCTGAGAACCGAACCCGCTCATTCCTACTTATAACCAATGTAGGGAAATGATAATAATAATCTCAACTGAATGTATATATATCAGGTTTTTATTATATATAACAGCTACATAATAAGGGTAAGGATGTAATCAGGGAGATTGTTAGACTGTTCAGGGAGATTGCTACTATTTCAGGGAGTCTCCCTGACAATGAGGGAGAGTTGGCACGTTTGGTTTACCAACAGTGGCCATAGTGAGCATTTGGACACAGAGTGATTGACATTCAGTGTACGTTTATAAGAGATAACGGGGGGTATCTAGTTAAACGTGGGCATATCACCAGCATTTTGTGGGTGTGGAGCAGCCAGTGACTGTGTCTTTGTATGCAGTTTCACATGTTCTGATGGCTTACTCCCTACAGACTGAGAAGCCATAGGGTTGCACAGAAGTTCTATGGTGTGACCGATGTGTGAATGATGGTACGTTTTGTACACAAGCATTGGAATGAAGCTGGTGGCTGTTTGTACAAATTACAGCGGCTGCAGCATTAGCCTGAATTCTCACAACTGCTGTGTACAAAGACACAGTCACGATGGGCTTAGCGTCTACCTCTGAAGGGCCAGATTAAGGCTTATGGGGGCCAAGGAAAACTGTGATGTGGGGGCCCCCACCAATAAAATTGACATTCAGCCCGCTGCCATTATTAGTATGCCCTGCCAGGGCCTTGCCTTGACTGCGGACATGTGGCTGTGTTTACTGGCAGTGTTGCAGAAATGTTGCAGAATATGACATAATGTCTGTGACTCTGTCAGCCACCCACCGCCACTACTGTCCCTTGCCTTGACACTGACTGGCAGAGTTGCAGCATGTTACATGATGTCCTCGCCGTTGCCAGAAAGTGGACCTGGTTCCCAACAGCAGACATAATATACAACATTAATACATTGTGACTCAGCCAGGTTGAGCAATATTCGCGGCAGTATGAGGGCCCCAGTGTGTGGATGCCCCAGGGCGTCTGCCCCCCCTTTAATATGGCCTTGCACTTCTGAATCAGGCCCTTAAATACTGTACAGTATATGTATACAAGTAAATAAATAAAATCATTTGAAAAGTGTTGCAAGGCCAATTAAGACCACAGTGTATATAGGGGGTCATTCAGACCCACTCGCGAGCGTCAGTACGCTCGCAAGTGGATCGATGGTCCCCACTGCGCATGCATATGACGGAGGGAGCTCCGTCGTGCGCATGCGCGAGACCCGGCGAGCGAAGGACTTTCCATCGCTCCGGGTCTCGCACCAAAGGGGGCGTGCTGTCGATGTTGATTGACAGCACGCCCCCTTTGGTGGGCGTTCCGGGGGTGTGCCTGCCAGATGGAGGCGATCCTATGGGAACGCCTACCGTCTGAAGCCGGCCCCACTGACATCACTAGTGATGTCAGTGGGAGTGATTTTGGCTCTGATAGAGCCAAAATCACTCCTGGCCTTGCGGTTGAGAAACCCGACCACAGGGTTTCACTCGCAAGTCCGATGGTCGCGATGGTCAAGACCATCGCGACCATCTTGTTGGACGCTCGTATATGCTGTGGGTGGTGACCCACAGCTATATGAGCGTCCAGGAGGACGCTCCATTTTAATGGAGGTGGGCCCTGATTCAGAGCGATCGCTCTGGTCAGAGCGTCCGGCTCTGAATCAGGGCCATAGTACATAGTATACAGTGTATGTGAAAAGAAAAACAATTCTGTCACTCTCTAACAAATAATATATAAATAAATAGCTATGTGCTACTGCCAGGACAATTAAGGCCCCAGTGTATGTGAGGCCATGCCTTCACATTGGGGCTGATTCCTAATTGTAAGCGATAACCCAATGGTTTATGTAGATCTGTGTATGCGCAGGATCTGTACTGCCACTGCGCAAGTACAGATCTTCCGCTTGGCGGCGGCATCAGGCAGCATCCCAGAAAACGGGGGCTAGTTGGCTCTGTTTTCTAGGTGTGATGAATCCAGTGACTGTGTCATTGTACGGAGCTTCACTGGTTTCAGCTGTTTCATATGGGTGCCCACTTCACCTACACACACATCCGTAATGTTTAGCATGACTGCAAAAACATCGGTACAATCGAGTACCATTGAGGCCTCACGCACAGTTAAGGCAGGTCAGACCTTACTCAGGAATTGCTTACTTCAGCGCATGCTATGAGGCTTCAGGCTGCGTATGATATCGCAGTGGATAATTTATGCACGCCCTTGAAACGCACTGGCATGCCTGCATTCGGCCGACCACACCCCCCCCATCATCACCCACAAATGGCACTTCCTGTCAATCACACTGCAATAGGTCTGCGTAGTCACTGCGATCGCTGTCCCGATCACAATGACTGGTTTGCACACTGCAATGCATATGCATGTGCAGAACGCAACAATTGCGTGCGTATAAGCAACTCTGTTCCTTGCTGAATCAGGTGCATAGTTATTTATATGATGTATTGCAGAATTCTGATTTGCTATTATTTGGGGAGTCCCACCCCTCCCTTTTTATCTACTGCACACTTTATAAATAGAGGCTAAGGAAATCCTGTGCTGAGACATCCTGAGTACAATTTTTGTTACAGAGGCTTGGGACTCGCCATCAGGATGAGCCATGCCATTAGCTGGTGGGCTGCCCAGTATAGCTATATTGTGCACAATGGGCTGATTCAGAGTTGGACGCAGCAAAGGCCGTATCTTTTGCCACAGTCTCATGTGAATAATTATGCAAATGCCGCTAACAAAGTCCTTCCCTGGTGTACATCCCTGTTCCCGAATGTGCAAGGACTGAGACGCCCACTGTCAGTGTCCACAGATGCTGAAATACAGATAGGTTCGTCTTTAGATGCAGTTTCTCCATCTGAGTATGACCTTCTGTGTGAGCTGTATCCTGCGACACGCAACATCTCCATGAGTCTTTTTAGCCACCCCCTCTTGCCTCTGAATCACCGTCCCTTGCATTTCTCATACAGTGTGTCTCTGTACGTACAAAATCAGGACACATGCACTGTGCAACTCAGATGCTCTGCACATACCAAAAATATCACTCCACTGTGTCTGACATCGCTGACCCCTATAAGATCTCTTATTTATGTATATGCTGACACATCTTTCATTTTATATATATATTTGTTTATTGCATAACGCTGGACACATATTTTATTAGGTGATCGCGGCAGCACCGTATCTGGACGTCAGTGTGCCCTGTGCAGCACTGCCGCCACTCTAGCTCCCCCTGTTCCCTTCCTCCCCCTGAGCGCTTACCTTTCCATCCAGAGGTTGGAGGGCGGGCGGGAACCTTCGCCGGCGTTCTTGGTGTGCCGCACACCACTGCAGGAGGTCTCTTCCTGCAGACCTCTGGAGCTGGGAAGTGTGTGGCCGGTGACCCTGGAGGATTCCGCCCTGTGCGGGAGGCATCGGCCGCACCACCCTCCCTACGCCCCTGGATTGCGGCACCACTTCCCCTGCACTTCGGGCATGGTTGCCTCTTGCAGGACTCTCCTGGAGTGGGCTGTTTACAAGTTGTCTAATACTGTATGTGTGAAAGAGAAATAAAATAAGATAATTTGTTTCAGAGGATACAGTATCATGTTAAAGGATATCTGGAGTTAGCATAAAATTTTTTATCCAAATAAGGTATTCTGAAACAAATAATTACAAACAATAATTACAATTTTAAGTATATTTAAAAATTAAAGTAAATATATATATTTGGATGACATTTCCTATTTTAATTAAATATTGATCTAGGATATATAGGAATAAATAGTCTCAGCTCAACAGTAAAGATTGATTTGTTCATACACAGCATTTTAATGTAATATGGTTTCAATTATTCTTTTGGAATTGGTATGTACCGACAGCGGCAGCCCGACAGGTCGAGATCCCGACAGGGAATGGTAGGTAACCTAACCCTCCCATCTCCCCTGCTTGCCCTAACCCTCCTTTAGGGGTGCCTAATCTTAACCTCCCCATTAATACCTACCCCTTACCTTCCCCCAGAGGTGCCTAAACCTAACCCCCCCT
This sequence comes from Taudactylus pleione, assembly GCA_031769625.1. Classification (NCBI taxonomy): domain Eukaryota; kingdom Metazoa; phylum Chordata; class Amphibia; order Anura; family Myobatrachidae; genus Taudactylus; species Taudactylus pleione. Next base: position 1,724,726 of record JAUIMM010000915.1, read on the forward strand.
CCCCGCACCCTAAACCTAACTCTCCCAGGGGGGATGCCTAACCCTAACCCCCTCTAGTGTCTAACCCCCCTTTCCCCTAGCCTAACCCTAACCTTCCCGGGAGGGTGCCTAACCCTAAGTATCTCCGGGGGTCCCTAAACCTAACCCCCCCATCCCTGGGCTAAGTGTTCTACTTACCCGTCAGAGGACGATCGGGATGGTTGGGGATTCGATGTTTCGGCATCGGAATTAAGATAGGCATCAGCATTTCGATGCCTGTCTTAAGTCCCTTGTCGTGCAGGTCGAGTTGGGATTTAGACCAACGGCACCGTGCTATTAACTACATCCCATTCTTTTGGTTACTGATATTTTTAGCAAAACAAACAAAACCAGAGGACTTTACAGTCATCTGGTAACTATTTTTATTACTCTGTATGTTCAGCATTAATGTTAATTGTTCATCTCTGTTGTAGTATGTGTAATGTTGTGTTGTCACTTTTTCACTCAACTATGCACAGACAATTTCCATATACACTGGAACAAGAGTTACCTAACAAAACAAACCCCAAGTCCTAATTCATCCTCTACCCTGAGTTATGCCTTCCCAAAAATCCCCCAAAGTAGAAAAGTGTCAGTTTTGACCAAACAGAAAGTGGAAGAAACAAACTGACAGTTTAAACTTTAGATTATTCCCAATTACTCATTTTTTTGTCCTGAAATTTGGCATGCAGTACCGAGTGACAGTTCTACCTGTCCATGCCAAGTTTCAGCTCAGTACATGCAATAGCTTTTGTGATCTAGCCCCTCAAACACCATGCCCCCATCTCAGGAATTCCCTATGTGAGAAGTGAAGCATGAAAAAGAGGGTATCCCTCAGTAGATTTTGGGTGTATAAGTAGGCTTGCAATATCATCCATTTAATTTTGGGACACATGTGCATTACACAGGTTCTGTGGCTGATTAATTAAAACCAGGTGAAATGGATATTTAAAGTCAGCCAACCACAGAATCTGTATAATTCATACTGTATGTGTCCTGAATTAAAGGGATGATATGGTGAGCCTATGTATAAGACAAATGTATTTATCTCTAAACCATCCTTGTGGCAAATATGAAATCTGGTTTAGTAACGCTATTCTGAACAAATTAATTAATAAACCACCTAGAGATTGACATTCTTCCTTCCTATGTTCAAACAAATTACCAACCCCTGCCTTATGCTGTGAATAATGGCACAGACAATAGTATTTTGTGGAAAGAGGTCACAGCTTTAACTAGTATTAGTCATGGTGGCCTCAAAGCCACGGACAAACAATCAATTCTAGCCTACTTGAAACCAATATGCCATATGCCCCCAATACTCCCAGGTTCAAGGAGAACCCCACCCTCTTCCCCAGGCTCAGCACTGCACCCCCCTTAAGGTAATGTCCAGACCCCACACAACAGTGAGGTCACATTACAGCCACACTACAGGTCAAATTAACCTGGGAAAACACTTTATTTCTGCAACAAGACTACCCCCAGAGGGGCAGCCACAGTGTCTGTGTGGCCTCTTTAGCTGGGTGGCCTCTGCCATACTGGCCACATACTGGCAGTGACAAAAGGAACCATGATTGCATTGCCATTGTTAAAAATATCCCTACGTTCAGCAGTTTTTGGTCCTCCTGCACCTCATACACACCTTTCCTCAAATGGGTGACCTCCAGCCAGACATGAATATCCTTACAACCAAAGTCAATGGGCTCTCTCTCATTCTACTTTTTCCTAACTTCTTTATCATAAGTCTAAAACTTAAAGCCTATGACAGATATTATGAATGATATGCAAGTATTTAATTGCATTCATATGCTTCAGAGGTCCTATCTCTCAAGATAGCAGACAGCAAAAACACACATACCCCCTAACCAGTTTATCTATAACTGATTGGCCTCCTCACCTACAGTATGCCCCTTTCACCTAAACCTCAGCCAACACCCTTTTGCCCTCCTTCATAGCACCCAATATATCAACATAACAGCCCCAATGGATTCTATCCTATCATGTAAACCCCTGCATGAACACCATCCCAGTACATTGTGCCATCTCGGGAACCCCCACTGTTAATAAGACGGTCTCCAACAACTGCTGGACCCCTCAAGCCTTTTGCCACAAAGTGCTACTCATCCATATGTTCAGTTTTCACCTGTTGACCATGCGACATTGAAGAATCATCAGTACTACAAGCGCAAGCAATATCAGGCTACCAGAAACTGTTGTCTCCAAATCCAAACAATTGAGACCCCATGGAGGCCCAACTGCTCAAGATCACACTCATCAATTGGCCTCTGGAAAACTGAATAACCTAAAACAAAAGGAACATTAGAACTATCCAGTGGCAGATATGCCTCATCAAGACCAATGCAGGGACAGGTATGGAAGGAGTCTCAAAAGTTACCTGCACAAGGGGCAAAGGGCTGGAGTCTGCCAGTAGTAGTGTAGTAGTGTAGGACACCAACCGGTGTATGCATGAGAAAGCTAAAATAGGTATATAAATAGGGAAGTCTATGGCTGATAAGTCTGGAAAGAGTGCCCTATTGAGGAAAGGACCAAAGCCCCTGTGAATAATATCCCAGTTAAATAAGGAGAGCAAACTTGGTGGGGTGAAAAATGCAGATGGGGGCACAGAGGGGGAGCACCGAGATCATGCAGAAAAAAAAATCAAAGGGGGAAGAGAAGCAGGGAACTGCCCAGAAAATGACGGAGGCTGCAGGGCATAAAGATGAAACATAGTAGAGGGAGGGGAAAAACCTGATGGTACAACAGAGATAAATGGAGAAATGTAAACAGGGCATGGGGCTTCAGGAACAAGCAAGGGGGGCACAAGACTCTGTGCTAACCACTGGAGTGCAGGAGAGAGCAGGGTCTGGGTTGAGCTAGCACCAGGTATGTCATGCCAAGAAGGCACCCAGTGTGAGCCCTAAATCCAGGACAGCAAGGGGCAGAAATTTGTAAGTGTCAGGCTCTGGGGAGACCAAGGTCATTACGTTGCTGGCCATCACAAACAGAGGAGGAGGCTACACAGACCAACAGCGCCAACCCCATGCCTCTACATTAATAATTCACCATAATACAGTAAATGCCTCTGCATTCACCCCCAAGCAAGCAGCACACTCATAAATGCACCCTCTCTACCTGTTCATTTTCATATCACTTCCAGCAAAACAAAATGTATTTTGTTAATGTGGGCATAGCAAGAGCATGTTTTCAACAGGTTAATCCACAAAACTCATTCCAATATACTGTATGTACTGTACTGTACATACTGTATGCCTGTATATGCTTCCATTTTCATATGAATAATGAATGTATCATACAAAATCAAGTACAATTGTGGTACCCCAGATTTTAAGAGTATCCCTCATTGTTAAGATAATCCTGTAGCAATATGAGTTGTGTTTTGTGAAACTGTATATATATTAGTTATATAATAAAATGCTTGTTATATTATATCTATGATTGGCCCTCTTGGGAGTTATGGTGTCTCCCACCTGGCAGGCACTATTGTTGTTGAGGGGACTCTACCAGCTTGACTTTGGGAGGGGAGTCCTGCCTGTACTAGAGACACTGGACAACTACCGTTAGAATAACTGATGCGCACCAGGGACCCAGACAGAGGCTATAAAAGGGACTGCCTGACTGACAGTTAAACTGTCCTGTGGCACAGAGAGCAGAGGGCAGATCGATGCTGGATACCTTACCTAAAAAAGCTGCGGCCATCTGAATAAGAGGAGTGACTGCCGGTCACCAGGCACACCAGAGTAGCGGGGACTTCCTGTGAGCAGCAGAGGAAGAGGCAGAGCTGCCTAACTGAGAGGTGGGTCGGGATTGTGGCCGAATATGGAGAACTGCATTGAGGAGGTGTTGCAAAGGAGTGGTGACTACCCCAGAGTCAGCGACTGTCATCGTCCCGGCAGGAGAGGTCTGTAACCAAACAAAAGCATACAACACCCAGCATTACTGCGGTGTCACCTAGCTGACAATCTACAACAACATAGTTATTACTGCAAGGGACTTAGTGAGTCAACACAATGTGGTACATGATGCATATAGTGTTGAGAAAGAGAGCAATAGCAGCCTGATATCCTTCAAAAAGTGACTTATTTAGGTGACAGCCCAATTTTCAATATATTATTGAGACAGTCTTTCATATATATATATGCAATTACTGAGAATTATTTGGATACTTTGTTCTAAAAAGGAAACCCCTACCTATAGGCTACTGTTTCAGGAGTCCTCAGGTCCCCATAGAAGCTGCATTATCTGCTCAGCAATAACGCACTGTTTATTTAAGGTTGAGAGCAGATCACAGAACAGCCTGCACTATATCCCTGAGCATACCAGCTTCACTGACTGTGCGGAAAGCTAGAGTCTAGTCGAGATAGACACAATTAGTAACTATGTTGCTCTTATGAACCTTCACTGATTATAGATACAAATGTTGCCAAATTCCTTCTATTTGACCAGCAGCCCAGGACAGGATTAAAGTGTATAATTCTTCGTAGTGCAGCCTACTGAGGACAACTAGGACACTTAACGGTGATTTCTTTAGGAGTCAGTGAGATCAGTTATTTGTTGTTATCTACAATTGTTCAAGGGATTCAATTCATCGAAGCAATATTTGTGCACCAACAATACAGTGCAACTGACCAGCAACTAGTAAATTCTAAGTTTTCATAAAACATGTTATAATTTTTACGTGATAGTTAGTCAAAAGTTAATTGTATTTACTTACTGTGCTGAACTAACCAATTTTGCTTGTAGATGAACAGCCCCGGTGACTGAAAGGTACCAGGTTCCAGTAAAATAAATATTACCAGTTTGCGTGTAAATTTCTCAATACTGCATTGTTACTGATATATATTGTTTGTAAGGTACTAAGCTGAATATTGTTGCCAGTACTCTGGCATCCTGCTCTTACATGCTTTATTGTTAATAAACCTATAAGTGGTTACGATACCAATTGGTCTGATATCTTGTGCCGCTACTGGAGATAGTTACTCCCAGGAAACCAGCTGAAAACTTACTTTTGGGTAGAAGTCCAGTACATTAAGTCTGATATTTGTTAGCCTGCATTAATAGCAAGACCAGGGTGTCACACAATGTTTTATAAATCAAAACATCAATTGTTTCAAAATGTAAAACATCATTTGAATTGCACACCCTCAAAATTGCAAAGTAAATACCACTGAGCTACAGAATACGTGGCATAATAATAATACAACTATTCAGAGGTTAGTATAACAGCATGCACCAGGACACACTTGACCTCACACCTTGGGACATTTGGAAGAAATCGTGACTGCCCAATCAGAATGGATTAGTTGTCAGGGATGTCTGTTCTCCTCTGTTCTTGCAATTTGACTACCTACTAAGGTTGGTGTCTCAGGGGTTGGTGTTGTATCAAATAGTGGTTTATCTCTGCGCTAAGAGAAAATCAGTGTCTCCATGTAACACAAAGATGCAGGATAGCTTTGCACTGGAATGTATTAAAATAACAGTCACCTGAGCGGTGGTGCTTAAACTCATCTCTCTTGAAATCTCTGCTGTATTACTTATGCTTTGCTTTGATGCGATATGTAAAGAAATCAGCACTGCACCAATGCACATGTCCAGCTGTATAAATCCATGCATGCACAGTAATTTGGGAAGTACTAAAATGTCACATATCCCCCACCCAAAAAACAAAACAAAACAGCAAGCTCTTCACAGACACAGGTCTTCCAGTCCCACTCCTGCTGCAAATCACTAACAGCAGTAGACATTAGCAACCATGGCGTGATTGAATACAGTGATGAAAACCTATGCTTTTCCTTGTTTGATAAGTTAAGAGACAAGATTGCTGTTATAGACGGTTATGGCGGCAGTGATATAATTGAACGGGCGATAAATCATCATTTACAGACATAACTGATCTGCTGTGCAGCACAGCAGATGGTCGATATATCTAAAAGATATATCGGACATCTGCTGGTGTGTACAGACGATCTGCATAGACCTCTATATTTTTAGCAACAATGTCAAATATAGGGCTTATCTCAACTTGATACATCTGCCTGTTAATGGAAAGTAAGATGGCTTGTGCCAAGGACTTCTCAAAGGGGAAAGAGTAAGATATGCAGGCAGGAACAGTAGAAGCCTTCAACTAAGCTCGTCAGATAGCGGTATGAACAGGGCCGGTGCTACCAGTAGGTAGCATTAGGCCAGTGGCGAATCCAGAGGGGGTGATAAGGGCGATCGCCCCTCATACAGAAAGCCCAAAGTACTGTCCACTAATTGACACTGACAGTGTCTGCAAGTGCAGCCGTGCAAGCCTGCAGCGCTAGCGATGGCTCACACATCGCAGATGCCTGCAAATCTGCACTGCTGCTGGGCTGCCCGACCAGCGCAGTGTCCCTCAGGCCCCCCTCCCCTGTCTCCACCCCACACTTACCTCATCGAGTTGCCGATAGCCTCCTCTTCCTCCCATGTGCACCGCAACCGCACTTTGCAGGTCACATGCTCTGAGGTCTATTCTGAGCAGCAGAACGGTTTGCAGCATAAGCCGGCCCTGGGGCTCCATGCTGCTTAAAAATTTGTGCCACAGAGTGGAGAAGGCATGCGGAGCAACATGTCCAGCAGGTAACGGCCTTGTTGATATGCCCTATCTGTTTTACATTATGTCTCCTTATGCTTATGATTACAAAAAGTGATAGTTTTGTAGGGAGGGGGTCTGGAGCAAATGATTGGGTGGGCTGGAGCATATTATTACTGTGGGGGGGGGGGGCTGGTGTGTGTGTAACATATTACAAGGGAGGTCTGGAGCATATTATTTTATGGGGAAAGGGTGTGTGGAGCATATTATTGGGGGGGCTGTAGCATGTTTTTGTCTCTGGTGCATAATATTATTAACAAGAAATAATATTTTTCTTGTTAATGAATATTCTGTTTTTTTTGTTAAAAATGGGAGGGACAGAGCTGTAAGTGGGAGGAGTAATGAATGGAGAGGGGAGGGGTCAATATTTATTCTTAAATCACCCCCCCTAAAAGTAAAGTCTGGATCCACCACTGCATTAGGCAACTGCCTATGGGCACCAGCCACTAGAGGGCGCCACTGAATCAGACTACCATAAACATGAAGGATGTCTCTGATCGAGATATCCTTCATCTACAATCATCATGCAGGTGCAGTAACTGCTCTCACCTGCTCTGTCTCAGTGTAGCTAGTCACATAGCCTGTGCTGTGACTCTTCACACAGACAGCGCTCCTGTCCCTTGCTGATTATTATTTATTTTATTTATTAACAGTTTCTTATATAGCACAGCATATTCCATTGCGCTTTGCAATTGTAAATATTAATAGAACAAAACTGGGTAATAACAGACAGATCTATAGGTAGGAAGGCCCTGCTCGCAAGCTTACAATCTATAGGGAAATAGGCATTGATACACAAGGATAGGTGCTATATATTGCATTTTGGTCCAGCCAGAATGCACAGTTTCTTGGTGGGCTGCATGATCCATGTGTGGACTGTGAAAGGGGATGGAATTAGATATTGAGGCTATGAAGGTTATGTGGGTGGTTCTGGGATCTGATAAGCTTGCCTGAAGATCTGAGTTTTCAGGGATTGCTTGAAGGATTGGAGACTAGAGGAAAGTTGTATTGTGCGTGGTAAGGCATTCCATAGAGTGGGTGCAGCCTGAAGAAAATCCTGTAACCATGAGTGGGAGCAAGTAGTGCATGGGGATGAGAGACGCAGATCTTGTGCTGAGCGGAGAGGTCGGATAGGGAGATATTTTGAGATGAGTGAAGAGGTGTATGTTGGCGTGGTTTGGTTAATAGCCTTATGTGTAAGTAAGAGTGTTTTGTATTGAATACGGTAGAAAACCGGCAACCAATGGAGGGACTGACAGAGCGGAGCAACAGACGATGAACGTTTGGCAAGGAAGATAAGACTTGCAGCTGCATTCATAATTGATTGTTATGGCAATAGCCTGTTTTTGGGAAGACCAGTAAGGAGACTATTGCAATAGTCAATACGGTAAATAATAAGTGCATAGATTACAGTTTTTGCAGTGTCTTGTGTGCAATATGGTTGAAAATTGGATATTGTTTTTAGATGTATGTAACATGATTTTGAGACAGATTGAATGTGGGGAACAAAGGACAGTTCAGAGTCAAGGATGACACCAAGGCAGCGAGCTTGTGGGGCAGGATGGATTGTCGAGTTATCAACAGTGATAGAGAGATCAGGTTGGTAACTGTTATTGACTGGTGGAAATATAATTAACTCTGTTTTAGAAATATTAAATTTCAGGTGGTGAGATGACATCCAAGATGAAATTGCAGAAAGACATTCAGTGACACGGACCAGTACAGATGGTGATAAATCTGGGGAAGATAGGTAGATTCCCAATACAGATGGTACTGAAATCCAAAAGAGCTGATTAGTTTGCCAAGCAAGGAGGTATAGATTGAGAATAACAGAGGCCCTAAGACAGAGTCTTGCGGTACTCCAACTGACAGAGGTAGTGAAGAGGAGGCAGAATCAGAAAACGAACAGTGAAAAAGTGATCAGATAGGTAGGAAGAGAACCAAGAAAGAGCTGTGTCCTTAAGACCTAGGGATTGTAGTGTTTGTATGAGAAGAGAGTGGTCAACAGTCAAAAGCAGCAGAGATATCTAGAATAATTAGGAGTGAGTAATGGCCTTTAGCCTTGGCAGTGACCAGATCATTCACTACCTTAGTCAGTGCTGACTCTGTGGAGTGTTGGGAACGGAAGCCAGACTGAAGTGGGTCCAATTAGTTGTGTGAGTTAAGAAAGTGTGTGAGGCGGGTGTAGACAAGTCTCTCAAGTAGCTTGGAGGGGCATGGAAAGTTGCCAGTAGAGAGAGAGAGAGATTACAGATTTTAGTAAGGGTTGGGATAAGCACAGGAGACAGAGCTTTACTGATTTGTGAGGGTAAAGGATCTAGAGTAGAGGTAATAGAGTAGGAGGATGAGAAGAGGGAAGATACTTCATCTTTGTTTGTGAGATCAAATGAAGAGAATGTGCCAGAGGATTCAGGTAGGGAATTAAGCAGGTCACTATCTGAGGAAGAGCATACCATTTCATTTTGGATTTCCTCAATCTTGTCCCTAAAATAAGAAGCAAAATCTTGCGCACAGATAGTAGCAGGTGGTTTAGGTGAGGGAGGGGTAAGAAGCAGTTTAAATGTATTAAAAAGTCACTTGGGGTTAGAGGCTTGAGCAGAGATAAGAGATTGGAAATATGTTTGTTTGGCAGTATCCAGAGCAGTACGATAAGAGTTGTAGATAGTCTTATATGTGAGGAAGTCAGTTGGAGTATAAGACTTTTGCCACTGATGTTCAACTTTACGTGAGAGTTTTGTAGATGCCTTGTTAAGTTAGAATGCCAAGGTTGACGTCTAACTCTACGTGGTATGTGATGGGTAGCTGGAGCTACTTCATCGAGAACTTTTTCTAGAATCTGGTTTAGGTGTGATGCATCAGTCTCAGGAGAAGTGAATGTAGAAATTGGTGAGAATCGTTGTTGTAGAGAGGTAGATAGTTGTTGAAAGTTAATAGCATCAATATTTCTGTGGGTTTTAGGTTTAGGTTTGGTTAATTTCAATGACGTTGATTGTAATGGAGGAGAGTGTGCAGGTGATAAGGTTGTGATCTGAGAGAGGGAAAGGAGCATTAGTGAAATCAGAAACTGAGCATAGTCGGGTGAATACAAGATCAAGGCAGTGGCCCTCCTGATGAGTAGCGGAGTCAGTCCATTGGGAGAGGCCAAGAGATGAGGTTAGAGAGAGTAGTCTGGAGGCATGAGGAGATTGTGGACTGTCAATGGGGATATTGAAATCACCCATAACGATGGTGGAGATGTCTGAGGATAGGAAGTGAAGGAGCCAGGCTGAAAAATGTTCCAGAAATTGTTGAGCTGGCCCAGGTGAGCGATAGATAACAGCAACTTGCAGAGAGAAAGGGGTGAAAGTCCTGATACAGTGTACTTCACATGATGTAAATGTGAGTGAAGGTACCTGTGGGAGAACTGTGTATGTAACAGATTGGGAGAGTAATATTCCTACCCCACCTCCTTTACAATTACCAGGCCTGGAGGTGTGTGAGAAGTGTAGGTTACCATATGAAATTGCAGCAAGAGAGACAGTGTCTTATTGTGTGAGCCATGTTTCTGTTATCGCCAGAAGGTTGAGGTTAGTTGAAAGAAAGAGGTCATGGATGGATGTTAGTTTGTTGCAGACAGAGTGTGCATTCCATAAGGCACATTTTATAGATTTGGAGGGTGAAGGGAGGCATGCAATGTTTATGAGGTTAGCTGATTCATCCCCTCCGCTTCCTTTTCCCTCACTCGAGCCCCAGCCAGGCACAGAGTAGCTCTGCCCCCTAGAAGAGACAGACAAGAAGGGATGGCCATTGGTGGTGTTACCATCGATATTTACCATCGATGGCAAAATAGCAAGTAGCCATCGATGGTAACAAACTATTCTATGGATGACCATCGATGGTTTCACCAACTGATGGTCATCCCTGTGTTTTAACTGACTGGCCCGTAGGCCAATCAGAACCTGGGGGCGGGGCTTCATGGGTGCCAGGGGGGGCAGAGCTATGCTCAGTTTCCCGGCACCTTGTAAAAAAACCAAAAAACCCCCATTCAGTTATGCTTAGACCATCTGGTTCTCTCCCATCGATGTCAAAAGCATTCGACATCGACCATTCTGCAGTGCAGTTTCACTCTGGAGAGTGACACACTGGTGGTAAGTGCCATGTGTCTGTGTCAGAAATGTAACTGACACGTGTAATTTACTTTTATTTGCTATGATTTGCAAACACATCTGTGCCACTCCCTCCCTGCTGCTTCTGGGGTCTCTCTCTCTATCTCTCTCTCTCGTCTCTCTCTCATATATCTCTCTCTCTCAATCTATAGGGGCCTATCCATTACATGATTTTTTTGAACAATCCATCCAAAACCAGGAGCTTTTGGTCGCATTGTTCACAGAGTGGTGTAATGGATAGCCGGCAAGGACCAGCGATGTGCGTGCACGTTGGGTCCTTGCCGACCCCGACTATCTACGGAACATACTGGTCAGTGAAGACCGTTCATTGCAGGCACCTCACCCGGTGACCAGAATGACTGAACGCTAGATGTTGTCTTTCAGGTCACCAAATGGATAGGCACGTTATCTCTCATATCTACAGGGGCGTATCTATAATGGGTGCAGGGTGTGCGGGGCACATGGGCCCCTGGGTCCGGGGGAGCCCCGCACCGTACACCCTGCCCTCATAGTATTACTTACCTCTCCGGAGTGCCACGTCGGCGGGGGTATCCGGCGCTGTTAAACGACTGGAAAATGGCCACTGTGGCCATTTTCCCATCGTTGTGCATGCGCAGTACACCCCCTCATATCTATCTATCTCATGTCTATATCTCTCTATCTCTCTATCTATCTATCTATCTATCTATCTATCTATCTATCTATCTTTGCATTGGCTTTGCAATTTGGCTGCAATTTTTCACAGATGCAGTCTGTACTATTAGGGAGCTGGAGTAGATGTGTATGTGAGGGGCTGGGCAGAGGGTTTGGGGGAAGCAGGGGCGGAATATTGAACCTGCCTAGGGCGCCTTAAAACCTTGCACCGGCCCTGGGTATGAAAAAAAGAAACTGGTCCAGTGCTCTCTTAAATTTCAAGTGATAATTGCTTTGGAAGGTTATCTAGAAAGTCTAAAAAACAAAAGGAGATGGCAAAATATTAACTGTTTAAAAAATTCACCAGCCTGATGAAGCGGAGAGATATCCAGCGAAATGTATTGCTGAATTTGGTATTTATATATACCTCTGTCTTTTTACCCACTTACTAGCTACCACATATGTTTTTTAGTTTTCATTGCTGTCATTTTACTTATCTGTTTGTGCATATTTTATTCTTGTTATATTTTTAACATACATATAAATCAAGGTTTTATTTTACTGCACTACCAGTACAGTGGATTATTTAATTTTTTTTTAAATTTATAATATATTTATTATATCGATACTAATATAATAAGATTGTTGTGTTTCTCTGTTTGTTCCAAGATGGCACAAAAACTACTGAACCGATTTTCAGTAAATTATTTTGTAGTAGAAACTCTTAGAAATAACCTGCACTTTGTTTCATTGAGATCCATCAGTAATAACAAAAACAACATTTTTTGACACATTAATGCAAGAGATAGGTGTGGCACCATGCGTGCGGCTGGTAAGGGGTGGGGGGAGAAGTGCTTTAGACCCACTTTCACTTGCATAGGATAGGCTACAAGCAGTCTGTGCACAGGGCACACAGTGACATTGGTGTGAGTGGTGGGTGAATAGGATAGGCTACAAGCAGTCTGTGCACAGGGCACACAGTGACATTGGTGTGAGTGGTGGGTGAATAGAATAGGCTACATAGCAGTCTGTGCACAGGGCACACATTGACATTGGTGTGAGTGGTGGGTGAATAGGATAGGCTACAAGCAGTCTGTGCACAGGGCACACAGTGACATTGGTGTGAGTGGTGGGTGAATAAGATAGGCTACAAGCAGTCTGTGCACAGGGCACACAGTGACATTGGTGTGAGTGGTGGGTGAATAGGATAGGCTACAAGTAGTCTGTGCACAGGGCACACAGTGACATTGGTGTGAGTGGTGGGTGAATAGGATAGGCTACATACCAGTCTGTGCACAGGGCACACAGTGACATTGGTGTGAGTGGTGGGTGAATAGCATAGGATACATAGCAGTCTGTGCACAGGGCACACAGTGACATTGGTGTGAGTGGTGGGTGAATAGGATAGGCTACATAGCAGTCTGTGCACAGGGCACACAGTGACATTGGTGTGAGTGGTGGGTGAATAGGATAGGCTACAAGCAGTCTGTGCACAGGGCACACAGTGACATTGGTGTGAGTGGTGGGTGAATAGGATAGGCTACAAGCAGTCTGTGCACAGGGCACACAGTGACATTGGTGTGAGTGGTGGGTGAATAGGATAGGCTACAAGCAGTCTGTGCACAGGGCACACAGTGACATTGGTGTGAGTGGTGGGTGAATAGGATAGGCTACATAGCAGTCTGTGCACAGGGCACACAGTGACATTGGTGTGAGTGGTGGGTGAATAGGATAGGCTACATAGCAGTCTGTGCACAGGGCACACAGTGACATTGGTGTGAGTGGTGGGTGAATAGGATAGGCTACAAGCAGTCTGTGCACAGGGCACACGGTGACATTGGTGTGAGTGGTGGGTGAATAGGATAGGCTACATAGCAGTCTCTGCACAGGGCACACAGTGACATTGGTGTGAGTGGTGGGTGAATAGGATAGGCTACAAGCAGTCTGTGCACAGGGCACACAGTGACATTGGTGTGAGTGGTGGGTGAATAGGATAGGCTACAAGCAGTCTGTGCACAGGGCACACAGTGACATTGGTGTGAGTGGTGGGTGAATAGGATAGGCTACATAGCAGTCTGTGCACAGGGCACATAGTGACATTGGTGTGAGTGGTGGGTGAATAGGATAGGCTACATAGCAGTCTGTGCACAGGGCACACAGTGACAGTGGTGTGAGTGGTGGGTGAATAGGATAGGCTACAAGCAGTCTGTGTACAGGGCACACAGTGACATTGGTGTGAGTGGTGGGTGAATAGGATAGGCTACAAGCAGTCTGTGCACAGGGCACACAGTGACATTGGTGTGAGTGGTGGGTGAATAGGATAGGCTACATAGCAGTCTGTGCACAGGCCACACAGTGACATTGGTGTGAGTGGTGGGTGAATAGGATAGGCTACATAGCAGTCTGTGCACAGGGCACACAGTGACATTGGTGTGAGTGGTGGGTGAATAGCATAGGATACATAGCAGTCTGTGCACAGGGCACACAGTGACATTGGTGGGAGTGGTGGGTGAATAGGATAGGCTACATAGCAGTCTGTGCACAGGGCACACAGTGACATTGGTGTGAGTGGTGGGTGAATAGGATAGGCTACAAGCAGTCTGTGCACAGGGCACACAGTGACATTGGTGTGAGTGGTGGGTGAATAGGATAGGCTACAAGCAGTCTGTGCACAGGGCACACAGTGACATTGGTGTGAGTGGTGGGTGAATAGGATAGGCTACATAGCAGTCTGTGCACAGGGCACACAGTGACATTGGTGTGAGTGGTGGGTGAATAGGATAGGCTACAAGCAGTCTGTGCACAGGGCACACAGTGACATTGGTGTGAGTGGTGGGTGAATAGGATAGGCTACAAGCAGTCTGTGCACAGGGCACACAGTGACATTGGTGTGAGTGGTGGGTGAATAGGATAGGCTACAAGCAGTCTGTGCACAGGGCACACAGTGACATTGGTGTGAGTGGTGGGTGAATAGGATAGGCTACATAACAGTCTGTGCACAGGGCACACAGTGACATTGGTGTGAGTGGTGGGTGAATAGGATAGGCTACATAGCAGTCTGTGCACAGGGCACACAGTGACATTGGTGTGAGTGGTGGGTGAATAGGATAGGCTACATAGCAGTCTGTGCACAGGGCACACAGTGACATTGGTGTGAGTGGTGGGTGAATATGACAGGCTACAAGCAGTCTGTGCACAAGGCACACAGTGACATTGGTGTGAGTGGTGGGGGAAGGCGTTGCTGCCACCAGTCTGTATAGCTCTGCTGGTCACGTGGGCCACTCCCGCAATAGGGCCCCTATTGAAAGCAATAAAGAACAGTTCAAATAAAAAAATATTCTTTGCAGAGGAAAACAAATAAATAAAAAATAAGAGAATTCTTACCATAGTTTGCAGGGAGATATTTAATTGAATTATACCTTTTTCTCTTCTAGGCACAGTTATTCCAGTAAAGAATGGTGTGGTTACAAAGGTTTTCCTTTCCCTATGTCATGTTGATAAAAAAGAACCTATTTGATTTTCCTCAGTCCCAAAATTATACATTTCTAAATGTGTCTACCTGTCCTAGTACTACTACAGATGAGCCATTAGTTCTCAAGATATTTCTCCTGCAGCTAAGCCACAATGTCGACATCCAGCAAGATCAGTCAGGGAGTACTACTACAGGGGTGGATGTTTAGGAACGAGTGTCACTCATATCCAGTAATGTGGTTTAGCCGATATTTCCAGAAGTAAACCGCTGCAACCCTTGCACTAAGATGTTATCGGTGTGCAGATCAGCATGGACAAAATTATCCCTGAACACCCGGAAAGCAAAAGATGGCAATTTGTTACAGGGAAATGTTTCCACTTGCTGTCAGCTTCTTTATTTTTCTCTGTCAGCAAATGTTTCATTGGTTGTTATAAATTACACTACTATGTTATGGAAAAAAATAGAAATACATACACGATGCATCAGATCTCTGTTACTAGTATCCAACTCAATGATCTCCACTAGGATGTTCCGTGTGACAAAGAGTTGTTGGAGGGTAGAAAACTTTACAAAACCTATTTTGTGAAATTATTATTTAAACAGCTCTAGATTTAAAAAATACACAAAAATTGGATCAAAATGGCGCTCTTTATATAAATGAATGGGTTTCTGACTTCAAAACTCAGATCCATCTGTACAAAGACAGCAGATGGTCACCACGGTGTAGACTGACTGTACATTCATTGCTCTTTCCCTGATATTCATGATTAACAAGATTATACCAAATATATACAGTCAGAAAGGATTACTAGATCACATGTTACATATAACAATTTACATGGATCAAAAATGTACATAATCTCAGTGGAATATTAAAAACATATTTAACAAATACTTTACTTATTCTGTCTCCTGAATCCCTTATCCTCAGTTCACAATAGTTGAACATTAGAGAAGCTTTGTTAGACTTGCCCAACTACCAGAGACAAACCTGATTGGTGGCAGCATTGACAGCTTGATGGTTTGATATTTTGCTCGTTTGACAATATGTTCATAGATAAGAGAATTTTATTTAATCAAGCATCTCTTGAAACAAGCGTACAACAGTATAAACAGTATCCCAATTTGGTGGCAAGGTTCTTTGGCTTATGTTGTGTCATATAATGGGCCTGATTCAGAGCCGTTCGCTATTTGCGGTCGTTCGTTCAAAAACAAGGGGTGGCTATTCAAATGAACCGTTCGCAAATTGCAGTCTGTTCACACCTCTAAGTCTGAATGAGCGAGCAAAACATACGCTCGTTTATTTGATAAAAACGCCCCCTGGCCGCTCGCACCATACGTCATGTCCGCTATTTATTAGATTAATCGAGTACATCGTACAGCGTATGAACTGCTCGCTATTCTTGTGGTTGGTGTTTTCAACCGCTATTTTGCGAGCAGTTCTGAGTTAAAAAAAACCAAGTGACGTGGTCAATGACGCTGCTGTATTAATTATGCACTCCCTTAAAACGCCCGTTTTGACCTTTAAGCACGCCTGCGTTCGAATTCCACTCCCCCGTTTTCAAGCACCTTCCCCTGTTACCACCCACATACGCCTCATTCTGTCACTCAAAAAAGCAGGCACTCGCTATATAGCGTACAAACGATTTTCGGCCACACTGACTGGTTCGCGCATGCGTACTAAAAACCGTACGCATGCGCAGATGTGCGAACATCGCTCGGAACGAGCGTACTGCCGCTAGCGAGCGGCTCTGAATGAGGGCCAATATCTGAATAATGTGCATTTGCAAAGCCATAATATCATATAGAGTTCTTGTATGATGGTATTTTCCTCAGACAGCCATAGCAGTGGTTTTTCGTTTTGTATCTATATTTTCCTACAATCAAAGGCGACACACTTATTTGTGTAAATACATTTCCTTACATTTTTTATCTACAAAAGAAACTGGTGAGGAGAGGATGTTTAACATTTCTATATCAAAGCAGTCACAAACCCTACATGTATGTGAATTGTTTTGGTCAGTCATAGTTACATTTGCAAATGTTGGATGAAACAGTTGGAGATAAAGGAAAATGTTTAAAGACAGGAAGCCTTTGTAGAAGATATATTAATTTGTAAAGATTTCTATATTAGTAACTAAAGGGGCATACACACTAGACAATTCGCTACATGGGCCTGATTCAGAGTTGGGAATAGAGAGAGAGATAGCACTTAACTGTGTACCTGGAAAAACCATGTTGCAATGCAAAGGGGTGTAAATACTTTAAAACATTTTTGCATGTAGTGTAAATACTGGCTGCTAATACATGTAGCCCACAAATACTGCACAGCTTTATTATTACTTTACAATTTAGATGTCAGTTTGGACACCTCACTCCCAAATCTAGATCTCTCTGCACATTTTAAATCTGCCCCACCTGCAGTGCAGCATGGTGTCACCAAGATGATCAGTTGAGAGAGATAACTCCGATATCGTCTAGTGTGTCCCCTGCAGGGGTGTGCTCAATGTCGTTAACGACATTGAGCACACAAACTGAACGAAATCATGCACGATATCATTCAGTGCTGGGCACCCTCCCTCATCCCCGAAAATGCAACAACCTGACAATATCGTCAGGTTGTCCTGGATGTTCAGGCGA
Source organism: Taudactylus pleione (assembly GCA_031769625.1). Taxonomy (NCBI): domain Eukaryota; kingdom Metazoa; phylum Chordata; class Amphibia; order Anura; family Myobatrachidae; genus Taudactylus; species Taudactylus pleione. The sequence goes on from JAUIMM010000915.1 coordinate 1,742,265, forward strand.
TGAACGACAAAGACCAACGACCTGCGGGAGCGCGCATCATTGGTCGTTATCGTTCATCATTTTTGCGTACCAAATGGCCGATATAGTATCGTTATCGTTCAGTCATCCAAAATATCGGCAAGTGTGTACGCAACTTAAAGACCATTTAGATACACATACATCATTTATTCTAGCTTTTATAGTACATGCACAAAGGAAAATAGGAACCGCACTGAACAAATTCTGCTGCTGTATCAAAAAGGTAGATAATATATATATAAAAAAAACCTACAAACGGACTACAAGGATAAACACATACATGTCCAAAATAGCCCAAAAGTGTTTAGAAGACCTCAGTCTAACAAAAACAATTGTTTGGTGAATCCATGGAGCTCTCCAGAGTCAATATACAACGTATGAGCCACAAGAAAGAGAGAGAGAAAAGGACTCTTTGTGGGGGCACACAGTAGGTATAGAGATTTTATAGTCAAATACATCTGATAAAAATGTACTTTTAATGTATATCCTTAAAAGAAGTGAGCAACGATAATTCAACATACAGACAAACAAACAAATAAACAAATATAATATATTTATCAGGGGAGATATATTCTCCAGAAAGAGATATATATATAATCTCCTGTCAGTGAAAAATAAAAGCCGGGCTAATTATTGGATAATTAGAACAAAATAAATGTAACTGTGTGCTATTGCAACCACAGATGTATCAATCCGCCAATGAATCACAGTCTAGGCATATCAATATAATCAATAAACACATCTATGTATCTTATGTTATGGTATTAATCATATTACTCCCCTCAGGGAAGAAAAAATCAAAATGTATAAGCAAATATACCTGCATACACTGAAACTATACCATAGTCAGAAAGAATGTGCTATCATGCCTGCATGCACTTGAGACTGTACCTTAGTCAAAAGATAAAAACAACAGATAATCAGTCGATCATACAAGAATAATGTATCTACAATAGTTAATGATCATCTGTTGGAATACACATGGGGTATAAGTATTACTGCTTATAAATGTCCCATACCAAAGAACTGCATCAAATTGGACCCAAAATCAATATTAGATGTTCAAATAGATGTGGCACACATAAATAAATAACACTGATCTATACTGGTACATAAACATAACACAGAGGAAAGAAAATTCTAACAAAGGTTGTTCTCTCAATAGATAATTAGTATGTTACAGTATAGGAGACATTGAGTGGTGTGTATAATGAAATAAATAAAATGCTGTCAGGACTCGTGGCCATCTGCCCTGATGCGCTAGGCAGTGCAGGGGGTATACGCCACTTACCTGATCAGCGTGTGGTCCAAGAAGGCAGTCTACAATGGTGTCAGTGGGGCTGATGCATGCCGCTGTGTAGATGAGGTCGGGGAGCTGGTGTCAAGTGAGCGCAGCACGTGACCCGGAAGTGTCTGACACGCATTTCGCCGTTAAAGGGCTTGCTCACAGTCCCAACCCTGTAATGGCTGCAATAGTGCATCTTCCTTATCCCCATCACTAGCCAATCACGAGATCCTCCAATAGATTGACAACTTGAGTGGCCTATAAGAGTGCTGGTTCGTGTAATCCAATTCAATGTAGCAATTCTGTGATGGACAACCAAGCTGGCCAATAAGGAGGCTAGAAAAACGGAAGAGACAAAGGGGCCTATTCATCAACACTAAATTAACGTTTTTAAGGACATTTTCCTTAAATAACGTTATTTTAGTATTCATGACAGGTAAGTGCTGAAGGGGGGGGAGGTGAGCGGGGGGGAGAGGGGGGAGGTGAGCGGAGGGGGGGACACAAACTTACCGCATGTGTAGGCAGTGCTGTGCATGCGCTGGGTTAACGAATTTAACAGCGCATGCGCAGCACTCTTTCCAGCTGCGGTAATGCAGTGTAGACAGGGATAACTATCTATTTCCTGAAAAGCTGTCATCGCAAAAATAACAGCTGTTCGGAATAGATAGTTATAGGGAGGAGGAATGATGAATTCCTCTGGTAATTAGGTAGAACTCCATGCGAGTTCTAAACCTAATTACCTCCAGGGAAAGTTTAGTAATGATGAATAGGCCCCAAAGACATGATCTTAATCTCTTTCTGATTCAAAATATTAGCTGTCTATATGTTCTGTATAGGTAGCTGGGATAATACTATTAAATTAATGCCATTAGAAAGGGAAGGGAAATGAAAGTAAAAATGATTAATAATAAATAATATGAAAACTGAAAGAAGCCATAATTGACATGTGATATTCCGAAATTGAGGAAAAAGAGACGAAAGGAAAGAAGTTTAATGAAAAATAAAGTTTAAATTTAATGACCAAAAGAAGATTTGTATTAAAACAGAACAGACTAACTAACGCCTATGATGAAGTCATTCGACAGTTGTTAAATTAGAACAACTTGTATTCATAAGCTTGCTATTAAATCAGGATAGCTTGATACATAAATTAATGAGAATATACTTTGTGAGCAGAGAGTGATAATAATAACAGATTAATATTCGTGGCATACCGGAAAAGTCCAGATGGACATAAGAGGAAAAAAAAAAAAAGTATAGTTTCAGTGTATGCAGGTATATTTGCTTATACATTTTGTTTTTTTCTTCCCTGAGGGGAGTAATATGATTAATACCATAACATAAGATACATAGATGTGTTTATTGATTATATTGATATGCCTAGACTGTGATTCATTGGCGGATTGATACATCTGTGGTTGCAATAGCACACAGTTACATTTATTTTGTTCTAATTATCCAATAATTAGCCCGGCTTTTATTTTTCACTGACAGGAGATTATATATATATCTCTTTCTGGAGAATATATCTCCCCTGATAAATATATTATATTTGTTTATTTGTTTGTTTGTCTGTATGTTGAATTATCGTTGCTCACTTCTTTTAAGGATATACATTAAAAGTTAATTTTTATCAGATGTAATTGACTATAAAATCTCTATACCTACTGTGTGCCCCCACAAAGAGTCCTTTTCTCTCTGTCTTTCTTGTAGCTTTTATAGTACAGCAGAAACCCACCACACATACCGCATGTGTTGATTTTATCCTTTCTATCTCTCCATACCCACCTATCTGTTATACTATTTTAAAATACTCATCTGTCACTGTATTTCTATATATATGTCACTGTATTTCACCTTCGGTATCTTTGTATGCCAAATAACCAAGGGAAGGTTTGGAGTCACAGTAAGTAAATAGCATCTGTATCTCCTCACTTGCAGCATCTTAGGACCTGATTCATTATGGATCACAACTGCAACTGCGTACGCAGATTGGCCGATGCTGCGTACTGTGCATGCATCGCAGTGCGCGTGCGCCGGCCAGTATTGTGATCGTAATCGCAGCTGCGATCGCAATAGCGATCCATAGTGAATAAAGGCCTTAGTACTCTGATCAGAGGTACAAGTGACTACTTCAGCTGTTGAGCATTCTGACAATGTCCTGCGTCTACGACACTTACCAGGTGAAGGTAAGCACTTGGTAAATCGCCTGAGATAACTCTGTAGAGGATGGCATCTCAGTGTACCAGAGGTCCCAGGTGTAGTACAGAATCGCTGCAGGTGATTAGCGTCTGTATGAGTTCCCCACTCTCAGCTTTTCGATAAACAGAACAACAGAACTGTGGTTAGTTGCGGCTTTTAGTAGTTAATCTGGATGGATAGCGACAATTTGCTGCATATAGGTCGCTTGCAGAATGGAGGCTGGTGGCAGTCAGTGCTGCATCTTAGTCGCTTACTGGCATCAGAAATCACTGAATTCAAGGTGTTTCATTTCTATGGAGTGTGTCTTTGTCTTTTGCTTGTCGATCATCTACAACTATATGCAAATACCGCTACAAGCTCTTCCCTGGTGTTCAGTCATGCGTCGGAATGTGCAAGGACTGAGATGCCCACTTTGCAGGACCTGGATTAAGGGGGGTGGCAGCCCTGGTGACATGCAAGCAACACTCCCATAACATGCCCATAACACAGACCATCTCCATGCATCTGCATAGCCACCTCTTCTCACCTCTCAGGGGTCTATTCATTAATACTTAAATATCCTTCAAGATAATTAGGTTTAGAACTTGCATGGAGTTCTACCTAATTACTGGAGGAATTCATAATTCCTCCTCTCCATAACTATCTATTCCGAAAAGCTGTCATTTTTGCGATGACAACTTTTCTGAAAATAGATGCTTCCCTACTTCTCCTACCATACCGCAGCTGTAATCAGTGCGCCGTTCCGTTCACAGAAGCGGCTCATGCGTAGCACTGATTACAGCTGCGGTAATTGAATATAGAAACTGTCAACCTCCCACTTACCCGGCCGGCTGTCAAAGGCTGCAGCCACAGACCCCGTCCTCCCGCCCGGCCCCAGTCTGCAGCGGCTACAAGGGGACAGGACAGCCATGCCGAGGGGGCTGTAGATTTTAATTTTTTTTAACTTTCCTATGTTCTCCCCACCGCAATGCTGCTGCTGCCAGGGGCACCGAGAGGGGGGAGTGGGTACTAATTACCTGGGTTTGCTAGAGGGGCTCAGCGGGGGCCTGGGTCCAACGCCATCCCCCTCTTCCCTGTCAACTGAGCAGCCCAGCACACTCTGCTGTATGCTGGGCTGCTAAGGGAGACTGCTTGCTGCTGCAGAGCAGCAGGAGCAGCAGTCTCCTATGCCTGTGGGGGGGGGGGGTAGGGAGCGATCCTCCCTGAATATGTGCTGGGCTGAGGAGCTCACAGCACCCCATCGCCACCGCGCAGCACGGCAACACAGTTTTTTTCTTCTTAAGGGGTTGTGGCCACTCCTCCCGTGATTAGGCCATGCCTCCTTCACCTTGGCCCCGTCCGGCTCTTGACAGCACTGGCTGCTGCTGCTGTCGGGCAGCGTATCCCCTCTGTTCCCCAGTGACACTTGTAAGTGCTTCTTCATTTAACTGTTTATAGTAAATAAACAGTTAATTGAAGAAGCACTTACAAGTGTCACTGGGGAACAGAGGGGAGACACTGCCTGGCAGCAGCAGCAGCATTGCTGCGAGAAGAACACACAGCCGGAGCCTGAGAAGTAGAGCCGGCCCTAGCCCATTTGGTGCCCTAGGCAAAATTTTGACTTGTGCCCACTAACAACTTCCCATACCCAGCTGAACAGCCCCTCTGGAAAAAAAAACAGGTGGCCCCCCTCAGTAGGTGCTGTCGATGTTTTAAGACCCATCTTACTTTTCATCAGGACATGTCATGATGAAAAAACCAATGGATCTTGAAACATCAACAGAACCTATGTGATTTGTGACAAAATATCACTTTGTTACAACTACTGAGGAGTGCCGTCTGTTTTTTTCCTGAGGGGCTGTTCAGCTCGGTAAAGGAATTTGTTTATTATGCTAGGAGGGCACCTTCGAGATTACCAGTAAATGTATCCAGAGTGTCGGGTTGAATGTATGTATGTATGTATATATATATATATATATATATATACACCAGGGGTGAGCGGGTTTGGATTTCTGAATTTCTGAAATCCGAACCGCCCGAGCCCCCCCGATCCGAGGCCGATCCGAGACAGGCTCGACTTTTCCCGCCGGACTCGGATCTGAAATCGAGGCAAAACGTCATCATCCCGTGTTCTGGGTCTCGCGGGTTTTGGATTCTATATAAGGTACCCGCATCGGCGCCATTTTCTCACTCAGCTGTGGACAGTGAAGAGGGAGGGTGGGAGTTAGGGCTGGCTGGGCTGGGCTGTGTAGTGTAGTGTAGTGCAGTGTAGTGTTGTGCTGTGCTGTGCTGCGCTGTGCTGCTGTTGTCCATAGGGGCTGTGCCCACTCCTCCAAAGTCCATAGGGGCTGGCTATGTTGTGCTGTGCTGCTGTTGTCCATAGGGGCTGTGCCCAGTCCTCCAAAGTCCATAGGGGCAGGCTGTGTTGTGCTGTGCTGCTGTTGTCCATAGGGACTGTGTCCACTCCTCCAAAGTCCATAGGAGCTGGCTGTAATGTGTGTGCAGTCAGTTGTCCATAGGGACTGTGTCCACTCCAAAGTCCTGTGCAGTGTCCCAGTCCTAAAGGGGTGCTGTAGTGTTATCCAGGGGGTGCTCTGTCCATCAGGGGTGCTCCCCCAAAGTGCAAAAAAAATAAATATTTTTTCTGTGTTTGTGAATTGTGTGCGCAGTAGCGGCACGTGCATCAACAAAGTAGCGCCAAGCGTGCGCCTGTGTCATAAAGGGCTGGCAGGCTTGACTGTTAAAGGGTGCTGTAACCCCCAAAGTGCACTCCAAACCAAATATAAAAATATTTTCTGTGTTTGTGAATTGTGTGCACTGTGGCTGCACGTGCATCAACAAAGGAGCAGCGCCAAGCGTGTGCCTGTGTCCCATAAGTAAAGGGCCAGCTGGCTTGTCCGTTAAAGGGTGGTGTAACCCTCAAAGTGCGCTCCACAAAAAATTAAAAATTCTCCTTTTTTTTCCTGTCTTTGTGAATTGTGTGGGCTGTAGCTGCACCTGCATCCTCAAAGCAGCAGCGACAAGCGTGCGTCTGTCTGTTAAAGGGTGGTGTAACCCCCAAAGAGCATTCCAACAAAAATAAAACATTTTTTTCTGTGTTTGTGAATTGTCTGCACTGTACGTGCATCCTCAAAGCAGCAGCGCCAAGCGTGCGTCTGTCTGTTAAAGGGTGGTGTAACCCTCAAAGTGCGCTCCACAAAAAATAAAAAATTCTTTTTTTTTCTGTCTTTGTGAATTGTGTGCACTGTAGCTGCACGTGCATCAACAAAGGAGCAGCACCAAGCGTGCGCCTGTGTCCCATAAGTAAAGAGCCAGCTGGCTCATTTCTTAAAGGGTGGTGTAACCCACAAAGTGCACTAGTCTCCAACAAAAATAAAAAATTATTTTCTGTGTTTGTGTGCGCCTTAGCCCCACGCATATATACTGTATCAATATAACATTAATGGAGGACCAAACTTTCTCCGATAAAAATAAAATAGGGAAAGATCAAGAACCACTTCCTCCTAGTGCTGAAGCTGCTGCCACTAGTCATGACATAGACGATAACATGCCATCAACGTCGTCTGCCAAGGCCGATGCCCAATGTCATAGTAGAGGGCACATACAATCCAAAATGACAAAATTCAGGAAAATTACCTTAAAAAAACCATTTAAATCATCTGAGGAGAAACGTAAACTTGCCAATATGCCATTTACGACACGGAGTGGCAAGGAACGGCTAAGGTCTTTCCCTATGTTCATGACTAGTGGTTCAGCTTCACATGACGATGGAAGCCCTCCTCCCGCTAAAAAAATCAAACGAGTTAAGCTGGCAAAAGCACAGAGAAGAACTGTGCGTTCTAAGAAGATATCACAAATCCCCAAGGAGAGTCCAAGTGCGGTGGCGGTTGCGATGCCTGACCTTCCCAGCACTGGACAGGAAGAGGTGGCTCTTTCCACCATTTGCATGCCCCCTGCAAGTGCTGAAAGGAGCACCCACAGTCCACTTGCTGATATGCAAATTGAAGATGTCACTGTTGAAGTACAACAGGATGAGGATACTGGTGTAGCTGGCGCCGAGGAGGAAGTTGGCGAGGAGGATTCTGATGGTGATGTGGTTTGTTTAATTCAGGCTCCAGGGGAGACAGTTGTTGTCAGTGGGATGAAAAAGCCCATCACGGTCATGCCTGGGCAGAAGACCAAACATTCCACCTCTTTGGTCTGGCAATACTTTGGCTAAGACCGTAAGCAGTCCAGGGACACCTAAATCCCTTTGTCCTGTTGTATCCAAGCACCTGCAAACCACACCGTCAACTCCCTCCTCGTCAATTTCCTCCTTAGTCAGGATCGGAAGTAGTCCTGCAGGCCATGTCACTGGCATGACTGACTCTCCTATCCGGGATTCCTCCGGAGGATCCTGCATTGCTACGCCTACTGCTGCCACTGCTGCTGTTGCTGCTGGGACTCGTTCATCATCCCAGAGAGGAAGTAGGAACACCACTACTTTTACTAAACAATTGACCCTCCAACAGTCCTTAGCGAGGAGGATGAAGTACAACAGCAGTCATCCTGAAGCAAAACGTATAACTGAGGCCTTGACTGCTATGTTGGTGTTAGACGTGCGTCCAGTATCTGCCATTAGTGCAGTGGGATTTAGACAATTGATGGAGGTAGTGTGTCCCCGGTTCCAAATCCCGTCTAGATTCCACTTCACTAGGCAGGCGATACCGAGACTGTACAGAAACATCAGAAAAAGTGTCCTCAGTGTCCTGAAAAATGCAGTTGTACCCAATGTCCACTTAACCACGGACATGTGGACAAGTGGAACAGGGCAGACTAAGGACTATATGACTGTGACAGCCCACTGGGTAGATGTATCACCTTACGCAGCAACAACAGCAGCATCACCAGTAGCAGCATCTCAGAAACGCCAGCTCGTTCCAAGGCAGGCTACGCTGTGTATCACTGGTTTCAGTAAGAGGCACACCGCTGACAACCTCTTAGAGAAACTGAGGGAAATCATCGCCCAGTGGCTTACCCCACTTAGACTCTCCTGGGGATTTGTGATATCTGACAACGCCACCAATATTGTGCGGGCATTACATCTGGGCAAATTCCAGCACGTCCCATGTTTTGCTCACACAATAAACTTGGTGGTGCAGAATTTTCTGAAAAGCAACAGGGCATGCAGGAGATGCTTTGGGTGGCCCGAAAACTTTCTGGCCACTTTCACCATTCAGTGACTGCGTGCCGAAGACTGGAGCGCCAGCAAACACTCTTGAACCTGCCCCGCCATCACCTGAAGCAAGAGGTTGTGAAGTGGTGGAACTCAACCCTCTATATGGTTCAGAGGATGGAGGAGCAGCAAAAGGCCATTCAAGCCTATACATCCACCTATGACATAGGCAAAGGAGGGGTTATGCACCTGACTCAAGTGCAGTGGAAAATGATTTCCATGTTGTGCAAGGTTCTCCAGCCCTTCGAACTTGCCACACGTGAAGTCAGTTCAGACACTGCCAGCTTGAGTCAGGTCATTCCCCTCATCAGGCTTTTGCAGAAGCAGCTGGAGAAAGTGAAGGAGGAGCTAAGAAGGAGCGATTCCGCTTGGCATGTGAGACTTGTGGATGAAGCCCTTCATTCGCTTTGCCAAGATTCCAGGGTGGTCAATCTGTTGAAATCAGACCACTACATTTTGGCCACCGTGCTCGATCCTAGGTTTAAAGCCTATGTGGTATCTCTCTTTCCGGCCGACACAAGCCTGCAGAGGTGCAAAGACCTGCTGGTGAAAACACTGTCAGCTGAAGTGGAACGTGACACGTCAACAGCTCCTTCTTCATTTTCTCCCGCAACTGGGGCTGCCAGGAAAAAAACTTAGGTATCCTAAGCAACCCGCTGGCAGTGATGCAGGGCAGGCAGGACCAAGTTTGGACATCTGGTCCGGACTGAAGGACCTGGCAACAATTTCTGACATGTCTACTGTCACTGCATATGATACTGTCACCATTGACAGAATGGTGGAGGATTACATCAGTGACAGCATCCAAGTAGGCATGTCAGACAGTCCGTACCTGTACTGGCAGGAAAGAGAGGCAATTTGGAGGCCCCTGTACAAACTGGTTCTATTTTACCTGAGTTGCCCCCCCTCCAGTGTGTACTCCGAAAGAGTGTTTAATGCAGCCGGGAACCTTGTCAGCAAAAGGCGCAGGAGGTTGCTTCCACAAAATGTGGAGAAGATGATGTTCATAAAAATTAATTATCAACTCTTCCAGGGAGACTAGCCTCCAGAACGTACAGAGGTACCTGTGGTGGTGGATTCCAGCGGGAACGAATTAATACTCTGTGAGGTTGAGGATGTACACAACACTGAAGAGGGTGAGGAATCGGTGGATGAGGAAGATGAGGACGACATCTTGCCTCCGTAGAGCCAGTTTGTGCAGGGACTGATTAATTGCCAGCTTGTTTTGTGGGGGCACAAACGAACCAATCATTTCAGCCACAGTTGTGTGGCAGACTCTGGCGCTGAAATGATTGGTTTGTTAAAGTGTGCATGTCCTGTTTATACAACATAAGGGTGGGTGGGAGGGCCCAAGGACAATTCCATAGCGCACCTATTTTTTTTCTTTGCATTATGTACTGTTTGGGGCCTAGTTTTTCAAACTGCCATCCTGTCTGCCACTGCAGTGTCACTCCTAGATGGGCCACGTGTTTGTGCCGCCCACTCGTGTCGCTTAGCATAGTCATCCAGCTACCTCGGTGCAACCTTTTGGACATAAAAACACTATTGTGAGGTGTGAGGTGTTCAGAATAGACTGTAAATGAGTGGAAATTAAGGTTATTGAGGTTAATAATAGTATAGGAGCAGAAAAACCCACAAATTCTGTGATTTTAGCTGTTTTTATGCTTTTTTTAAAAAAAAAATACAGATCCAAAACACAAAACCCAGAACCCAAAACACGGAAGGGTGGTTTTGGCAAAACCAATCCAGATCCAAAACATGAAGAAAGATCCAGATCCAAAACCAAAACACAAAACACGAAAAGTGGGCGGTGCACACCACTAATATATACACACAAATGCATATATATATGTATATATATATATATATATATATGTTTATACACACACACATATATACACACATTATATGTATATATATGTATATATATATATATGTCCACCACCCAGCAGTGCCCCTAGTAGTAGTCCCTTCCCAGCAGTGCCCCTGGTAGTAGTCCCCCTAACAGTGCCCCTAGTAGTAGACCCCCCTCCAGCAGTGCCCCTAGTAGTAGTAGTCCCCCCCATCCAGCAGTGCCCCTAGTAGTAGTCCCTCCCCAGCAGTGCCCCTGGTAGTAGTCCCCCCCTAATGGTGCCCCTAGTAGTAGTCCCCCCTCCAGCAGTGCCCCTATTAGTAGTAGTCCCCCCATCCAGCAGTGCCCCTAGTAGTAGTAGTCCCCCCATCCAGCAGTGCCCCTAGTAGTAGTCCCTCCCCAACAGTGCCCCTAGTAGTAGACCCCCCTTCAGCAATGCCCCTAGTAGTAGTCCCCCCCATCCAGCAGTGCCCCTAGTAGTAGTCCCTCCCCAGCAGTGCCCCTGGTAGTAGTCCCCCCCTTAACAGTGCCCCTAGTAGTAGTCCCCCCTCCAGCAGTGCCCCTAGTAGTAATAGTCCGCCATCCAGCAGTGCCCCTAGTAGCAGTAGTCCCCCCCATCCAGCAGTGCCCCTAGTAGTAGTCCCTCCCCAGCAGTGCCCCTAGTAGTAGTCCCTCCCCAACAGTGCCCCTAGTAGTAGACCCCTCCAGCAGTGCCCCTAGTAGTATTAGTCCCCCCATCTAGCAGTGCCCCTAGCAGTAGTCCCTCCCCAGCAGTGCCCCTGGTAGTAGTCTCCCCCTAACAGTGCCCCTAGTAGTAGACCTCCCTCCAGCAGTGCCCCTAGTAGTAGTCCCCCCCATCCAGCAGTGCCCCTAGTAGTAGTCCCTCCCCAGCAGTGCCCCTGGTAGTAGTCCCCCCCTAACTGTGCCCCTAGTAGTAGACCCCCCTCCAGCAGTGCCCCTAGTAGTAGTACCACCCCCATCCAGCAGTGCCCCTAGTAGTAGTCCCTCCCCAGAAGTGCCCCTGGTAGTAGTCCCCCCCTTAACAGTGCCCCTAGTAGTAGTCCCCCCTCCAGCAGTGCCCCTAGTAGTAATAGTCCCCCATCCAGCAGTGCCCCTAGTAGCAGTAGCCCTTCCCATCCAGCAGTGCCCCTAGTAGTAGTCTCTCCCCAGCAGTGCCCCTGGTAGTAGTCCTCCCCTAACAGTGCCCCTAGTAGTAGTCCTCCCTCCAGCAGTGCCCCTATTAGTAGTAGTCCCCACCTTCCAGCAGTGCCCCCAGTTGTCCCCCATTCCAGCAGTGCCTGTCAGACACACATACGAAAAAACAAAAATTCCACCTTACCTTATTCCCCGCTTTGGCGTCTGCTCCTCCGTCCAGGGTCCACCCACGCCGGCCCACTCTGCATGATGGGAGAGACTCCCATCAGCCACTGCGGGAGCCAGAAGCCCGCCTCCAGCAGTGGGCGCAGCAGCCGATGAGAGTCTGTCTGACTCTCATTGGCTGCTAAAACAAACACACAGGAGCCAGCCAGCGGCTGTGTGTTTGTTCCTGGCAGTGTAGTGTGGACTGCACTTATGTGCGGTCCACACTACAGTCGTGCGCCTGGTCCTATGGAGGCGGAGCCGTGTCAGTCATGGGTCTGCTCCACAAAGGGCCATGGGAGGAATGGATGCAGCTGGGCATGTGCAGCATGCCCTCCCGCGGCCATCTTGTTTCCTCCTGTAGCCAGAATGAGCTTCTGGACAGAAGCTCATTCTGACCTGGGCGGCTCAACTGGCCACTGCGCTGCCCGATCAGAGCTGAGCTCCTATCGCAGTAGCAGCAGGGTAGGGGCATGCAGCGCTGGTATTGGTGGGGAACCGAGGCAGAGCCCTGGAATGCCTCTAGGCATTCCAGTCTCCCCTAGGCATTTGCTTTTTATGCCTATGCCTAGGGCCGGCTCTGCTGAGAATGGACCAGGGAGGGACGGAAGGAGCCCAGCTGAAAGCAGGTAAGTATATTACGCTGCTACAGCCTTATGGGGGCTGTACGCCATCTGAGAATGGCATACAGTCAGTAAAACAATCAAATTCTGGAAATACATAATTTTTGGAATTTGATGAATAGCCTAATTTCTACACCATCGGAGTGTGGAAATGAACACAGACGGACTTAAGCAGGTGATATCAGTGATATCTCCTGTGTTAAGTGTATTAATGAATGCTAAAAAACGGTAAATAAGGAAAAATGTCTTTAAATTAGGGGTAAGCGGGTTCGGATTTCTGAAATACGAACCCCCCCGAGCCCCCCCGATCTGAGGCCGATCCGAGTCAGGCTAGACTTTTCCCGCCTGACTCGGATCTGAAATCGAGGCAAAACGTCATCATCCCGCCTTCTGGGTCTCGCGGTTTTGGATCCTATATAAGGTACCCACGTCGGCGCCATTTTCTCACTCGGCTGTGGACAGTGAAGAGGGAGGGTGGGAGTTAGGGCTGGCTGGGCTGTGTAGTGTAGTGTTGTAGTGTAGTGTAGTGTAGTGCAGTGCTGTGCTGCGCTGTGCTGCTGTTGTCCATAGGGGCTGTGTCCACTACATCAAAGTCCATAGGGGCTGGCTGGATTGTGTTGTGCAGTCAGTTGTCCATAGGGGCTGTGTCCACTCCAAAGTCCTGTGCAGTATCCCAGTCCTAAAGGGGTGCTGTAGTGTTGTCCAGGGGGTGCTCTGTCTGTCAGGGGTGCTCCCCCCAAGTGCTAAAATAATTTATTTTTTTCTGTGTTTGTGAATTGTGTGCACTGTGGCTGCATGTGCATCAACAAAGGAGCAGCGCCAAGCGTGCGCCTGTGTCCCATAAGTAAAAGGCCGGCTGGCTTGTCCGTTAAAGGGTGCTGTAACCCCCAAAGGGCACTCCAAACAAAATTAAAAAAAATATTTTTTTGTGTTTGTGAATTGTGTGCGCAGTAGCCGCACATGCATCAGCATAGTAGTGCCAAGTGTGCGCCTGTGTCCCATAAGTAAAAGACCGGCTGGCTTGTCCGTTAAAGGGTGCTGTAACCCCCAAAGGGCACTCCAAACAAAATAAAAATATATATTTTTTTGTGTTTGTTAATTGTGTGCGTAGTAGCCGCACGTGCATCAACAAAGTAGTGCCAAGCGTGCGCCTGTGTCCCATAAATAAAGGGCCGGCTGGATTGACCGCTAAAGGGTGCTGTAACCCCCAAAGGGCACTCCAAACAAAATAATTTTTTTTTTCTGTGTTTGTGAATTGTGTGTACTGTGGCTGCACATGCATCAACAAAGGAGCAGCGCCAAGCGTGCGCCTGTGTCCCATAAGTAAAAGGCCAGCTGGCTAGTCCGTTAAAGGGTGCTGTGACCCCCAAAGGGCACTCCAAACAAAATAAAAAATTATTTTCTGTGTTTGTGAATTGTGTGGGCTGTAGCTGCACGTGCATCAACAAAGGAGCAGCGCCAAGCGTGCGCCTGTGTCCCATAAGTAAAGGGCCAGCTGGCTCATTTCTTAAAGGGTGGTGTAACCCACAAAGTGCACTAGTCTCCAACAAAAATAAAAAATAATTTTCTGTGTTTGTGTGCGCCTTAGCCGCACGTATATATCAATATAACATAAATGGAGGACCAAACTTTCTCTGATAAAAATAAAATAGGGAAAGATCAAGAACCACTTCCTCCTAGTGCTGAAGCTGCTGCCACTAGTCATGACATAGACGATAACATGCCATCAACGTCGTCTGCCAAGGCCGATGCCCAATGTCATAGTAGAGGGCACATACAATCCCAAATGACAAAGTTCAGGAAAATTACCTTGAAAAAAACATTTAAATCAGCTGAAGAGAAACGTAAACTTGCCAATATGCCATTTACGACACGGAGTGGCAAGGAACGGCTAAGGTCTTTCCCTATGTTCATGACTAGTGGTTCAGCTTCACAAGACGATGGAAGCCCTCCTCCCGCTAAAAAAATCAAACGAGTTAAGCTGGCAAAAGCACAGAGAAGAACTGTGCGTTCTAAGAAGATATCACAAATCCCCAAGGAGAGTCCAAGTGTGGTGGCGGTTGCGATGCCTGACCTTCCCAGCACTGAATGGGAAGAGGTGGCTCTTTCCACCATTTGCACGCCCCCTGCAAGTGCTGAAAGGAGCACCCACAGTCCACTTGCTGATATGCAAATTGAAGATGTCACTGTTGAAGTACAACAGGATGAGGATACTGGTGTAGCTGGCACTGAGGAGGAAGTTGGCGAGGAGGATTCTGATGGTGATGTGGTTTGTTTAAATCAGGCTCCGGGGGAGACAGTTGTTGTCCGTGGGATGAAAAAGCCCATCACGGTCATGCCTGGGCAGAAGACCAAACATTCCACCTCTTTGGTCTGGCAATATTTCTATCCAAATCCGGACAACAACTGTCTTGCCATATGTACCATATGTAAAGGTGAAATAAGTAGGGGTAGGGACGTTAACCACCTAGGAACATCCTCCCTTATACGGCACCTGCAGCGCGTTCATAAAAATTTACTGTCAAGTTCAAAAACTTTGGCTAAGACCGTAAGCAGTCCAGGGACACCTAAATCCCTTTTTCCTGTTTTATCCAAGGAATTGGTGGATGAGGAGGATGAGGACGACATCTTGCCTCCGTAGAGCCAGTTTATGCAGTGATACATTAATTGCCAGCTTGTTTTGTGGGGGCCCAAACGAACCAATCATTTCAGCCACAGTCATGTGGCAGACCCTGGCGCTGAAATGATTGGTTTGTTAAAGTGTGCATGTCCTATTTATAAAACATAAGGGTGGGTGAGAGGGCCCAAGGACAATTCCATCTTGCACCTCTTTTTTTTCTTTGCAGTATGTACTGTTTGGGGCCTAGTTTTTCAAACTGCCATCCTGTCTGCCACTGCAGTGTCACTCCTAGATGGGCCACGTGTTTGTGCCGCCCACTCGTGTCGCTTAGCATAGTCATCCAGCTACCTCGGTGCAATCTTTTGGCCATAAAAACAATATTGTGAGGTGTGAGGTGTTCAGAATAGACTGGAAATGAGTGGAAATGAAGGTTATTGAGGTTAATAATTGCATAGGAGCAGAAAAACCCACAAATTCTGTGATTTAAGCTGTTTTTATGCTTTTTTAAAAAAAAATACAGATCCAAAACACAAAATACAGAACCCAAAACACGGAAGGGTGGTTTTGGCAAAACCAATCCAGATCCAAAACACGAAGAAAGATCCAGATCCAAAACCAAAACACAAAACACGAAAAGTGGCCGGTGCACACCCCTACTTTAAATCCGTTATTTTATTGTTGATGCATAAGCCCCTCAGTCACTTCCCAGCAATGCCCAATACATTTTCAACACATTTCTGAGACCGCAAAATCCAACTGCAACTACAACTCTTTGTGCACAGGCTCTGGAGGCATGTGCAGTGTGACAGAGATACTTGCACAGTAGAAACAAAATGCGTCTGACATCGGCAGGGCTTCTGACTTAGAATCAGGCACTGTATGTCTATCACTTATATAAAACTTGTTCTTTTAGTATTTAAGCTTTGTTTATTTTTTACATACAGTAGTATCATGTATATCATTGATAGATATACAGTAATTGTTACAAATTTAACACTTGTTGTGGTCTATTAAAATTATTTGATATTTAATCATTCCTACTGTCATGCAGTTGGACTGTGTCCATGATTATTACGTAGGAGGTCACCTGGCAACATTAATAGGAGGCCATGGAAACTGAATGTTTACCCTGCATTCCAAATGACCAAGGGGTGTATTTACTAAGCTGTGTTAAGAGATAAAGTGAACGGTGATAAGGTACCAGCCAATCTGCTCCTAGCTGGCATTTTTCAAACACAGCCTATGACATGGCAGTTAGGAGCTGATTGGCTGGTACCTTATCACCGTTCACTTTATCTCCTAACACAGCTTAGTAAATAGACCCCCAAGTATATCTAATTTCAAAACACACAAGTGTACACAGACATTGGGGGATCTATTCATCATCACTTAATTTCTACAAATGTAGGTGAAAATTAAGATTTTCACCAATATTTGTAGAAATTAAGTGTCAGGGTTATTCATCATATATCGCTGATATCTCCTGGTTACAATTGTTCCCAGTCTGACACCTTCTGCTGCATCTGCGATCCCAGCGCTATGACCAAGGTCACAGCCTGGGACCACCACCACAACCAGCAGTCACAATGTTGGATGGTGCCGGCCAGTTGAGTAAGGTACAGCTTACGTAGGCTGGCCGGCTTGCGAGACCAGGAATCTGCGACCATGGGCAGATCCTGGCTTTGCCACTCCCAAAAAATGGGGGCAACACGCCCCCATTTCTGGGAACGCTGCCCATCCCCGCCCCTGCACCGCCCCGTAAACGCCTCTGCATGTCAATCAGGCAGAGGCATACGGGGGCCTGCGTGCGATCATACAGGATCCATTCTGCACATAAGCAGAATGGGTCCTGCGCACGCACAGATTCCTGATAATCGGGAATCTGTGATCAGCAGTGCACTTGTATGCACTGCTAAATCAGACCTGTAGTGTGATAGTCCCAGCTTGTTCAGCACTCGGGTAAATCGGCAGCAAAAAAGTGCCACCAACTGGAAAATATCAGCTCCATACTGGAAGCATATGAACCCCTCCCAACAATTCTGTGTCATGGATGTTGGGGTAAAGTTTAAAAGTAAAGAATGGCATTGCCGGTCTCAGAGTATGCTGGTGTTCATTAAAACTCTATTTAGCATCATCAGGTTGAATTTCATATATCTTAAGGTATGTGCACATCAAAATAAACACGAAAAAAGTGGCACACATTTTTTTGCACGTCTAGGGTACAAATGCACCCAACTCTAAATGGTCCCTTTTGTGTTTACTTAGGGCCAATTAATACGATTGTGATCATTCCCAGAATCTTAGCATTCCTTATCTCCGCTATTCACTGCAATTTCAGAATAATCAACCATACTAATGGCTGTACAGTTATACCATTATAAAGAATGTATTTATCCTAGAAAGCGTCCTGTATAAATTGAGAACTTTACAGAGACTGTGGTCTACGCATTCCTACATTTCATCATAGCCACACAAGGTGGATTTATGTAAACCATTTGATGTTTCAATATTGCTATGAGGTGGCTTTGATAAATAACTTGTGTCTTAAAAGTGTGACTTGATCAAGGAACTCTACAAAGGTTATATGGTGTTATGTTGGAGTTTCCCTGAAAGTGCCAGATAATTGTAGGCAGAGGAGGGATTTAGGATGTAAAAGATTAACATTTCCCAGGGGCTAGTTAAATATTTAAACAGTGTTCAGACTGACTTTAATAATGTTGGTGCAGACGTATACACAAGTTAGATTATATAATTTTAATGGGCAGCAGCTTTCAAGCAAGGGGAAAGGAAAATGTTTTGTTGGTTTCAATACTCTATAATGAAAGTGTATGCTCCTTTAAATTTTCATTTTACAGTGGACAAATACTAAAATGCATATTGACATCCAATAAAAAGGCACTATGACATATAAATGTAATATTCAGTAACAAAGGAAAAAAAAACAAGAATTGGGAAGTTTTATAATTGCTTTTTTTATGTCCACTTTTAGAATTTTAATTAAAAAAAAAGTTTTTACTCAACTGTATTTAAATTTTTTTTAGAAGCAATGCCAGGCTACCTGTGGCATAATATCGCTTAACTTGGCACTGCTATGCAGCCTATGAACCATTTGCCACCCTGTTTACCTTCAAAACACATGGAAGGTTGGGGGGCGGGGGGGGGGATTCAATTAGTCAATGGATATACCGCGCAGTTAATTGATCGCACCATGTGGGGAATAGCTATTCAATTAATTAGGCTTTTCCCCATGTGGTAAACATTGGGTTACGCATGCTAACCCATTGATCCCAAGTAAAATGTGGAGTCAATAGTCTTCCCTGCACGTTAAAATACAGATTCTGCATGTTATTGCAGATTTTATTCAAGGCTGCAAGGAAAAATCCTGCCTCTGGTAAATAGCGCACAGGGGGTCTCATTCAGACCCGCGAGCGTCTCGCAAGTGGGTCGATGTTACCCCAATGCGCATGCGCATGACGGAGGGAGCTCCGTCGTGCACATGCGCGAGACCCGGACAGCGACAGCCAAGCTGTCGCTCCGGGTCTCGCACCAAAGGGGGCGTGCTGTCGATGGTGACTGATGGCACGCCCCCTTTGGTGGGTGTGCCGGGGGCGTGGCTGCCAGACGGAGGCGTTCCCATGGGAACGCCTACCGTCTGGGTCCGACCCCACTGACATCACTAGTGATGTCAGTGGGAGTGATTTTGGCTCTGATAGAGCCAAAATCACTCCAGGGCTTGTGGCCACGAGACCCTACCACAGCTATGCGAGCGTCCAAAAGGCCGCTCCACATTTAAATAGGACGGCCCTGATTCAGAGCGAGCGCTCTGGTCAGAGCGTCTGGCTCTGAATCAGGGCCTTGGTTCCCCCCATGTTGTGCTACCTTCTCTACAGCTGTTAGTTCTGTAATAGTGCCACAAGGGAGAGACTTTAGGTCTGGGTTCAATTAGCTGCAAGTTCTGCTGTGTGTGCTCCTGCGTTAATAATCTGCTCACTAAGGAGATGCACTAAGCTTTGGAGAGTGATAAAGTACCAACCAATTATCGCCTAACTGTCATTTTATAGGCTGTGTTTGAAAAATGACAGGAGCTGATTGGTTGATACTTTATCTCTACTTACCTGCCCCATTGGGATTCTGCGGCTTCAGCTTCCAGCGTTGGCATTTCACACCCAACTCGCTTGAATATTACAACTTAAATTTATGAATAAAAAATTATAGCCCTGCTAGTTTGGGATACATTGTAATGTCTCTAATGTGTTTTGCAAGTGTTTATATAAAAGTTGATAAATATTGTTATACTTTTCCCCATATCATTTAAAACCATTCATCTGCTTTTTAGAGAAAATTAAATGAAAATTGAAGTGTCTTTATTGGCCATATTTCACTATTTAAACATCTTTAAATACATTATTATTTATTGGGAGGTGTGTAACTGAGGTACTGCACTATGGGCCTGATTCAGACCTGCATGTAGTTGCTGTTGACCAATGTTTTGGTGACTACGATTGTGCCGGGGCCACAGTGAACATGTTCTGCGATGTCACAGTGCTCTGGACACTGCAGCCTGTTTGACAGACTGCAGCCGTTTGGCGGTGGGGTGGTGGTGGTGTCCATTTTACAAAATGTGGTCTTGTCACCCTTGTTTTGTAGGCGTGCCAAGGCCAGGGTATGTGTCTTCCAACACAGATTTCCTGCCCCTGGCATAGGAGTTCCCGCAACCATCTTAAGTAATCTTAGGCTTTCTCAGATGGCCGATGGTAAACCAAAGCTTAGGCTTACTCAGATGACCGATGGTAAACCAAAGCTTAGGCTTACTCAGATAGCCGATGGTAAACCAAAGCTTAGGCTTACTCAGATGGCCGATGGTAAACCAAAGCTTAGGCTTACTCAGATGGCCGATGGTAAACCAAAGCTTAGGCTTACTCAGATAGCCGATGGTAAACCAAAGCTTAGGCTTTCTCAGATAGCCGATGGTAAACCAAAGCTTAGGCTTACTCAGATGGCCGATGGTAAACCAAAGCTTAGGCTTACTCAGATGGCCGATGGTGATCCGATGCTATGACTTTGGATGCAATACTCGGATCTGCAATGCCGGCAGTGGGCGTCTTTTGCCTTTAGATGCCTCAAAGACGCAGCAGCAATGCTAATAGCGTCCAACTCTGAATCAGGCCATATATTCTGACATTTTTACATTAAAATAAGGACTTGTAACAGTTATCACTGACTTAGGAACTAAAACCCATGATATCTCCATTTGAAAGCTATGTTACAATTTAACTGGATACCAAAAAGTTGTCGCTACAGGTTTTTGCAGTGGGAAAATGTGTTGCAACCTGATTTGCGGTTAATTGAACCTGCCCCTTAGTGGTTTGTACTACTATTGGATACTTACATAAAACATCTCCAACATATATTGTACAATTTTTATTTTGCTACCTTATATAGCAAATGTTCCCTGCTTCTCATGGACTGTAAGGGCATCTGAGCAGGGTCATCTATCATGTCCAGGGATTGACTGAGGCTGTAGAACAGCCCTGGCATCCCTCTGAGCACGAAAAAGGGGCATGGGCACACCTCATGGGGCATGCTGCAAGTCACACGTGTGTGGCCTTGCAGCACTCTCTGCAGTCTGGCCAAGCAGAACACAGGCTGCTTGGCCAGGCTTTCAGCCCATACCGGTCCATCAGGCTATCTGACCTTCTGGAATTTGCCAGAAGTGACAGATGGCCAGTCTGACCCTGATCATGTAATTGTTTGAAATCTGTTTTATTGAAAATTTTCAATACATAAACATAATGAACAAAAAAGTGGTGATACAGCATATTGCTATGTAGAAAATCTATCAAAATCACAGTAAGTATCTTTAAACAATCTATGCTTAGAAAACAATGGATTGATGCTAGAATATTTTAGGGCCTGATTCAGACCTGCTTGCAAGCGCATATTGCTCGCAAATGGGTCGATGGTGGCCCAGTGCGCATGCGCAGCGTGCGAACTGTGCGTGCGCAAGCCCCGGTGCGAGCGCTAAAAGCACTCGCTCCGGCGATCACATCCCGTTTGGAAGGCGGGGCGGGGGGGGGGGGTGGCTTGGCAAACGGAGGTGTTCCTGCAGGGACGCCTGCCGTTTGTAGGCGGCCCTACTGACATCACTCGTGATGTCAGTAGGTGGACTTCCTGCTCTATTAGAGCAGGAAGTCCACTGGGGCTTGCGGCAATGAGCCCCTACCGCAAGGGTCTCGTCGCAAGCACGATGGTCGCGATGGTCTTGACCATCGCGACCATCACCTGGCCGCTCGTAATAGCTGTGGGTGGTCACCCACAGCTATGCGAATGGCCAGGAGGCTGCACAAAAAAAAAATGCCCTGATTCAGAGCGAGCGCTCTGAAAGAGCGTCCGGCTCTGAATCAGGCCCATAGTACAATACTGTGAAGCATAGAGATTACATGAGAGTGAACTCGCAGTGTGACCTTGAATCAGGCAATTGTTCACTCAGTGATTATTATAAAAAAGATCAAAACAATAGGCAAACGGAAGAACAAGGAACATTAGATGATAAATGACTAAATAGAGAGAACACTACCTGACGCAACATACATAGAAGGAAAACACATAAGCGATGGAGTAAATGGGGGTGGCGGGAGGAAGATGGAGATGTAGTCTACATTGTAATAAGTAGAGATTGCAATAAGGAATAAAGATAGTACTCTTTATCAAGTATGAGTTGCCTATGACAGAACCATTCAGTAGAGCTAAACATTTTGAAAATTTGTTCTTGCTCTTCGGAGGCTAGTGTATTTATATATAAACCCCATTTCTTATAGAATTTTACAATTCCTTTATCTAAATTAGGGGTGGTGGCTCTCCGATCTAAATACAGGAGCTACAACAATTTTAATTTAACTTCACCCTATGGAAAAAGAGGTATTGGAGATCCAGTGAATAAGAATCAGCCTTCTTTGCCAAGTCAGTATTGTAGTTAGCAAAATGATTGAACCCTTTTTCCCCTTCCCTAAAGATCAATTGGAAAAATTGGCACATAGACAAGCTAGAGGGTCGGGGCTGAGTTGGAGAGAGAAAATTAGATTGATAAGGTTAACAAGTTTGTTCCAAAATCTTCTCATTTTCCAACAGTCTCAAAAAGAGTGAAAAAAATTTGCATTAGAAATATGTCATTGGCATCAATTACCTGAAGCCGCATCAACTATATGTTTATGTTGTATAGAGGATATATAGGCCCTATGTGTTGTGCTAATATGAACTTCCTGAAAGTATGTGACTGTAAAATCTTTAGAGTAGATTCAAAGTGTTTTAATAAGACCAAAGTGTCTTGTATCGTAGGGATATCACTCCGCCATGGTGTCAAGAGATTGTCCATAGCAGGTAGAGTCAATATCCTTGCAAGCAGGGGCGTATTTATAATGGGTGCAGGGTGTGCGGTGCACTCGGACCCATGAATCTGGCGGGGGCCCACACCGCACACCCTGCACCCATATGTTTTAACTACTCACCCCTCCGAAGTCCCGCGCCGGGCAGTCTCGCCGTAGATAAGTTTTCGCCTGGCGAAATGATGTCACCGGCGATACTTTTCGCACCTAATTGAATATGACCCATAGTGTGCATTCACTTTCTGAGCATGTGCAAATGAAATCATGCAAAGGTCACCACAAAAAGAAGCGTAGCGCTCTTCATCAGCCCCTATGTGTAGAAATTGACCTGTCTATACTATGCCATAATATTTTTTGAGCCTACTTAAATAAAAGAATATTGTACATATTATTTTGTACTGTAAATGTAATTAACAGTGATACTATTCGAGTGAATACAAACAGTTAATATAGTATCAGCTGTGCTATTGGCAACAAGTTATGCAAAATGAAAGTAACAAAACCTGTGCAGGTGCAAAGAAGGGTTTTTCTTGTTTTAAAACACCTGGTGCTGTTTACATAGTGAAATTCTGCAGGTGGTGACATATTATAATCATTGTCTGTGAAAGATAGTAAATGATGTGTCTCAAGAGAGGATAGACAGCATAGAGCAATACATATGAACAGTCATGCTTCACTGCAGGTGTTTATGAAGAACTAGACCTATCTAAAGAAAGATAGACTGCTGGTTACACATGTGACACCGGTACACATTAACAATGAAAATGTAAAGCTGTCACATAAAGACAGAGTAAAGTTTGCATGCACTAATTTAAATATTTGCTAAATATATAACATCTGTATCTTTTGTGTGATAATAAAAGTGTTTTTGTTATTTGCTAATTATACGGTCACTGCCTAATATGGAGTATCCGGTAAGCTAGTCGACATTCATCAGGTCAACATTCAGAATGTCAATACCAGAATCTTGAGAGGTTCTGAATGTCAACAGTCAGGATGTCGACATGGAAACAATATGTCGACATCCAATTAGGTTGACATGGTTAAAATATCGACATGTTTAGAATGTAGACATTTAACAATTTTACACCTGGAGGTATATTTACTAAAGAGTGGGTTTTTAGAAGTGGAGATGTTGCCCATAGCAACCAGTCAGATTCTACTTAATAATTATCTAGCACCTTCTAGAAGATAGAGGAAAAGAGAAAAGAAGGCTCTCTTTGTGGGGCACTCTTTATGTGTTATTGATAAAAATTTAAATTTAGCTTTTAATATGATCCATTAAAATTGAACCTCAAGGTATACAAAAAAAACAATACAAGACAATACCATACAAAAAAATCTTATTCTATGTTGCAATATATTAATGTTGTGTCCTAAAATATAGGTTCAGATTTTTAACTAAATATATGGAGGTATAATGTCTATTACCCAATAGAAAGTGTCAAAATCGACAGGATATCCTTCTATTGGTTTGGTTATTGACCACCAGGACATATATGCAACATCATATATAAGAAAGCGAGGAGCGAAAATATTGAATAATATAATAGAACAAATTGTTCTCAGTATTCATAGACCTCCAATATGAATCTTTGTTGTATACAAGGGGTACATAAATGCTCACCAACAGTAAGTACCATAAAATTCTTGTTCATATATTACGTGTACATAAATATCTCTTTCAAAGCCACAGCGTTCCTGTTAGTCATGCAATACAGGGACACACAAACATATAATGATGCGATATATCGAGTTTAGAGATATTTTCTCATGTAGAACCAGTTTAATGGTATAATGTTTTTTAGATATAAATGTATGGATAGACAAGCATATAGTGGTAGAGTTAATATTATGCTATAATTTCTCTTTTCTTGGAGAATAATTATTATCCAACCAAATAGATGATAATTATGCACATATTTCCTGCATATATGAAAAGTCCATCAATAGTACAAACTTATGTCACAAATTAATTGGTTGAGCTTATGCATCACTTCTAACACAGTTTATCCTCGTGTTTATTACCTTCATCTGTATGGGTCAGTGTGCCCCTACATATATCACCCATAAGGTAGCCAAACAAAATTAATGCCAAGTCTGTATATATGCACACAGTATTTATGGAAATTGAGTGCTATGTCTGGGCTATCTCTCAATAGAGTAGCTTCTGATTTCTGTTAGTCTCTTTATATGTGCATTAATCTGTAAGTGCATACATTCAGAACACAACTACTGTATGAGTGTGTATAAATAAGGGTATGCCCTTGCCATCATCAGCCATCCATAGAGTGCGTAGATTAAGCAATTATCCAGATACTGAGGCAAGGCAGAAAAAACCTTGCCCCATCATCTGGATAATTGCTTAGATAGCCCAGGAGGCAACCACACAAATCGCAGTAGCGCTAATGAGTGTCTCCAGCAGGCTACTCATTTAAAGATTATAGTATTTGTGAACTGCAGTTCCCACTGGAGTATTCCATACAGTTAGCAGGACAATAAAAATAAACAAAGGGCAATTCCTTTTAATGTGCACCATCTCTACAGACAGTGCTAGACTTTACTATTGGTACAACGTTACATGTATACATTAGGATTAGGTAGATAGTTACAGAAAGGGAGTTTGAGGTTATGTACTGCAGATCCAGGAATATTTTGTGAAGTTCATTTATACAATATTTTTGTAATATCCTTGTGGTTTTTACATTGTTGCACTAATCCATTAAAATCCCACAGTTTCTCCAGTTTCCTGTGATTTCTGAGGAAAAGGGTATCCAACCCTTCCAGAGTTTCCGTTTAATAAAACCTTCATTGTATTTTAAGTGTGGTTTTCTAGTCGATGTGAAGGAAGAATATTGTAACTTGTGATTTGCTGATTGTGACCCATTGTGAAATGTTATCCGTTTAATAAATTGTAACCCTTAATTGAGACCACACTACTGTCAATCTGTGCCTGTAGTCCCTCCTTACCTCTCTGTCAACAGAAAATGAACTAAAGCACTCACTCAAAACTGGTAGGATTAAGTGACACCACACTGCACCAATACCATATACCCGTCCTGTTATCACACATACATATATATATAATTAATTCCTATCTCTACACCCTAAATGTCGCTATTTAGCGTTATAAATCGCACAAGAAATAATTGCTTTCCAGACTTTGATTGTGGTTCCAAAGCACAAAAAGATATTATTCACAAAAAAGCAGATAGTTACATGCTGTGATCTAAATACAATTAGCGCAAACAGATTATACAATCACTAGGTACAGTAGAATACATACGCATGCGCTCTGAATCCAGATTCCCGGCATCAACTATGAAACCTCCGTCAACAGCAAAGAAAAGATGACTGACTAGCAGATTCAGGGAGCTTGCTTATAAACCCTTGCAGAGATAGGCAATGCAATAGAACAAGTTGGCATAATCCCATTGGTTCTTCTTCCTGGTTCTCCTGTTATGATGCATTTCATAGGTCAGTTTGTATTGTAATAGTTCAGCCTCCAACAGCTTCTTTGTGTCCGTTTTCCTGCCAAAGAACAAGTCTAAACTGGCTAATTACATTACATGAACAGAGTACATTTCAATGCCTATCTCTCTATGATTCATAATTCCCAGACGCATGTTGCGATTTCCTTGCCGATGGAACCAGAAATCTGCAAATAAACAGTGGTTCAGAATGGCACCAAACACGATCTGTTTCTCATGTACTAAACCTGAGATCAAATACAGTCGCTTTATTACATAATTAATAATGAATATAACCTTGGATATTAACCTTAATGCTGGGGAACCTTTCTATGTAAGTGTGCAATGTGTAAGTATAAGGATATTAAGAAAAGACGCTAGTTAGCGTTGTGCGACTACGTATTTGTGGAGTACACCGTGGTACATGTTTTGCAGGGTTGTTCATATTATATGTTTTAGTAAACGTATGTATTTATATAATGAGGACTTTTAACATTGTTAGATTGCGTGTGAATCACACGACGCTAAATAATAGCATCGCCTTATTTACTGATATTGTGGGATTCGCTAAAATGGCATTTTGCGGCCATTTGCAAAATGGCGTCTTGTTGCCATTCGCAAAATAGCGTTGTGTAGATTTTAATTTTAACAGATTCTGTCTCAGCCAATTATCCGGCTTCAACAATATATGCAGTATATATATACTGTGTATATATATATATATATATATATATATAAATATATATATACATACATACACAATTTTAAGGTGCGGCACTCATCCCAAAGAACCAACTCCACTCATAGTTTAAACGAACATCGTTTCAGTGCTTTTAATACACTATCTTCCATTAGTTCTTAATGGAACTAACAATTGCCAGTCAATATCAATGCAGTAATTGCATTGCTTTAGTGTTAGATGTGCTAGGCCAAGCCCTATTACACATATTATGCCCCTGTTCTTGTCATGCTGGGAGCTTGCCCAGCACTCCGGGAACTGCTGGCCAGCCACCAGTATCTCCCGACACAATGCTATGCAGAGCAGCAGTGATAGAATGACCCCTCCCCCTCTCACGGGATATTGCCGCCACAAGTGAGACAGTGCCTGAAAAGCAGGACAGTCCTGCTGAAATTGGAACAGTTAGGAGATATGCCTGCTTGGCTCGCAGCCTCCATGAGGTCTATACACTAGTAAGGGGACCCAAATTTATCAAGCTTGGAAAACTGAACATTGGTGTTAGTTCCCTATTGGAAGGAGGTCTGGGTTGCAAAGAGCTATCCATTCGCATTCCTCTACCTGTTCTGGTCCTCTCCGTGTGCATACATGAAGTCGCTTCACTGATGTGCAGTAACACTGGCATGTAAAACTCGGCCGGATAAATTTCTGCAGCTACAGTACCAATTAGCTGCAGAATCAGCAGTGTTAGGTCTCATACGGAGAGATACTTTTTAGAGCAGATATCCCTGTGACGGAGTAAAATTTTATTGGTTTGATAGTTTGGGATTCT
Source organism: Taudactylus pleione (assembly GCA_031769625.1). Classification (NCBI taxonomy): domain Eukaryota; kingdom Metazoa; phylum Chordata; class Amphibia; order Anura; family Myobatrachidae; genus Taudactylus; species Taudactylus pleione. Next base: position 1,769,778 of record JAUIMM010000915.1, read on the forward strand.
TAAATTACACAGCGCAATCACATTAATTAATAAATAGACCCCATATCACATAGTCATAGTAGTTTGTATTTATGATATGTTCAATATTTATAATGAAAAGATCTATTTGATAGTTTCTATGTTTACTGAAATTAAATATCAGAGTCCAATACTTTAATTTTTCAATGATAATGTAAAAATGGGAAAATACGTAGTTTTATCAAACAGTGAAATAAGAGGTTACAAATATTGTAGCATTTGTTCAAACACAATGATAAGATCTTTCTTCCTAAGCAGTAGTCATTATTTCATGACATAGAGGAAACATGATTTCCTTCCTCAAGATCCACCAGCATTTAAAAAGCAGTCTTAATAGACTAAGGTTTTTAAATAGTTTGATTGTAGTTTCCTGTAGTTGTTGCTTACACATACTGGGAGTTATTTTTCAACAGCACACATTACCCTCTCTAAACGTAGCCTATGTGCAAACATCCTATTAACACCCAGTAATGCCTCTTCAGCCACAAATGGACATGCGAGTGAGTTGCGAATGATACTGGTTTAACCATTCAAGCATGTGCTTAGCTCCTGAGCGTGTGCAGTGCGAAAACACCCAATATTGGCCCGCAAATCTGACATGTAGTCAACTCTGCATAAGCCCCTTTAATTCAACAGGTTAGCTAAAACAGTTATATCTCCTGGCCATAATCTTTGTATATAGGCAAAATGATTAACTGTTCAGAGATTCGGCACATGTAACAGTAAATTAAAAGTGAAGTAACACCTAAAATTGGTTAAAGGTGCAACAAAGACCATCAAACTCTACAGTAAACAGCAATCTGCATGCTGATTTGTCAATGTCCAAAGCCATTTGTGGCAAAGTAGATTTGAAGTTTGTGTCAGATTTTTGCGGAAATTGAATCTTGTGGTGTTTTACAAAGGTGTTGTAACTTCAAGATCTGCTTTCACATCACCATTCTGTGAAATGTCTGTGGTACCCTGGGAGATGGCAGCTTCTTCTCTGGCAATGATTCCACAAGCGAATCCACCTCATGATGTAGCAGAGAGGCTAGCCCCATACACACAGTAAAATGAGTTAACATGACAGCCTTGAGATATAGAATAATATAATAGTTATTTAAGTAGAAGTAAGAGGATGTGGGTCAAGGGAGGTCAAAATAATTATCACCATACAAATGACAGTCAGTGCAACACAAATGAAATGTGACAGAGACGAGACAATAGTAGTAAATAGGCAATAATTATATTTAATAGTTAAATAGGCATCAGTCAATTACTTTAAAGTAAACACAAAGGCCCTCATTCAGAGCCGTACGCTCTGAGCAGAGCGCACGCTCTGAATGAGGGCCGGCCTCCATGAAAATGGAGCGTCCTTCTGGACGCTCGTATAGCTGTGGGTCACCACCCACAGGCTATACGAGCGTGCATTTTGATGGCCGCGATGGTCGAGACCATCGCGACCATCGAAATTGCGAGCCGGAGCCTGCGGTTGAGGTTTTCAACCGCAAGCTCCGGAGTGATTTTGGCTCTATCAGAGCCAAAATCACTCCCACTGACATCACTAGTGATGTCAGTGGGCCGGCTTTTGACAGGAGGCGTTCCCGTGGGAACGCCCCCGTCAGGGAGGCATGCCCCCGGCACGCCTACCAAAGGGGGCGTGCTGCCAATCAACATTGACAGCACGCCCCCTTTGATCGGACACAACGAGCGAAGGACTTTCCTTCGCTCGTCGCGTCTGGCGCATGCGCACGACGGAGCTCCCTCCGTCGTGCGCATGCTCAGTCCAGAACATCGACCCACTTGCGAGCGGACAGCCGCTCGTGAGTGGGTCTGAATCAGGCCCAAAGTTTTTTTGTTGGAGGACTCTCTTTCTAGGTGGTCCTGTAACATGCATGTACTTGTAATCCACCAGAGGCATAGGTAACAGAAATAGCATCTTTCTTGATTCCATAGAACAATAGCTTCCACTTTCCAAAGCACAAGGATTACACTTCCACTTTAGTAGTACAGCTGTCTTCAGCACTCAATAGTATCAGTAGCTCAGTCCCAAATGCACTCTTTGGGGCAGATTCAATTTTCCACTGTGTTTACTGCACGGATAAAGCTATGGGTTTAATGGCTAAAGCTATTCAATTATTAGGCAATTTCCCTGTTTGGTAAACCATTGGCTAACAAGTGTTAACGCAGATTGCAGGTTAAGTGTTATTGAAGTCTATGGGTTACCACACATGGTAAGACCCAGAGGGTGCCTTTAACCTGGATTTTTGCTTGCAGCTCCTGAGTGTCACGAAACTAGGAAATTGTGATTGTGTACCTGAACTGGGTTGAGTGACAGAGACACCTGAACCAATGGATGGTTGAAAACTGGATGGTTTAATGTAGTTTCTACTTATACAGAAATAGAGGTAACTGTAATATATGAAGTTATAATATAGTCCACAGTGCAGAGATAATGCAACTAGTAGATACTGAATAAAGTTGTAGAACAAAAGTCTCTGAATAGTCTCTTGACTTGGAAAATGATCTGTAGGAAGAACTGTAGACTTGGAACTGAATGAACTCGAAGGATTGGAGTTAGACTTCAGACTGGAGCGATGAGGATGAGCTTGAAGAATTAAAATTAGATTCCGGACTAGAGTAATGAAGAATGAACTTGAGTATTCGAGTTGACTCCGGACTGGAGTAATATGGAATGAACTTGAATGTTGGAGTTGACTCCGGACTGGAGTAATGTGGAATGAACTTGAATATTGGAGTTGACTCCGGACTGGAGTAATGTGGAATGAACCCGAATATTGAAGTTGACTCTGGACTGGAGTAATATGGAAAGAACTTGAAACTTGGAGTTGGCTCCGGACTGGAGCAATATGGAATGAACTTGAAACTTGGAGTTGGCTCCGGACTGGAGCAATATGGAATGAACTTGAAACTTGGAGTTGGCTCCGGACTAGAGAAATATGGAATGAACTTGGAACTTGGAGTTGGCTCTGAGCTGGAGCAATATGGAATGAACTTGAAACTTGGATCTGACTCCGGACTGGAGTAAAGTGGAATGGGTAACTTGGAACTTGGATCTGACTCCGGACTAGAGTAGAGTGGAATGGGTAACTTGGAACTTGGATCTGACTCAGGACTAGAGTAGAGTGGAATGGGTAACTTGGAACTTGGATCTGGCTCCGGACTGGAGTAGAGTGGAACTTGGAACTTGGATCTGACTCTGGACTGGAGTAGAGTGGAACTTGGAAGCAGAAGTATCACACTGGGAGCTCAGGAACATACTGTAGGTCATGCAGGAGCAATGGACATTGTTGCACTGGCAACTAGCATGGGTCACAGGACAGTCTTTTATACCAGCAGCTGGATGCGGATGGGCTGAGGCAAGCTGAGCCCGCTGGTGACTCTATACATGGGCACCACCTGACCCGGACTAGGATGGCCGCGCCGATGGTCCGGAAGACCTGTGTACTAGCGTGCCATGCGGACATGGATCAGCGGCAGAGGAACTCAGACAACTCAGACAACAGCAGGGATGTTGCAGATGATTTCCTAGAGAAGGCCCAGAGTTGGGAATCATGTGGCCAGCAGACCGGTGGCTCCTCAGACCACGATGGCACAGGTGCACAGGGAGATGCAGGGGTCTCAGGCAGAGGTCACTTACACGGTTTGTGACACTGAGGCTGCGAGGAAAATAATATGTGCTTAGTCTCTTGCAAGTATTAGAATTACTCAATATTGCAAAACTCTTTCAGTAGGGACGTTTCCCTTTATCAGTTGATGGTGCTTCTGCTGTGGTCCCCAGCACTCTATCAGCAGATATTCAGTGACTCTGGCACTTGACACTACCTCAGTGTTGTTGAATGCTCAGTTTTAATTAACAGACCTGTGGCACCTCACCCCGTTCTCCAGTTCCGCTCCTCTGCATCTCCCTCACTTCACTGCACATATGTAAACCACAAATCTTTTTCTTTTGCCACTCTGTGGCTGCTCTGCAGCTCCACCTAGTGGCGGCCTCCACCATTACATTGTCCATTGCCTCTTATTAGAGCCAGAGGTATCACATCATTCTGTTTTATTGTATTATATCTCGACTGCAGACAGCTGCAATGATGATCTCCAAATTCATTCTGCTATATAGTGAGATTGGGTTAGTATTGGAAAGACTTCAATGTTTTGCAGGCAAATATCAATCACAATAAATATTATTGAATTGTTTTGAAGACTTTGCTCATCTACAGGTCTGGGCTATTTTGTGTCCTGTGCTGGCCACGCTCCCCCAGAGCATGATGTAATGCAAACGGGGCAGGGCCAGAAGCCCATGGGGTCTATTTATTAAGCCTTGGATGGAGATAAAGTGAACGGAGAAAAAGTCTAAACCAATCAGCTCCTAAATGTCATTTTTCAGACACACAGCCTGTGACATGGCAGTTAGGAGTTGATTGGTTGGGACTTTATCTCCATTCACTTTATCTCCATCTAAGGCTTAGTAAATAGTCTTCTAAAGCTCTCATCGTGGGGAGTGTGGGGGTATGTGTGTGTTAGAGGTCGCTGTGGCTGCACTGAAGCAGTAACTCTGGCTGCAGGGTTCCAGGCACCCTGCTAGCCAGATGCAGGGGCTGTGGGTGAGCAGTGGTACAACCCACAGGGCACTGTGCTCTGTGTGGTGGCACTGCTCGCACACCCCTAGTTTTGGTATGAATATGATTATGGTGAGCAAGTGTTCTGGCTCTGTTTTTACATCATTGAGCCTGATGGTAAAGAAAAATATCATGCTACACAGTGGTGTCACTATGGGAGTGCAGGCCCCACTGGTTGTCACCCTCGGAGGGGGAGACACCAAAATGCCGGCTCCTCCTGCAGCACTTGGCCCCTGTCACAGGGCAGGAGCCGGCAGTGCAGGCAAAGTCTCTGGGGACAGCCCAGCATCTCCAAGGGTGCTGGGCATGCCCCCGGAGTGACGTTATGGGGAGTTCTGTGAGGCTATGCCCCTTTATGATAGGCCACGGCCCCTTTTGGCACGTGCGGGAGGAATTACAGCACAAACCGGGTGTCACCAGAACGGTGACGCCTCTGATGCTACACACAGCAACACCAACCTCGGGGATAACCAGAACAGCTCATGTGCAGCACAAAATCCACAGCCTTCTCCAAAACATGAAGGAGCAGGGGCATACGCAGGATTCTCAGGGAGGGGTTTCCATTATACATGTCTACACACACACACATATATATATATATGTATATATATATATATATGTTTGTATATGTGGCGTAACTAGGGTATTTGGAGCCCAGGGCAAGTTAAAAACAGAGCACCCCCCCAAGTAGGTGTACGCGGCAGAGGCCCCCAGTGGTAGTCCTCCCTATGTAGTTCCCCCAGTAGTGCCCCTTATATAGTGCCCCTAGTAGTAGTCCCCCCCATGCAGTGCCCCAGTAGTGCTCCTTATATACTACGCCCAGTAGTAGTCCTCCATATGTAGTGCCACTTATATAGTGCCCCCAGAAGTAGTCCCCCCCTATGCAGTGCCCTAAGTGGTGTCCCCTATGTAGTGCCACTTATATAATGCCCCCAGAAGTAGTCCCCCCCTATGCAGTGCCCTAAGTGGTGGTCCACCCTATGCAGTGCTCCTTATATAGTGCCCCAGTAGTGCCCCCCCAGCAGTGCCAGTGCCCCCATTAGTGGTCCCCATATGCAGTGCCCCCAGTAGTGCCCCTTATTTAGTGCCCCAGTAGTGCCCGAGCCCCCAGTAGTGCCCCCAGTAGTGCCCCTTATATAGTGCCCCAATAGTGATCCCCCAGCAGTGCCAGTGCCCCAGTAGTAGTCCTCCTATGTAGTGCTCCTTATATAGTGCCCCGGTAGTAGTCCCCCTATGCAGTGCCCTTTATATAGTGCCCCCAGTAGTAGTCCCCCCTATGCAGTGCCCCTTATATAGTGCCCCAGTAGTAGTTCCCCCTATGCAGTGCCCCTTATATAGTCCCCCCAGTAGTAGTCCCCCTATGCAGTGCCCCCAGTAGTGCCCCTTATATAGTGCCCCAATAGTGATCCCCCAGCAGTGCCAGTGCCCCAGTAGTGGTCCCCCCTTGCAGTGCCCCCAGTGGTGCCCCTTATATAGTACCCCCAGTAGTGCCTCCCCCAAGCAGTGCCCCCAGTAGTGCCTTCCCCCAACAGTGCCCCTGCAGTGCCCTCAATATAGTGCCCCCCAGTAGTGCCTCCCCCCAGCAGTGTCCCTTACATATACAACGAAAAATACCCACAAAAAAAATAAAAGAAAACCCCACTTACCTGAATCCCCGCTCCTGTGCCCGCCGCGTCCATGACCCAGAAGGTGGAGCCTTCTGTCTAGCTCCCTCTGGGAGGGCTGTGAGCATGGCACACTGCCCGTCCACTGCTGATTCAGCTGCCAGCGCTTCCTCGTCAGGCGGTATGAGAGCCACCTGATGCAGAAGCGCTGACATCTGAACTGGCAGGGGCCTGGCTGGGCAGCGCCGATCGTGGGTGGCCCAGGCATGGTGCAGAGATGGAGACAAGGCTGTCTTCATCTCTGGAGAAAAAAATAATTGGTTGGTCAGTGGGGGTTGATTTCTGGGTACTTAGAAACACTCCCCCCTTGTGCTAGTGAGGAAGCTCAGCTAAGATGGTGAAGGACAGTTATGGTTGCCAGCCACTGACTGAGCCGGCTCCGTCGTGCGCATGCGCTGTGGGCCACAATCGACCCGGTTGCTAGCGCTCAGCGCTTGCGACTGGGTCTGAATCAGGCCCTCTGTACGATATGTCAGTCACTGCAATGCTCTCTGTATGATATGTCAGTCATTGCCAGGCTCTCTGTATGATGAGTGACTGACATACTGACATCATTGATGTCAGTATGTCAGTCACTCACTGCAATGCTCTCTGTACGATATGTCAGTCGCTGCAATGCTCTCTGGGCCTGATTCAGAGCCGGACGCTCTGACAGAGCGCTCGTTCTGAATCAGGGCCGGCCTTCTTGTTTTTTAGAGCAGCCTCCTGGCCGCTCGCATAGCTGTGTGTGACCACCCACAGCTATAGCGAGCGGCCAGGAAGATGGTCACAATGGTCAAGACCATCGCGACCATCGGGCTTGCGACGAAACCCTTGTGGTAGGGTCTCGTTGCCGCAAGCCCCAGAGAGATTTCGGCTCTCACTCGTGATGTCAGTGGGGCCGCCCCCAAATAGAGGCGTTCACATGGGAACGCCTCCGTTTGGGCAGCCACTCCCCTGGCCCGCCCACCAAAGGGGGCGTGCTGTCACTCAACATCGACAGCACGCCCCCTTTGGTACGAGATGTGGAGTGACCGATTGCCCGTCGCTATCCGGATCTCGCGCATGCGCACGATGGAGCCGGCTCCATTGTGCGCATGTGCATCGGGCCACCATCGACCTGCTTGCGAGTGCATAGTGTTCGCGAGCGGGTCTGAATTAGGCCCTCTGTACGATATGTCAGTCACTGTGATGCTCTCTGTTCGATATGTCAGTCGCTCGCTGCGATGCTCTTTGTACGATATGTCAGTTGCTCACTGCAATGTTCTCTTTACGACATGTCAATTACTGCGATGCTCTCTGTATGATATGTCAGTCGCTGCAATGCTCTCTGTATGATATGTCAGTCACTGCAATGCTCTCTATAATATATGTTGGTCACTGCGATGCTTTCTGCAATATATGTTGGTCACTGAGATGCTTTGTGATGGATGAGGTAGTGTAGTACAGTCAGCAATGCTCCATTGAAAAGTGTAGATAACTCAGAACCACAGAATAAATGCAGCAAACACTGGCACCTGCATGTAACGGCACCCTGCAGCCACTAGGGCTATTACAGAGCTGCCTCAGTGTCCAGGGCTCTACTTACCAGAGCTAGTGGCAGTGCAGGCAACCCTACGCCCCAGGCATGATGTAATGATGTCATGGGTGTAGCACTACCCCCCATCACTAGTCAAAGCCAATAGGCCCTTCATATATTTCTGCTCCAGGCCCATGTGGACATTAATCTGGCACTGCCCACACCTATTAGATTGTAAACTCATTTTAGTATCTTTTCCTTCCCTCATGTCATTATATGTAATTTGTATGTTTCATGTTCCCCTCAATGTATACCACTGCATAATATGTCAGGACTTTGTAAATAAAGCTGATTAATAATAATATAAATGTTATGTTTCGCAGACAGAACGTCTGGTATAGTGGTCAAGTAATAATCAGATTGTATGTAAATGCTTCAAGTATATCTAACATATTATAAATATCACATCCCATTGGTTAGTATGGAATGCATGGCTTACCTTGTTATTTATTCTGTTTGAAGGTGTGGGTCCACTTTTAATTCTGTGCAATAGTTTCTATCTTGCTCTCATACAGTATGTACAAAGGACTTTAACATAAAAATAAATGAAGTTAATGGTCTATTAATACCTTTATAAACCCTAGTGAACATGACTGCTACCAAAGTGATTTAAATTATTTTAAATTAAAGAGATTATACAGAGGATTTTAATTAAATGTATACTTGTTTGACTTTTAAATACCTAAAATTCCTTCAAAGTTCTCACTAGTATTACTATTTATGAATAAAATATTCCATGTCATCGTTTCTTACCACGCTACCTTGAACTGGATACTAGAATTTGTTTATGTTTGTCCTGTTACAGCATTTAGATAATGTTATTGAGCAAACATACTGCTGTGTCAAGACACAGACATTAATAATCATGGACATATAATAAAGCAACTGCACCTGATCTATTTTAAGTTATTGTTTAAAGATACTATAATGTACTTAATACATTTTTACTCACAAAACAATGCATTGCGCATGCTGTCAAAAATATTTAGTACATAATGGGGGGAATTCAATTAGACCCATTAATTTAATGAGTGTGGAAAAGGGTGGTAGCCTCAAGCTTTAACGCCCGGGGCTATTCAATCAGAGCCCATTTTCACCCGAGACCCTTTTCAACACCCATTAAATTAACATGTTAACGAGCGTTAACACGTTAATTGCATCTGTCATAAGTTCACAGACCTATGCATTAACAGGGTCTTAGCACCCGTTAACAGGCAATTTATCAGGGATTTCTTTTTGGGTAAATTACTGCGGCTAATTCAATTCCCCCCAATGTGGTTTTAGAGCAGAACATGTCCACTCACAAGTACTATTCTTCATTATATCCTTAATGTATTTCTGTTAGCTTCTTTATACTTTACAAACCATCCAGGGGAGGTAGTACCAGTGGGGTATCTATAATGGGTGCAGTGCGTGAGGGGCACACAGGCACCCGGGTCCAGGGGGGCCCCGCACCGCACACCCTGCACCCATATTAGTTTAAAACATACCTGTCCGTGGTCCCGTGTCGGGTGTCAGCGCTGCTCAGAACACCGGAAAATGGCTGCTGCGGCCATTTTTCCGCATGCGCAGTAGACTCCGGGCACACTCTAGTCTTCTCTTGGTCTTGCCATGATGCCTATATCCTGTATCAAAGAGCCCTGTGAAATAAGTTTGGAGAGATGTCTGAGTGCTGGCTACTAGACATGTTTTCATTTGTGTCACCTTTAAGAATGGCTTCAAGATGCATGGTCTAATGTTACAGTTTCATTTCAGGATAGGACAAAATAGGTGTCAAACCTGATTTATGACACCACTTTGACCACACAGGGGACCTCATTCAGACCCGTTCGCAAGTGCTGAGCGCTCGCAAGCGGGTTGATGTTGAGGCCCTGTGCACGCGCAGCGGCCGCACTGCGCGTGCACAAGCCCCGGAGCGAAAGAGAAATTCTCTCGCTCCGGAGCTCACTACAAAAGGGGCGGCTGTCGATGGTGATCGACAGCTTGCCCAGTTTTGTAGGCGCGGCGGGGGGTTGTTTCACAAACGGAGGCGGTCCTTAAGGAACGCATGCCTTTTGTGGGCGGCCGCACTGACATCAGCAGTGATGTCAGTGGGGAGCTTCCTGCTCGATCAGAGCAGGAAGCTCCCTGGGGCTTGCGGTTGCCGAGACCCAACCTTAGGGTCTCGTCGCAAGCCCCGGTGGTCGCGATGGTCTTGACCATCGCGATCATCAACCTGGTTGGTCGCTAAAGCTGTGGGTGGTAACCCACAGCTTAGCTAGCGACCAGGAGGCAGCACTTGAAAACACAAGCGGCCACCCTCATTCAGAGTGACCGCCTCTGAATGAGGGCCATAAGTAGTATGAGGTGCACATTTCCACTAGGAATATATTAGAACACACCTTTGGGATTTTGAAGAGCAGGTAGAAGTGTCTTGATAAATCTAGTGCCCTTCTTCTTTATTCTCCCAAGAAGGTTAGAGATATTGTGCATGCATACTCTATGCTTCATAATGTTCCCATACAGCAGGATAGGGCTGATCTGGGCAATATTGAAGCAGTGATGAGTCAGAATCCCCTATAGCATTTGAACATGTGGCAAATACAGAGGGGGGGAGGGGGGAGAGAAGCTCATCTGGCAATGCTTTAAATGTAAGTCATTTCTCCATACTCTTAAAAAATGTTTTGTTTTGCAGATGTAATTGTAGTAATGCTTTGAAAAAAAAATGTTTTTTACCCATTTGAGGTGCTAACCTTACTTTGCATGTGCTAAGTCATTCAAAAGGTCTTCCTTTGCTGGCTCTCCCTCTGTTGGTTCTTCCTCAACTTCCTCTTTCCCCCTTCCTCCACTAACTCAGGGGGTGTCCTACCACTTCCAGGGGCATATCTATAATGGGTGCAGGGTGTGTGGGGAACACGGGCCCCTGGATCCAGGGGGGCCCCCCACGGCACACCCTGCACCCATAATATTACTTACCTCTCCGGAGTCCCAGGTTGGCGCGGGGGTCCGGCGCTGTAAAACAACTGGAAAATGGCCGCACGGCCATTTTCCCGTCGTTTGCACATGCGCAGTACAGGGAAACTGGCCGCGGCGGCCATTTTCCCGGTGACCTGTGCATTTATTGTAGACTCTGGGCACACTCTAGTGACCAGAGTCTATAACTGCGGCGCTGGCACTAGACACACAAAGCCAAATCAATCAGTAATTCATTATAACACTAACAAAACTCTAAACAAATTTTCCACCACACAACTATGCACTCTCATACACCTAGCTCCTCCCAAATGAGACAAAAATGCAAAATCTATGTTTATATACAGATGCGTCCTCATATATCTAGCCTCAATACGCCACACAGTGCAACTTTCCTGGTGTGAGTGAGCCTTTAGGTCCCATGCAACTCTGCTAGTGTCGGGCGTCTTAGCGATTCAACTAGGACGTACTGTACAGGCAGATTGTACTGATTACTTTGATATGCGACACTTGTATATCTGTGTGCACTTAAAGGCACACATCCACTAAACAACAGGCAAAAGACTGCACGATTACGACATTGTAATCGTGCAGTCGTTTGTCTGTCTGTGATGTGCCTACACTGAACGAGCAGTCTTTCAGTAAAGACACATCAATTATCTGCAAACATGCTGAACCTGACGACATCGTCAGGTTGTACAGTAACGACCAGCGGGAGTGCGCATTGCTGGTGTTTAAGACATTTTTGCAAACGATTTGCAAGCGATTTGCAAATGATTTAGGAATGATTGAACGATAACGATATCGTTATCGTTCAATTGCTCAATAAAATTGCTTAGTGGATGTGTGCCTTAAGTCTGTATGTGAAGCACAAAGGAACGTGGAATGAAAAAAGCTGCGGCCGCTACATTGTAGCACTTCGTGTACAGATTCAGATACTCAGTCGCACACAGATATACAAGGGACGCATATCAAATTAATCAGCGCACTCTACTGGTGCATCCCAGTCACATTGCATTGCAACTTAGATACATTTTTGGCAAAAAATATGCAAAAAAGATGCCCGGCACTAGCAGAGTCTCATGGGACCTGGCATGCCGAGAGGGGCTTTTTGGCATGACTGCAGCAAAGATGTGTAAGGACACATCTGTAGGACTAATGAGGTAAAACATCAGCAACTTTGGATAACCAATACTACAATGGTTTCAAGTCAAAGATGCTGTAGATTCTATTGAGGCCTCTGATAGTGATCGGAGGCTAAGGAAGCCTCTGATCACTTCAGAGGCCAGCGTTCCCAGTAATGCAGTGCGCGGGTGACGTCATGACATCACCCATGACCTGGGGAACCTGCGCGGCCGCGTCTGCTGGATCAATTTAGATCCAGTCAGCATGGCAGCGGGAGAGACAGCCCGGATGGCAGCGTGCAAAGTCAGGTAAGTGAGGGGGGGAGGGAGAGAGGATTGGGGAGGCCACAACTACAGGAGAGGCCACAACTACAGCGGGCACTACTAAAAGGGGCACAGCTATGGGGGGAACTACTAAAAGGGGAACAACTACAAAGGGCACTGCTAGAAGGGGCACAACTACCAAGGGCACTACTAGAATGGGCACAACTACAGGGGGCACTACTATAAGGGGCACAACTACAGGGGGCACAACTACAGGGGACACTACTAAAAGGGGCACAACTACAGGGGGCACTACTAAAAGAGGAACTACTAGAAGGGGCACAACTACAGGGAGCACTACTAAAAGGGGCACAACTACAGGGGGCACTACTTTAATGGGCACAATTACAGGGGGCCCTGCATAAAGGGCACTACTACAGGGGACATTGCATAAGGGGCACTATTGCAGGGGGCATTGTATAAGGGGCACTAGTATAGGGGGCATTGCATATGGGGCACAACTACAGGGGGCACTACTTTAATGGGCACAACTACAGGGAGCCCTGCATAATGGGCACTATTACAGGGGCATTGCATAAGGGGCACTATTACAGGGGGCATTGCATAAGGGGCACTGTATAAGGGGCACTAACTTGATACACGCAGTTTACACTTTATAAACTATTTTCACAATAATCCGGTTCTACACGGACATAAAAACTGTGCAACCTGTCTTGAGCTGAGGTGACAGACTAGCAGGAACAGAGAGGAGGGTTGGTGAAGTAGATCTTTCAGGGTGGGGTGTAATGGGCATTACTGTTTGGCATAATGTGTATTTGGCATTACTGTGTGCACAATGTGCTATTAGGGGCATTACTGTGTGGCATAATGTGTAAGGCTCACTTTTACACAAAAAAATTCCTTTCCTTGAGCTGTTAGGTGTCCTCTAAAGGACCAGAGAATAAAGCTGCAAAATATTATTCTAGTATTATGGGCAGATGGTTATATTCTCACATTTATTTTTTTATGGCTCACATTTTGGGGGTTTTAAACAAGATTTTTTTTTTTTAATTATTCAATGCAAGACAATACTTTTAATAGAAAACTTAATGTAAAGAGAAAAATATACCCTGTTTTAGACAACAGCACATGTCCTATTCTCCAGCAAATGATGAAAAGTTATAGTTAATTAAATCTACAACTACACGCATTAAAGGCATGCTATATGTGAGCTGAAAGGGCCTCACCAGTTCCTAGTGAATGGATGTGCTGAATGTAGGTTCCACCCACACATTTACTACTTGCAGGGCAGTAGCTAGGGTAGTGCGGCCGATGCCATCGCACAGGGCACCACAGGTCAGGGGGCGCTGTTTGGGCCTGTAAAATTTCTGTTTATTATCATTCTCACTTGTAGCTTCCTCTTATGTCATCCCCAGCATCTCCTGGCCTCTCCTATCTCTTCCCTGGCCCTTCCCCATGAAGCCATAGCCCTTTTTTGGGTGCATCATGTCCCTTTGAAAAATGAGGGGGGCGCCAATGTTCTTTCTGGCACAGGGCACCAAAAAGTCTAGTTACGGCTCTGACTACTTGATATTGCGCATAGGTATTTGATCCACCTTAGTGCTTACACAATACCCACTGCTCCAAGGGTGCGGGGAAGAGCCCCGGGCTTCAGACCAAGCCTGGGGTTTCGGGAGAAGGGGACCCATTTTTTGGGGGGTCCCCACCTCCCCTGATATCCCCGGTTTGGCCTGACCTGCTTGGGGTGAGAATGCTTTGGCCATGGAGACCTGGTAATAGGGTCTCCTGGCTGTGGCATTACACCCTGGTCGGTTTTGGTCCGGTGCTGGTTTTAAATATAAGGGGACCCCTGGGCAATTTGTCCTCCCTATATTTAAAACCAGCACTGGCCCTGCAGCCAGGTGCTGGTTCTTAAATTACAGTGAAACCATACCCGTTTTGCTCCCTGTAATTTTAGGAACCAGGACTGGCTGACCAGTCCGGGGCTGGTTAGGCTTTTGGGGGAGACCCCACGTCAATTTTTAAAATATAATTAACCCTAAAAACACACTAATAATTAGTAAACATACTAGGGGTGAGAGGGTTCGGATTTCTGAAATCCGAACCCCCCCGAGCCCCCCCGATCCGAGGCCGATCCGAGTCAGGCTGGACTTTTCCCGCCTGACTCGGATCTGAAATCGAGGCAAAACGTCATCATCCCACCTTCCGAGTCTCGCGGGTTTTGGAACCTATATAAGGTACCCGCGTCGGCGCCATTTTCTCACTCGGCTGTGGACAGTGAAGAGGGAGGGTGGGAGTTAGGGCTGGCTGGGCTGTGTAGTGTAGTGTAGTGTAGTGCAGAGTAGTGTTGTGCTGTGCTGTGCTGCGCTGTGCTGCTGTTGTCCACTACTTCAAAGTCCATAGGGGCTGGCTGTGTTGTGCTGTGCTGCTGTTGTTAATAGGGGCTGTGCCCACTACTTCAAAGTCCATAGGGGCTGGCTGGACTGTGTTGTGCAGTCAGTTCTCCATAGGGGCTGTGTCCACTTCAAAGTCCTGTGCAGTGTCCCAGTCCTAAAGGGGTGCTGTAGTGTTGTCCAGGGGGTGCTCTGTCCATCAGGGGTGCTCCCCCCAAGTGCTAAAAAAATAATATTTTTAGTGTGTTTGTGAATTGTGTGTGCAGTAGCCGCACGTGCATCAACAAAGTAGTGCCAAGCGTGCGCCTGTGTCATAAGTAAAGGGCCAGCAGACTTGACCATTAAAGGGTGCTGTAACCCCCAAAGTACACTCCAGTCCAAACAAAAAAAAAATTATTTTCTGTGTTTGTGAATTGTGTGCGCAGTAGCCGCACGTGCATCAACAAAGTAGTGCCAAGCGTGCGCCTGTGTCATAAGTAAAGGGCCGGCTGGCTTGACCGTTAAAGGGTGCTGTAACCCCCAAAGTACACTCCAGTCCAAACCAAAAAAAAAATATTTTCTGTGTTTGTGAATTGTGTGCGCAGTAGCCGCACGTGCATCAACAAAGTAGTGCCAAGCGTGCGCCTGTGTCATAAGTAAAGGGCCGGCTGGCTTGACCGTTAAAGGGTGCTGTAACCCCCAAAGTACACTCCAGTCCAAACCAAAAAAAAAATATTTTCTGTGTTTGTGAATTGTGTGCGCAGTAGCCGCACGTGCATCAACAAAGTAGTGCCAAGCGTGCGCCTGTGTCATAAGTAAAGGGCCGGCTGGCTTGACCGTTAAAGGGTGCTGTAACCCCCAAAGTACACTCCAGTCCAAACCAAAAAAATATATATTTTCTGTGTTTGTGAATTGTGTGCGCAGTAGCCGCACGTGCATCAACAAAGTAGTGCCAAGCGTGCGCCTGTGTCATAAGTAAAGGGCCGGCTGGCTTGACCGTTAAAGGGTGCTGTAACCCCCAAAGTACACTCCAGTCCAAACCAAAAAAAAAATTATTTTCTGTGTTTGTGAATTGTGTGCGCAGTAGCCGCACGTGCATCAACAAAGTAGTGCCAAGCGTGCGCCTGTGTCATAAGTAAAGGGCCAGCTGGCTTGACCGTTAAAGGGTGCTGTAACACCCAAAGTACACTCCAAACAAAAATTTTTTTTTTCTGTGTTTGTGAATTGTGTGCGCAGTAGCCGCACGTGCATCAACAAAGTAGTGCCAAGCGTGCGCCTGTGTCATAAGTAAAGGGCCGGCTGGCTTGACCATTAAAGGGTGCTGTAACCCCCAAAAGTACACTCCAGTCCAAACCAAAAAAATATATATTTTCTGTGTTTGTGAATTGTGTGCGCAGTAGCCGCACGTGCATCAACAAAGTAGTGCCAAGCGTGCGCCTGTGTCATAAGTAAAGGGCCGGCTGGCTTGACCGTTAAAGGGTGCTGTAACCCCCAAAGTACACTCCAGTCCAAACCAAAAAAAAAATGATTTACTGTGTTTGTGAATTGTGTGCGCAGTAGCCGCACGTGCATCAACAAAGTAGTGCCAAGCGTGCGCCTGTGTCATAAGTAAAGGGCCGGCTGGCTTGACCGTTAAAGGGTGCTGTAACCCCCAAAAGTACACTCCAGTCCAAACCAAAAAAATATATATTTTCTGTGTTTGTGAATTGTGTGCGCAGTAGCCGCACGTGCATCAACAAAGTAGTGCCAAGCGTGCGCCTGTGTCATAAGTAAAGGGCCGGCTGGCTTGACCGTTAAAGGGTGCTGTAACCCCCAAAGTACACTCCAGTCCAAACCAAAAAAAAAATTATTTACTGTGTTTGTGAAATGTGTGCGCAGTAGCCTCACGTGCATCAACAAAGTAGTGCCAAGCGTGCGCCTGTGTCATAAGTAAAGGGCCGGCTGGCTTGACTGTTAAAGGGTGCTGTAACCCCCAAAGTACACTCCAGTCCAAACCAAAAAAATATATATTTTCTGTGTTTGTGAATTGTGTGCGCAGTAGCCGCACGTGCATCAACAAAGTAGTGCCAAGCGTGCGCCTGTGTCATAAGTAAAGAGCCGGCTGGCTTGACTGTTAAAGGGTGCTGTAACCCCCAATGTACACTCCAGTCCAAACCAAAAAAATAATTATTTTCTGTGTTTGTGAATTGTGTGCGCAGTAGCCGCACGTGCATCAACAAAGTAGTGCCAAGCGTGCGCCTGTGTCATAAGTAAAGGGCCGGATGGCTTGACTGTTAAAGGGTGCTGTAACCCCCAAAGTACACTCCAGTCCAAACCAAAAAAAATTTTTTTTTCTGTGTTTGTGAATTGTGTGCGCAGTAGCCGCACGTGCATCAATAAAGTAGTGCCAAGCGTGCGCCTGTGTCATAAGTAAAGGGCTGGCTGGCTTGACCGTTAAAGGGTGCTGTAACCCCCAAAGTACACTCCAGTCCAAACCAAAAAAATATATATTTTCTGTGTTTGTGAATTGTGTGCGCAGTAGCCGCACGTGCATCAACAAAGTAGTGCCAAGCGTGCGCCTGTGTCATAAGTAAAGGGCCGGCTGGCTTGACCGTTAAAGGGTGCTGTAACCCCCAAAGTACACTCCAGTCCAAACCAAAAAAATATATATTTTCTGTGTTTGTGAATTGTGTGCACTGTGGCTGCACGTGCATCAACAAAGGAGCAGCGCCAAGCGTGCGCCTGTGTCCCATAAGTAAAGAGCCAGCTGGCACATTTCTTAAAGGGTGGTGTAACCCAGAAAGTGCACTACTCTCCAGCAAAAATAAAAAAATATTTTCTGTGTTTGTGTGCGCTTTAGCCACACGTATATATCAATATAACATAAATGGAGGACCAAACTTTCTCCGATAAAAATAAAATAGGGAAAGATCAAGAACCACTTCCTCCTAGTGCTGTTGCTGCTGCTGGGAGTTGTTCATCATCCCAGAGAGGAAGTAGGAACATCACTTCTTTTACTAAACAATTGACCCTCCAACAGTCCCTAGCGATGAGGATGAAGTACGACAGCAGTCATCCTGAAGCAAAACGTATAACTGAGGCCTTGACTGCTATGTTGGTGTTAGACGTGCGTCCGGTATCCGCCATTAGTGCAGTGGGATTTAGACAATTGATGGAGGTAGTGTGTCCCCGGTTCCAAATCCTGTCTAGATTCCACCTGCATCCTCAAAGCAGCAGTGACAAGCGTGCGTCTGTCTGTTAAAGGGTGGTGACACCCTCAAAGTGTGCTACACAAACAATAAAAATATTCTTCTTTTTTTTTTGTCTTTGTGAATTGTGTGGGCTGTAGCTGCACCTGCATCCTTAAAGCAGAAGCGACAAGCGTGCGTCTGTCTGTTAAAGGGTGGTGACACCCTCAAAGTGTGCTACACAAACAATAAAAATATTGTTCTTTTTTTTTCTGTCTTTGTGAAATGTGTGGGCTGTAGCCGCACCTGCATCCTTAAAGCAGCAGCGACAAGCGTGCGTCTGTCTGTTAAAGGGTGGTGACACCCTCAAAGTGTGCTACACAAACAATAAAAATATTGTTCTTTTTTTTTCTGTCTTTGTGAATTGTGTGGGCTGTAGCCGCACTTGCATCCTCAAAGCAGCAGCGACAAGCATGCGTCTGTCTGTTAAAGGGTGGTGACACCCTCAAAGTGTGCTACACAAACAATAAAAATATTGTTCTTTTTTTTTCTGTCTTTGTGAAATGTGTGGGCTGTAGCCGCACTTGCATCCTCAAAGCAGCAGCGACAAGCGTGCGTCTGTCTGTTAAAGGGTGGTGACACCCTCAAAGTGTGCTACACAAACAATAAAAATATTGTTCTTTTTTTTTCTGTCTTTGTGAATTGTGTGGGCTGTAGCCGCACTTGCATCCTCAAAGCAGCAGCGACAAGTGTGCGTCTGTCTGTTAAAGGGTGGTGACACCCTCAAAGTGCGCTACACAAACAATAAAAATATTGTTCTTTTTTTTTCTGTCTTTGTGAATTGTGTGGGCTGTAGCCGCACTTGCATCCTCAAAGCAGCAGCAACAAGCGTGCGTCTGTCTGTTAAAGGGTGGTGTAACTCTCAAAGTGCTCCAAAAAATAAAAAACTATTTTTTTAATGTGTTTGTGACTTGTGTGCGATGTAGCCGCACTTGCATCCTCAAAGCAGCAGCGACAAGCGTGCGTCTGTCTGTTAAAGGGTGGTGACACCCTCAAAGTGTGCTACACAAACAATAAAAATATTCTTCTTTTTTTTTCTGTCTTTGTGAATTGTGTGGGCTGTAGCTGCACTTGCATCCTCAAAGCAGCAGCGACAAGCGTGCGTCTGTCTGTTAAAGGGTGGTGACACCCTCAAAGTGTGCTACACAAACAATACAAATATTCTTCTTCTTTTTTCTGTCTTTGTGAATTGTGTGGGCTGTAGCCGCACTTGCATCCTCAAAGCAGCAGCGACAAGCGTGCGTCTGTCTGTTAAAGGATTACATCGGTGACAGCATCCAAGTAGGCATGTCAGACAGTCCGTACCTGTACTGGCAGGAAAAAGAAGCAATTTGGAGGTCCCTGTACAAACTGGCTCTATTTTACCTGAGTTGCCCCCCCTCCAGTGTGTACTCCGAAAGAGTGTTTAGTGCAGCCGGGAACCTTGTCAGCGAAAGGCGTAGGAGGTTGCTTCCACAAAATGTGGAGAAGATGATGTTCATAAATTGAATTATCAACTCTTCCAGGGAGACCAGCCTCCAGAACGTACAGAGGGACCTGTGGTTGTGGATTCCAGCGGGGACGAATTAATACTCTGTGAGGATGAGGATGTACACAACACTGAAGAGGGTGAGGAATCGGTGGATGAGGAGGATGAGGACGACATCTTGCCTCCGTAGAGCCAGTTTGTGCAGGGACAGATTAATTGCCAGCTTGTTTTGTGGGGGCCCAAACGAACCAATCATTTCAGCCACAGTCGTGTGGCAGACCCTGGCGCTGAAATGTTTGGTTTGTTAAAGTGTGCATGTCCTGTTTATACAACATAAGGGTGGGTGGGAGGGCCCAAGGACAATTCCATCTTGCACCTCTTTTTTTTCTTTGCATTATGTATAGTTTGGGGCCTAGTTTTTCAAACTGCCATCCTGTCTGCCACTGCAGTGCCACTCCTAGATGGACCACGTGTTTGTGCCGTCCACTCGTATCTCTTAGCATAGTCATCCAGCTACCTCGATGCAACCTTTTGGACATAAAAACACTATTGTGAGGTGTGAGGTGTTCAGAATAGACTGGAAATGAGTGGAAATTAAGGTTATTGAGGTTAATAATAGCATAGGAGCAGAAAAACCCACAAATTCTGTGATTTTAGCTGTTTTTATGCTTTTTTTCTAAAAAATACAGATCCAAAACACAAAACCCAGAACCCAAAACACGGAAGGGTGGTTTTGGCAAAACCAATCCAGATCCAAAACACGAAGAGAGATCCAGATCCAAAACCAAAACACAAAACACGAAAAGTGGCCGGTGCACACCCCTAAAACATACACAAATCTCACTGATTTGTGTATGTTCGATGGCAACTCGCAGATCAGGCGGTGGTGCATTTGAAACTTCTATTGACTCCCCGAGTTGGCTGTAAAAACGGACTAATATAACAAAACGAATAATGGTGAATTCCCGATTTAGGCAGAAATGAATGAAAAGTACTTCCAATTTTAGCCAATGGTGAATTCATTTCTAGTGAAAAAAACAGCCGAATTTGCAGCATTAACTCACCTGATTTCAACCCCAACAGATGAACAAATCACCTGACTTTAATGATAGTAAATTCCCGACTTGCAAAAAAGTTATATTTTCACCCGAGATAGCAATCTCAGATCAACGCGAATCTTAGTATGTTTACCCCTTAGTGTAGACCGTTTGCAAAACTATGGGCCAAATGTAATAGGGTGACAGTTTAGAAAATGTGAGAGTTTTCTCACACTTTTTAACTCAGTCCGAGAACAAAGCACAGAGCAAACTCATATGTTTCTCAAAAAACTCTCATGGTTTAAACTCTCATCCAGATGTTTTCCCATTTTGAAGATAAAACTGGACAAATATGAGAGTTTACTGCTAAACTCTCACTATTTTTAAACTCTCACTCTATTACATTTGGACCTATGTCTCTGCATCAAATAAAGTCAATAATGTGAATCTCTATTTGCACTCTTGTACCATTATGTATTTCATGTGTCCCTGAGGGTATAAACTGTATGCAGCTCAGCTCACAGTAAAACTGTAGCTTTTGTTTCAGAAGTACATAGAACATGAATTAGGCTGAAACCAAAAATGTTAGGAGCAGTTATTTGAGAACAGACAAAGGCAAGTCACTAGTTGTTGTTCTTGCTAATGAAATACAGAATGTTGTCGCTATTACTTGCCCTTTCACTTCTTTTCTGCACGTGCACATTCCTATATAATATGTTACAGACGCAGCCTGCCAGTGCTCTCAGTAATAATAGGGTACAGAGATGCCATGTGTCAGCAGGGCATTCGTCCTACAGTATATCTTTTCATATGTTTTTGCTAGGGTTTCTTATAGCAACTGTATGGAGTCATGTTGTTTAAAATTAATGAATTAATTAATTAATTCAAATAATATGATTGCTCGATATTAATGCTTTATATATTCCCTGGGACGTATAAATAAAGGCAGTTGCTGCAACACCCACATTCTTTTACTGTTTGCTTATTGGGTTATGAATTATTTTAGGACAGATCCTGTATGCACTTGTGGTGCTTTTGTTGGTAAATGTGATGGCGGCCACTCTTCCTCTACTGCTAGAGACAGTTGGGCCAATTCTCAATTGGGAGCAGTGCAAAAAAATAAGAAGCAAGTAACTTTCTATCTGGGACAAACCTTGTAGCAATGCTAACAGTGCCAATGCATTTTTTTTTACTGGCAGGGTACATACTGGCTGCTTTTGTATGTAGCCCACAAATACTGAATGCTTTATTTTACACTGCTATTTAGATGTCAGTTTGGACCCTCCCCACTTACATGTAAATCTCTCTGCACATTTTAAATTTGCCCCACCTGTAGTGCAACATGGGACCTCATTCAGAGCCGCTCGCAAGCTCTGTGCGCTCGCAAGCGGCCTGATCATTTATGAACGCGCATGCCCACGCTTCATTCTGCACGTGCGCGAACTACTCTGTGCAATCGCAGCCCGCTCGCTCGCCCCAGCAAAGATAGCCCAGTGAAATGAGTGACAGGAGAGGCCATTTGTGGGTGGTAACAGGGGCAGGACACTAATAACTAGAGATGAGCGGGTTCGGATCAAAGAGATCCGAACCCACCCGAATTTGGGGGATCCGGGGCATTCCGAGCGCAGCTCGGATCTCCCTGCCTGCCCCGGATCCCTGACCCGAGGCAAAACCTTGCGACTCCTGTCAAGTGGCGAGGTTTTGTTTTCAGCGGGCTTAACGCTGATTGACTGAGAGAACCGTCTGTGACAGCTGCCGAAACTCCCACACTGAGGACACCACCAGCACCCCTGCACTGCCGACACAGTCAGCAAACCTGCACTGAGGACACCGCTGGCACCCCCGCTCTGCCAATACCACCAGCACCCTGCATTGAGAACACCTCTGCACTGCCGACACAGTCAGCAAACCTGCAATGAGGACATTGCTGGCTCCCCCGCACTGCCGCCACGGCCAGCAAACCTGCACTAAAGACACCTCTGGCACCCCCGCACTGCCGACACATCCAGCAAACCTGCACTAAAGACACCGCTGGCACCCCCGCACTGCCGACACAGCCAGCAAACCTGCACTAAGACATCGCTGGCACCCCTGCACTGCCGACACAGCCAGCAAATCTGCACTAAAGACACCGCTGGCACCCCCGCACTGCCGACATCACCAGTACCCTTCACTGAGGACACTGCCAGCACCGCAGCACTGCCATTCCATGTACTGAGGAGGACACCGTCAGCAACCCCGCTCTGCCAACAATGCTGTCACAGTAAGTGCACTATTGGTGTATCCAAACCACACTGTATAACCCACTGTATCCGTGTTGGAAATTAGAAACTGAACTGCCACATGTTAGTGCCGCCCACTGTATCACTTAGCTTAGGGCCTGATTCAGAGCTGGACGCTCTGACCAGAGCGCTCGCTCTGAATCAGGGCCCTCCTCCATTAAAATGGTGCGTCCTCCTGGACGCTCGTATAGATGTGGGTGACCACCCACAGAATATACGAGCGTCAAAAAAGATGGTCGCGATGGTCTTGACCATTGCGACCATCGGACTTGCGACGGAAACCCTGCGGTAGGGTTTCCCAGCCACAAGTCCTGGAGTGATTTTGGCTCTATCAGAGCCAAAATCACTCCCACTGACATCACTAGTGATGTCAGTGGGGCCGGCTTCAGACGGTAGGCGGTCCCATGGGAACGCCTCCATCTGGCAGGCACGCCCCCGGCACGCCCACCAAAGGGGGCGTGCTGTCAGTCACCATCGACAGCACGCCCCCTTTAGTGCGAGACCCGGAGCGACAGCTTGGCTGTCGCAGTCCGGGTCTCGCGCATGTGCACGACGGAGCTCCCTCCGTCGTGCGCATGCGCAGTGGGGAACATCGACCCACTTGCGAGCGTACTGCTGCTTGCGAGTGGGTCTGAATGACCCCCTTAGTCAGCCAGCTGGCTGGATGCAACCTTTTGGCCTTAACTAAATGAAGCAAATAATATTGTGAGGTGGTCAAAATGTATTGGAAATTACTGGAAATAAATGTTATTGAGGTTAATTATACTGTAGGAACAAAAATATGCCCATTTTATGTGATTTTAACTGTCTTTATGATTTTTTAAGAAAAAATAAAGATCCAAAACCAAAACACGAAAACAAAACACGGAGGTGAGGTTTTGGCAAAACCAATCCAGATCCCAAACCAGGGTAGATCCAGATCCAAAATCAGGGTAGATCCAGATCCAAAACCAAAACCAAAACACCGGGGTCGGCACACATCTTTACGGGGGTGTGAGGTGCGAATGCTGGCGTGCCTCGGTATTTCAACGCCGTTTTGAAGGCATGCATAATTAACAGGCAGCGTCACAGTACACATCACATGCCTGTTTTTTACAGTGCTTGCGGCAGGGTAAGGCAACCACAAGCGCTGCGATCGCAACCGATGGTGCTCGATGTACCAATGTTTTAATACACTTCCTAGAGATGACGTGCTCTAGTGGGCGTCTCTACATACGCTAATGGTTGTCTGCATGCACAGAGCGATCGCTCACACAGCCAAAGTGGGTGTGCTTATGTCTTGGCGAGCGATCGCTTCCCATGCAGTCACTTTGACAAATTTGCATACGCTGGATGCGAGCGATCGCATCAAGCGAGCGGCACTGAATGAGGTCCATGGTAAAACCATGGTCCTTGTTATTTTTGCTTTACTCCCAACTCAGAATCAGCACACCTGACAGATTTATCTGCAGATGACGGTTGTTCATACACACTGAATAACCATCATCTGTCATCTGGCTGTATGTCCCGCCCCCCTCCCCGCGCCGTACACACTTGTTGATGTACAGATATATCATTAATCGACTGTGCAGCACAGCCGACGTGATATACTGTATCTGTGAACGACGTCGCTCACAGACATATCGTTGGTACACGCTGGCCAACGGGCACCTGATATTTTGGCCGATCAGTCGATCTGCCAATATATCTGCCAGTGTGTACCCAGCATTAGTGTTGGCAACCCCAAAGCAATGAGAAGTGACACCCCTAATTAAGACCAAAATAACTGCATACTTTTAAAGGAACTATATTTTCGGAGACGTGAGAATATCTGCTGTGTTCCACCTTCTTAAATCCTGGAGATATTGAAATTTTGTGGGTATATCTGGAGGATTTCCTGCAACACACAAATCTCTTTTAGGAGCCTATTTATTTATTTAATGTCAGTTTATAGAGGATTTCTGCATTGTTTAGTATGAGGACTATTTAACAAGAGGGTACCTCAGCAGTTATCAGTCCCCAGGGGGGAATCGGTATGATTTACCGATTGGGATGCTGGGCGTCGGGCTCCCGGCGTATGTCTAATGACAGGTGTCGGCATGTCGACGCCTGTCTTTAGACCCTTGGCGGAATATGACAGTCGGGAAGCCAGCTGTCGGGATTAGGTCCGCCGGCTTCCCGACTGCATACTCCCGGGGAAGATGCACTAAGCCTTTTAGAGTGATAAAGTGGAGAGAGATAAATTACCAACCAATCAGCTCATAACTGTCAGTTTACAGGCTGCGTTTTAAAAATAACAGTTAGGAGCTGATTGGTTGGCAATTTATCTCTCTCCACTTTTTCACTCTCCAAAGCTTAGTGCAACTCCCCGCCCTTCTTTATTTAGCAAAACCATCCATAGGATCCCTCTCCAGTGATCACCACTCATGATTGCCCAAACCCAGAATTAAATTTTAAATTGCTGAGATATGTGGCGGTAAGGAATGTTAAGTTTTGGTGCTTGCCCAAAATGTCTGTTTAATAGGCCCTTTAGTATAATTTCATAAACTTCTCTTCCTTGTTCCATTTTCTGTCTTTCCTTTCTACATCATTCCTATAGTACCTTTATTTATCTCTTAGTCAATTCTGTATTCTATCCTAGGGGCCTATTCATCAATACTAAAAATTTGATGGAGGTAATTAGGTTTAGAACTTGCATGGAGTTCTACCTAATTACCGGAGGAATTCATCATTCCTCCTCTCCATAGGTATTTTTTCCGAAAAGCTGTCATTTTTGCGATGACAGCTTTTCGGGAAATAGATACTTTCCCTGCCTGCTCCAACTTACCCCAGCTGTTATCAGTGCTGCACATGCGGGAAAAATTCACAAAAGCGGCGCATGCGCAGCTGCAGTAATTCTGAGTCCCCCCCAACCCCCCTCCTCACCTCCACTAAACTCCCTGCCCCCACCTACCTGGCCCCCGCAGCCGCTGCTGGCTCCGTCTGCTGTTCTGATGCTGTGTTCTTCCAGCAGAACACAGTAAAGTTTAGAAAAAAACAAAAAACTTTTTTTTTTCTAAACTTTACTGTGCTCTGCTGGGAGAACACAGTCTGTAGCAGCAGCCGGAGCTGGAGCAGGGACAAGGGAGCGCCGGTGGTATCCGAGGAGAACCCGCCCGGCTGAGAGCAGGTAATTGTAACCTGCTACACGCCACCTTAGAGTGGCGAATAGTAACACCATCAAATTCTGAAAATACATAATTTTCGGAATTTGATGAATAGCCCAATTTCTACATCCCCATACTAATGTATGGAGTGTGGAAATGAACGCAGGCAGATATCAGTGATATCTCCTGTGTTAAGTGTCTTCATGAATACTAAAAAAAAGGTAATCAAGGAAAATGTCCTTAACACCGTTATTTTTGTGTTGATGAATAGGCCCCCTACTCTCTTATGTGTTTATCCCCCACTGCTCCCTATTTTGTCTTTCTGTGCTACTCCTTTATCAACACTCTTTGCCAACAGTGTTTTCTTGCTCTCCTTTTGGCTTAATCACTCCTCCCTATTTATGCCTGTATTTCCTTCTCTCTACTTCTCTCTCTGCTTCTCTGCAGACTGGCAACTCTTTTCCGTTAGTGCAACTCACTGCCAGCCACCAATGGTCCCACTCCCTAGCTGAATATGGCCCCAGCCTTTCTCTCATTGGTTGTAAGACCCATGGGAGGATCAGTGGGGAGATGTATTAAACCTTGGAGAGAGATAAAGTGGAGAGAGATAAAGTACCAACCAATCAGCTTCTAACTGTCATTTTACAGACTGTAGGGTTGATGTATTATAGCGGCACGGATCGTGCCGCTATAACTCTTATTGTTTATAAACATCTCATCTGCCGAAGTGAGCGAGTGAAACTACCCCCTCCGGCGATCCTAGCCTGAGTACACTGCACATCAGCCTAGGGCTGATGCGCTGTGTCTCAACTCCCACTGGGCATGCGCGGGGTCTCGCAAACATCTCGAAATCCTGTGTGCAGCCCCCAGAGCCAGCAGGCGCCGCAGCAAGGACAGTGCTGACCCTGGTGTGGTGATAGCACAATGACAGCTGCAGCTGTCGGAACGGTCAGTGCCACTGACTGTTCATACATTACCCAGCTTATCGGCGCTGCTATCGACAAGATATCGCCCCTGTCATTTACCGCCCAATAATACATGGAGAAGAAGTGGTGTCAGCGCTCATCATGGGTGTTGATACCCAGGGGCCCAGGCGACAGGGGGCGTGGCCTCATCACAGGAGATGTGACCACGCCCCCTTAGAAAAAAAGAGAAAATAATTTTTGCAGTGCTGGGGAAGGGGTTGCTCTGTGCCCCTCAGCCCGGCGCAGAGCCAATGGGGTGCGCGATCAGCGTGATCGCTCCTCCCATAGGCATAGTAGACTGCTCCGGCTGCTGCTTTAGCAGCCGTGAGCAGTCTCCCAGTGCAGCCCATCACACAGCCCAGCACACAGCAGCGTGTGCTGGGCTGCTCTGATGTAAGAGGGAGGGGGAGCGGTGCCGGACCTGGGCCCCTCCAGCAAGCCTGGGCCCGGGTAATTAGTACCCGCTCCCCCCCTCTTGGCGACCCTGCTGATACCACTTCTTCCCCATATCGGCAGATAATTCATCTACCCCTATGGAAGATGCACTAAGTCTTGGAGAGTGATAAAGTGCCGAGTGATAATGTACTAACCAGTCGGCTCTTAACTGTCAGGTTACAGGCTGTGTTTGAAAAAAATTGACAAGAGCTGATTGGTTGGTACTTTTATCTTTCTCCACTTATCTCTCTCCAAGGTTTGATACATCTCCCCCATGTCTGCTCGTCAAATACATGCAGCAGCCATTAGTTTTCTATTTCTCTCATTACAGCCATTTTAGGCTGGATACACACTGGAACAATATCGGCACAATATGTCGTTTCCAGGCAAATTGGAAAGACATATACCGTGCGGAACACACAATATGCCCAATTGCGCGCTCCCGTAGGTCGTATACATCATCTTCTGATGCAGCGTGGTCAATCAAACCATATCGTGTACGACCCCATGCTTCTAGATGTGGCCAGGTAACGGGGTCTGGAACATCGATGTGTGACAAAAACAATTAACAATCCTGATTCCATTTATAATTTTAATATATTGTCCTATAAAATATGTTTTTAGAAATTGGATGCTAGGTCTTGCAAGCAATTGCTGCAAAGATGAGTTTATTCTTCAGCATTGACCAATATCCCTCACCTACACAGGTCTATCTGTCATTCTGTGCAAAATTTGCTCACAAGTTTTTGAGCCAGTCAATAAACAATTTACATCTGCAGAATTCAAGTTATTTATGGATAATCATCATATCACCACACGTGTTGAAATGGTCCGATGGAGGTCAAGTTTCCAACTGCTGAAGACTTTTTTTATAACCACAGCTAGCATATTTTCTGTGACCACAGCACCTATCACTGTGACTTAAACAGGAGGCAGTCATGCAGCGTGATTGATGGATAGGCTGTTATGTCCTGAGTGGCTGATTTGACTTTCAAATAGAGAAGTAAAACATGAATCCCAGCTGTATATAACAATTCAGTGCATCATTACTGGACCTGGCCAAATGAGGGACACAGTTTACTACTTTGCATCTCTCCAGAATATATATTAATGATTCTTCACATCTTCTGTCCATCAAAAGGGAATGGATGTTGTGCACTAGTAAAGTAAATAATAGGCCACACTGCATCACAATGTTTCTTTGTGTCTGCCTGAGCATCCCAGAGTTACTCCTCATTATAGCTGTACTGTAACTAGAAACAATTTTTGGGCCTATTCATCATCGATAAATGGCCCAGGAACCATGTGGAAACTCTAGTTTCCGCATATTTTAGTTACTGGATTATTCATCATCAGGGGTCCCATATGGACCACCTGAGTTTGCTTCCGAGACCATTTTTAGACAGTGCTTGTTTTTGGATCCCCACTCCTTCCTATGGGAAGGAGTTTCGGGGATGCGAAGAGGGATCCAAGCAGATCCCTCCGCCGCCTTCTCACTACCTCCCCGGTGGCTGGGCGCATGCGTAACCTCGGGTCATGCATGCATAGCAGCGCTGACGGGGAGGAGGTAGGTAATGCAGCTA
Source organism: Taudactylus pleione (assembly GCA_031769625.1). Lineage (NCBI taxonomy): Eukaryota > Metazoa > Chordata > Amphibia > Anura > Myobatrachidae > Taudactylus > Taudactylus pleione. Next base: position 1,798,489 of record JAUIMM010000915.1, read on the forward strand.
CTTCTGTAGTTGCGATACTAACCGAGGGGACAGCTGCTCTGAAAATGATGATGAATTTCTCACCGTGTCAAGTTTCCCCCGCTGCGAGTTGGATACTTAAGTAACCTTCACAGCGTGACCATTACTTAATCATTGGTGGCTATAAGGCCTCCGATGATGAATAGGCCCCTATGGGGCCTATTCATCAACACTAAATTAACGTTTTTAAGGCCATTTTCCTTAAATAACGTTATTTTAGTATTCATGAAGCCACTTTGCACAGGAGATATCACTGATATCTCCTTGCTGAGTCCCCCTGCGTTAATTTCCACACTCCTCATACATTAGTATGGGGATGTGAAAATTATGGTATTCATCAAATTCCCAAAATTATGAATTTTCGGTATTTGATGAAACTTACCTGCTTCCAGCTAGACAGGTCCCCCGGCGTCTTCCTCCAGCGGTCTGGTGCGTCCTCTGGCTCCGGAGGCTGATCGGACACTGTGTTTTCCCAGCAGAACACAATAAAGATTAGAAAAAAAAAAAACTTTTTTTTTTTTCTAATCTGTACTGTGGTCTGCTGGGAGACCATGTGACAGACCTGCAGGATGGAGCCGGAACCTGCTGCGCGGACAGGTAAGTGCTGAAGGGGGGGAGGTGAGCGGGGGGAAGGGGGCAGGTGAGCGGAGGGGGGGGACACAAACTTACCGCATGTGTAGGCAGTGCTGCGCATGCGCTGGGTTAACGAATTTAACAGCGCATGCGCAGCACTGTTTCCAGCTGTTAGTGTAGATAGGGATAACTATCTATTTCCTGAAAAGCTGTCATTGCAAAAATGACAGCTTTTCGGAATAGATAGTTATAGGGAGGAGGAATGATGAATTCCTGATGAATTCATGCGAGTTCTAAACCTAATTACCTCCAGGGAAAGTTTAGTAATGATGAATAGGCCTCTATATCTTAAGACATTTCACAATTATATCCCCCCCAAAATTTCCCACTTCAAGAAATAAAGACAGAGGAGAGCTAAATTTAAACTATACCTTGTGTGGAATGCTATGTGTGTGGTATCCCACTACTCTAAGGTATCAATTCATTGGTTTGCCATCGCTGCTCAGGCTTCTGCAATCATATTGAACTATCATGCTCATCTAGGGCACATGGACAGCCTAAAGAGACAGTTACAGAGAGGACAGTTTGTGACTGTCACAGTGGAGGCAGAGCTGGACATGGAGGTGCTGGGTAATCTGCACATCAAGGTGAGAGGGAGAACGACAGCTTCTGGACTTAGCAGTGGAATTACACAAAACCGCTGAGATTAAGAAAAAAGGAGAGATCAGTGAACTGAGGCCCTCATTCAGAGCCGCTCGTAAGCGGTCGTACACTCGTAGTCATCCGATGTTGTTAAACCACGTATGCGTCGGTGTAACAGTGCGCATGTGCGTACGGCTGTTTGCGATCATTTTTCCAGTCGTTCGTCGAATAGCGAACAGGAAGTGACATGTCAAATGTGATTGACAGAACTGTCCGTTTTGGGGCGGTGACGGGGGTGGAGATGGGAAAACGCAGGCGTGTCGAGGCGTTTTTTGGGCGTACATAAATTATCTGATGCGAACGGCAAATGTGAACGGAACAAGGGTTACGTCACTGTCTGATCCACTTTCCATTCAAACTGCTCGCTCAGCTTGTGGTCTGGTATTCTCTACCGCAATGACGATGGTCTCTTCGTTCTTCCCGTGGCTCATCGATGGTTTCCCGATTGATCAATTGAGGCCTCAAAAACAATCAGTTTTGAATTGCAAAAAGGCTTGTAAGGTGTTTAGCAAATAGCCTTTTTTTAGTTGCAAAAAACCGTACGCAGGTGAACTACTCAGCTGATAATTTCTGGGTTAGACAATCAATTAGCTTACAAATTTATTTTACATTTGCGTGTTTTTTCCAAATTGGTTTTTTTATTTTTTTTTCAGGCAACAATATTGTACGCAAGTTGGTTGTTTTTCTTCATTTTTTAGGGGCCAAGAAAACAATCGTCCTTTTGTTTTTTGCTAAGTGTTAATTCAAACTCATAAATTGTTTTTAACCCTTGGTTTATTTTTCCCTCAACAATGTTTAGATTTCCGTTTGTTTGTAATGTTGTTTGCGGGATTACCTTTTAACCAGTTTTTGAATAAATTAACAATAGAATTGTGCAGATTTTCAACATTATTTTTTTTATTTTTTTGTTTATTTCTAAACAAATTTTGGGGAAATAAAAAAAACTTGATAACGTAAAAACAAATACCAAATGATTTTAAAAACACACAAACAAAATAAGTGGCATTTGAAATCCACAAACAAACAGAATTAATAAAAAATTCACAAGAAAGGAGAGGGAGCTTTTGGGCATTAAGGAATATGGGGCAAAGGATTGTGGGAAAATTAGCAAGTGCTGTCATCGCCTTTTGGCCCGTTTGGCCGGGGTAGGGAGGGAGCCTGAACAGGTCTGGGATGTCCTTCTGCTGGCCTGCCAGAGGCAGATGTTGTGGCCTCTGGACTAGGCATAGGGCTAGGCACATTTCGAGGGATGGCTGTTGTTGTGCCAGAGGTGGAGGGTCCTGATGTTCCGGCAGGAAGGGAGGCCGGCTCCAACATGTGCTGGCGAACGAGCTGCTCCAGGGCATTTGCTATTCGCACGTTGGCCCCAGTATTTTCCGCCAGGGCCTTAGCAGTGGTCACGTTGGCTGCAGCACTTTGCTCCAGGGCGTCCTCCACCCGTAGCAGATTGGCGTCCATCCTCAGCAGAATCTCGGTCTGCTGATCCGTTTTAATATTGAGATCAGTGAGGAGGCCCACTACCTGCGAGGGGGAATGCCCTGGACTGTCTGCCACAGGGTCCACAGCCGGATCTACTGCTTCCTCCCATGCAGAGCCAGCAGAAATTCAGCGGCCAAAGCTCCCCTCTTGAGCAGACTCATCCGCTTGTGTCTCTGTGAGAAAAAAGAGAAAAGAGTAACATTATAATCTAGATATTGTCCCAAACACATTTCTGAGTTGTTAACATTACAACATTTACCTGGGGCAACATGAGGAGCCGCAAAGTCTGGCATGTCGGTATCCATGTTCGAGACGCCAAACACCTCCTCATCCTGCACACACCCCTGGGCCAGCTCCTCCAAATCTGTGAGCTCCAGTGACACAGGGGTCACACCCCTGCATGCCTAGCCCTATCAGCCAGTTTTTGCTTAAGACGATATTTGAAGTCGCTCCATCTGTGGGGTAAAAAGTTGGCATTATTCCTGCAGTATTTGGACCTGTAAACACTTTTTACTAAAATGTAGTTTTTACGTACTGGCGTTTGACCTCCTGGGTTGAACGTTCACAATCACCCACCCTATTGACACCACTGGCTATGTCATCCCACATTTTCCATTTCTGGCTTGCACCCATATTCCTTGGTGCCTGTGGCAGGTTGTCATTGCACATTTGCACCAAAACCTCCATCTCCTTTCTTGTGAATTGTGGCTGCCATTTTTTTTTTAGTTTAGTAGGTCTACTAGGCCCAGCAGCCTCTTCCATGGCATCCTCCACTCCTTTTTTAAAAAAGATTGTAAAAATTAGAATGTCAAACGTTACCCAAATTATTGTTAAACATAAACCTTTAGTCCCAAAAAGACAAATACTTACCTGGCGCCTCTTGGCCAGTGCTTTGCTGCTCTGTAGTCAGGTCTCACTACAGCAGACCGATTGGGGTTTTCAGTGACGTTTTTATACATGCGTCAGCATTATTCGGCCGCATCATTGATTGTGCGCTCCTATTGTCCGTCCTTAATTTGAGCGGGAAAATAAAGACTATTTATGGCTTGGTGTGACTCGAGTCGAGGTGGCGGGTTATGAATGTTGGAGGTTTGGCGTAGGAGTTGATTGTTGGCGGTATTTGGAGTTTGAGGCAGTTTTCTACACTTATGATCGTTTTGTTTGTTTTCTTACTTATTTAATTTCCGTTTGCTTTTTTTTTATTGTTTAGCTTGTTTTTTGGAGTTTTTGAGTAAGTCTTTTTAAAAACCACCGTAAAAAATAATAGTAAATAGTTTACAAATGTTAGTACTTATTATTAATTTTTATCTTTTTACAGTTATTTTGGCATTGCCCCATTGAAGTTTTTGTACTTTGGGATATTTGTCTGTTTTTGGTAAGTGTTTTTAGTTTCATGAAGTTACAATTTCGATGTGTTGGTCTTCGCATATGTTTCGCTAAGTAATCTTGTTTTTTTTCTTGGACCAATCATGTCTTACCACTAAATATAGCGTACTCTTTTGCGAAATAATGTTTGAGTTGTTTTTAATTTAAAATGAACGTACTATTTAGCGCACTAATGTCTCCTTATTTAACTGTATAAATTGCGTACTATTTAGCGCACTAATGTCTCCTTATGTAAGTGTCAAAAATGCGTACTGTTTAGTGCACTAATGTCTCCTTATGTAAGTGTCAAAAATGCGTACTATTTTGCGCACTAATGTCTCCTTATGTAACTGTCAAAAAAAGCGTACTATTTAGCGCACTAATGTCTCCTTATTTAGCTGTATAAATTGCGTACTATTTAGCGCACTAATGTCTCCTTATTTTACTGTAAAAAATGCGTACTATTTAGCGCACTAATGTGTTTTGTTTTTTTCATTGTAAAATCATGTTTTACCACTAAATGTAGCATGCGATTTTCCGAACTAATGTGTGCTCTCTTCTCTATTTTTTACCCAAAAGAAATGTGTTTACAATCCAAGTTTTTTTTTAAAAAAATTAAAAATATTTTCTACTTTAGAAATGTAGGTTGTTCTACTCATGACAAGACCCCGGCCTGTAAGCATCTTTGGATTTCTTAGAAAAGATAAGTATATTTTTCTTTACTCATTTGTCTAAAACAATATCTACCTGGCTTACCATTTCAGGTTGATGTTGGTCATATTATATTGGCCATGGTTCCAGAACCCGACCAACCTCAACTTCGTCCCAGGCATAGGCCTCATAGGCGTGCAAGGCCCCAGATATATAGAACACATGTCACCCTTTTTGGGAATGCCAGTTGATGAGGTATTAAGACGATACCGTCTTCCTTCCCAAATCATCCTAGACACTCTCTCATTAATAGAGAGTGATCTTGAACGGCAAATTGACAGTCCTACAGCAATACCACCATTTACGCAATTAATGTCAGTGTTACATTTCTGTGCCTCAGGATCCTTTCAAACCACTGTGGGAATAGTTGCCGGAATCTCCCAATCCTCCTGTTCAAGGATCCTGAGGGCAGTGATGGAGGCCATTTTTAAACACCTCCATCATTTTATTACAATGCCATTGGATATGGGTTCCCTTAGTGTGGCGAAGGCCAATTTTTACCAAATAGCTGGCTTCCCACACATCACAGGGGTTGTGGATGGCACTCACATACCACAATTATTTTTGAACTGCAAACACTTTCATTCACTGAATCTAATGGTGGTATGTGATGCCTCCCTCCAGATCCTGTCCCTGAATGCCAAATTCCCCGGAAGTGCACATGATTCCTTCGTCATCCGGCAATCAGGGATTTGGCACAAATTAGACAACCTACAAGCTAGTGATGTGTGGCTTCTGGGTAAGTTGACACCTTCTGTTGCAACCAATGCAAAGCTTGTTACACAATGGTCCTTATGTTTGTTTTTGTTTTTTCACAGGAGACAGTGGTTACCCTTGCACGCCCTGGCTGCTCACTCCTTATTTGGCTCCCACACCAGGGCCACAAAGTGAGTATAATTCCACACTTACAGCCACCAGGCAGGTGGTGGAGCACTGTATCGGCCTTTTAAAAGGCCGATTCAGATGCCTCCACCGCTCTGGTGGCGAGCTCATGTATATGCTGGATATGGTTTCGAAAACTGTGGTCCTGTGTGGGATATTTCACAACATCGCCATAAGGAGTGGTGACCCAATGCAGCCAGAGGATGCCTTGCCTGAGGATGGCCCCCCCGAGGTTGGTCGGAGGTCAGTATGTGGGGGGGCCATACGCGATGATATGGTGGCCTGATTTTTTAGGTAATTATTGTTAAAAATTTTGTTAATTGACACAATGTAGACATGTAAGATTTTAATTGCCAATTTTAATTTTTTTTTTTGTCTTTTATTTCATAAAATTACCCGAAAAAACGATGCCTACTACCTGATCCTAAAAATTGACTTCATGTGGCCACAAGGGATACAAATTGTAAAGTATTTTACCATGCATTGTGGCAAAAAACAAACACCAAAGGTATTATGGTGAATCAGTATGTTTTCTAATCTAGGCCTAAGCAGATTTGATTTAATATTTACATTACCCACCAAAAAAAAAAAAAAAATTGCTGGTAATTCTACAAACCTATTGGTATTGTTAGGTGTTTAATGTGCCAGCTTAAATACTTACTTGAGCTTTCTACAATCTAATTTACATTACTTCCAAAAACATGCTCCAATAGTCGACTTATGTAAGGTTAAACAATCTAATATTTACAGACAAGGAATGAGACTTTAATAAATAAAAATATATTTTATTTTTTTTAACATTTTTATGGTGAAAAAACAAAAAAATTTGTGGTGCAGGAGCGCCAACATGTGATCCAGGACCACAAGCATGCCTACAACATGGCCCCTCAACCTGTGCAAGCCATCCTGCATTTCTTGCATCCGCCTCTGGTCCTCTGTGGGTTAAAAAATGTGTGGATTACTAAACTGACACCTTAATTTATATGTTACCAAACAACTTACAAATCAGACTATACTTTAAAAAAAGAGAAACAAATACAAAAAAAAAACAAAGTAATGGCAAACGCAAAGATTGTATAAATAAAAACTTAAAAAATTACACATAAAAATACCAAAAAAAAAAGGGAGAAGTACGCCAAAAAACTACATTTGTTGGTTCAGTAAACAAGAAAGACACAAGTATGAGTGTTTGGACATGTGTGATATGTGTAAGGGGAAAACATCCTAGACATTGTTTGGCAAAGATATATATCCAAAACATTAGAAATACTTAACAAATTGGAAATGCACAGGCAAAAGGACAACATCACCCAAAAACCAAAAAATGCAAAAAGCAACCATAGTTTAAAAGGGAAACATACCGGTCAGAATGATGACTGGTCCTGGAGCCCCGACATCGTCCTCCTCTGAGGTGGGCCAGTGCTGGTCGGATGGAGGAGGGGTGATTTGGCTTGGTGTGGAGGGGGAGGAAAAGAGAGGGGTGGGTGGAGGGGAGGGTGATGAAAAGAGAGGGGGGGTGGAGGGGAGGGTGAATTTTGAGGGATGGGAATATTATGAGAGGGAGGGGCATCACGGTCTGGCCGGTCTGGGTTGGAGGGGGAATTTGGGGAAGGTTGGGGAGAGGAGGTTTGGGTGGGAGTGGGGGATAGGGGACGAGGCCCCTAAATGATGGATCAAAATTTTTAATATTAATTTTTATTTTGGTTTTTTAAAAAATTAACCCAAAAATTGTTTTTATTTAAACAAAAGCGCTATACGGAAAACAGGCACACGCAGGTATGTCCTAAATAAAGAAACAGGGCTAGATGGAAAACAGGCACACGCAGGTATGCTTACATTTAAAATGTTTAAAAATACACTTTCTTTCGCTAATTTGCTGATGCAAATTGGCCAAAAGGCGTGGGGATCTGCGGTGGAGATCGGACCAGAGCCTTTCGAGCTGGCTGATATTGCGGCGGTAGCCCAAGTTACGCAGGCAATGATTTTTTCAAAACAGTTTTAATAAAGGTCTCAGAAAAAATTTGATTGGCTAATGTACTTTGAAAATTAACAGAAAGCATTGTATTGGTTATTGTATGAGTCATGTGACCTACACCCTCACAAATATAATGTGAGTTATGATAGGCTTGATGCAGTGACATGCGTAAGCTAATTTAAATATTAATAAAGATGAAAAATCTGCATATAAACTAGGGGTGTGCACCGGCCACTTTTCGTGTTTTGTGTTTTGGTTTTGGATCTGGATCTTTCTTCGTGTTTTGGATCTGGATTGGTTTTGCCAAAACCACCCTTCCGTGTTTTGGGTTCTGGGTTTTGTGTTTTGGATCTGTATTTTTTTGAAAAAAAGCATAAAAACAGCTAAAATCACAGAATTTGTAGGTTTTTCTGCTCCTATGCTATTATTAACCTCAATAACCTTAATTTCCACTCATTTCCAGTCTATTCTGAACACCTCACACCTCACAATAGTGTTTTTATGTCCAAAAGGTTGCACCGAGGTAGCTGGATGACTATGCTAAGCGACACGAGTGGGCGGCACAAACACGTGACCCATCTAGGAGTGACACTGCAGTGGCAGACAGGATGGCAGTTAGAAAAACTAGGCCCCAAACTGTACATAATGCAAAGAAAAAAAGAGGTGCAAGATGGAATTGTCCTTGGGCCCTCCCACCCACCCTTATGTTGTATAAACAGGACATGCACACTTTAACAAATCAATCATTTCAGCGCCAGGGTCTGCCACACAACTGTGGCTGAAATGATTGGTTCGTTTGGGCCCCCACAAAACAAGCTGGCAATTAATGTGTCCCTGCACAAACTGGCTCTACGGAGGCAAGATGTCATCCTCATCCTCCTCATCCACCGATTCCTCACCCTCTTCAGTGTGTACATCCTCATCCTCACAAAGTATTAACTCGTCCCCACTTGAATCCACCACCACAGGTCCCTCTGTACGTTCTGGAGGCTGGTCTCCCTGGAAGAGCTGATAATTCATTTTGATGAACATCATCTTCTCCACATTCTGTGGAAGCAACCTCCTACGCCTTTCGCTGACAAGGTTCCCGGCTGCACTAAACACTCTTTCGGAGTACACACTGGAGGGGGGGCAACTCAGGTAAAATAGAGCCAGTTTGTACAGGGGCCTCCAAATTGCCTCTTTTTCCTGCCAGTACAGGTATGGACTGTCTGACATGCCTACTTGGATGCTGTCACCGATGTAATCCTCCACCATTCTGTCAATGGTGACAGTATCATATGCAGTGACAGTAGACATGTCAGAAATTGTTGCCAGGTCCTTCAGTCCGGACCAGATGTCCAAACTTGGTCCTGCCTGCCCTGCATCACCGCCAGCGGGTTGCTTAGGATACCTAAGTTTTTTCCTGGCAGCCCCAGTTGCGGGAGAAAATGAAGAAGGAGCCGTTGACGTGTCACGTTCCGCTTCAGCTGACAGTGTGTTCACCAGCAGGTCTTTGCACCTCTGCAGGCTTGTGTCGGCCGGAAAGAGAGACACCACATAGGCTTTAAACCTAGGATCGAGCACGGTGGCCAAAATGTAGTGGTCTGATTTCAACAGATTGACCACCCTGGAATCCTGGCAAAGCGAATGAAGGGCTTCATCCACAAGTCCCACATGCCGAGCGGAATCGCTCCGTCTTAGCTCCTCCTTCACTTTCTCCAGCTGCTTCTGCAAAAGCCTGATGAGGGGAATGACCTGACTCAAGCTGGCAGTGTCTGAACTGACTTCACGTGTGGCAAGTTCGAAGGGCTGAAGAACCTTGCACAACACGGAAATCATTCTCCACTGCGCTTGAGTCAGGTGCATACCCCCTCCTTTGCCTATGTCATAGGTGGATGTATAGGCTTGTATGGCCTTTTGCTGCTCCTCCATCCTCTGAAGCATATAGAGGGTTGAGTTCCACCGCGTCACAACCTCTTGCTTCAGGTGATGGCGGGGCAGGTTCAAGAGTGTTTGCTGGCGCTCCAGTCTTCGGCACGCAGTCGCTGAATGGCGAAAGTGGCCAGAAATTTTTCGGGCCACCCAAAGCGTCTCCTGCACGCCCCTGTCGCTTTTCAGAAAATTCTGCACCACCAAGTTTATTGTGTGAGCAAAACATGGGACGTGCTGGAATTTGCCCAGATGTAATGCCCGCACAATATTGGTGGCGTTGTCAGATATCACAAATCCCCAGGAGAGTCTAAGTGGGGTAAGCCACTGGGCGATGATTTCCCTCAGTTTCTCTAAGAGGTTGTCGGCGGTGTGCCTCTTACTGAAACCGGTGATACACAGCGTAGCCTGCCTTGTAACGAGCTGGCGTTTCTGAGATGCTGCTACTGGTGACGCTGCTGCTGTTGCTGCGTAAGGTGATACATCTACCCAGTGGGCTGTCACAGTCATATAGTCCTTAGTCTGCCCTGTTCCACTTGTCCACATGTCCGTGGTTAAGTGGACATTGTGTACAACGGCATTTTTCAGGACACTGAGGACACTTTTTCTGACGTTTCTGTACAGTCTCGGTATCGCCTGCCTAGTGAAGTGGAATCTAGACGGGATTTGGAACCGGGGACACACTACCTCCATCAATTGTCTAAATCCCACTGCACTAATGGCGGATACCGGACGCACGTCTAACACCAACATAGCAGTCAAGGCCTCAGTTATACGTTTTGCTTCAGGATGACTGCTGTCGTACTTCATCCTCCTCGCTAAGGACTGTTGGAGGGTCAATTGTTTAGTAAAAGTAGTGGTGTTCCTACTTCCTCTCTGGGATGATGAACGACTCCCAGCAGCAGCAGCAACAGCAGCAGCGGCAGCAGTAGGCGTAGCAATGCAGGATCCTCCGGAGGAATCCCGGATAGGAGAGTCAGTCATGCCAGTGATATGGCCTGCAGGACTACTTCCGATCCTGACTAAGGAGGAAATTGACGAGGAGGGAGTTGACGGTGTGGTTTGCAGGCGCTTGGATACAACAGGACAACGGGATTTAGGTGTCCCTGGACTGCTTACGGTCTGAGCCAAAGTTTCTGAACTTGACAGTAACTTTTTATGAACGCGCTGCAGGTGCCGTATAAGGGAGGATGTTCCTAGGTGGTTGACGTCCCTACCCCTACTTATTTCACCTTTACATATGGTACATATGGCAAGACAGTTGTTGTCCGGATTTGGATAGAAATATTGCCAGACCAAAGAGGTGGAATGTTTGGTCTTCTGCCCAGGCATGACCGTGATGGGCTTTTTCATCCCACGGACAACAACTGTCTCCCCCGGAGCCTGATTTAAACAAACCACATCACCATCAGAATCCTCCTCGCCAACTTCCTCCTCAGCGCCAGCTACACCAGTATCCTCATCCTGTTGTACTTCAACAGTGACATCTTCAATTTGCATATCAGCAAGTGGACTGTGGGTGCTCCTTTCAGCACTTGCAGGGGGCGTGCAAATGGTGGAAAGAGCCACCTCTTCCCGTCCAGTGCTGGGAAGGTCAGGCATCGCAACCACCACCACACTTGGACTCTCCTTGGGGATTTGTGATATCTTCTTAGAAAGCACAGTTCTTCGCTGTGCTTTTGCCAGCTTAACTCTTTTGATTTTTTTAGTGGGAGGAGTGCTTCCATCGTCATGTGAAGCTGAACCACTAGTCATGAACATACTAGGGATCGACCTTAGCCGTTCCTTGCCACTCCGTGTCGTAAATGGCATATTGGCAAGTTTACGTTTCTCTTCAGCTGATTTAAATGTCTTTTTCAAGGTCATTTTCCTGAACTTTGCCATTTGGGATTGTATGTGCCCTCTACTATGACATTGGGCATCGGCCTTGGCAGACGACGTTGATGGCATGTTATCGTCTATGTCATGACTAGTGGCAGCAGCTTCAGCACTAGGAGGAAGTGGTTCTTGATCTTTCTCTATTTTATTTTTATCGGAGAAAGTTTGGTCCTCCATTTATGTTATATCGATTTGATATATACGTGCGGCTAAACACAGAAAATAATTTTTTTTTTGGTTTGGACTGGAGTGTACTTTGTGGGTTACAGCACCCTTTAACGGTCAAGCCAGCCGGCCCTTTACTTATGACACAGGCGCACTCTTGGCACTACTTTGTTGATGCACGTGCGGCTACTGCGCACACAATTCACAAACACAGAAAATAATTTTTTTTTGGTTTGGACTGGAGTGTACTTTGGGGGTTACAGCACCCTTTAACGGTCAAGCCAGCCGGCCCTTTACTTATGACACAGGCGCACGCTTGGCACTACTTTGTTGATGCACGTGCGGCTACTGCGCACACAATTCACAAACACAGAAAATAATTTTTTTTTTGGTTTGGACTGGAGTGTACTTTCGGGGGTTACAGCACCCTTAACGGTCAAGCCAGCCGGCCCTTTACTTATGACACAGGCGCACGCTTGGCACTACTTTGTTGATGCACGTGCGGCTACTGCGCACACAATTCACAAACACAGAAAATAATTTTTTTTTGGGTTTGGACTGGAGTGTACTTTCGGGGGTTACAGCACCCTTAACGGTCAAGCCAGCCGGCCCTTTACTTATGACACAGGCGCACGTTTGGCACTACTTTGTTGATGCACGTGCGGCTACTGCGCACACAATTCACAAACACAGAAAATAATTTTTTTTTTGGTTTGGACTGGAGTGTACTTTCGGGGGTTACAGCACCCTTAACGGTCAAGCCAGCCGGCCCTTTACTTATGACACAGGCGCACGCTTGGCACTACTTTGTTGATGCACGTGCGGCTACTGCGCACACAATTCACAAACACAGAAAATAATTTTTTTTTAGGTTTGGACTGGAGTGTACTTTCAGGGGTTACAGCACCCTTAACGGTCAAGCCAGCCGGCCCTTTACTTATGACACAGGCGCACGCTTGGCACTACTTTGTTGATGCACGTGCGGCTACTGCGCACACAATTCACAAACACAGAAAATAATTTTTTTTTGGTTTGGACTGGAGTGTACTTTCGGGGGTTACAGCACCCTTTAACGGTCAAGCCAGCTGGCCCTTTACTTATGACACAGGCGCACGCTTGGCACTACTTTGTTGATGCACATGCGGCTACTGCGCACACAATTCACAAACACAGAAAATAATTTTTTTTTAGGTTTGGACTGGAGTGTACTTTCGGGGGTTACAGCACCCTTAACGGTCAAGCCAGCCGGCCCTTTACTTATGACACAGGCGCACGCTTGGCACTACTTTGTTGATGCACATGCGGCTACTGCGCACACAATTCACAAACACAGAAAATAATTTTTTTTTAGGTTTGGACTGGAGTGTACTTTCGGGGGTTACAGCACCCTTAACGGTCAAGCCAGCCGGCCCTTTACTTATGACACAGGCGCACGCTTGGCACTACTTTGTTGATGCACGTGCGGCTACTGCGCACACAATTCACAAACACAGAAAATAATTTTTTTTTGGTTTGGACTGGAGTGTACTTTCGGGGGTTACAGCACCCTTTAACGGTCAAGCCAGCCGGCCCTTTACTTATGACACAGGCGCACGCTTGGCACTACTTTGTTGATGCACGTGCGGCTACTGCGCACACAATTCACAAACACAGAAAATATATTATTTTTTTGGTTTGGACTGGAGTGTTCTTTCGGGGGTTACAGCACCCTTAACGGTCAAGCCAGCCAGCCCTTTACTTATGACACAGGCGCACGCTTGGCACTACTTTGTTGATGCACGTGCGGCTACTGCGCACACAATTCACAAACACAGAAAATAATTTTTTTTTAGGTTTGGACTGGAGTGTACTTTCAGGGGTTACAGCACCCTTAACGGTCAAGCCAGCCGGCCCTTTACTTATGACACAGGCGCACGCTTGGCACTACTTTGTTGATGCACGTGCGGCTACTGCGCACACAATTCACAAACACAGAAAATAATTTTTTTTTGGTTTGGACTGGAGTGTACTTTCGGGGGTTACAGCACCCTTTAACGGTCAAGCCAGCTGGCCCTTTACTTATGACACAGGCGCACGCTTGGCACTACTTTGTTGATGCACATGCGGCTACTGCGCACACAATTCACAAACACAGAAAATAATTTTTTTTTAGGTTTGGACTGGAGTGTACTTTCGGGGGTTACAGCACCCTTAACGGTCAAGCCAGCCGGCCCTTTACTTATGACACAGGCGCACGCTTGGCACTACTTTGTTGATGCACGTGCGGCTACTGCGCACACAATTCACAAACACAGAAAATAATTTTTTTTTGGTTTGGACTGGAGTGTACTTTCGGGGGTTACAGCACCCTTTAACGGTCAAGCCAGCCGGCCCTTTACTTATGACACAGGCGCACGCTTGGCACTACTTTGTTGATGCACGTGCGGCTACTGCGCACACAATTCACAAACACAGAAAATATATTATTTTTTTAGCACTTGGGGGGAGCACCCCTGATGGACAGAGCACCCCCTGGACAACACTACAGCACCCCTTTAGGACTGGGACACTGCACAGGACTTTGGAGTGGACACAGCCCCTATGGAGAACTGACTGCACAACACAGTCCAGCCAGCCCCTATGGACTTTGAAGTAGTGGACACAGCCCCTATTAACAACAGCAGCACAGCACAACACAGCCAGCCCCTATGGACTTTGAAGTAGTGGACAACAGCAGCACTACACTACACTACACTACACAGCACTAACTCCCACCCTCCCTCTTCACTGTCCACAGCCGAGTGAGAAAATGGCGCCGACGCGGGTACCTTATATAGGATCCAAAACCCGCGAGACTCGGAAGGCGGGATGATGACGTTTTGCCTCGATGTCAGATCCGAGTCAGGCGGGAAAAGTCGAGCCTGACTCGGATCGGACTCGGATCGGGGGGGCTCGGGGGGGTTCGGATTTCAGAAATCCGAACCCGCTCACCCCTAATATAAACTAGCGCAAAACAATAGTAGCATTCAAACAAACTTTAAAATTTGTTAAACCATCCCCTTGGGACAAACGTACGTATTCTGCGGAAGGAATGACACACACGAACAAGAATAAAGTTTATTGACAGTGAAAAAAAGAAAAGATTGCAAAGATGGGAATACCAATTAAGCTAATGAATATAGTGATTGCTATTAATCGATTCAAGTATGTTGGCAGAATGAAAGCAGGCAATCAAAAAATGACAGGCCCACTTCCGGATTTGACTTGTGCGAGCGTTCCCTGCAACCAAAGAGGAGACGGACGGTCACTATTTAGAACGTTCGCTAGCTAGAGGAGGGGTTGGGAGACTATGGGGCGGAAGATTAGCTGCGAGCGAACATACGAGCGAGCGCTTGAATTTAAATTTTTTCGCTCGTACGCCGAACGAACGGCCACTTGCGTCCGGCTCTGAATCAGGCCCTGAGAAAGGAGTTTGAGGAAATAGCATGAAGCTAAATCAAATCGGACTGCAAGCAACCCTGCATCCAGAGTCACACTTACTGCAGGGAGCCAGCAGTTGTTATTATATCTGACATTACCCAAGTACAGACAGAGAGCTGATTTATTAGTGACACTCAGCACTAGGTGAGAACGTTCCTATTATTACACCAGATTGTGGAATAAATACAGGCTTGCCTACCCTCCCGATTTGGTCGGGAGCCTCCCGAATATCGGGTGCCGCTCCCGACCCCCCGGAAAGGCAGGCAAGCCTCCCGGCTGCCGCCTGCCCCCCGCACAACTACTTGAAACCCCCGCAGCGGGGATGCCCGATGACGCGATTCGCGCTGAATCGCGTCATCGTGGCTCCGCCCCCCGCTTCACAATGCCTTTATTTTTTGGCATCGTGAAGAGGGGGCGGGGCCACGATGACGCGTTTGTGTGGACAGGCCCTGGCCCCGCCCCCAAAACGTCATCATAGCCGGCCACGCCTCCCCCTCTATGCTTGCATTCAGCTCCCTCCCGGAAGGAGGGAGCTGAATATCGGCAAGTATGAATAAATATTGTTGTTAGATTACATCTAAACTGTTCTGCATCTCTCTGTGTCTGGGAAATCTTGCCCCTCTACTGGGGTGTGGCATTAGTGAGGAGCCATTACTGAAAGAAGACCCCCACCAAGGTAACTCTGATCTGTAAGCGCACCACACAATTATCACACTTACTACTACGGGGTATCAAATGTGCCCTTTCACCAAACTATTATTTGCATCTATTTGAGACCTCCACTGTCTACTGGCACTCCCATACCTGCAGCCTCTCCTGAGGGTAAATTTACTAAAGTGAGAATTTTTAGATGTGGAGATGCTGCCCATAGCAACCAATCAGATTCTACCTAGTGTATTCTAGAAGGTGCTAGGTGAATGTTAAGTAGAATCTGTTTGGTTGCTATGGGCAACATCTCCACTTCTAAAAACTCTCACGTTAGTAAATATACCCCCTGGAGCCTAATCACCTGTGTCAATAAACCACCGGAAATGGTGCTTTGTGCACTGTCAGGCTCCTTCCTATGACATAGCTACTACTACCTATTTTATTATACTCTTAAGCTGGGTACACACTGAGATGATGTCCGCACGATATGTCGTTTCCGGCCGATTGCGACATCGGCCGTGCTGCATGTCCAACCGGGCGATGTCGCAAGTGGCCCCGTTGCAGGTAATGAAGGATGGAAAGAGATATCGTTTCATTGTTCATTACCTCATTCTCAGTGTGTGCCCAGCTTTATACACATTGCAATCTATCATTTTCTGTGTAACAGATGTGGAATCAATATTGTGGCTGTTGTCATCTTAAAAGCAGTTTCATAACTAAAAACATGTATGTTTGTGATGGGACACTGGCTGTTGCAGGATAAAAATGCAGGGTGTGTGGTGGAGACATGAGTAGCTGTAACTGATATACAGTAAACAAATAAAACAAATACATATTATTATTAGGGGTGTGCACCGGCCACTTTTCGTGTTTTGTGTTTTGGTTTTGGATCTGGATCTTTCTTCGTGTTTTGGATCTGGATTGGTTTTGCCAAAACCACCCTTCCGTGTTTTGGGTTCTGGGTTTTGTGTTTTGGATCTGTATTTTTTTGAAAAAAAGCATAAAAACAGCTAAAATCACAGAATTTGTAGGTTTTTCTGCTCCTATGCTATTATTAACCTCATTAACCTTAATTTCCACTCATTTCCAGTCTATTCTGAACACCTCACACCTCACAATAGTGTTTTTATTAGGGGTGTGCACCGGACACTTTTCGTGTTTTGTGTTTTGGTTTTGGATCTGGATCTTTCTTCGTGTTTTGGATCTGGATTGGTTTTGCCAAAACCACCCTTCCGTGTTTTGGGTTCTGGGTTTTGTGTTTTGGATCTGGATTTTTTCTTAAAAAATAAAAAAAAAACGCTAAAATCACATAAATGGGCCTTTTTTTGTTCCTACGCTATTAATAACCCCAATAACATTAATTTCCACTCATTTCCACTCTATTCTGAACACCTCACACCTCACAATATTGTTTTTAGGCCAAAAGGTTGTACCGAGGAAGCTGGATGACTATGCTAAGCGACACAAGGGGGCGGCACAAACACGTGGCCCATCTAGGAGTGGCACTGCAGTGGCAGACAGGAAGCCAATCAGCGTTATGGTGCCCATTTGCATGTAGCACGAACCCGGGAGATCCGTGCTACATGCATCTGTGTGATTGGCACAGAGCAATGACAGGTCCGTGAGACCCGTCTGTGCTGCTGTGGTAAAAAAAAAAAAAAAAACCTGTGTAAAAAAAGAAAAAAATGGCGTGCACCCCCCCAAAAAAGAGCAACCAGCCCCGGGCATTAGTAACCCAGTGCTGGGTGTGCTTAAATACAGGGGATAAACGACGTAGGGGTCCCCTGTACTTAAGCACAACCAGCACCGGGCTAGTCAGAACCAGCGCTGGTTGCCAAAATACGGGGGACAAACGACGTAGGGGTCCCCTGTATTCTGCGCAACCAGCTCTGGGCTCTGATCCGGTCCTGGTTCTGGAAATATAGGGGACAAAAAATGAGTAGGGTTCCCCTGTATGTTCCAGAACCAGCACTGGACTTTTTCTAGCGGGGGGCTGATGCCACAGCCAGGGGAGCCCTTTCACCGGGCCCCCCAGCCGCAGCATCAACCCTGACCGCTAGTCAGCCCAGGCCGGGGATCCCTGGAGAGCTGGGGACCCCCCCAATAAAGGGGTCACCCTCTCCAGGGCACCCCAGGCCCAGGCTGATAGCCCGGGGCTATCCCCGCCACCCCTGGTGGCGGTGGGTGGCGGGTTGATTGTGTGGTGTGGTGTAAATAAAGAATATCAAACATTGTCTTTACAAGTAGAACTGCAAGTCCCAGCTAGCCTGCCCCGCATGCTGGTACTTGGAGAACCACAAGTACCAGCATGCAGGGCATTAAGGGCCCACTAGTACCTGTAGTTCACCTGTAAAAAAAATGTTTAAAAAAACACAGGACACACACACCGTGACAGTATAAGTTTATTAAACATACATACACACACACACATGTACACATACTCACCTATGTAACCTGTAGCATCGGTCCACTTGTCCGGTAAAGTATCCCTAGGGGACCTGTGAAAAAAAACATACTCACCATCTCCTATGCGAGGTTCTGTCCTCTTCGTTCCAAAGTAGGCATCCCCGGACTTGGCAAAAAAAAAAAAACGAAAACGCGATCCACGAACTTAGTACCGTTCTATAGAACGGTACTTCCCGAATGAGAGCTTAGCGGCGGGGTATCACCATGGAAATCCCGCTGCTAAGCGTTCATTGGCTGAGAGAGGTCATCTCCCGTCTCTCAGCCAATGAACGGCTCCCTCCATTGTAGTCAATGGTGGGAACCGCAGAGTAAACTTTAATAACCTTGCGGCTCCCAGCATTGACTACAATGGAGGGAGCCGTTCATTGGCTGAGAGAGACGGGAGATGGCCTCTCTCAGCCAATGAACGCTTAGCAGCGGGGTTTCCATGGTGATACCCCGCCGCTAAGCTCTCATTCGGGAAGTACCGTTCTATAGAACGGTACTAAGTTCGTGGATCGCGTTTTCGTTTTTTTTTTTTTTGCCAAGTCCGGGGATGCCTACTTTGGAACGAAGAGGACAGAACCTCGCATAGGAGATGGTGAGTATGTTTTTTTTCACAGGTCCCCTATGGATACTTTACCGGACAAGTGGACCGATGCTACAGGGTTACATAGGTGAGTATGTGTACATGTGTGTGTGTGTGTGTGTATGTATGTTTAATAAACTTATACTGTCACGGTGTGTGTCCTGTGTTTTTTTTAAACATTTTTTTACAGGTGAACTACAGGTACTAGTGGGCCCTTAATGCCCTGCATGCTGGTACTTGTGGTTCTCCAAGTACCAGCATGCGGGGCAGGCTTGCTGGGACTTGCAGTTCTACTTGTAAAGACAATGTTTGATATTCTTTATTTACACCACACCACACAATCAACCCGCCACCCACCGCCACCAGGGGTGGCGGGGATAGCCCCAGGCTATCAGCATGGGCCTGGGGAGCCCTGGAGAGGGTGACCCCTTTATTGGGGGGGTCCCCAGCTCTCCAGGGATCCCCGGCCTGGGCTGACTAGCGGTCAGGGCTGATGCTGCGGCTGGGGGGCCCGGTGAAAGGGCTCCCCTGGCTGTGGCATCAGCCCCCCGCTAGAAAAAGTCCAGTGCTGGTTCTGGAACATACAGGGGAACCCTACTCATTTTTTTCCCCTGTATTTCCAGAACCAGGACCGGATCAGAGCCCAGAGCTGGTTGCGCAGAATACGGGGGACCCCTACGTCGTTTGTCCCCCGTATTTTGGCAACCAGCTCTGGTTCTGACTAGCCCGGTGCTGGTTGTGTTTAAGTACAGTGGACCCCTATGTCGTTTGTCCCCTGTATTTAAGCACACCCAGCACTGGGTCACTAATGCCCGGGGCTGGTTGCTCTTTTTTTGGGGGGGGGCACGCCATTTTTTTCTCTTTTTACACAGGTTTTTTTTTTTTTTTACCACAGCAGCACAGACGGGTCTCACGGACCCGTTAGTGCTCTGTGTCAATGACACAGATGCAAGTAGCACGGATCTCCTGGTCCGTGCGTGCATCTGTGTCATTGAAATACACAGCAGCACAGACGGGTCTCACTGACCCATCTGTGCTCTGTGTCACTGTCAATCACACAGATGCATGTAGCACGGATCTCACGAGTCCGTGCTACATGCAAATGAGCACCATAATGCTGATTGGCTGAGAGCCGTGACAGACGGCTCTGTCAGCCAATCAGCACTTTGCCCATTAAAGGCAAAGGCATTTTTTTTAAAATGGCTGCTCGAGGCAAAACCTCGAGATCCGACAGCAGATCTCGAGGTTTTGCCTCGGGAGAGGGATCCGGGGCAGACAGGGAGATCCGAGCTTGGGCTCGGATCGCCCCAGATCCCCGAAGTTCGGGTGGGTTCGGTTCTCAGGGAACCGAACCCGCTCATCCCTAGTTTTTATGTCCAAAAAGTTGCACCGAGGTAGCTGGATGACTATGCTAAGCGACACGAGTGGGCGGCACAAACACGTGACCCATCTAGGCGTGAAACTGCAGTGGCAGACAGAATGGCAGTTTGAAAAACTAGGCCCCAAACTGTACATAATGCAAAGAAAAAAAAGAGGTGCAAGATGGAATTGTCCTTGGGCCCTCCCACCCACCCTTATGTTGTATAAACAGGACATGCACACTTTAACAAACCAATCATTTCAGCGCCAGGGTCTGCCACACAACTGTGGCTGATATGATTGGTTCGTTTGGGCCCCCACAAAACAAGCTGGCAATTAATCTGTCCCTGCACAAACTGGCTCTACGGAGGCAAGATGTCATCCTCATCCTCCTCATCCACCGATTCCTCACCCTCTTCAGTGTGTACATCCTCATCCTCGCAGAGTATTAATTCGTCCCCGCTGGAACCACAGGTCCCTCTGTACGTTCTGGAGGCTGGTCTCCCTGGAAGAGTTGATAACTCATTTTATGAACATCATCTTCTCCACATTTTGTGGAAGCAACCTCCTACGCATTTTGCTGACAAGGTTCCCGGCTGCACTAAACACTCTTTCGGAGTACACACTGGAGGGGGGGCAACTCAGGTAAAATAGAGCCAGTTTGTACAAGGACCTCCAAATTGCTTCTTTTTCCTGCCAGTACAGGTACGGACTGTCTGACATGCCTACTTGGATGCTGTCACCGATGTAATTCTTTAACAGACAGACGCACGCTTGTCGCTGCTGCTTTGAGGATGCAAGTGCGGCTACAGCCCACACAATTCACAAAGACAGAAAAAAAAAAAAGAATATTTTTATTGTTTGTGGAGCGCACTTTGAGGGTTACACAACCCTTAAACAGACAGACGCACGGTTGTCGCTGCTGCTTTGAGGATGCAAGTACAGCTACAGCCCACACAATTCACAAAGACAGAAAAAAGAAGAAGAATATTTTTATTGTTTGTGTAGCACACTTTGAGGGTGTCACCACCCTTTAACAGACAGACGCACGCTTGTCACTGCTGCTTTAAGGATGCAGGTGCGGCTACAGCCCACACATTTCACAAAGACCGAAAAAAAAAGAACAATATTTTAATTGTTTGTGTAGCACACTTTGAGGGTGTCACCACCCTTTAACAGACAGATGCACGCTTGTCGCTGCTGCTTTAAGGATGCAGGTGCGGCTACAGCCCACACAATTCACAAAGACAGAAAAAAAAAGAACAATATTTTTATTGTTTGTGTAGCACACTTTGAGGGTGTCACCACCCTTTAACAGACAGATGCACGCTTGTTGCTGCTGCTTTGAGGACAGTATCATATGCAGTGACAGTAGACTTGTCAGAAATTGTTGGCACGTCCTTCAGTCCGGACCAGATGTCCAAACCAGCCCTTGACTTATGACACAGGCTCACGCTTGGCGCTGCTACTATGTTGATGCACGTGCGGCTACATCGCACACAAGTCACAAACACATTAAATAAATAGTTTTTTATTTTTTGGAGCACTTTGAGGGTTACACCACCCTTTAACAGACAGACGCACGCTTGTCGCTGCTGCTTTGAGGATGCAAGTGCGGCTACAGCCCACACAATTCACAAAGACAGAAAAAAAAGAACAATATTTTTATTGTTTGTGTAGCACACTTTGAGGGTGTCACCACCCTTTAACAGACAGACGCACGCTTGTCGCTACTGCTTTGAGGATGCAAGTGCGGCTACAGCCCACACAATTCACAAAGACAGAAAAAAAAATATATATATATTTATTGTTTGCGGAGCGCACTTTGAGGGTTACACAACCCTTTAACAGACAGACGCACGCTTGTCGCTGCTGCTTTGAGGATGCAAGTGCAGCTACAGCCCACACAATTCACAAAGACAGAAAAAAGTAGAATATTTTTATTGTTTGTGTAGCACACTTTGAGGGTGTCACCACACTTTAACAGACAGACGCACGCTTGTCGCTGCTGCTTTAAGGATGCAGGTGCGGCTACAGCCCACACATTTCACAAAGAACGAAAAAAAAAGGAACAATATTTTTATTGTTTGTGAAGCACACTTTGAGGGTGTCACCACCCTTTAACAGACAGACGCACGCTTGTTGCTTCTGCTTTGAGGACAGTATCATATGCAGTGACAGTAGACTTGTCAAAAATTGTTGGCACGTCCTTCAGTCCGGACCAGATGTCCAAACCAGCCCTTGACTTATGACACAGGCGCACGCTTGGCGCTGCTACTATGTTGATGCACGTGCGGCTACATCGCACACAAGTCACAAACACATTAAAAAAATAGTTTTTTATTTTTTGGAGCACTTTGAGGGTTACACCACCCTTTAACAGACAGATGCACGCTTGTCGCTGCTGCTTTGAGGATGCAAGTGTGGCTACAGCCCACACAATTCACAAAGACAGAAAAAAAAGAACAATATTTTTATTGTTTGTGTAGCACACTTTGAGGGTGTCACCACCCTTTAACAGACAGACGCACGCTTGTCGCTGCTGCTTTGAGGACAGTATCATATGCAGTGATAGTAGACTTGTCAGAAATTGTTGGCACGTCCTTCAGTCCGGACCAGATGTCCAAACCAGCCCTTGACTTATGACACAGGCGCACGCTTGGCGCTGCTACTATGTTGATGCACGTGCGGCTACATCGCACACGAGTCACAAACACATAAAAAAAATAGTTTTTTATTTTTTGGAGCACTTTGAGGGTTACACCACCCTTTAACACACAGACGCACGCTTGTCGCTGCTGCTTTGAGGATGCAAGTGTGGCTACAGCCCACACAATTCACAAAGACAGAAAAAAGAAGAATATTTTTATTGTTTGCGTTGCACACTTTGAGGGTGTCACCACCCTTTAACAGACAGACGCACGCTTGTCGCTGCTGCGTTGAGGATGCAAGTGCGGCTACAGCCCACACAATTCACAAAGACAGAAAAAAAAAAATAATATTTTTATTGTTTGTGGAGCGCACTTTGAGGGTTACACAACCCTTTAACAGACAGACGCACGCTTGTCGCTGCTGCTTTGAGGATGCAAGTGCAGCTACAGCCCACACAATTCACAAAGACAGAAAAAAGAAGAAGAATATTTTTATTGTTTGTGTAGCACACTTTGAGGGTGTCACCACCCTTTAACAGACAGACGCACGCTTGTCGCTGCTGCTTTAAGGATGCAGGTGCGGCTACAGCCCACACATTTCACAAAGACCGAAAGAAAAAGAACAATATTTTAATTGTTTGTGTAGCACACTTTGAGGGTGTCACCACCATTTAACAGACAGACGCACGCTTGTCGCTGCTGCTTTAAGGATGCAGGTGCGGCTACAGCCCACACAATTCACAAAGAGAAAAAAGAAGAAGAATATTTTTATTGTTTGTGTAGCACACTTTGAGGGTGTCTCCACCCTTTAACAGACAGGTGCACGCTTGTCGCTGCTGCTTTGAGGATGCAAGTGCGGCTACATCGCACACATGTCACAAACACATTAAAAAAATAGTTTTTTATTTTTTGGAGCACTTTGAGAGTTACACCACCCTTTAACAGACAGACGCACGCTTGTCGCTGCTGCTTTGAGGATGCAAGTGCGGCTACAGCCCACACAATTCACAAAGACAGAAAAAAAAGAACAATATTTTTATTGTTTATGTAGGACACTTTGAGGGTGTCACCACCCTTTAACAGACAGACGCACGCTTGTCGCTGCTGCTTTGAGGACAGTATCATATGCAGTGATAGTAGACTTGTCAGAAATTGTTGGCACGTCCTTCAGTTCGGACCAGATGTCCAAACCAGCCCTTGACTTATGACACAGGCGTACGCTTGGCGCTGCTACTATGTTGATGCACGTGCGGCTACATCGCACACAAGTCACAAACACATAAAAAAAAAAGTTTTTTATTTTTTGGAGCACTTTGAGGGTTACACCACCATTTAACAGACAGACGCACGCTTGTCGCTGCTGCTTTGAGGATGTAAGTGTGGCTACAGCCCACACAATTCACAAAGACAGAAAAAAGAAGAATATTTTTATTGTTTGTGTAGCACACTTTGAGGGTGTCACCACCCTTTAACAGACAGATGCACGCTTGTCGCTGCTGCTCTGAGGATGCAGGTGCGGCTACAGCCCACACATTTCACAAAACCAGAAAAAAAAGAACAATATTTTTATTGTTTGTGTAGCACACTTTGAGGGTGTCACCACCCTTTAACAGACAGACGCACACTTGTCGCTGCTGCTTTAAGGATGCAAGTGCGGCTACAGCCCACACATTTCACAAAGACCGAAAAAAAAGAACAATATTTTTATTATTTGTGTAGCACACTTTGAGGGTGTCAACACCCTTTAACAGACAGACGCACGCTTGTCGCTGCTGCTTTGAGGATGCAGGTGGAATCTAGACGGGATTTGGAACCGGGGACACACTACCTCCATCAATTGTCTAAATCCCACTGCACTAATGGCGGATACCGGACGCACGTCTAACACCAACATTGCAGTCAAGGCCTCTGTTATACGTTTTGCTTCAGGATGACTGCTGTCGTACTTCATCCTCATCGCTAGGGACTGTTGGATTGTCAATTGTTTAGTAAAAGTAGTGATGTTCCTACTTCCTCTCTGGGATGATGAACAACTCCCAGCAGCAGCAACAGCACTAGGAGGAAGTGGTTCTTGATCTTTCCCTATTTTATTTTTATCGGAGAAAGTTTGGTCCTCCATTTATGTTATATTGATATATACGTGCGGCTAAAGCGCACACAAACACAGAAAATATTTTTTTATTTTTGTTGGAGAGTAGTGCACTTTGTGGGTTACACCACCCTTTAAGAAATGAGCCAGCTGGCTCTTTACTTATGGGACACAGGCACACGCTTCGCGCTGCTCCTTTGTTGATGCACGTGCGGCTACTGCGCACACAATTCACAAACACAGAAAATATATATTTTTTTGGTTTGGAGTGTACTTTGGGGGTTACAGCACCCTTTAACGGTCAAGCCAGCTGGCCCTTTACTTATGACACAGGCGCACGCTTGGCACTACTTTGTTGATGCACGTGCGGCTACTGCGCACACAATTCACAAACACAGAAAATAATTTTTTTTTTGGTTTGGACTGGAGTGTACTTTCGGGGGGTAACAGCACCCTGAACGGTCAAGCCAGCCAGCCCTTTACTTATGACACAGGCGCACGCTTGGCACTACTTTGTTGATGCACGTGCGGCTACTGCGCACACAATTCACAAACACAGAAAATAATTTTTTTTTTAGTTTGGACTGGAGTGTACTTTGGGGGTTACAGCACCCTTTAACGGTCAAGCCAGCCGGCCCTTTACTTATGACACAGGCGCACGCTTGGCACTACTTTGTTGATGCACGTGCGGCTACTGCGCACACAATTCACAAACACAGAAAATATTTTTTTTTTGGTTTGGACTGGAGTGTACTTTGGGGTTTACAGCACCCTTTAACGGTCAAGCCAGCCGGCCCTTTACTTATGACACAGGTGCACGCTTGGCACTACTTTGTTGATGCACGTGCGGCTACTGCGCACACAATTCACAAACACAGAAAATAATTTTTTTTTTAGTTTGGACTGGAGTGTACTTTGGGGGTTACAGCACCCTTTAACGGTCAAGCCAGCCGGCCCTTTACTTATGACACAGGCGCACGCTTGGCACTACTTTGTTGATGCACGTGCGGCTACTGCGCACACAATTCACAAACACAGAAAATATATTATTTTTTTAGCACTTGGGGGGAGCACCCCTGATGGACAGAGCACCCCCTGGACAACACTACAGCACCCCTTTAGGACTGGGACACTGCACAGGACTTTGGAGTGGACACAGCCCCTATGGAGAACTGACTGCACAACACAGTCCAGCCAGCCCCTATGGACTTTTGAAGTAGTGGACACAGCCCCTATTAACAACAGCAGCACAGCACAACACAGCCAGCCAGCCCCTATGGACTTTGAAGTAGTGGACAACAGCAGCACTACACTACACTACACTACACAGCCCTAACTCCCACCCTCCCTCTTCACTGTCCACAGCCGAGTGAGAAAATGGCGCCGATGCGGGTACCTTATATAGGATCCAAAACCTGCGAGACTCGGAAGGCGGGATGATGACGTTTTGCCTCGATTTCAGATCCGAGTCAGGCGGGAAAAGTCGAGCCTGACTCGGATCGGACTCGGATCGGGGGGGCTCGGGGGGGTTCGGATTTCAGAAATCCGAACCCGCTCACCCCTAATTATTATACCTCCCAACTGTCCCGCTTACAGAGTGACAGTCTAGTTTTTCTGGGATTGTCCTGCTGTTCAACCCGCGGGCCGCAGTGTCCCACGATGGGGGGGGGGGAGTTGGGGAGAGCACATACCGCTGCGCTGCATAGCAGAGCAGCAGGTATGCAGGAGGAGAACAGATGCCGTGCGCATGTGTCAGGACTGCCTGGGGGTTGCCCAGCATCTCGGAGAGTGCTGGGCACGCCCCCAAAGTGACTAAAATGGGGGAAGCAGCGAGGCTCCGCCCCTATTCCCAGAAGCCACACCCCCTTTTTGGAGCTCGCCCTGTCCCTCCTTCCTTCTTTGAAATGTTGGGAGGTATGTTATATACATGGTACTACTGTAACTGTATGGCATATGGCAATATAAATGCCCTGTGTGGGTACAAAACAAAATAGGAATTGTTATAACTTGTCTCCACTTTTGCAAATCTGTATGTACCAAGCAGAATGAAAGTTTTGAGGTAATAGTTTATACTTTAATCAAAACAAAAAACTTTGCAGCTCTCATCATGAGTCCTCAAATTCATGCAAGTCCTACACTGACTTCATGATTTAAACAACAATGAATTGCCATTAAAATCAATTGCACTCACTTCAAACATGGAAGCTGACATCAAGCAAGGTTTGATATACAAGAGACATGACAGCATACTGTAAGACAGGTTTTTAAACAAATACAAGGATAAAGCCCAGTGTGTAATGGTGACATAGGGTGGTGTGGAATAAGAACACAGGTGGTCTGTTGTGGGAACAAAGACAGGTGCATAACTGTAGCAAAGGCTATTGTGTAATGATGGGACTGGGTGTTGCATGTTGGACACATTCGCGGGAATCTTGCCAGCAATAGTCAATGCTCATTGCACCCTATTACATATACCCCATAATATGGAAATTATATTGCAGATAAGGCAAATTCTAGACTGTACATAGAATTGTGATGTTTCTTTACAATTGGTTCCTTAAAGAAGATTACTGTTCCCGCGAGTCTTTTCTTCTAATTCTGACGTTGTGGATAATCTCCGGCCACTTCCCCCTAGTTCTCTTTAGCCTCATCCCCCCTGTGTATCTACAGCCTCATTCCTCCGTGTCTCTTTAGCTTCAGCCCCCCAGTGTCTTTCCAGCTCTCTTCTGTCTCTCCAGTTCCAGCCCCCTTTTATCTCTCCAGCCTCCTGTGTCTCTCCAACACCCTTCTATCTCACTAGCCCTGCATTGTCTCTCCAGTTCCAGGCCCCGCACCACTCCGGCTCCAGCCCACAGACACTTACCTTCTATGTCTTCTGGCTGCTACTCTTTGCGCCGCAGCTCCTCTGCCTTTTAGTGGTGCAGTGTGGTCGGATGTCATAACGTCACACGAGCTGCACCACAATAAACAAAAACGTTTTTTGAAAGATCAAAAGACAGCAGCTCCACAGATAAAGTAACTGTGTGTACCCTCCTGTCGCCAGGCCTGGAGGGTGTACCTCTAACAGACCATGTGAAAGCTGATGTTGATGTTTACTTTATATACTAGCTACAAGATTGGAAGCCTGGTTTATATACTAGCACCTAAATGGTACTGATAGTGGAGTGAGCTACTACACAGACTCCATGCTTAAAGTACAGACATTTCTCACTTAGCGACCTACCTGTTTAGTGACTGTTCGGACTTAAGACCGGTGCTTCGACCAGCTAACTGTGACTTGCAGTGATAAAAATAAAATAAAAAGACAGACTCTGCCACAAGAGGAGGCCCTGGCTGTGGCTCGGGACACACAGGACACCTTGCCTCCCATGAGGGAAAGGACGGACGGGGTGCGGCGCACTCTTGGAGGATGTGTGGTACACACAGGCACATGTCACCCTCAGCCTGGGTCCTGCTGCTTCCTGGCCACTATACGTCCTCGCTTAACGACCGATTCGTTTAACGACCAAGTCATAGGAACGGAACTCGGTCGTTAAATGGGGAATGTCTGTACCTCCAGAGAAGCTTCATTTCCTGATCCAAGATGGCCACTGAGGTCAGTCCTCAGCATGGGCGGTGCCATCTTGTTATTGGGTAAGAGTGACTCAGTAGAAGATGAACATCTCCCACTTAGCTTCATCAATACCTGAGATACTACTCGGTATTACCAATGTTCCAGCACCATACACTACTACCTTACTGCAATATACACTCACAAACTTGTGAAGTGTATCAAAAACCCTGCTCCACACAACCTCTGCTCCATCATAACCAGTATATCACAGTGAGTATGAGTGTACAACACTTAACACCAAATAAACCATTTATCTGGTTAAGCATCTGGGCTATCTGTAGTGATAAGGCATTCCGCTGGTGTGTACATAACTTTGCCATACCTGTACACACATATTTCCAACAAATGGGAGGTCTAATTAGAGGTCATCTTCATCTATTATCCACTAGAATTTGGTCTGGTTTAAAGACCAGTCACCATAATTGGCTCTGTTTTTATACTATTAACCAAAGTAAAAAGGAATATTCCCTCCAGCACACTGCAGCAATATCAACAAAAATACTTGAATCCTACATGATAATAGAGATTCAGAGGTATTAGTTGCATACATTTGCAAATATATGATTAAGTGCCGGGCCAGCGTCAAGGCTCCTCTATACTGGCATCCCTAACACTAAGGGGTTCATGTCTGAGGCGCAAGGCACCCCAAAAGAATCCAGCCAAGTACCACTCCCAGGGCATCACCCAAAAAAAGGAAAAAAGGTGATAGTGAAGTGTAAAGTATAGATGTGTAAAGATAATCAATAAGTGTTAATATAATGAGAAAGAATTAAAATTACATAAATAATAAACAAACAAATAGAAAGGTGATGAAAAAGTATCTATGTGAATTAAGTGGTGATGCCCTGAAAAAGGCCCAGCCAGAGTAACTCTGGGGGCCCCACGCCCAAACGCTCCCCCCAAAATAATTATTGCTACCTAATAGTAGCACCCACTCTGGGTCATATAATTACAAATTAATGTACTGCATAATAACAGCACATGTATAAGCCGAGCGCTGACTCACCTAGTAGGTACCCCAGAAACAGCCAAATGGCACTATACAGACCAGAACATCCTCCCGATGCAAGCTCCCTTCATGCTTCTCAGAACTGCAAATAAAAAGTGGTCGCTCACATCAGCTTAATGATATAGCACAGGTGCACATACGGCGGCTGTGTGTTTGTACTGTGTGTAGTGCTGACCGAACTCCGTTCGGTCAGCGCTAGACTGACCTCAGTGTCCTGGAGCGCGGACGGTGGTGCCCCACGCGGCGCCGGTCCGATGGTGCCCAGGGCACATGCCCTGCTTGACCCCCCTTGGTTACGCCACTGGTTTTGTATAATAGCCAACATAATAGGTTTAGGGGTCTATTTACTAAGCTGTGTTAGTAGATAAAGTGAACTGTTATAAGTTACAAGCCAACCAGCTCCTAACTGCCATGTCACAGGCTGTGTTTAAAAAATGGCAGTTAGGAGCTGATTGGCTGGTACCTTATCACCGTTCTCTTTATGTCGTAACACAGCTTAGTAAATAGACCCCTTAATGTTGAAAGATACCACCAAAACAGGTTCTTCTTTTGTATATAACTACAAAAATGGTATCTGAATTCTAGTTACAGGAATGACAGATTGTTGGGGGACCTGTTTGCTAGATTTCAAAATGATTAATGGTGGCCTTATTTGTTAAAACCTATTTATTAAAATTTTTTTAATTATTGCCAGAATATTCTGCTGCACTTTGCAATTAACTTATTTATACAGAAATGCTCCAGCATTTAAACAGGTAGACTGTACCTGCACATGACTGTTCTGTTTAGTTTATTATGTTTAGTTTATTACGTTGAGCATAAAAACACCTTTCAGATCAAATAAACCCAACTTGCTTGTCAAGTTCACAAAAAAAAAATTATGTTGCAATAAGATTAATTAGTACTCATCAGCATACAATGAAACTAGAAAATCAGGTTATCTGTCATATGTTTTTATAATAAACAGTAATGATACATAAGTCTTTGGCTCCAGTGTTATTGTCTGGCAGATAGTCCCTCAGGCATGAAGGTCAGACTACAGAATAACATCATGTAAATACAGCTCAGTGTGTAATGAAATTTGATGGTCACAGAGAAGTTGTTTAATTGGAAACACCAAGTGATCTTAAACAAAGTACATAAATGTTGATATGTGCAGTATATTTTGTGTTTAGTCTCCTTTTACCCTGAATAACAAAAAAACAAAAAACATAAAAAACATATGATGTTGTAGCTTCTGGATTGTCAGATCGCAATTGTCAAACACACATCTTATTTATAATTTTTTTATTGTGTTTTACTATTAATCGTGTTTCGTTATTTTTGCAATTTTCAAACACACTAATAAATAGTGCTATACAGTGCAGCAGATAATGTTTAATCCTCTTTAGATAAGTAATACAAGATGATTGTACTGTACAACAGTTATATAGGTGTATTATTGTATAACTGGTATACAGGTGTATTATTGTATAACAGGTATACAGGTGGCGGCAGATACATTTTCTTCCCTGGTTGTGGTACAGCTGCCTTAGGGGTGTCTTTAGAGAGGAGGGGACCCGTGTGCATCCCCCCGGCACCCTCCTCTCACCCCGACTGATGCGACTGGCCGGCAACCGCAGAATCAGTAGACTCATGCCCAGAGTCTACTGCGCATGCGCACATCGCGGGGGAAATGGTGTGGCTGCCATTTTCCCAGCGATATGAGCAGCGCTGAGAGACCCGACGCGGGACCTCAAAGAGGTAGGTTTTAGATAATGTGGGTGCAGGGTGTGCCCGTGTGAACCGCACACCATGCCTCCTTTATAGATACACCCCTGAGCTGCCTTTACTTGTAGTAAATTATCAGTTGGACATAAACATTTTCTTTACCCTGTTATGTGATAGAAGAACAATATTTATTCTTACATCAGTAGGTGTAATACATATTCATTATATTGCAAAAATGAAATATTGAAGGTACATTGCCCACAATCACAGACTGAACAGCCTTCCTAGTTCAAAGGTTCATTCAAGTATTTGGTATGACTGTACAAGGCCAAATGACAAATATTGTACTGGTTTTTAAATAATCAAAGGACGTAGCACAGTAGGGCAACTCTTTTTTTACAGGTACATGTAAAAAATATTTTTACATTTCCATAAAATAATCAAGCCATATGCAGCCCCGTAGCTAGATGGCAGTGCGCCCAGTGCAGCACTGCCGCCCCTCTCACTCCCTTTCCGCCCCCCCCCTCCCCCCAAGCGCTAACCCTACCTTCCGGCAGTAGGAGGGCGGATGGGATCTCCCGGGGATTTTTCACTGACCAGCGCGCACCAGCCGGAGGTCTCTCTCTGCAGACCTCCGGCACAGAAAAGTGTGTGGCCGGTGCCGCTGCAGGATGGCGCCCGGTGCACATGACCCCTCAGCCCCCCCTAGTTGCGGCCATGCCATATGTCAATCATTTTCTGAATATTATCATATTGCAGGTAGATCTTGGTTCTACGTGTCCTCTGGTAAAATAACTTGTCAAAAACCCAGAATGCAACAATTAAGTAGTCTCAGGCTAATGGAGCCCATACATCTAACCACTATTACGGCAATACCCTATTCTGGGGAATCGGGAATATTTAACATGTTGAAATATCCTGATCAGAAGTTGGTCAGAATCTGCGAGTCTTGGATTTTTTTCATGTTAAATGTCCCTGAATAAACGATAATCGCAGATAATTGATGGCTTCTGCAGAAAGGGGAATCAAGGCCTTATATGTATGAGCCCCATAAGTTGATCTAATAGTGCATCTTACAACTGTGCCTCTTGGGTCAGCCTTGGGCCAGCGGAGACTACTGCAAATCCAACTTTGTGAAGCGACTGCCATAACCATATATTTTGCACATAGGCATCACTTGGCCAAGACCAATGGTCATATGCCTACCCTACAGTGGACCGCAAAGAAAATAGAAAGAAGACAGGATAAATGACTTTTTATCTAGGTAAGTGCCTGTGCGGTATTTTTATATATTACTATTATTATTATTACTACACTGTCAAATGTTTTAGAACACCACAATTTTTCCTGACAAAGTTTTCGAAAATCTAGGAGCCAGCTTAAAATTTAGGGGCCATACTATTGTTTACAACCAAAATATACGAAAACTTCTATAGAACATCACTCACGCCCCTTCAATGCCCCTCAAGCTTCCCGCATGCCATCAGACACAGATATATGTCTATCTACAGTGCCCAATTCATAGTATTTCCACAATTCATTCTATGCCACACCACAGTGTCCCAATACATATTATGCCACACCACAGTGCCCCCAATACAAAGTATGACACACCACAGTACCTCCAAAACATAGTATACTATACTACAGTGCCCCAAATACTTGCAAAACTACACCACAGTGCCTCCAATACATAATATACAACACCGTAGCGCCCTCAGTACATACTATGCCACACTATGGTGCCCCCAGTACATAGTATGACATACTACTGTGCATCCAAAACATAGTATGCCACAACACAGTGCCCAAAATACATAATATGCCACACCAGTGACCCAATACATAGTAAGCCACACCATAGTGCCCCAATACATTGCATCCCACAACAAAGTGCCCTCAATACATAGTATGCCACACCACAGTGCCCCCAATGTATAGTATGACACACCACTGTACATCCTATATATAGTATGACCCACCGTATTGCCCCCAATACATAGTATGACACACCACAGTGTCCCCAATACATAGTATGATGCACTACTGTACATCCAATACACAGTATGCCACACTGTAGTGCCCCCAATACATAGTATGACACACCACAGTGCCCCCAATACAGAGTATGACATACCACTGTACATCCAATATATAGTATGACCCACTGTATTGCCCCAATACATAGTATGACACACCACAGTGTCCCCAATACATAGTATGATGCACTACTGTACATCCAATACACAGTATGCCACACTGCAGTGCCCCCAATACATAGTATGACACACCACAGTGTGCCCAATACATAGTATGACACACTACTGTACATCCAATACATAGTATGACGCACTACTCTACATCCAATACATAGTATGCCACACTGTAGTGCCCCCAATACATAGTATGCCACACTGCAGTGCCCCCAATACATAGTATGCCACACATCAGTGTCCCCAATACACAGTATGACACACTACTATACATCCAATATACTTTAGTAAATGTACCCCCTACTGTAGCATAGATATTGGCTTATTTATCAAGTTATACCCCTTTCAGATCGCAATTGGCAGGTCGCACTCAGGATGTGTACATGCGCCGATCCCGTGTGCGACCCGCCTGAGACCCCTTTCAGACTGGCGGCTCGAATTGACTTTTTCAATTCATTCAAAGTTTCTCTCCTAAAACATCTCTCAGGGCCTGATTCAGCAAGGAACGCAGTTGTCATTGCGCACACAATTGGTTGCTTAATTTGCACTGTGCATGCATATGCATCGCAGTGCGCATGTGCGAGCCAGACGTTGCGGTCAGAACTGCGTACGCAGAGGCTACGCAGTCTTATGACAGAGTGATTGACAGGAAGTGCCATTTGTGGATGGTGACGGGGTGGCCGTGCAAATGCAGGCGTGCCAGTGCGTTTCAACGCCGTTGCATGGGCGTGCATAATTTAGCCACTGTGATACCAGATGCCTCCTGAGGTCTCATAACGTGCGCAGAAGTTACCAATTTCTGAGTGAGTTCTGGACTTCCTTAACTATGCGTACGGGTCCGATGTTACTCGATGTTACCGATTGGTTTGCTATGTTGCCATAGTATACGGATGTGAGTAAGGCAGGGCCGCGCTTCCATTAGGCAAGCTTAGGCAGCTACCTAGGGGCGCCAACCACTAGAGGGTTAGTCTGCCCGGTTGCTATGGCCCCCAGCCCAGCGTTTGCACCCCCTGCAATCTCCATTTTCCAGGTGCCCGCTGAGATTGTGTTATCAGCGGTTGCCTGGCTCCTTCTCTCCTCTCTCCTCCCCCCCCTGGCGCCAGCAGCAGCCGGAGAAAAGAGCTCACTCCTGAGCTCCGGCTTCCGGGTCCCGCAGTGCACTATGGGAGTGATGTTATAGACACACACACACACACACACACACACATATATATATATATATATATATCTATATATATATACTATATAAATATATAAATATTTTTTTTTAACACAAAACTTATCCACCACTCCACCTGTGTAAAGTCATATTCACCTGAGGGGCTAAATGAGTACGGGGGGGCACATACAGAAATTTTGACTAGGGTCCTCAGAAGTCTAGCACTGGCCCTGGAGTACGGGGAAGTGGACGTCTTTATGTCAGGACGCGTACGCAATGTGAATACACATATTTGAATAGCACCACTGATATTAGCAACTGCAGTGCGTACGTATAAGCAGAATTGCGTTCCGTAGTGAATCATGCCCTCAGTTTGGACTGTGTCTGTGAAATGCATTCCTTCTCTCCAATCAGCTGCTGGGTATTAAATTCCTTCACTGCTCCTCCCTTTAGGACTCGCTGAATAGTGGGCAGCTTGTCTTAGTTGCAATTTCAGCTCTCACGTGCAAGAGATCACTACCCCTTCCTGTGAAATCTCTTAAAGGAAAGCTGCCAAAATTCTCTTTGCTGCCTCTGTTCTCTTTTTCATAAATAGACAGTGGTAAGGTGCGTATCCACTAGAAGATAGTGGAACGACAGTATGATTACAACATTGTAATCGTACAGTCATTCTTCTTCCCCTGCAGTGCCTACACTGAACGATATGTCGTTCAGTGTAGGCACCCTCCCTCATCCCTGAACATGGTCAATCTGTCGTTATCGGCAGATTGACCAGCATGTTGAGGAAATGATTGATGTTGGAAACGACCAGCTGGAGTGCGCATCGCTGGTCGTTTCCAACATTTTCATGCCCGATTTGTACATGATTAATGAACAATAATCATATCGTTATCGTTCAATCACTCATTTTAATCATCTAGTGGATACGCAGCTGTACATACTTAAATTCATCTTCTAAGTATTCTAAATCTACATCTTTATAAGTCATTAATCATGGCTTGTTATAGGCGCACCCATATAAATCAGCATTTCACTCTTATCTCTCAGCTCAAAACAAGCATATTGCCCATCCAATTTCTGCTGAACTTTTCCATACCCAGGCACACCCGTTGGGAAACCAGCCAGCTCAGTTTCCAACTTAATCCTCACAAAATTAACATGTTTTTTAAACCACTTTAAAAAGCATTTTTGTTCAGTAAGACAAAACAACAACATACTGTAGTTTGTTTTTATAGTTTTGTTGATTATGTTCACATACACTGAAGTGCAAAAGTAATGGGATACATGCCTAGTACTGTGCAGGACCTCCTCTATCCCAGCAGACTTCTGGAGAGATTTTTATCCATTCCGTATGAATAGCTTCTGACAACTCCGTGATATTTGTGAGTGCAACATTTTCGGTGTGAAAGCACCTCTCCACCATATCCCATAAATGCTCGATTGGGTTCATGTCGGGCAAATGTGGTGCCCATACCATTAATTGGAACTCTCCAGAATCAATTCTGGACAACTTGGGAACGATGTCACGGTGCATTATCCTGCTGGAATATTCCATCATTGTGTGGGTACATGAAGTCCATAAAGGGCTGCAAATGGTCATCAAGCAATGCAACATAGGGGTTAACAGGCAATGACATGTTCAGAAGGACTAGAGGAGCCAACCCATGTCACTTGAACACTCCCAACACCATTATGGAACCACCACAACCACTATCATGCATGGTGCCTTGATGACAACGGGTTCATGGCCTCATGGGGTCTGCGCCTCACCCAAACCCAACCATCGGGCCAAAAGAACTGGAATCGTGACTCATTAGATCACGCCAGATGTTGCCAGCCCTCCAGGGTCCGATTAGTGATGTCATAGTGTTAACAGAGGCACGCTGGTGGGTCTGGCCATAAGTATTCTGGCCATCACCAGTAACAATGACTTGTACCACAGAGTGCTGATTGGGGTCAAGTAGAGGAAGAGGAAGCTGAAATGTTTCTCTGTGCAAGGGATGTGCGACATAGTTGGCGACTCCCTGGCTGCCACAAGCAACACAGTGCCATGATTACTGGCAGTGTGAACTGGGGGGCGGGGTCAAGATGACGCAGGGACACAATTCATCACTCTCCAATTTTGTTTGTTAAGTGGGTGGCTACGGCCTCTTGGCCATTCATTAAGAGTAGGCAAGTATGATGTGAGGTTCAGGAAGCAGTGGTCATGCACTGTATCTATAGCTGCAGCACGGACCCTACAAGATGAGCGACAGAATAATTAAACTGGGCAGCTATGGCTGCCAAAAATAAGTAAATAAATCTATTATTAAATTTCATTTTGAAAAAAAGATATAGTGCTGCCTCCAAGTGGCCACATAAGGACATCGGCCTACTGGTAAAAGTCCCAGTAAGACACATGGCCAATCTGCCTCTGTCGGTACCTAAGACCAATTTTATTGGTCGC
Source organism: Taudactylus pleione (assembly GCA_031769625.1). Taxonomy (NCBI): domain Eukaryota; kingdom Metazoa; phylum Chordata; class Amphibia; order Anura; family Myobatrachidae; genus Taudactylus; species Taudactylus pleione. The sequence continues at coordinate 1,835,538 of JAUIMM010000915.1, forward strand.
CCACTGCGTATATGCCAGTGCCATGTGCTTGCCAGAAAGGGTACAATTTGCCAGGCAGTCCCTTTCTTGAGGTGTCCCTCATTCATAAACCAGCCTCAGAATACTATACACAAATTATCAATTATAGGAAAAATATTCTCTAAAAGAATAGCTCTTGGTTTTGTACTCATTAGTTAAAACAAGAACATTTGTTATTCTTTTTAAACTCTGAAGTGTGGATTGAACAAAACCCAGCAACTTGTGGGACTGATTTCATTCCTGTGTCTGGCTTTAAAATAATATATCCCTTGGGTATGTGTAGCATATTTCAAATGTCTCTCATTTTAAATTGCACCAGTGTAGAAAATCTCAAGTGTCTTTGTTTGTACTACTTGGGCAAATATGTAAAACAGATGTTGTCTGATGTATTCCACCTTGAAAGGTCAGAGATATTTTACCCATTTTTTTACTATAGAAAATTATATCACCATATCTACTTAAATGTATATGATTTGTAAACATATAAAATAAGTAAATGTTTTAAAAGTAAATGTTTAAAAAAAAATAAATAAATAAAAAAAATAATATATATATATAATATAATATATGTGTGTGTGTATATGTATATATATATATTTATATATACATGTATATACTGACACTATGAAATTGCTCCATTTTTATAGCAGTTCTTTATATTAAGTTTTATAGCAAGTTTTATATAAATTATATAAATACTATCAGCTAATTTTAATATTTAAAAAAAAGTTTTTTAATATTGCCTATCAGAATTTAATGTTGCCAATCCTTGTATTTTTTATCTAAATTTCATCTTTTATATTATTTGTTTTACATCAATTGTTATATATTGTCATTGTAACTTACCTTAAGTGTTATAATTCATTATATGTCGTTTATGACTTTTAATCTTTACTGATGCACTATAGACATGAATTATGTTGGATTGATACCCTATAACGGCCATATAACTGTATTATTGAGAATACATATAAGAGCCGCAGTTATATACAGCTTTCACAATGAGAAATCTATGGGAAAATGGCCATTATCAAACACTAGAGGGAAAACCTCAACAAAATGGCCATCACTAGTAATGTGCGAATCCCGCCGGAGCTACACGCGGCAACTGGAGCTGATGGCACTGTAACCAGTTCAGCTTACCCAGTGCGCTAGTGTACTCGGAACGGCAGACACGCATCTTAGGGCTATAGATGCCAGCCGGGGAATTATGATTAGTGTAAGCCAAATACCATTTCCGGTATTTGGAACGCACTTCCGGGTTACTTCCAGGTTTTTGGAATGCAATCCATGGATCTTTTTGGCGGTACTCACGCCTACTGATTGGGCTAATTGTTTAGGGTATTTATAGACTACTGACAGTAATACTAGTTTTCCTCCTGATGAAGTCCAGATAAATTTGAAAAGACAAAATACGTTGAGGTGTTATATGCTATGACAGATGATATCCTCTACCAGTGGGAGATGCGGTGATGCATATCTACGGATAAGCTTTTATGTTTTCTTATGATGTACGGGCATTTTGCATTTATAAATTTGTGTGTGTAGTATTACACACTATGGTTCTCCTTTTTTCTTTCTTATGCATTTATACCATGTTTGGTGACATATGATGTAAGATACCCAGTTGGATCAAGAGAGTGGAAACTGAGGACCTGTTTGGTTGATCGTGTTGTTAAAAAAGTGGTGTATTCCACTTTAGAAGTTACACCTCCATTACACAGAGGGTGATAGGGTGATTATACCTGGTGAAGGTTACTCTTTTTAATGATACTGCACTAGGAGGTGCTCTTTTTCCACCTTTTAACACTGTCAGAACAACAGTTGATGGGAGAAAGAGCTGCCACCCTTAATGCCTGGGGAGTTCTTCATTGGATGAGAATCGTCATTAAGTGACTTGACTAAAGGTCTTATCGCCATATACCACTATTTTTATAAATATTTATATACACTACAGTTCAAAAGTTTGGGGTCACCTAGACAATTTCGTGTTTTACATGAAAACTGACTTTTAGTTATCAAATGAGTTGCAAAATGAATAGAGCATATAGTCAAGACATTGGCATGGTTAGAATTAATGACTTTTATTTGAAATAATAATTTTGTCCTTCAAACTTTGCTTAGTCAAAGAATGCTCCTTTTGCAGCAATTACAGCATTGCAGACCTTTGGCATTCTAGCTGTTAATTTGTTGAGTTAATCTGAAGAAATTTCACCCCACGCTTCCTGAAGCACCTCCCACAAGTTGTATTGGCTTGATGGGCACTTCTTTCGTACCATACGGTAAAGCTGCTCCCACAACAGCTCAATGGGGTTGAGATCTGGTGACTGTGCTGGCCACTCCATTACAAACAGAAAACCAGCTGCATGCTACTTCACTAAATAATTCTTGCTTAATTTGGAGGTATACTTTGGGTCATTGTCCTGTTGGAGGAGGAAATTGGCTCCAATCAAGCGCTGTCCACAGGTTTTGGCATAGCATTGCAAAATGGAGTGATAGCCTTCCTTATTCAAAATCCCTTTTACCTTGTACAAATCTCCCACTTTACCAGCACCAAAGCAGCCCCACACCATCACATTACCTCCATCATGCTTGACAGATGGTGTCAGGCACTCTTCCAGCATCTTTTCACTTGTTCTGCATCTCACAAATGTTCTTCTGTGTGATCCAAATACCTCAAACGTTGATTCGTCTGTCCATAACACTTTTTTCCAATCTTCCTCTGTCCAATGTCTATGTTCTTTTGCCCATATTAATCTTTTCCTTTTATTGGCCAGTCTCAGATATGGCTTTTTCTTGGCCACTCTGCCTAGAAGGCCAGCATCCCGGAGTCGCCTCTTCACTGTAGACGTTGACACTGGCATTTTGTGGGTACCATTAAATGAAGCTGCCAGTTGAGGACTTGTGAGGCGTCTATTTCTCAAACTAGAGACTCTAATGTACTTGTCTTCTTGCACAGTTGTGCACCGGGGCCTCCCACTTCTCTTTAAACTCTGGTTAGTGCCTGTTTGTGCTGTTCTCTGAAGGGAGTAGTACACACCATTGTAGGAAATGTTCAGTTACTTGGCAATTTCTCACATGGAATAGCCTTCATTTCTAAGAACAAGAATAGACTGTCGAGTTTCACATGAAAGTTCTCTTTTTCTGGCCATTTGGAGAGTATAATCGAATCCACAAATGCGATGCTCCAGATACTCAACTAGCTCAAACGGAGGCCAGTTTTATAGCTTCTCTAACAAGCAAACCTGTTTTCGGCTGTGCTAACGTAATTGCACAAGGGTTTTCAAGGGTTTTCTAATCATCCATTAGTCTTCTAATGCGCTTAGCAAACACAATGTATCATTAGAACACTGGAGTGATGGTTGCTGGAAAAGGGCATCTATACACCTATGTAGATATTCCTTTAAAAACCAGATGTTTGCAGCTAGTATAGTCATTTACCACATTAACAATGTATAGAGTGTATTGCTAATTAATTTAATGATATCTTCATTGGAAAAAACAGTGCATTTCTTTCAAAAATAAGGACATTTCTAACTGTGACCAAACTTTTGAACGGTAATGTATATATATATATATATATATATATATATGAAGAAGAACAGCGGCACTCATAGGACTTTCAAAAAGAGACTCTTAACGCAGCAAATGTGATTTAGTTCAGTTCGACGTTTCAGTTGGTGAAGACTTTTATCAAGAACATTCTTGATAAAAGTCTTCACCGACTGAAACGTCAAACTGAACTAAAGCACATTTGCTACGTTGAGTCTTTTTTTGAAAGTCCCGTGAGTGCCACTGTTCTTCTTCTTCCAGTACTTAAGGTCACTGCACTTTGGATGGCACCTGGGCAAGTATCAACGTTTATTTGTGGAGTGCCGGCTGAAATTGACAAATATATATATATATATATATATATATACTGTGTGTATAAGATTATTTTATCAAAACAGTAAAAAAACAATTCTTTGGGTGCAGCCCCTGACTGAATAATTAATAATAAGAAATTCATTGGTTTAGCCCCTGGCTGTAAAATTGATAATAATTTAATTTAAAAACAAATCATTGGTTCCTAAACCAACCATAACATTCATTTAAGATGTAAGGCAGCAGTGCTCCAACCAGCACATAATGGAAAGGAAAAAGGTGCAAGATGGAATAGTCCTTGGGCCCTCCAACCCACCATTATGTTATATACCAAACAGGACATTCACAGTTTAACAAATCAACCATTTCTGTGATAAGGATGCCAATTGTGACTGAGATGATTGGTTTGTTTGGACCCCCATAAAACAAGCTGCCAATGTGGTATGGACATGGAAATGAAAATGATCCCATACACAAACTGGCTTTACATTATTAGATGTCGTCATTCTCGTCCTCGTCATCCCCATCAGTGTGTACATCCTCTTCTTCACACAATATTAATTCGTCCACGCTGGAATCCACCATAGGCGCCTCTGTAATTTTTTCATGTAATTATTGGTAGAGGTCTTCCTTGTGGAATTTGTAATTAGTTTTAATGAACATCATCTTTTCCACATTTTGAGGAAGTAACCTCTTACGCCGATCACTGACAAGGTTGCCAGGTGCACTGAAAACTCTTTCGGAGCACACACTGGAAGGTGGGCAACTTAAGTAATGCAAAGCCAGTTTGTGTATGGGCCTCCAAATTGCCTCTTTTTCCTGCCAGTACTGAAAGGGACTGTCTGACATGCCTATTAGGATGTTATCTCTGAAATAGTCCTCCACCATTCTTTGAATGGAGACCGTATCACACACAGTCACGGTAGAAGACATGTCACTAGTAGACAGTTCTCTCAGGCCCGACCAGATGTCATTTTTTGGTGAACGATCTGCATGACCAGCAGGCATTCTGTAAGAAAAGTTGAGTCTTTTCCTGGTAGCTGCAGAAACTAATGGAGGAGATGATGGTGTTTCACGTGTGGCTGCAGCTAACAATTTTTTTTACCAACATCTCTTTGCACAGTTTTAGATTTCAGTCTGTTGGAAAAAAATTCACAAGGTAGGACTTAAACCTAGGTTTCAGAATGGTCGCCAAACTATATTTTTCAGATTTCAGTAGATTGACGACTCTTCCTGGTCAAGTGAATCAAGGGCTTGATCCACCAGTCCGACATACTTTGCGCAATCGCTCCATTTCACCTCCTCCTTCAGTTTCTCCAGCTGTTTTTGCAAAAGTCTGATGAGGGGAATGGCCTGGTAGTGTCTGAACTAACTTCACGTGTGGCAAGTTCAAAGGGTTTGAGAACCTTGCACAACACGGAAAATATTCTCCACTGCGCTTGAGTAAGGTGCATTCCCCTTCCACAGCCTATGCCATAGGCCGTTGTATAGCCCTGGATGGCCTTTTGCTGTTCCTCCATCCGCTGAAGCATATAGAGGGTAGAATTCCACCAAGTTACTACCTCTTGCTTCAACTGATGGCATGGCAAATTTAACAGTACCTGCTGGTCATGCAATATTCGACAAGCATTTGCCGAATTTTTAAAATGTCCGGATATTTTGCGGGCCACCGAGAGCATCTCCTGCACGCCCCTGTCATTTTTTAAAAATTGTTGCACCGACAAATTGTGTGAGCAAAACATGGGACGCGTTGGAATTCGCCCAGATGTAATGCTCTCAGAATATTGGTGGCATTGTCCGAAATCACAAATCCCGAGGAGAATCGAAGTGGGGTAAGCCATTTAGCAATGATTTCCCTTAGTTTTTCTAAGAGGTTCTCAGTGGTATGCCTCTTAGTGAAACCAGTTATACAAAGAGTAACCTACCTCTGTATCAGCTGTCTTTTGGTAGATGTTGCTGCTGCTGTTCCTGTTGTAGGCAATACACCTACCCAGTGGACTGTCACAGTTATGTAATCCTTAGTTTGCCATGTCCCACTTGTCCACATATCAGTGGTCAAGTGGACACTGGGTACAACGGCATTTCTGAGGACATTAATAAGGTTTTTTTTTAATGTCCTTGTACAGATTTGGAATTGCTGTTCTAGCGAAGTGGAATCTAGAAGGGATATGGTAGCGAGGACACATGACCTGAATTAACTGTTGAAACCCCACTGCAGTAATGGCAGATACTGGACACACATCTAATACCAGCATAGCTGTTATGGTGTCAGTAATCCACTGTGCAACTGGGTATTTGCCCATGCAAACGATTGTTTGACAGTTAATTGTTTTTTGGAGGATACACTACAAGTAGTCTTCCTCCTGGTCCCCTTCTAGGATGAAGATCCACTGACAGCAACAGCAGCAGCAACAGTCATAGTCATCAAGGATTCTTTTGAGGAATCACGGATAGGAGAGGAGTCAATCATACTTCCAATAACAACATTGGATGCAGCAGGACTACTCCCGATGACGATTGAGGATGTTGATGATGCGGGTGTTGGTGTTGGAGATTGAAGGCGCTTGGATCCCACAGAGAGGGAGCAGGTAGGTGACACTGGACTTGTTACGTTTTGAGTTTTGGAACTTGGCGACATACACTTTGATATTTGATGAATGTGCTCCAAGTGACGTAACAAGGAGGAGGTTCCTAGGTGGTTTAGGTCCCTCCCTCTACTCACTCTTTTTTTTTTTTTTAAAAAACAATTTTTATTAGTATTGTAAGAACAAATAAAACAGAAATAAATTATGCACAGGGCATACAAATATAATGCAGTCAATCTCAATTTTGAAAATACAAAACAGAGAGTACAATAAAATATATTCAAAGATTATAAGAAAACCATAACAAACAGTACAATTTTTTGAAAATATAGATCCAATTCCATCTTTTTAAATGTATATATCAACAAAATATAATAAAATAAAATAAAATAGAGAGAAAGAAAAAGAAGAAGGGGGAAAACAAAATAAGGTTGCTCTTTGATTAATATAATGCAGTACACTCTCACAAGTGCAAAAGAAACAGAACCTGAATATCATAATACTACACACTTATCTATGTAAGATTTCGCATCAATGACCACGAAGTGTTTTCGAATATTTTCATTATATATGTCACATTTTCCGGAGGGAGATAGTACAAATATAACTCCCATTTCTTATGAAAAGGTGCAATCCCCTTTTCTATATCAATTAAAGCCCTCCTTCTCTCAAAATATAGGATAGAAAGTAGTTCAGTTCTCACCATACTAATTGATGGTGGATTCGGAGATAACCAGTTTTGCAATTTAGCTTTTCTAGCTATTGTAATCAGTAGAGACAGAAAAAGGAAATATTCTTTAGGTAAGGATATCTGGATCAAGGATGTAAAGTCTACTAGCAATAATGGAGCCCAAGAAAAAGGTAAATTAAGTTTAGTCATATCCACAATAAAATTATGAAGCTTACACCAAAACTTTTTGACCTTAGAGCATTGCCACACATTATGTATAAATGTTGCAGAAGAGGCATGACATTTTGGGCAAATGCCAGAGATGTCATGTGAGATAGAGTGTCTCTGTGCCTGTGATATATAAGCTCTGTTCACAAATTTAAAATGAACCTCTTGTAATTTAGAAGAAACAAGAGAACTCATAATGCACGGCATTGTGGACAGTATAACATCAGAGGAGTTAAAGTTGGGGGAAAACCGTCGACCAAGCTTTCCATACTCCGGTCCATAAACTAGTAGAAGTAAATAATAAATCATTATATATGAAACATAGTTTGAATTTAATGGATGAACAGAGTGTAAATAGAGCGTGTAGTGTACAATCTGACAAAGGTAAAGATCTGGCACCAGAAGGTAATCTACTAAAAACAAAATGCGAATGTGGAATATTGTATTTTTCTTGAAGCTCTAAGAATGAATAAAATCGTCCTCCCGGATCGAATACATCCCTAATTTTTGCTATACCCTTCTGTTTCCATGTAGTATAATGGGAGATAGTTAGCGAGGGTGGGAAGACAGGATTGCCCCATATTGTAAGATAGTTAGTAAATGTAGGGTCAGATTTCAGTTTCTTATGAATAGCTATCCATGCTTTGTAAGTATCTTTAAATAAAAAATGATGCAAATTGCCAGCTGGTATTTTAGAGCGTGGCATATGTAGAATCGCTACTATAGAGTAAGGATGAAATAAAGCGTTTTCTATTTGTTGGTTTGTAAAATGAGCAAGTCCCAAACACCAATCTGATATATAACGAAACGATGCCGCCTGGCAGAAATCTTTATATCTGGAAAACCCAAATCCTCCCTTAGCTTTTGGTAAAATTAATCTAGCTCTGGCAATTCTAGGTTTTTTATTTTTCCAAAGAAAAGATTGAAATATGTTTGTACAGATCTTAGTATCAGATGGGGAAAGAAAAATGGGAAGCATTTGGAGTGGGTATGTTAATTTCGGGAAAAGTACGCTTTTTATTACCGCTATACGTCCCAAAAGAGACAGAGGTAGTGACATCCATTGTTTAACTAGTCTAGTGATTTTAGCTATAACAGTCGGAAAATTAGCTGAATAAATATTTTTGATAGAAGGTGTAATATATATACCAAGATATTTAATATTATCTTCAGCAATATGAAAGGAAGAGGAGAGTATCGGATGTTGGTGCAGCAGGTCAGAAAGTGTGAGAGGCAAAATTTCAGATTTCTGAAAATTAATTCTGTATCCGGCAAATGAACTAAAGAGCTGTATCTCCTCTAGGATAACTGGTATTGAAGTAGCAGGTTTTGATATGAATAGAAGCATATCATCTGCAAACAAGGACAGCTTCAACTGTATATCTCCAATATATATACCAGTTATAAGGAATTGTTACGTACAGAGATTGCCAAAGGTTCTAATGTTAGGGCAAACAATAAAGGAGAAAGTGGACAGCCTTGACGTGTACCCCTTTGAATGGAGATTTGGGAGGATACAAATCTATTCGCAATCACTCTGGAGGATGCAGAAGCATTTAATGCACGAATCAAATTAATAATTTGCAATGGGAAACCAAACCATCTGAGTACCTCATAAAGATGATCCCAAACCACCAAATCAAATGCCTTTTCTGCGTCTAAGGATAATAATAGGCTGAGATCATCCTCATGAAAGTCATCAATTTGTTGCAATACCGCCAATACCTTTCGGATATTTGAAACAGAACTTCGTCCCTGAATAATCCCTGTTTGATCGTCATGGACCAAAAAAGGAACAACCTGTTTAAATCTATTAGCGATAATTTTGGTGAAAATTTTATAGTCAACTTTTAACGATATGGGGCGGTATGCAGCTGGTATAGTAGGATCTTTACCAGGCTTAGGTAGCACTGTGATCAAGGCATCATTAAAACCCAGTGGAAGAGTACAAGTAGTGAGAATGGAATTAAATAAACTAGTAAAGGAGTAATGACTGATGGTTGAAGGAGCTTATAAAACTCACCAGTAAAGCCGTCCGGCCCTGGCAATTTGCAGTTGGGAAGGTTCTTAATAGTTGCAGCAACCTCTTCCTCGGTAATCAGGTGACATAAGAATGTAGTTTGATCTGTCGAGAGCTGTGGAAGGGTAAGTTTTGCCAGAATGAATCCTTGGCAGTAGTATCAATTGGGTCTTGGGAATACAAGGCAGAGTAAAAGTCATGGAGTACTTCAATGATATTCTGACCAGTATATTGAGGAGAACCAGCACCATCAGTAAGGGATAAAATAGTAGAAGAGGTACGAGTACCGCGTAGGAGATTGGACAGGAGCTTGCCCGATTTATCTCCATGCGTATGAAAAGTTGATTTGTTGGTATTAACTTGACGATCTGCAACCTGCTGCACCAAACAATCAAAACCAAGTCTAGCCTCATGAAATTTAGTTCTGGTAAGGGGTGAGGGAGATTTACTAAAATTTTGGTAAGCTAACGTTAAAGTGGATTGGGCATCTTGCAATTTCTGAGAGTGATGTTTGCGGTGATGTGCAGTGAAGGACATAATTTGCCCTCGAAATACAGCTTTTGCAGCCTGCCAATATAAAAAGGGAGTATCTAAATGTTGGACATTGGAAAACATATAAGAGTTCCAAGATAATTGTATTGTATCTTTAAATTTATGAGATGAAGTCAAATATGAAGGGAAGCGCCAATTATAAACATTACCAACAGGTATTGATGGAGAGAATTCTATCCACACTAAAGCATGATCTGTGAGACTACGAGGTTCTATATAGGAGGCCAAAGCAGCCGTAACCAATGTAGAAGACAGTAATATATAATCAATTCGTGAGTGCATTTTATGTGGTGCTGAGTAAAATGTATATTCTTTATCTATCGGGTGGTGAAACCACCAAAGATCTGTAAGATGTAATTGTTCTAATAAAAATGACATACTAAATTTACGCTGTCTCCCTGAATAGTGGGATGAGGATTGACGATCCATAAAAAAGGAGGACACCATATTAAAATCGCCACCTAACACCAAACTCGTATCCAGAAATTGATATAATAAATTAATTAGTGACCGAAAAAAGGAACAATCATAAACCGTAGGGGCATATATATTACATAAAGTATAAAGAGTGCTAAAAAACGTAATTTGGAGGATAATGAAACGACCATTTGGGTCAGATATCTGTTTTTCTATAGTAAAAGGGAGGCTTTTTCGTATCAAGATAGCTACTCTGCGAGACTTAGAGTTATAAGAAGAATATGCTACTATCTGTTGTCGTAACATGGATAATTTGGCATGTTCTAAATCAGTCAAATGTGTCTCCTGAAGAAAGGAGATATCTACCTTTTTATATTTAAATAGGAGATAATCTTGCGACGCTTTGCTGGGGAATTAATACCTTGGACATTCCACGAACATAATTTAACAGTGGTTATAGAAAGAATGATATAGAGATATTAATACCAAAATCCCACACAGAAAATCTTGCGAATCTATACTGTAAATAGACATACAAAATATGTTGTAGAGCATAACAACCTTGCATAAAAAATTGGAGAAAAGAGAAAAAAGGGGGGAGATAAAAAATGTTGTAATAAAAAAAAAGGAATAAGAGAAAGGAAAGAACACTAAAACATGTGAACCACAGCAAGAAAATTCTCATAACGTCACAAGAGAACTGGAGAAAAGGTCATAGGGCTCCCCACTCCGATATATTCCAAAAAGAGAAGAACAAATATAATATATTTAAACATTCAACAAACTCCTGCAATGACAGGAGAATTCACTAGTAAGACCATTCCTAATATCACTGCTAAGTTATACAAAATCAGATACGCAGCAAAGGAATATAATTACATATCCCGTAAATCACTATTATAATAACCTATCTATAGTATAAAACTTCAGATAATAACATGGTATATATAAGGTTTAGAAGGAAAAAAAAAATGTTAATATTTGAGAGAGTAGAAAGATTATACTCAACAAGCAATGGGTAGAGAATGTCAATCAACGGAAGCGTTTCGTTCTTCGTCCTCTTCCTCCAAAAACGCTTGTGCATCAGCAGCATTGGTGAATTCTTTAAAGTCTTTTCCTTGGAAAACTCTCAGCTTTGCTGGGTAGAGAAGGGCAAATTTTCTCTTGGCTTGAAAAAGTTTGGAACAGACGGGACTCATTTCCTTGCGGGCTTTGGTAGCTTCCACCGAATAGTCCTGAAAAATAAGTAGGCGCTTTATCCGGTCTAATTTACGAGCAGCTGACCAAAGAGTCACTTTGTGCGCAAAGTTGAGAGATCTGAATATCACAGTGCGTGGGCGGGAAGAATCAGTAAAAGGTACCAGGCGATGAGCCCTTTCAATTGCGAAATCAGGAATAGAATCAGCCACTCCTAAAAGTTGCGGTAGCTCAGATTGAAGAAACGTAAGCAAATCAGGACCTCTCACTGTCTCAGGAAGCCCAACCACACGCAAATTATTCCTGCCTGAGCGGTTCTCTAGGTCATCAACCTTGATGAACAGTTGGTAGTTTGATTTTTGTAAGGACGCGACTTGCTGTTTTAAGCTGAAGATATCCTGCTCATGTTCACCGATCTTGTGCTCCTTAGTCACCACCTGAAGGTCTGTAGAATACAGTTGAGCTTTGACTTCTTTGAGAGCATCCACAAATTTTGTTGCCTGCATCTGCATGATGGAGCCATGGTGTCTTTTATAGCTCTAACCATGTCTTCATATATCAGGGGGAACGCTTGTGGTACATCTGTTGGCAACGTGGTGAGAGATGGGGAGTGTGCTCCTGTTGAGAAGTCGTCTGCTGACAAGGTGGACATTTCGCTCACCTGTGAAGAGTCCGCCATAGTATTAGTATCTGTATGTCTGCCAGTCCTGATGCGCTGATTTTTACCTGGAGTAGGGGCCATTAAAAATTTCTTCATACCCCAGACACACAAATATCACAGCAATATGGTAGACAGGATCTGAAGCAATTACGGATATAGAAAAAGAGAAAAAATGTGTGAAGCTCCAAAAATAGTATTCAGGAATGAGAACAGGAGTGTGAGTTCTTTTAAAGTGATTATACAGTGAGCAGGGAGTGTCCCATCCTCTCTCCTCAGATCTTCACATGAGCCATAACTTCAATCCCGCTGCGGAAAAGGAGTCCCAATGAAAACATTAAATATTTTTATCAGGATACAGGGGTCTATAAATCAAAGCAGGGGGATGGAGAGAAAAATAAAAGTAAAAAATAGAGAAAACCTGCAAACTAGGAGAGGCAGGTATGTGCAGCAGTCATGAGCGCTGGTGATTGCAAAGATGGCCACCGGCTCTGTCCTGGGGCTTGAGAGAAGCCAGAAGAGCCGTCTGCTACCTGTGGCCTGCTTTACCCATTCATTTATCTGTGCGGCTATTCACCACAGGCGCGGCAGTACAGAGCGGGCAGCAGGAGGTTTTGGCCCAGCGCCGTCCAGCAGCGCAGCATCGCGCTCCCGCCTCCTCACTCCGGGAAGCAGACAGGCAGAGTCAGCAGGAGCAGCTGGCAGCGGAGGCCTAATGTCGGGAACCGGCTCCGGAGCGGTAAGTGGCGTACCCAGGATCACACAGGGTCTTGGGGGAGGTGATAGGTGTAACAATTAGGCAGATGCAGGGGGAAGGGGTGCGCTACAGATGGAATTATAGCCCCCCAAATGCGGAGCACAAGTAGTGTGCTACCTCTCCCCTCCACGTCCAAGCCACGCCCCCCTCACTCTTTTTTTAATTCAATAATTTTTTATTGAAATTTTTTAACATACATACAAAACAAAAACAGAATATACAGCAATTAAGCAGGATTAAATACGGAAAATAAATATAGCATACAATGAGCAAGTGTGTAATATTGCACATAATAGTATATTATGGTATAGAATAACAGCATATATGAAATACTCCTTATCATATATATTTAGAACAAAAAGGACTCGAAGGCGCCATTCGAGCACATAAATCCGGAGATAAGAGAAATACAGTATTCAAAATAAAGTGATACATATTACCTGCCGCAACTAGCTTAAACATAAAATTGCATATCAAAATACAGAGTAAGATCAAAATAATAAAACATCCACATCTACCCAAATATCAAAATAAAACCTATATCCCAAAAAAATAAAAATAATTATTAAAACAACCCCTTCCCTGGACCCCCCACCCTGTATAACCTAACCCCAACTCAGGCATACTTGGATCCCTAAATACCCCCCAAACACAGTAAGCTACCCTAACTACTATACACTAACTACCTAACCCCCCCTCCATCCAGAAATACAGGAAACAGAAACCCATGTATCTGATGAGAGCAATAAACTAATGACCCTAAGCTAAGTTCTGCTCAGCTCTCCCACATTTTAAAGGAATGGTGTTTCTTCCATATAAAATGCCTAGCATTATACTTCTATATATGAAAACCAAATTAGCAGAGTAATTAAGTAATTCAAACAACTGGATAAATAATAATAAACAAAAATAAAATATCCAAAGACCTTAGAGCAAAATATTAGGTTTCAAAATATTAATCTTAATCTGGACAGGCCTCAGCCTCTTGAAGGATTATATAAATAGTCCCATCCCCAACTCCCAAGAACACACTATGGAGCATGGAAGCAATAAATACTGTAATCTTTCTGCCAGCGGAGAGTAGCTAAAAAGGGTCATGAAGTACTGCAAGGATAAGTCCTGGAACTTTACTTGTCTGTTGGAAGTGAAGAACGGATCTCTGTAAAAACCTCATCAAATTTGAAACATCCATAAGCCGAGAGGGCATCAGAATCAGAGGTAAACACAGACCTCGGACAGGATACATCCAAATTTTGCACTGTTGCAGGAGACATGCGCACATCAGCTGCAGAATTCACAGACACGATCATCACATCCTCAAACTTGGCAAGCAGCCTCACAGTAAAGGCATTAATAGCCTGGATAATTTGTTGCATAGAACTAGCCATCTTTGATGTACGTAGCCATCGGTGTAGTAGTCTCAGCAAGACAGGATCACCTGAGCAGCAGCCAGGAGGGAAATCAGTGGCAAGGTGAGGGCGGCTAGCCACCACCAGAGCTTACCAGCACACAGTCACAAGGAGGTCAACAGCTGAGGAGGTACAGCATCAGACAGCAGGTATAAAGGAGAAATCCCAGGAGAAATCCTCAGATGACCGCTGAAGTCGGGAACAACAGGGCAGATCAGCTGCAGCAGCAGAGATGTTGGTGCACAGGGAGACTCGCAGCCACCGCCCAAGAAGAAAGGATGGCTGACGTCCGCTTCCAATACTCCCCATCCGTTACAGACAAGAGCCGGCAGGAGACACACACCGGATCCCGCAGGACATTCAGGCACCAGGATAGAGTCCATAGGTAAGTATAATAACAGAAGTCAGCCCAGGGAGCTGGAGACAGGAAAAACAGGCCCCAGTGAGAGAGGACCTGGCTGCTGCAAACTCCTGGAAATAAACTGGGAAACACTGCATGCAAACTTCCACCTCGGAGACCAGTTAGTCTGGAGAAGGTAACACACTGAAATAATCAGTTTGGGGGAGAAACAACCAGAAAAAACAGGATAATTGAAGGATATATGCAGGAGAGCTGGCAAAATGCTTATTTCTCCTAGCTACTCCAGGCCACACCCCCCCTCTACTCACTCTTGCTAGGCAACGGTTACATATGGCTTGACAACTGTTGTCCGGATTGGGGTGGAAATAATTCCACACGTGAGAAGTGAATTTTTTTGTCTTTTGCCTCGGCATGACAACAATGGGTTTTGGCTTTTTCAAACCATGGGCAAGCTGTTGCCTTACTTACACAAAATACATCCTCGGCATCAACATCCTCATCACCAATATCTTCATCATCAACATCCTCATCATCCTTAGCGCCTTCAACTACCAAAATATCCTCCTCCTCCATGTGCAATTCCACAGAAGAATCCTCAATGACTAGATCTGCAAGATGTTGGTTGCCCTTCCCCACATTTACAGAGGGCACACATAAATGTTGGAACTTGGAGGATCCTCTAATACACTAGTATTTAGGTCAGGCTCACACATGGCAACTGCGGACACACTTGCACTCTCCTCAGGGATTTGTGATTTTGATTTCTCAGGGCACACAGTTGAATTTTCTGGAGCTGTCTTAACAACTTTCACATTTTTAATTGGACCACCACCACTACTACTACAAGCAGAAGGGCTGTCAGAATCAGCAGTCTTCATAAAGAAATTCCTTATCCTTTCCTTGCCACTTCATGTAGTGAATGGCATATTGCCAATTTTTTCCTTTCATTTTTTTTTCTTAACTTCAGTAAAACTTGCTTTACCATATCGATGGCGTGACTTAAACCCTGGGGCATGGGTGTTCATAGAGGATGAGGAAGTTGACGGCCTTGCACTGCTGGCGACAGCTACAAAATGTGGTTCATGAACTGGCTCTCCTGTCATGTGACAGCCCTCCATATTTTCTGCAGTCTTGAAGCAGTGTCGCAAGCACCAATAGTGTAGCCACGGTGCGGTTACAAAATTCACACACGTGCAGTCGTGCGCACACAGACAAATATTAGACAAAAATAAATTCTTTTTATTTTTTTTCAGCTGCAGAACTTGGGCCCAGAGCACCGATTGATGACGACTGGAGTCGGGCAGCAATAGGTTGCAACTTGTGTTGCTGGCTGGATCTTGTGCGGTTAAGCCTAACACGCACACACACACACACAGAAAAATATTACACAAAAATACACTTTTATTGGTTTTTTTTGACAATATATATATTTTTTTTGAGTCCAGAACTTGGGCCCAGATGGATGCAGCACCGGCCCAGATGTATATGCACCAGCCCGGATGGACACAACAGACAGCACAGCAGACAGCACCAGCCCAGAATGGATCAGTGCACCTGCCCAGGACACAGCAGACAGCACAGCACACAAGCAGGAGCATGAGCACCAGCACCTCTCCCAGCCCTACACTACCCACCCTCCCTGTTCAGTCTCCACAGCCAGTGTGCCAGAGTAAAATGGCGTCCGCCGCGTGGTCCCTATATACTACATTGATCATAGAGATGTAAGCTCGGGAACCGCGAGATTTCCGACTGTATGGTTTTGTCTCGGTTTTGAGATCCGAGTCAGGCGGGAATCCCAGAGCCTGCTTGGATCCGACTCGGATCTGCTAAATTCGGGTGGGTTCGGATCTCTGAGATCTGAACCCGCTCATCTCTAATATATATATATATATATATATATATATATATATATATTTATACGTATAAACTGTATATATTTATACAATATATTGTGATAGGATCACTGGTAAAGTGGTCTGTGGCACGGACATTTATCCCAGATTCCTGTCCTATGTGTTTAAAATCCCCAGGAGAAAGTCTGCAGTGTAGCAGGCTTGAGTTTCGGCTTTTTTGAAAAGCTGGTTTGGGACCTGGGGGTTGTGGGTGAGAGGAGAGGGAGGGCTCCACCCACGGCCACTCCAGGTTTTGGTTCTCGCAGCCTGGTAACAGGCTTGTTAGTTTTTCACCTGAGAGTGGCCAATATAAGCCTAGTGTGGTTAGGGCTGATTGTCTCACCTGGGAGAGCAGACAGGGAGTTTGCTCAGAGACACTTGGAAAACCTATCTGTGAGTACTGTGCTGTGCTTTGTTGCTGGCGAGGGCATTAGGCCCTGCCAGGTTCTGGTAGTGAGGGAACTACCTGTGAAGTTAGTGCCCCGACAGGGCTAGGATTTACGTTTATGTTTTCTTTGTGTTATTTCTGACATTGTACAATAAAGACTGGCGCCGACCAGCTTGTACTTGCATCCAGACTGGTGTGCTGCTTCCCTGCTGCTGTGTGTGTGTGTAAGGAAGGAGTCCTCTACCCAGGAGAGGGACCCCCTAACCTAACTGTGTCACAATATGGTGGAGAATGCGGGCAACCACACACACTGAAGTTGCAGCAAGAGGAAAACTTTCCATTTAAAAATTAAAGGGACAGACACCCAATTTGTGAGTGTGGATATAACTCTGTGTCCTTGGAGTCCCATAGAGGAGGCATCAGCCAATGCTCAAAGAGGCAAGGTTCAGCTTCCAACCTACACCCCAGGACAAAATGGAGGACATTATTAAGGCCTTGCTCCAAGCTACAGCAGCTCAGCAGGAATCTACCAGGGCTCAGTAGGAAGCTACAGGAGCTCAGCAGGAGACGAACAAACTTCAACAGAAATCTACCAGGGCTCAGCAGGAAGCCACCAGGGTGCAACTGTTGGCCTTGGAGACAGCCCAGAGGCAACAACAGGTCGCCATCGTGGAAAACAGCCAGGCCATAAGAGAGGTGGTACAGCACCTGGTCGCCCGGCCCAGAGATATTAATACTGGTCCTCCCACCACCACTCACTCCGTACGAGCCAGTCACTTCCTCCAAAAGATGACTTCGGGCGATGATGTGGAGGCCTATCTCGCCGCATTTGAAAGAACGGCCGAAAGGGAGAGTTGGCCCCAGGAGCAGTGGGCAAGTCTGGTGGCACCTTTTTTGTCTGGGGAGCCACAAAAAGCATATTTCGACTTATGCCTGGCTGATGCCAAGGACTATAAAAAACTAAAACAGGAGATCCTAACTTGCTTGGGAGTCACCACCATTGTTCGTGCCCAACGGGTCCACCGCTGGGAGTTCCATATGGACAAGCCTCCACGTTCACAGATGCATGACCTCGTCCATCTGTCCTCGAAATGGCTACAGCCCGAGACGCTGACGGGACCACAGATCGTGGAAAGGGTCGTGATGGACCGGTACCTGCGATCATTACCCACGACTCTGTGCAAGTGGGTGAGCCATGCAGACCCTAAGACCACGGACCAGTTGGTCGAGCTAGTGGAGAGGTATGTGGCGGCTGAGGAGCTGAGGAGTATGCCCCACCAAGCCCCGATGGCGCACCGGCAAACTCCCACAGACACTGGTAAGACTGTTCCAGGGGAGAAGGGTGCTGGAGGGTGGGATGTACCTAAGACTGAGGGTGTAGAACCTGGAGACAAGCCTGCCAGGCCAGGAAGGTTCTTGCCCCATAAACGACTAGACTTTTAATATGATTCAGTGTTTCCGTTGTGGCGACTTCGGCCATATTTCCGCTAATTGTTCACTTACAACTGAACCTATGCAATGTGATACTGCTCATGTCTACCGCAGGGGGTCTTTCTTTGCACAGACAGCCTGTACTGCTGACCGGCAGGCTGAGAATGATAAGCACATGTGTGTACTCACTGTAGATGGCAACCGAGTAGAGGCACTGTTAGACTCTGGTAGCTTGGTGACACTTATAAAAGCTGAGCTGGTGAACCCCTTGAGGCATACAGGGAAAACTGTTGATGTGACCTGCATACATGGGGATAATCGATATTATGTTACTGCCGAGGTGAACATCGAGACACCATGTGGCTCTGCTATAGTTTCTGTGGGTTTGGTGCCTGGTCTGATGTACGATGCAATATTGGGGAGAGACTTTGCTCACTTCTGGAAATTGTGGGAAAGCCGTTTTGTTCCAGAAGTGAACAACCCCGGTCCACTTGAGAAGGTTGTCGATATAGTGGAGGAGGGAGTTTCTTCTGAGTCAGAGTTATTCCCTTTTCCCACTATGGTTGGCGAACAAGAGAATGCGGAGCGTGACGGTGGACCGCCAACTGATGTGCCTCCCATTGAGGTGGGAAGTGTTGTTGGGCCAGTGGATCATCTGCCTGATTTAGAGGTCAGAAGAGAGGTCTTTGCCGTGGAGCAGTTGAATGACCCTACTTTGAAAAAAGCCAGGGAGAATGTAAAAGTAGCTGATGGTAAACCCATAGACCCTGATAGTCCTTTGTCCTATCCCCACATGGCAATGTGTCAGGATTGGTTATATCAGGTGACTAAGAAGGGGGAAGATGTTATGGAACAACTAATAGTTCCCAAAGCCTACAGAAGAACAGTGTTGGATCTGGCCCATGGTCGTATAATGACAGGTCATCTAGGGGTAGAGAAAACCACTGAGCGAATAATGCAGAGGTTTTTCTGGCCCGGGCTTCATAAAGAGGTATCTGACTTTTGTGCATCCTGCCCTGAGTGCAAGTATCATGCTCCCAGACCACGTTTTAAGGGACCACTAGTTCCATTGCCTATTATAGAGGTGCCGATAGTGAGAGAGCACCTGAAACAGGCTCAACAGGCACAGCAGAGGGTATACAACCGCAATGCTCGGTTATGCAGCTTTGCTCCTGGGGACAGAGTGTTAGTGTTGGTTCCCACTGTGGAAAATAAACTTTTGGCTAAATGGCAAGGCCCCTTTGAAATCTCAGAAAGAGTGGGACAGGTCAATTACAAAGTTTACCAGCCGGGAAAAAGAAAGCCGGAACAGATATACCATAAAAATCTGTTAAAGCCCTGGAAAGATAGAACGGTACTGTTGGCCGTCCGAGCCCCTCCAGTAAGTCCAGGGTCCTTAGTTCCCGAAGTGACAGTGGCAAAAACCCTGTCGGCAATTCAACAACGAGAGGTCAAGGAGTTTCTGGTTAGAAATAGGGTGTTGTTCTCTGACATACCTGGGAAAACCTCGGTCGTTAAACATGACATCATCACTGACCCAGGGGTTAAAGTTAATCTAAAGCCCTATAGGTTACCTGAAACACCAAGAGCATCGGTGTCGAAAGAAATTAAAAATATGCTAGAGTTAGGGGTTATTGAAGTATCACATAGTGAATGGTCAAGTCCCATTGTGTTGATTCCAAAGCCCGACGGGAGTGTGCGTTTCTGCAATGACTTCCGAAAGTTGAACAGTGTTTCAAAATTCGATGCCTACCCGGTGCCACAGTGGAGAAGGAGGCGTTGGCCATAAAGTGGGCGTTACAAACTTTTACATTTTCAGTGGAACACAGGCCAGGGGGCCTGTTGTTTAAAGCAGACGCGTTGTCACACGTTCATTGTTTGGGGTCTTCAGTTGTTCCGCCCCATAGGTCGAAACAAAGGGGGGGATATGTGATAGGATCACTGGTAAAGTGGTCTGTGGCACGGACATTTATCCCAGATTCCTGTCCTATGTGTTTAAAATCCCCAGGAGAAAGTCTGCAGTGTAGCAGGCTTGAGTTTCGGCCTTTTTGAAAAGCCGGTGTGGGACCTGGGGGTTGTGGGTGAGAGGAGAGGGAGGGCTCCACCCACGGCCACTCCAGGTTTTGGTTCTCGCAGCCTGGTAACAGGCTTGTTAGTTTTTCACCTGAGAGTGGCCAATATAAGCCTAGTGTGTTTAGGGCTGATTGTCTCACCTGGGAGAGCAGACAGGGAGTTTGCTCAGAGACACTTGGAAAACCTATCTGTGAGTACTGTGCTGTGCTTTGTTGCTGGCGAGGGCATTAGGCCCTGCCAGGTTCTGGTAGTGAGGGAACTACCTGTGAAGTTAGTGCCCCGACAGGGCTAGGATTTACGTTTATGTTTTCTTTGTGTTATTTCTGACATTGTACAATAAAGACTGGCGCTGACCAGCTTGTACTTGCATCCAGACTGGTGTGCTGCTTCCCTGCTGCTGTGTGTGTGTGTAAGGAAGGAGTCCTCTACCCAGGAGAGGGACCCCCTAACCTAACTGTGTCACAATATATAAACAGATACATGGTAATCTACATGGTATATGGGTCCCTTGAATCATTTAAAAACTTGGGTCCTACATTACTGTTTTTCGGGTGTCATGATAATTTAATCAATAATCCAAATGCCCCTTACATGTCCCACAGGCATCGCCACGTGCCACACCAACCACATGCCCCAGCCACCAATAGTTAATCTGATAAGACACAACTGTGTGTTGAGACTTGTCATTGGGGGTGGATGGGACTGCAGATCCGGGCCCGCACATAAAATAGGCACGACATCATGATCAGCTGCCAAGCTGGCACATGGTTGGCTATGTATTTTAAAATTGCAATTCTATTTTCCTCACAAAATTCTGCAATTTTTCTACTTTTACATATTTAGGAGACTTTAGAGCTGATCTTTGTAGGGGATGTACATGTCCACAGGGGTGTTTTAAGAGAGGAGGGGGCCCATGTTCATTCCCCGTCTGGAGCCCCCTTCTCTCTCCATGGTGGCCGGCAGAAGATTATAGCATCTGATCACCGACCGCAGCATCAGTAGACTCTGAGCACTAGAGAGTACCTAGAGAACCTAGAATCTGCTGCGCATGCGCAGGTTCCTCGGCAGCGGCCATTTTCCAGAGTTTTGTACAGGGCTTAGACACCCGACGCGTGACCTCAGAGAGGTAAATATTGGATAATCTGGGTGCAGGGTGTGTGGTGTGGGTCCCCCCTGGACCCATTATAGATACGCCCCTGCATGTCCACATGGAATTGGCCACACCTCCATCACTTGCCACAATAGGCACATGATCATTTTCAGCCCCAAGCCCATGTGGCACTTAAACCACTGGTACCCACTATTGCAAGTGGTTGTTCGTGAAGTGTGTGTATATATATATATATATATATATTCTAGAGATGAGCGTGTTCAGATCTCTGAGATCTGAACCCAACTGAACTTAGGGGATCCGAGTCAGATCCGATTCGGCTCGGGTTTTTTCCACCTGACTCGGATCTGAAAACGTCATCATCCCGCTGTCTGATTCTCACGGGTTTTGGAATCTTTAAAGATCCTGCGATCACCGCCAATTTTTCCGGCTGTGGAGAATGAAGAGGCAGGGACCTGGGAGCTGTGCTGCGCTGCTGTGTGGCTGCTGTTATGCATTGTGACTTGTGACCAGAGCCGTAACTAGACATTTTGGTGCCCTGTGCCAGAAAGAGCAGTTGTGCCCCCCCTTTTTCAAATAGGGACATAAGGCACCCAAGCAAGGGGAATGGCCTCATGGGGAATGGTCAGGGAAGAGAAAGGGGAGGCCAGGAGATGCTGGGGATGAAATAAGAGGAAGCTACAAGTGAGAATGATAATAAACAGAAAATTGACAGGCCCAAACAGCGCCCCCTGCCATGTGGTGTCCTGTGCCATGGCACAGGTCGCACTACCCTAGTTGCAGCCCTGCTTGTGACTACTACCTACTAGGCTGTGCTTCATAATTGAGGTTGTCCTGTCCATAGGGGCTGGCTGGCTGTTATCCATAGGGGCTGGCTATTGCTGGCTGTTGTCCTATCCATAGGGGCTGGCTGGCTGTAGACCATAACGGATGGCTGTTGTCCATAGGGGCTGGCTGTTTTGAGGTTGTCCTGTCCATAGGGGCTGGCTGGCTGTTATCCATAGGGGCTGGCTGGCTGATGTGCTGTCCATAGAGGCTGGCTGACCGTAGTCCATAGGGGCTGGCTGGCTGTTGTCCATAGGGACTGGCTGGCTGTTCTGCTGTGTTGTCCAGGGGGTGCTCTGACCATCAGGGGTGCTCTTCTTGACCCCAGTATAAAAAAAATAAACACTTTTTTGTATGTGCCTGGTAGCCACACCACCAGTGAAAAAATTAAAACAATTTTTTGTGTGTACGTGTTAGTCACACCATCAGTGAAAAAAAATAAATAAAAAATTTTGTGTTTGCGGAATTGCGTATTAGCCACACCACCAGTGTGAAAATAAAAACTAGTTTTTGGTGTGTGCATGTTAGCCTGCCACACCACCAGTGAAAACATAAAAACAATTTTTTGTGTGTACACCACTAGTGTGAAAATAAAAACAATTTTTTAGTGTGTGCGTGTTAGCCTGTCATACCACCAGTGTAAAAATAAAAACAATTTTTTGGTGTGTGCGTGTTAGCCACACCACCACTGTGAAAATAAAAACAATTTTTTGCGTTTGCGTGTTAGCCACACCACCAGTGAAAAAATAAAACATTTTTTTTGTGTGTGGTTGGTTGTGTGCGTTAGCTTCACTATAATTGCTTGGTGACACTGCTGTAAGACCGCAGTGAGTATGGAGGACAGTCACATGACAGGAGAGCAGGATCCACATATCAGTCTTGTAGCTGCCGGCAGTAGTCATGATGACGATGCACGCCGTCAATGTCATCTATGAAGGCCGATGTACCAGGGCTTAAGTCAGGCCAAAAAGTCAGGCTAAAAAATCAACTTTACCCTGTTAAAGAAAAAAACAATCTAAAGCTAAGTCAGCTTTAGAGACACATATAATTGGCAATATGCCATTCAGTACAGGAAGTGGCAAGGAAAGGATAAGGCCTTGGCCTTTATTATTTATGACTGGTGGTTCTAGTGATGATCTAAGCCCCTCTGCTTGTAGGAGAGGTACAAAAGAAATTAAAATTGTTAAGATGAGTAAGACACCGGAACCAACTGTGTGCTCGGATTAATCATAAATCCTTGAGGAGAGTCTAAGTGTCTGTGGTTGCCATGTGTGAGCCTGACCTTTCTAATACTGTACTTGAAGAGGATCCTCCTGCCACCATTTGTGTGCCATCTGCAAATGTGGGGATGAGCAGCACAAGTCAACATGCTGACGTAGAAATCGAGGATGCCTCTGTGGAATTGCACGAGGAGGATGAGTAGGATATTTATGTAGTTGGCGATAACAACAAGGATGATGAGGATGTTGATGATGATGAGGATGTTGATGGCGAGGCTGTTTGTGTAAAAACTGTAAATCAGGCAACAGTTGTTGCCCATGGTGGGAAAAATCCCATTGTTGCCATGCCAGTGCAAAGGACCAAAAAATCCACATGTCATGTGTGGAATCATTTCCACCCAAATCCGGACAACTTTTGCCAAGCCATTTGTAACCATTGTCATGTAACAGTAAGTAGAGGTAAGGACCTTAACCATCTTGGAGCCTCCTCCCTGTTACGTCACTTGCAGCGCATTCGTCAAATTGGAAAGGGTATGGAAACTCTGTGGACAAAAAACCAAACAACAATCAGTTCAGTGTCACCTAACTGCTCCCTTCTTTCTGAATCCATGCACCTGCAATCTCCACCACGAACACCTGCATCATCCTCAACATCCTCACTCATGATCGGAAGTAGTCCTGCATCCAAAATCATAAGGACTGACTCCTATGCTATCTGTTGTTCCTCAGAAGGATCCTTGAGTGTTACACCTGCTGCTATTGCTATGAGAGGATCTTCATCCTAGAAGGGGACCAGGAAAAAGACTACTTTTAGTAGTTCAAGTTCAACCAAACAATAGACTGTCAAACAATCCTTTGCATTAGCAAACAAGTTTGACAGCAAACACCCAGTTGCACAGTGGACTACTGATGCTGTAACAGCTATGCTGGTACTAGATGTGCGTCCAGTATCCGCCATTAATGCAGAGGATTTTAGACAGTTAATGGAGGTTCTGTGTCCCCGCTACCATGTCCCTTCTAGATTCCACTTCTCTAGAATAGCAATTCCCAATCTGTACAAGGACATTAAAAAAAAACTTATTAATGTCCTTCGAAATGCCATTGTACCCACAGTCCACTTAACCACAGATACTGTATGTGGATAAGTGGGACAGAGCAAACTAAGGATTACATGACTGTGACAGCCCACTGGGTAGGTGTATTGCCTCCAACAGTACAAACAGCAGCAGCAGCGGCATCTAACAAATGCCATCTCATTCAGAGGCAGCCTACTCTGTGTATCACCGGTTTCACTAACAGGCATACCACTGCGAACCTCTTAGGGAAATCATTGCTAAATGGCTTACCCCACTTGCACTCTCCTCGGGATTTGTGATTTCGGACAATGCCACCAATATTGTTAGAGCATTGCATGTGGGCGAATTCCAACACGTCCCATGTTTTGCTCACACAATTAATTTGGTGGTACAACATTTTTTGAAAAATGACAGGGGCATGCAGGAAATGCTCTTGTGGCCCAAAAGATATATGGACATTTTCAACATTTAGCAACTGCGTGTCGAAGATTGCAGCACCAGCAAGAACTGTTTAATTTTCCCTGCCATCAGCTGAAGCAAGAGGTAGTAACTAGGTGGAATTCTACCCTCTATATGCTTCAGCAGATGGAGGAGCAGAAAAAGGCCATCCAAGGCTACACTGCAGCCTATGAGATAGGGAGAGGAGCAGGAATGCACCTTAGTCAAGCACAGTGGAGAATAATTTCCGTGTTGTGCAAGGTTCTCAAACCCTTTGAACTTGCCACATATGAAGTTAGTTCAGACACTGCCAGCTTGAGTCAGGTCATTCCTCTAATCAGACTTTTGCAAAAGCAGCTGGAGAAAGTGAAGGAGTAGCTGAAATGGAGTGATTCCAATAAGTATGTCGGACTTGTAGATCAAGCCCTTCATTTGCTTCGACAGGATCCAAGGGTCGTCAATCTCTTGAAATCAGATCACTATATTTTGGCGACCATACTTGATCCTAGGTTTAAATCATACCTTGTATCTTAGTTTCCGACAGACATAAATCTTAAAAGATGCAAAGAGCTGGTGGTGTAAAAATTGTCAGCTCAAGTGGAACATGACACGGCAGCATCTCCTCCTTAATTTTCTACAGCTGCCAGGAAAAAAATACATTTTCCTAAGAGACCCACTGCTAGTGGTTATGCAGATCAGTCAGCAAAACTTCATGACATCTGGATGGATCTGAAAGAACTGGCTACAATGAGTGACATGTCTACCGTGACTTTGCCTGATACGGTCACCATTCAGAGAATGGTGGATGACTATTTTAGGGATCGCATCCAAATAGGCATGTTTCACTACTGGCAGGAAAAAGAGGCAATTTGGAGTCCCTTACACAAACTGGCGTTGCTGTACTAAAGTTACCCACCCTGCAGTGTGTACTCTGAAAGAGTTTTCAGCCGGGAACCTTGTCAGTGATCGTTGTAGGAGGTTACTTCCCCAAAATGTGGAAAAGACGATGTTCATCAAAATGAATTACAAATTCCACGAGGAAGACCTTTACCAGCACTTACATCCAAAAAATACAGAAGCGTCTGTAATGGTGGATTCCAGATGGGACAAATTAACATTTAGTGAAAAAGAGGGGGATGCACACACTGATGGGGATGACGATGACGACATCTAATCTAATGTATTGTTAAGCCAGTTTGTGTATGGGATCATTGCCACCAATGTCCACTGCGCATTGTCAGCTTGTTTTTTGGGGGGTCCAAACAAACCAATCATTTCAGCCACAAGTGGCAGTCCCTGTCGCTGAAGTGACTGGTTTGTTAAACTTTGAATGTCCTGTTTGATATATACAACATAAGGGTGGGTTGGAGGGCCCAAGGACAATTCCATCTTGTACCTTTTTCCTTTCCATTATGCGCTGTCTGGGGCATTGGTGCCTGACATTTTTAATGTTATGGTTTATGAAAGTCCAAAAATTGTAATGTCCACAGATAGCATCTCCTGCATGTCCCTTTCATTTTTTTTTAAAGAAAAGTCTGAACCAACTGGTGCTTACTGTGTCAACCTGGTGGCACAAGTCGCACAACAGTGACATTCAGCCAAGGCTTCTCAGCCTTCAAGGCTGCTAAATGGCCCAAAGGCCGCATCCTGCTTTTCGGCCCAAAGGCCACCTGTCGTCACTCCTCACCAGCCCTCAAGGCTGTAACGGCTGCAACTTGCCAAGAGTTCCAGCCCACAAGGCTGTAGCAGGACTGGTTCCTTCCTAATCATAGCTCTGTATACCACTACTATTCAGCCTTAAGGCTGCATCAACAATTAATTATCAACTATCAATTCTTCAGCCACTGGCTGCATCAATTATCAAGTATCAACTCTTCTTGTTTCATCCAGTGTCTGCGCCAACTATCAATTCTTCAGCCACTGGCTGCACCATATATCAAGTATCAACTCTTCTTGCATCAACCAGTGGCTGCACCAACTATCAAGTATCAACTCTTCTGTCTTCAGCCAGTGTCTCCGCCAACTGTCAATTCTTCAGCCAGTGGCTGCACGAAATATAAACTCTTCTTACTTCAGCCAGTGTCTGCACCAACTATCAATTTTTAAGCCAGTGACTGCATCAATTATCAAGTATCAACTCTTCTTACTTCAGCTAGTGGCTGCACCAACTATCAACTATCAATTCTTCAATCCTCAAGGGGTACCCCAACCATCATGTTTGCACAGTCCTCAACTCTATTTATCACTCAGTTTTCAGCCAGCTAGCTGGATACAACCTTTTGGCCTTTAACTAGATGAAAAAATTAATATTGTGAGGTGGCCAAAATTGACTGGAAATGAGTGGAAATAAATGATATTGAGGTTAATAATACTGTAGGACCAAAAAAAGGCAATTTTTATGTGATTTTAGCTGTTTTTATGATTTTTTAAGAAAAAATCCAGATCTAAAACCAAAACTGAAAAACAAAACACAGAGGTGAGGTTTTGGCAAAACCAATCCAGATCCAAAACCAGGGAGATCCAGATCCAAAACCAAAACCAAAACATGAGGGTCAGCGCACATCTCTAAGCGCACTAGGGATGTGCCCTGTGTTTTGATTTTGGATCTGTATGTCCTTCAAGGTTTTGGATCTGGATTTGGTTTTGCAAAACCACCCTCAAGTGTTTTGATTTTGGCTTTGGATCTGGATTTTTTAAATAAAAAATAGATAAAAAGTTTTAAAAACAGCTAAAATCATGTAATTTATGTAATCCAAAACCCGAAATTCTGATTAAAAATCAGAATTCCGAACTGCAAAAAGATCAGAACCGCAACCCGGGTCTCCTTAGGATTTGCCTGGATTCACAAAATTCGGGTGCATTCAGATTTCTGGAGAACTGAACCGCACATCTCTAATATATATATATATATACACACGTGTGTACACAATTTGTACATATACATATAATCAATAATATGACCTTGATACAGATTATTTTTCCACATAGTCCCCATACTGGTCTAAGCATTTGTTCCAACAGTACGCCAAGGCATCTATCCTGGCATAGAAGAAATCAGTCTCAACTTCCTGAAGCCAGGACATGACGGATTGCTGAACTTCACCGTCGGTTGCGAATCACCTATCACCCAGGTGCTTCTTCAATGGTCCAAAGAAATGTAAAATACATTGTGCCAGGTCAGGGCTGTAGGGAGGATGGTCCAGTAACTCCCAATGGTAGCGCCATAATAACTCACGCATGCAGTTGGCTAAGTGTGGCCTGGCGTTATTGTGTATCAATGCCTCTTTGCAGGTTGTTTTCGACTAATTGTCCCTTGCAGGCCTCTCAATGTGACACAATAACAGTGAGCATTTGCAATATCTCTCTTGGTGAATAAAAAAATAAGAAGCATGCCCTTGTGGTCCCAAAACACGGTCAGAATGACCTTCTTTGCTGAAGGAGTTTTCAATTTCTTTGAAGGTGTAGATGAAGCGCATTTTCATGTCATGGATGTTTGCTTCATCTCCGTGTGTCACATGATGCACCCATGTTTCATCGCCTGTAACAATACGCTGCAGGACCTGCACTACCTCCTCATGGTATTGCATCAAGTACACGAGAGACACTCCTATTGGTTTTGTGAACTTCTGTGAGTTTCTTCTGTACTCATAATGAACACTTTTATCCTGTACCCCAGTTGCTCAAGAACGATGTTGTGCACAATTCCCACTGAGATATTCAGTTAATCAACAATATCACTAACACAAATGCGTTTGGCCTTCTGAATCAGACCAATGCGACACAAATTATCATCTCTGGTGGACGTGCCTGGCTGGCAGTATCGCTGCTCATCTTGAACATCTGTCCTGCCTTTATGAAAGGCAATGCACCAAACCTATACTGATTCCCTGACATGACGTTATAACTGTACATTTCGAATGTTGGTGATCAATTTCAGCTACTGATGTGCTCTTTAGATGTAGAAAACTGATTACAGTACACACCTGAATGTTTGACCATGTTTCTACCAGCCACGCCATCTCACAACTGGTGTTGAGACAGTATGAGTGATATGAGGTGCAGTCTAATGGGCATGAGAGGAAGCAGTGTTCTACCTGTTCTGGCATGGTGATAAATAAGAATGAAATAGAGAACATTACACACATGAGAGGTCTTGTTGTTTTATTTAGCGAACCACCTTCGGGTGTGTAGGTGTGTGTATGTATTTTAGACAGGTGTGTAGGTGTGTATGTATTTTAGACAGGTGTATAAGAAATACTGCAATGTAAGAATGCTTTCAAAAATTGTCAATAGTTTATTTTTAGCAATTAACAAATGCAAAGTGAATGAACAGAAGAGAAATCTAAATCAAATCAATATTTACCTTCAAAGCAGCATCAATTCTTCAATTCTTTTTAGATACACTTGCACACAGTTTTTGAAGTAGCTCGACAGGGAGGTAACGGAGGTTGTTCCAAACATCTTAGAGAACCACAGATCTTCTGTGGATGTAGGCTTACTCAAATCCTTCTGTCTTTCATATACTCCCAGACAGACTCGATGATGCTGAGATCAGGGCTCTGTGTGGGCCATATAATCACTTCCAGGACTCCTTGTTCTTCTTTACACTGAAGATAGTTCTTAATGACATTGGCTGTATGTTTGGGGTTGTTTTCCTGCTGCAGAATACATTTTATAGCCAATCAGATGCCTCACTGATGGTATTACATAATGGATAAGTACCTGCTGTATTTTTCAGCATTGAGGTCACCATTAATCCTGACCAAATCCCCAACTCCATTTGATGAAATGCAGCCCCAAACTTGCAAGGAACCTCCACAATGCTTCACCGTTGCTCCGAACATTGGGGATCCGAGTTCACCCGAACCCTATTCGGGTGTTCCCTGCCTGACTCGGATCCCCGTTCGAGGCTGAACAGCGGCCTCCTGATGTCGGATTCTCGCCAGATAATCCGACGTCAGGGCCCCACTAGTGTAGGGCAGACCGCAGTGATAGCGATCTGCCATACACAGAAACAAACACACAGCCGCCAGCTTTGTGTTCGTTATAGCAGCCAATGAGAGTCACACAGACTCTCATTGGCTGCTGCACGGAGGGAGCCGAGTGGAGCTCACTCATGAGCTCTGTCTTCCGGCTCACTCCTCAGCAGGTGACAGAGCAGAGCGGACGGCGGCAGGAGCGGGGAATCAGGTAAGTTTTTTTTCTTTTTTTATTTGTATGTGTGTGTAAGGGGGCGCTACTGGGGGCATACTACTGGGGGCACCACTGCTAATGGGGGCATGCTAATGGGGACACACTACTGGGGGCACACTACTGGGGGCACTGCTACAGGGGGCCTGCTAATGGGGGCACTGTTAATGGGGCATACTACTGTTGGCACTACTAATGGGGGCACTGCTACTGGGGGGCATACTCCTGTTGGGCAAACTTCTAATGGGGGCATACTACTGTGAGCACTGCTAATGGGGGCATACAACTGGGGGCACTGCTAATGGGGGCATACTAGTGGGGGGCACTGCTACTGGGGGGCATACTATTGGGGGGCATACTATTGGGGGCATTGCTATTGGGGACATACTATTGGGGGCACTACTACTGGGGGCATACTACTGGGGGCACTGCATAGGGGTCCCTACTATTAAGGGGACTGCATAGGGGGCACTACTACTGGGGGAATTGTGTAAGGGACAACACTGCTGGGGGCATTGTGTAAGGGACACTATTGCTGTAGGCATTGTATAAGTGACACTACTACTGTGGGCATTGTATAAGGGGCATTACTACTGTGGGCTTTGTGTATAAGGGTCACTACTGTGGACATTGTGTAAAAGGGTCACTACTTTGGGCATTGTGTAAAAGGATCACTACTGTGGGCATTGTGTAAAAGAGGCACTACTGTGTGTCGTAACATAAATAATAGACACTACTTTATGGTGTAATGTGAATCAGGGGCACTATGTGCGGTGTAATGTGAATCCTAGGGCCGTAGCCCATTTTGTAAACAAGTACTGTGATTCTGCTGGCCGTACCCCACTGGGTGGGTGCACTACTTTTCATTTCTGCCACTGCTGTGTGGCACTGTTTCATAGATGTGCTTTAAACTGTGGTATCTGTGTTGCTGTGCCACTGCGCCGCTGCTATGTCCTTAGTAACCAGTCAGTCACTGCAACCTTTGGCCAATAATGGTGAAAACAATACTATAAGCTGTGAGGTGGTCTAAATTCAAATCCAGTCACCGCAGTTTGGCAAATCCAACTCCAAATCCAAAGCTGGACGACGAATTAGAACCAAATCCAAAACCAAATCCGGCAAAAATGGTCCAGGGCACATCCCTAATTACAGTACTGCTCTCCAGCTCTTCGGTGAACAAACTGCCTCCTGTTACAGCCAAATATTTAAAATTTTGACTCATCAGTCCAGAGCTCAATTGCAGAATGGATCTCCTCTGTCTCCCCGGACCCCTAGGCAGTGTAGCGGCAGTCTGTGACTGCTGATATCATTGCCAGAAACGTGCCCCAGAATGGCATGCGAACGGCACTTTGGAGCACATGTGCCCAGGGATCACAGTGTGAGGAGGGGAAACATAGTTCCCCTCCAAGCACTTTAGGCTGATCTCTGCTTGTGCAGCGATCAGCTGCAGCAGGGGGACTAATGATCATCCCCCCTGCACAATGCTTTGCATGTGGGGGTGAGTTGCCCATGGGGTAGGAGGGTAACCACCCAGGGGGAGGGATCTGGCATCCCTGTGGACCCTATGGACATGAAGAAAAGGAGTTATTCAGGGTCCATAGGGATCAACAGGGATGCCATGGGGGTGTCCTAAAGCAGTTCCCCTAGGGTGGGGAATGCTCCTCAGCAGAAAGGATAACTCGTCACCCAAAGGAAGTATCTAAGTCATAGAAGCTAAGAAAATTGTGGACGGAAGACCACATGGCAGCCTTAAACAACTGTTCAGTAGAGGCACCATGACTAAACGCCCACGATGGCCCTACAGACCAAGTAGAATGTGCTGTCACCGTTGTTGGGACAGGGAGATCAGCTTGTGTCCAATGGAAAAGACAAAAAGAAAGAAACGCTAACCAACAATTAGTATCCCATTTAATCAATATAAAACATATGTTAAAAAATATTATGGTAAATTAAACATAATATAATTTCAGCTGATTCTAATAGATAAAATTGTCATGAGTAAATATCACAATCCTTGAGGTACAAATAGACAATATTAAATTCTTTCTCCCATTCAAATAATCAAATCTGAGACCAATAGACTTGAAAAAAATCTGCCACAATTCTTAGACCTTATTATAATAAGGAAGTCCTCCAATTCCTAGAATAATAAAAAATCCCTTTATAGGAAGGTAGTATGTGTGCACACAATGGATTATATTTGTAGGAACTTCTCATGAAGGATAAATTTGTGCAGCTTCTTTTTCCTTTGATGGGGTCTTGCAGCACTGTGTTTGAAACAATGCGGATACAATTAAGAAACAAGGCACTTTTAATGTTTCAAACTGCTGGCAACAGAATCATTAGTGTGATTTGTTTCTCCTGCAGGTAACTGTCAAGCCGCAGTCTCTGTAATGAACACTAATATGGATAAAAGTTCTCAGTATAAAAAGATACACCTTAAAATAAACAGTTCCAAGCCTTCATGACCAGACCAGCACAACGATGTGTATAGAGTATATCGTTTGGCAGCTAATAACAATATTCAATGTGTCCTCCGTGCGCAGCTGAAATCCACTGTGATGTGGAACAAACCGTCAATTGCAGCTGGGACCTGGTAATGTTTATGAATGCTGCTTACCGCTGCCTTTGACGGGACCGCCGGTGTGTGATAGGCACCAATAGTTGGGTCACACTGCTGCAGTCCAGAAGGCTGTTGCCAGCCTAGATGGGAGAGGGCCGTATTGCGGGTATCATCCTCAGTAGTGAACAAGCGGAGAGGA
This sequence comes from Taudactylus pleione, assembly GCA_031769625.1. NCBI lineage: Eukaryota > Metazoa > Chordata > Amphibia > Anura > Myobatrachidae > Taudactylus > Taudactylus pleione. The sequence continues at coordinate 1,868,680 of JAUIMM010000915.1, forward strand.
TGAAGCTTGATGCGTTTCTCAGCCACAGACCAGGGGCTGTTTCCTTGTGTGTACACCTGAGAGATAGGGCTCTATTTATTTACATTATTTTTACTAAAATAAAGTGAAAAAAGGTGTTTTCACACCCTTTTCACATTATTTTAGTATCACCTATAGTTATTACAGGGCAATTGGAGTAGAATTCGTAAAATTCTACTCCAACTCCTAAGTATCACTTATTTTTAGTAATCAGATCGCATTTCCTATAATTGTAATGGGAAATGTGATCTGCCTGGTAGTTACTAAAAATAAATTGTGAAAAAAATACCTAGGGAGGCCCTGTGATAATAACGCCACCTGGAGGAGGCATTATCCAGGGTCTCCCCCAGTTACCGGACTTCTGCTCCGCTCTAACGGGGAGAGCAGATCCGGGAGTCGGTCCCAGTAATCGGCTGTGTGGTCTAAACAGACCGCAAGCTGATTACCATAAAAAAAGATGTCTCCCCTCCAGTCAGCTGGTCTCCCATAGTGCACTGCGCCCGGTCATCAGGTGATCGGGTCCCAGTGCAGTATGGGATATCACCTGACTGGACGCATGGAGGACATCACCGAAGGCCCAGATCATGCAGGTAAGTGCTATTAAGGGAGGGGGGGTTGCAGGGTGGATAGGGGGGTCGCGGGGGGGTCCATGATCATGGGGGGCAGGGCTTAGTGCCAGGGGGCGGGACTTAGCACCGGGGGGGTAGCAGCGGCGGCAGGTCGGCGCATGCGCGGGCACTTTGTCACAATAGTTTTTGCGAAAATACAGTGACTAGTGTGCAAAGGGGATTTGCAGGGACAGAGCTTTCTGAAAAGCTGGAACTACAATTTCTTTATTCACATGAAAACGGGACACTACCTTAGGTAGATAACTCTCCCTTGTACAAAGAACAGCTTTATCCTGGTGAAAAATCAAAAATGGGGAGCGACAAGAAAGTAGAGATGTGCACTGACCCTCGTGTTTTGGTTTTGGTTTTGGATCTGGATCTCCCCTGGTGTTGGATCTGGATTGGTTTTGCCAAAACCTCACCTCCGTGTTTTGTTTTTCGGTTTTGGTTTTGGATCTGGATTTTTTCTTAAAAAAATCATAAAAACAGCTACAGTATTATTAACCTCAATAACATTTATTTCCACTCGTTTCCAGTCAATTTTGACCACCTCACAGCTCACAATATTGATTTTTTCATCTAGTTTAGGCCCAAAATTTGCACCGATAGTTGGCTGACTAAGCTAAGCTGCAGCAGTGGGCGGCACAAACACATGGCAGTTCAACTTTAAACATGGCACATCAGGAAACACTTTTATTATTCAAGAGAGGCCTGAGGCAGTTGGAGTATGTATGTAGTTGAAGGCAGGGCAGGGACAGGAAGGGTTGACTGGTAGTAAATTTAATTTTGTTTTTTGATTCCGAAGAAAATTTATGAGGGAGAAGGGAAGGGGAGGAGGCATTTACAAAAAATGTTGATACATTCACATCAGTCCTTGTCGCAGAAGAATCCTTGAGCATGGCTGCTGCTGCTGGGAGTTGATTTTCTCATCCCAGAAGGGGACCAGGAAGAGTGCTTTCCAAAAAAAAACAAAAACATTTGACTTAAATAATCCTTTGCAAACAGGGACATAAAAAAACATAGTTAGTGGCCTCAAAGTGCCACTTAACCAGCACAGATATATGGACAAGCGTAAGATCTATGATTTAAGGCAGGGGTAGCCAACCCTGGTCCTCGAGAGCTACCAACAGTGCATGTTTTTCAGGGGTCCTCACAGAATCACAACTATAATAATTAACTCCACCTGTGGATCTTTCTAAATGTTTTGGTGAGTAATGAGTACACCTGTGCACCAGCTAGGTCATCTGGAAAACGTGAGCTTTTGAGGACCGAGGTTGGCTACCCCTAATTTAAGGTTTTGCAGCCTCCTCAACCTAATGACACTAATCCAGTCGTCATGGTTGATCAATCAGCCATGTGTGGTCCACCCAATTGTTGGCCTTCTACAGTCTAACATAATGTAAACACACCATAACACACTAGACTTATAATCTTTGCTTTTGTTTCCATTTTTTAATAGAACAGTTTTAGAATTTAGGATGTCTCTATATAGGTTTGTAAATAAATATAGGCTTTACTTTTTTAGAACATATAACTTTATAAGCTGTTAGGATAACATTTCTGCTATGTTTAAGATTAAAAAAACCCAACTTTTTGTGACACAATAACTTAAAAAAAAAGTTTTCATTGCAATATTCATTTATTTTTTGGGCAGCAGCCCCTCGACAGACAGGAGCACAGCACCCCTACCTAGCTACGCCGATGACAGTGACAGCCAGGTGTGGCTGACACACACACAAAAAAATGTGTATTTTTTGGGCAGCAGCCCCTCGACAGACTGCAGCACAGCACCCCTCACAGCTACGCTGATGACAGTATCAGTAGTAGAGAGGTCTATTGGATGTTGAAATGTAATTCCCTGTACCTTGATGGCTTGAACGAATCAATGGAACTCAATTCTGTAGTTAGTTGATCATTAAATAATTTATAGGATTTTATTCATCATGTATATAATTTTTCATTTATTTATTTTTTTGTATTCATGTTTTTTTTTTAAAATTATTATTATTATTATTTTAATGTATTTTGTCCATCTATTCTTATTCTTATTTTTATTGTCATCTTTACACTTTCATATTAGTTTCATTATAGTTTTCATTTCTGTGTATATCTGGATAACCCACATTATATATTTATTCATTTATTTATATATTTGATTTCCCCTAGAGGATTTCAATATTAATATTAGTTTTCACTTTATGTCCTTCTCTGATGGTTGATTAGTATGTCTCTGGACATGGCAGTTATGTCAATAGAGCAGAGTTATCTATTTATTTTTCTCACTAGATATGTTTGGTTTAGAACACCGATAGTAACATTTATTGGTTTGTTTAAATATTCATTTGTCGCCCGGCCATATATTTACCCTATTGTCTAATTGTAGTCATTTGTCTCTCTTTTACATATGGTCACATGATTTGTTATCATGTGACTACATGTGTTATCCATTAACATTCCCCTTCACATGCAGTCACGTGATTTCTCATCACATGACTGCACGTGGCTTTCATTCACATGCGGTCACATGATTCATTATCATGTGACTACATGCGTCATACACTTAGTGCGGAGAATGTCTACCCGCATCCTCCTCCACATGCCGTCATGTGATTCTCCGTCACGTGACTACAAGTGACTTCTTACTTGTTCACACGCGTCATGTAGCAGCCTTGCTTTAAATGATCCTAGTGGCCTGTCGGTACCCACGTGATATTCGGGTTAGGTGATCGAGTGACGTCATCCGGTCATATGATTGTATATACGGAGATATTATAATCTATAATAAAGGTTGGTAGACTCTATAAATGTTTTTTATTAGGTGCTGAGTAAGATTGCCTTCATTTGCCTTTATTAATTAAATAAATGATTAGGTGGATTTAACCTCAAGTGCAACCATTTGGTTGATTACCTCTGGGTATAAAAGAGGGCTAACTATGGACACAGAGCGCTGACAGAGCGCTCGCTCTGAATCAGGACCGTCCTTCTTAATTTTTAGAGTGGCCTCCTGGCCGCTCGTATAGCTGTCGGTGACCAGGAAGCGGTCAGGAAGATGGTCACGATGGTCAAGACCATCGTGACCATCAGGCTTGTGATGAGACCCTTGTGGTAGGGTCTCGTTGCCGCAATCCCTGGAGTGCTTTCGGCTCTACCAGAGCCGAGAGCACTCCCACTGACATCACTTGTGATGTCAGTGGGGCCGGCCCCAGATGGTAGGCGTTCCCATGGGAACGCCTCCGTCTGGGCAGCCACACCCCCAGCATGCCCACCAAAGGGGGCGTGCTGTCACTCACCATCGACAGCACGCCCCCTTTGGTATGAGACCCGGAGCAACGGCTTGCCTGTCGCTATCCGGGTCTCGTGCATGCGCATGACGGAGCCGGCTCCGTCGTGCGCATGCGCACTGGGCCAGCATCAACCCGCTTGCGAGTGCTCAGCGCTCGCGAGCGGGTCTGAATCAGGCCCACAGTTTCATACTCATAAAGAAGCTGGGTGGTCTTCTTTACCCAGTGAAACGCGTTGAGACCCCTCTGTACTCCTGTAATACTGCTGAACTGTAATTTGGAGTCTGCTCTACTCCTCCTGGACCCCTTTGGCATATACTGTAACTTTCCATGTGGATTGATTACACAGCTCACAAAGGTCTACATCTGGAATGCTAAGGACTGTTCTGGTGATTTGCACACCACCTCATGGTAATTAAGTGTTTCCTTCATATATCTATTCATCTGTATGGGATGTATTGGAGGTTGTCCTAGGTCCTGCTGTTCATTACACAGGAACAGACATTCATTTATCTTGTTATATTGTGAACTTTTATTCATTAATTTTTTATTTGAGGAATTTATGTTTTTTAAATAAAACTTTACACCGTCCATCTTATTTAGCGCTGGTTTTGTGTATATATTTGTATGTTGTTTCCTTATAGGGACTGACTATCCCTTTATCACCAGCTGTTTTATGACAGCGCGTCCATCCCCCCTTTTTATATTGTGTTTTGCTTCCCAATTGAGTGCTCCTGGTATGAATATTGCCGAGATGGCCAGAAGATTATGTTCTGCCCAAATCAGAATCTTTCGTCACTCCTTTCATGGCTGCATAACTTCTTCTGCTTCCCTGATGATTTAGGTAGGCCACTGTAGTCGTGTTGTCAGACTAGATCTGGACCGGAATGGAGCTGAGCATACCCCACCATGTCGAAGGTGGATACCATTGATCCCAGGACCTGCATTGCTAACAGAATGGATATCTTTCGCTTGTGTAGCAGCTTGCATATTCACAATGATAGGGCCACAATCATGTTCTCTGGCAGAAACACTCTTTGTGCCTGAGAATCCAGAAGAGCTCCCAGATGTACCATCTGTTGTGTTGGAGAAAGTGATGATTTCTTCCAATTGATGATACAGCCATGCATTTGTAGGCAGTCTATGGTCAGTTGAAGATGGTTTTGTAAAACAACTGGAGTCTGCGCCAGTATCAGAAAGTCATCCAGATATGGTAGTATTCTGACTCCCTAATGCCTGAGATAGACAGTCATGGCCACCATTATTTTGGTAAATACCCGGGGGGGTCCTTAGATAGGCCAAAGGATAGAGCCTGAAATTGGTAATGTTGCTGAAGGACAGCAAACCATAAAAATTGTTGGTGGGATGGTATAATAGGCACATGCAGATATGCATCCTGAATGTCCAGGGAAACCATATAAAGTTCCAATGCCAAATAATTGACCGGAGAGTTTCCATATGAAACTTCAGTGCAGGGATAAACCTGTTGAGGGTTTTTAGATATAGAATAGGGCGATGAGCCCCATTCGGTTTCTGAACCATGAATAGATTGGAATAATAACCCCTTCCCTGTTGCGACACAGGAACCAGAATTATTACCCCCACCTGCAGCAGGGAGTGAATGTCTTCCTGAAGGGCCAAGGCCTTGACCGCCTCTGATGGAGGAGCTGTGCAAAAAAACTTCTGGGGAGGATGCCTCCTGAAAGTGAGGGCATACAAACTTCTTGGACCCAGGCATCTGTTGTTGTCTGACGCCAGTAATTTGCAAACTGAAGAAGTTGGCCTCCCACCCTGGGATGCCCCAGGAGGAGGCCTGCCCCATCAGGCCAAGGTTGTCATCCAATTTAGAAGCTGGACAGTTTGCCGGCCCAGACCTCTTAGTTTGTCACCTTGTAGTCCTGTGAAAATTAGATGGCTTAGAGTAAGAATGTTCCCTTGCTTGTCCCTGAGGACAAAAGAACCAAAAAGAAACCTGCCTAGACTTTATTGTAGCCGTAGATGGCAGACCAGAGTAGCTATTATTTGATCTAACTCTGCTCCAAAAGGTACTTTTTCATAGAAAGGTAGGACTTCCAGAACCTTCGTCGATCCTCTATCAGCTTTCCAGGATCTTATCCAAAGGGCCCTGCGTGCCACTATTGAAGCTGCTGATGCCTTAGAAGCTAAAATTCCAGCATCTACTGCAGCTCCTCCCAGATAGGAAACTGCTTCCTGTATATGGGAGATATACATCATCTGTTCTCTGGTAGCATTTGTTAGAGAGTATTACAATACCCCTATCCATTCTTCAACAGCTTTGGCTACCCAGACTCCAGCCATAGCTGGACGAGTAACAGCTTCAGATGATGAAAATATTGCCTTAAGACATGCTTCAATTTTTCTATCTGTGGAATCCCTCAGAGAAGATGCTGATGGAATAGGCAATGTAGCATTTCTGATTAAATGTGTCAAAATAGCATCCACAGTAGGAGGTAACTCCCAATTAGTACATACAGAAACTGGTAAAGGATACAATGATGTTATTCATTTATTCACATAACACCGTCTGTCCGGGTTACCCCATGCCTCTGCCTGTTCAGATATAGGAAACTCCATTTTGGCACCTTCTGGTGGAGCCTTATTACTATGAGCTGGTTCATCATCCTGAATATTTAGGATTGATTTAATTGCCCTCACCAAAGATGGAACATCCACTGTGGACTGATGGTCCTCCTCCCCCAAGCTAGACCCTGAAGACGTACCCTGTGTATCATCTGATTCCTCTGATGATGCATCTGAATTCATATGTTGAGCAGATGATAAAAAGATAACTTGCGCTTAGGTGGCTTAGTAACTATCGGTCTGCTTTCAACATTAGATAATTACATACTCTGACTAGAATGGCCATAAACATCCTGCTAGCAAGGTTGCATAGGAATGCTCTGGACACCCCATCCAAGGAGGCAGTGTGGGAGCAGCCGTACAATCCACAAACTGCTTCATTACATGGGACAAAGAGGACACCCAAGATGGCTCTTCTACAGGGACAGGTAAACTGGACTGGTGAGGTAGCTCTTTATAACAGACAACACACAAACCATCCTTTATGTCCTGAGGGGAGAAACAGGCCATACATGATTTACATGAAACCAGAACAGTGCGCTCCCCCTCCTGTGTACCTTTATCTTTTGACATTTTAAAAAATAAAGGCAATAAAGACAATAGATGCAATGTTATGTGACAGCCTTCACAAAATCTTAATCAATGTGAAAAACCTCCACCCCAAGGGGATGGAGAGAAAATCACAGTGATAGTTATAATTGGCAAACAGAAATAAAAGACAGTGTCAAAACAGCAGCTAGCAAACTGTCACATACAATGCATATGTAATATAATTACAATCGACTCTAAATCAACTACACAAACACCAGGATGGTAGGACATAGAGCACTATATACCTTAACCAAGGGAGAGGTATACAGGGAGACTGACCCAAACCCTCCTGAGACCAACAGCTACAGCAGCGCACTGATAGCGGACCGTGAGCATCTCATATACATGTGGAGGGTAGGCAGAGCAATCCAGCCACGCAAAACCCTTTGTAGGAGCTGCATCTGGGTCAGGGAAGGAGCTGCCAGGGGAGCGCCTGCCTCCCCTAAGCTGCATCAACCAACCGGGTACGCTGGCCTCATGGCAGCAGATTTGCACCTGCTATCGATCCCTGGCATCAGACGATAAAACCCAATCGGTCTAGTGATGACACGGACGCTCCCGGGCACAAACTGCATTGACTTCTAGTGTGTCTCCGGCACCAGAAGCAAGGACCGCCGCGTGATTCCCCTTAAGCCAGGAATCACCTTACCTGACATCTCTGTGCATCCAGTTGCAGTACGGATCCCAGGATCGCTGCTAGCAAGCTCAGCCAAGACACGCCGGAATCACCAGCCCTGTTACTGGTGTTGCGGCCCGGTGGAGGTAGATTGAGTTGCAGTACATGCGTCTTCATTCAGAAGCTTAGTACTGCCAAACCAAAAACATAGAAATAAAAATAAAACATAAAAAAAAAGTTTAGGACTGCCTGAGCAGTCTCCTGTTACAAAGGTGCGTCTTAGTCCTGCCGTACCAAACAAACAACTGAAGGCCTGTGGATAGGGGCAGGGTATATATGGAGGAGGACCTGAGGCATCATGAGAGCTGAAAGCTTTAACTGTTTTGTGCCTGGAAATCTCCAACCACATTATCCATGGTATCCCTGTGAATCCCTATGGACCCTGAAGAAGAAAACTTGGGTTTCTTTTTTTTACTATTTAGGGGGTGTGGGAGTCAATATTAATGGGATTTATGATCACCAGGGGACATGGGGGGTGCAAAACACCCCCTAGATATATTCTTCTAAAATAAAATATTTTCTATATTCTTAAAAATACTTTTAAAGCTTTATTAAATAAAAAAAATGTACAATTTCTGAGCATTTTTTTAAGTGGTTAAGTTGGGGCTTTATCAAACCTCTGCCTATGGTGTATCCAAGATACTTCACCTCTTCCATCGCTAAGCAACACTTTTTTGGGTTGACTGTCAACCCTTCCTCATGAATGGAGTTTACCACTGCTTGTAAACTAGGTAAGACTGCTAATCGGGACTAAAGATAACTATATCACTGAGATAAGCAGCAGCATATTGTCTACTAGAATTTTGTCCTTCATCCTCTGAAAAGTGCCCCATGTAACCCAAATGACAACATTTTATGTTGGAACAGATCATCGTGCAGAAAAAGCTGTCTTTTTTTGCCTTGTCTGTTAATGGCAGTTGCCAGTACCCATTAATTAATTAAGAATTGACTGGTTAAGTACTGTGCTTTTCCCAGCCATTCAATAAGTTCATCCACACGAGGCATTGGGTTGGCATCAAACTTAGACACATTATTCAATTTACAGAAATCATTGCGAAAGTGTAATCTCCCATCGGGTTTTGGAATAAGTACAATGGAACTTGACCACTCAATATGTGACTCTCCAATTATATCTAATTCCAAAATGTTTTAAATTTCTTTAAACACCGATTCCCACTGGGCTTCTGGTATTCTATAGGGTTTTAGGTTAACCTTAACCTCTGGTTTAGTGATTGTCATGTTTAATTACTTGTTTGTCCAGGTATGTCAGAAAACAAAACTCTTTTTCTTACGATAAATTCTTTAGCCTAGTAGAGAGGGTTTTAGCTATGATTACTTTAGGAATCAAAGGTTACTGTGGTTGCCAGAAAGACTGAAGTGGCTGAAAGAGCTGCTCTATGTTCCAAGGTTTTACAATATTTACATTGTAGATCTGTTCTGGATTTCTATTCCTAGGATGCTACACCTTATAATAAACATCACTATGATTTCAATTGGTCCTTGCCACTTGGCCAAAGATATACTTTCCATGGGAACCAAAATATATCTAGGAGCAAAGGTGCATAATTGGGAATTATGATTGAACACCCTTTGTTGTGCCTGTTGGGTATGTTCCAAGTTCTATCTCACTATCAGCACCACTGCAGTCATTTCCTGCTTCTGAGGAACATGCTTAATATTTGTCTTATAACTTCTTGGTGAGATGGATGAGGTCACGCTTATGAGGTGCAGGGAGATTTATCAGCTTGGTATCCCCAGCGATGAACTTGTGCTCGAACAGACATTGTGACAGCCAAACAAGTTAAAATTTCAGTTTTTAGTTTCTCATAGTCCTTGGCTTCAGTAAAGCTGTCAAAATACGCCTTTGTGGTAACTCTGACAGCAAGGGTGCCAGAAGGCCTGCACATTGATTTTTTTAGGCCACCTTTCCCAGTCAGCTGTTCCTTCAAAGATGTTAAATATGCTTAACCATCATCATTCTTTGTCATATTTTGCAGGAAGTGACTAGCCCATATGGAGCTAGAGCTATTTGGGACATCCGTGGAAACATTTCCAGACAGGGCTGCTAGATGCTGCACCACCTCTTTTAAGGTCTTGTGGTTTTGGTGCTGTTGTCCTGGATCTCCTCAACATCCAACCGTTGTTTCCTCTGGGCCTCATCAATGCCCAATTGCTGCACCCTTGTTGCTTTCTGCTGCACCAATGAAGCCTGTTGCAAGGGGTTAACTATGTCCTCCATGTTATCTCTTGGTGCAGGTGGGAAGCAGAACCTGGATTCTCTAAGCACCAAAAAGTTCACAAATATAACCTCTTTTTCAAAATAAAAAACAAAATGGGTATCACTTTAAATTTTCCACATAGATTTTTATGGTTTCCATGGATTCCCTCTCTCAGGTGTGTATTTACTAAGTGCAGGTTTTTAGAAGTGGAAATGTTGCCCATAGCAACCAATCAGATTCTACTTAACGTTTATCTAGCACCTTCTAGAAGATAATAGCTAGAATCTGATAGGTTGCTATGGGCAACATCTCCACTTCTAAAAACCAGCACTTTAGTAAATATACCCCTCAGAGTGGAAAGACTTAACATCCCTCTCACAAAACAAGTCTTTACCATAGCACTTAAATTTAGTAATCTCAATGCCTCTGGACTATTGGTAGATGCCTACAAGTTAGTAGGTAGGTGCGTAGCAGATGTGAACAAGGAGGTTAATCCACATGTTGACCAGAGTAGGTTTTATTGAAGATAATAGGTACAGATGATAGAAGATATTCAGCCATCAATACAGTAAGATAGTAGTCTCTCTTGGGCTAAGTACTGTACAGACTTTTAAGTCTGGTGACTCAGACATGTGACAAGGCATGCACCATAGACATGTAATGTTAATGTGGCTGATGAGTCATACACACCCAATAACATAGTTAGCATAGTTATTGTAAGAGATAGCTTGTAGCATGTAACCATTTAACTGTATGTCAACATCAACAAGCATCTGGCCAACTACATGTCAACATCAACAGGCATCTGACTTATTCTGCATACAGTGATAGACTAACTTCAGACACCATGCCAAACCAACAGCCAGGGCAAAATTAACTCTTGTCAGAGAGGGGCACAAGCCTGGTTAGACTCAATTAAAGGTGCAAAAATCTAAAAAAAACCTTTTTACACTTTGTCCTTATGGATTATTGTGTGTAGAATTTTGAGGACAAAAATTAATTTATTTCATTTTGGAATAAGGATGTAATATAAGAAAATGTGGAAAAAGTGAAGCATTGTGAATACTTTCCGGATGCACTGTAAGGATAATACATCTAAGCATAGGAAGAAAAGACATTGTATCAGTTTGGAATACTGACTATACACAATATTAGTCACTGCATTGCTTGAAACAATTTGCTACTTCCTTCTAGGAGCTGATGAAGGCATTTAGCCTTTAGAAATAATTATTTGCAACATAAATAACAGAATAAACTATAATAAGTAATGAACCTCTGTGTTACTAATCACTGATCATATTGAAAAAATGACAAATTGATAACGGTATTGTTTTGCAAATTTTATTGTACACGTTAATTTTCATCTCTTTTGCACAATTCTATCTTTTTATATTTCACCATCTTAACAAAGTTAATACAGTGAGATTTTAATGCATATCTATTAAAAATATAAATTTTAAATTACCAACGTGGGTCCTAATGCACCCATTAAAACTACTTACTTTTCTTCTTTGTATATGTGATAACACAATAGGTATAGCCTGGAGAGGAGAAAGTCTGGGCTCAAAATAGTTGAAATTCTTTCCCATCTGCCCAGACCTCCCTTCACTATATCACGCCCCCTTCCAGGGCCATTCAGTTTTTGTTGGGTGGCAGGCAGGAGTGGGCACCATTATTTGTGGTGGCTGCTATTAAGTGGTCCCCCCGGTTACTTTTATTTTAATTTGCTTTACTAAAGGGTGGTCTGTGTAAGGTGGACTCAGCACTGTCAGCTTCCACAGCTGGCTTTAGGGTCAGGTAAGCATGGCTCCCTGCTGGCAGTGAGCCGCATCCTCGTGGCTGTACACCAGTGATGTAAGGAACAACCAGTGGTGCTGGTAGGTATTGGGTCAAGGTGCCCTGCTCCTTATACTGGACCACCAGGGCACATTGGAACAGGACACCACTATAAGCAGTGACAGCCAGGCCCGAGATGTTTATACCAGTGGGAGAGGTAGCATCATCCTGTTAGCTCGTCCCACACCCTTAAGCGCACTCACACAGAGTGGCAGCCAACCTCAGGCACACTCCTCTCTTTCGGGTGTCAGTTCTGAGTCTGAAGTTTTCTCGGGACACAATGCTAGACTCTCTGTCGCCTCCAACATTGAGACTACCTCAGTGCCCAAGGGTTCACAGGTAGATGTTGAGGCACTTATCAGGGCAGTTAGATCTGTACTCCAGATTAAGGATTCTGAGTAGACTCCTTGGTCCAAAGCTCCAATATTCAAGAATCAGAAGAGGTTGATGACTGAGTTCCCTGTTTCTGCACAGCTTGATGACCTCCTTGAGGAGGCATGGGCTCACCCTAATATTCGTTATCTATGCGCGTGGCTTTGTTCTATCCACTCCCATTTAAGGAGCAGGTCAAAAGGGAATTCCTTCAGGTGATGCCCATATCGTCCGTTTGGTTAGACCCTGTATCCTTCCTCTTCTGTTGGATCTTTAAGGCTTCCCTTAAGGATCCAACTGATAGGAAACTAGAGACCTACCTTAAAATTGCGTATTCCCATGCAGTAATAGTGCTATTATATGCCCGGCCCTTGCGTCGACGTGGGTGGCTAAAGCTGTAAGCTGCTGAGCAGGGGAACTGGAAGTGTGTCTCAGTTCTGGTACTAACAGAAGGGAATTATTGCCTCTATTGGAGCAAGGCGGCAATTGGCACAGGGCTTTTAACTTCTAAAGTGTCGGCATCTACTGTGGTGACCTGGAAAGCCCACTGGCTGTGTTCCTGGTGAGCTGACTCTTAATTCTAAAAAGGCATTGGAGGTGCTCTCTTATTCAGGAGACATCTAATTTGGTCAGGAATTGGACAAGATAATTGCTATGGTGGGGGCATCCAAGATGGCATTTCTTTCTTTGGCAGCTCCTCCCCTGGCCAGAACGTCTACTTTTTGTTTTTTTGCCCACGGGCAAAGGCCATGGACCAGAGGTCTTCTAGATAATAAGCAGCTTTGTTACTACTAGACGTCCCACTCCCAAGCCAGCCATCAAGCTTGCTGCATGATGAGGTGGGCCTCCACCTGGGGGACTCAAGTGTGGAAGGCTGGCCTTTGCTTTTCGCACAGGTTATGTTGAGTACTTCGACCAATGCCTGGGTCAGAGATATAGGGCCTCATTCAGAGGCGGTCGGAGGATGCAAGCGGTCGCTCAGAAACTGGGCGGCCACTTGCATCCTGAGCGCCCGCCTCTGTTGCAGTCATTAGGCTGTGGGTTAACACGCACAGCTCTAACGACCGCTCGGGGGATGGTCGCGAAGGCCAGAGACCATCGCAACCATCGGGGCTTACGACGAGACCCTACGGTAGGGTCTCACTTGTTGTAAGCCCTGGAGAGCTTCTGGCTCTGTCAGAGCCGGAAGCTCTCCACTGACATCACTAGTGATGTCATTGGGGCCTCCCCCAATCGGTAGGTGTTCCCATGAGAACACCTCCATTTGGGATGCCACCCCCCCGGCCCGCCTTCCAAACGGGGCGAGCTGTCAATCAACATCGACAGCTCGCCCCCTTTGGAAAGAGACCCGCTACGATCGGCGCTGTCGGTCGTAGTGGGTCTCACGCATGCGCACGAGGGAGCCGGCTCCCTCGTGCGCATGCGCACTGGCAAAACATCCAGGCAGCCGTGCGGTCGTAGACCGTACGGCCGCCTCTGAATAAGGTCCATAGTCTCACAGGGATAAGCACTGACTTTCAAAGTCTTCCATACCTTGCTTTGCACCCGGAAGCCTTCTTCAGCTAAAATCTATCACAGCATTTAGTTGACATAGTTTGCGTGGTGTTAGGACAGGGGTTTCAGGCCCAGGTCATTCCGACTCACACGTGTGGTTTCCATTTTGAAAGTAAGGTAAGATTTGGGCTTCCGGCTTCCTTCATTGAAGGTGCAGTTCCCCACCTATCTGTCCTCTTTCAGTGACAGATTGCTCTCCTATCAGACATACAGATTTTCAGGGCATCCTATATGTACATTCTCCTACATGTTTGTTCCTCCTGTTGCCACATGGGATTTGTCCTTGATTTTTCAGGCTCTCCATTTGGCTCCTTTTGAGTCTTTGCACATGGTGACCCTCTTGGAATACTGTGTTCTTACTTGCCATGACATCAGTCCGGCAGGTGACCGACTTGAGTGCCTTGTCTTGTCGCTCCTCCTTTCTTATTTTTCATTTGGATAAGGGGGTTCTCAGGACTCGCTTAGGTTACCTCCCTAAAGTGGTTTCTCTGTTCCATATCAACCATGAGATTGTGGTTCTGTCTTTCCATGATCCAGACTCTTCCTCTGAGCCTCTCTGGATGTAGTGCGGGCTCTCCACATTTATCTGGAGAGGACCAGAGATGTTCGTAAATCAGACACTCTCTTTGTCCTGTATGATTTTCACAAGCAGGACTGGCCGGCTTTGAAACAGACTTTTATGTGGCTGTGCTTGACTATCCATCACGCCTACTCATCGATGGGTCCTCCTGTGGTGACGGTTCATTCCACCAGGGCAGCCTTTATAAGGCTGCCACCTGGTCATCTGCCTATACTTGTCATCTTTGGACTCTGCCTTCGGGCAAAAGGTTCTCGGTGCAGACTAGGAGTGTCCCCTCCCATACGGGGACAGCTTTGAAAAGTCCCTTTGTGTGTCTGTGCCCCCTAGTGGAGAAAGAAGATTTATGATCTTACATGGTTAAATCCTTTGAGTCCATTGGGGCACAGGGCACCAACCCTGAAGCACCTGGCTTGCGGGGTCTTGTTCCTTTGGTACCAGTTCTCCGAACACCCTCTATGTGTGTTACTGTGTGTGTGCAGGTCTTTATCCTCCCACTTTTTCTCCTCACTCCTGTCTTGTGCTTGTTATCTTAACTGAATGGCCCAGGCTGGGTTGTGGTATAGTGGGGAGGGAGGGCTGGGCTGATGAGAAAGAATTTGTAACTATTTGGTGCCCAGACTCTCTCCTCTACAGGCTATACCCATTGTGTCCCTGTGCCCCTTATGGAGTCAAAGAAAAGGATTTACCAGGTAAGATCATAAATCCCCTTAAATCTCATCACTTTATCCAAAATTTTATAAATCTCCTCCTTGGAGAGAGTTAAAGTGGAGAAGTTGCCCATAGCAAGTAACCAATCATCTGATACTATAGAATGTACTAGATAAATGACCATTTGAGTTGATTGGTTGCTTTGGGCAACTTCCCCACTTTATCTCTCTCCAAGGCTTGATACATCTCCACCTAGTGTAAAGCTGGGTACACACTAGACAAATTTTTATATGATTTGTCTCTTTCCGATGTTAAAATCATCCAATGTGTAGGGACAATGTGGGCTCCCTCCCTCAGGGTCGTCCCGTCTCATTTTCAGATCTACCGTACATGCTGCTCAATCTCAAGATGTGACTGACTATATGGTGCATTTGGATGCGGCGGGGAATGATATATTGTGCAGTTATTCACCAAATCACGTGATATGATATGTTGTCCGTTGCATTTGCCATTGGCCAGGTACACAGGTTATCTAGTGTGTACCCGGCTTAAGAGAAGGCCTGTTGCCTAATTCATTCTAACAAGGAACCATACAGCATGAATGTACCACTACAGTGTATATTCCTAATTACAACTAAGTACAATTAAACCTATAGTACACCTAGCTTATCAAACTATGCCATCCAATTCCGTTCCCTCCTAGAGTTTTAACCTGCCAGCACAGGGTTGTAGCAGAAATTATGTTTATATCAGTATTGGAGCATACACACGGTCAGATTTGTCAGATCTGTCAGATGAACGATTGAACGATTTGAACGATTTTTGACTGCATTAAAATGAATGGAATCGTCCAAGTCTGACTGCAAACACATCAGATGTCAGATATCGTTATCTGACCATCGGGAACGCGTATCGTTCAAATCGTTCATCTGACAGATATGTCAGATTTTCCTTCAGATATGAACGGTTGAATGATTTTTTAAATCGTTATCGTTCAGATCTGAAGAAAAATCTGACCGTGTGTATGCACCATATCCCCTTTAAGCTGCTCGTATCTTGTGCTAACTGTTGAGGTGATAATTATCTTTTACTATCTTTTTGATGTACAGGCAGGACTGGTGACAGGGGGGGACTAAGGGTACACCTGTACCGGGCCTTGAGGTCCAGACGGGCAGAAAGCGGGGCTGCGGACGGAAGACTTAGTGCTCCAGCCGCAACTGCTGGTACCCATATCCGCCGCCCTGTTCTTTTGCACTCTGGCCTGGGCAGCGCTGGGCTCGACTTGCCAGTGGCTCAGATGCTACCTGGGCCGGACATGACCAGTTCAAGCAACGCAGCAGCGTGACGTGATAAGTCACGCTGCTGCACGTTGTCTCCAGCGGTCAGGAACGCTGCACACAGTGGACTGCGCTGTGCCTGTGTGCGAAGGATGGAGCTGTTGTATGTGGAGGATGGGGCTGTTGTGTGCACAGGAAGGGGCTGAGGAAGGGGCTGGGGAAGGGGCTGGGGAAGGTGAAGGGGGCTGGAGGCAGAGGAAGGGGCTGTGTGTGCCAGAAGGGGCTGAGTTTGCAGAGGAAGGGGCTGGTGACAGAGGAAGGGGCTGAAGGCTGGGGAAGGTGAAGGGGACTGGGGGCAGAGGATAGGGCTTGACCTGAAGTTGATGGTTTGGGCTAAAGGCTGGAAAAGGTGAAGGGGCTAAGGAAGGTGAAGTAGGTTGTGGCTAAAGAAGATGATGAGGGTCTGAGGCTGAGGAAGGTGATGAGGTGCTGAGGTCTAAGGTTGGCTGGCTAAAAACGCCACCCCTCTTACCCCGAAGGCATCCACAGCACTGTCATCAAGATGACCTGCCTGCATCATCAGTGACAGCGTGGTAAGCCAGCGTATTTTACTTTATTAAAAGGCTTGCACATCTTTCAGTTAACATTATCAATCTTCACATATCATACATGCAGGGGAGTTATGTGTGGGTGTGATGTCGGGCCTGGTGGTGAGAAGGTGGGGACCCCAGAGACATCAGTGTACCGGGTCCCGAGATTTCTGTTGCCGGCCCTGTGTACAGGTTGAGTCTCCCATATCTAACTTTTCCGAAATACGGAATTTTCCGAAATACGGAATTGTTTGAGTATGACTGTTTAAGGCACAAAATAATTAAAAATATTGTATAAAATTACTTTCAGGCTTTGTGTATAAGGTGTATATGAAACATAAATTAATTTCATATATGTACACAAACTTTATTTGATGCACAAAATTATTTAAAATATTGTATAAAATTACTTTCAGGCTGTGTGTATAAGGTGTATATGAAACCTAAATGCATTCTGTGTTTAGATTTAGGTCCCATTCCCAAAATATTTCATTATAGTATGCAAATATTCCAAAATACGGAATATTCCCATATCCAAAATCCCTCTGGTCTCAAGCATTTTGCATATGGGAGACTCAACCTGTAATGTGTTTTGTATATATTTACATATATGAAAATGGTATTTCTCTTTACAACCAAATAATACTAATTTGAATGTTGGTAATTTGCTGTTAATGGGACTACCCGCAATTGTTTTTAGTTTTTTTTTTGCAGATAATGATCTCTGGGCCTGATTCAGACCCGCTCCCCATGACTACCCCATCACCCGCGATGAGAGGAGCCTGCGCCTGCTGCTGAATCTAGTTAGATCAACTCAGCGGCAGCGTCTACACGGGAGAACTGACGGTGTGGACTGGAGCATTGCCCAGTGGCCAGCGTGAAGAGAGGTTAGTACTGCACAAGGGAGAGGGGCCACAACATAAAGGGCACTACTAGGGGCATTACTGAGGGCACAGCATTAGGGGCACTACTAGGGGCATTACTGGGGGAACTGCATTAGGGGCATTACTGGGGGCACAACATAAGGTGCACTACTAGGGGCATTATTGGGGTACTGCATAATGGGCACTACTGGGGGCACTGCATAATGGGCACTACTGGGGCACTACATAAGGGGCTTTAATACAGGGAGAACTGCATAAGGGGATTTAATACAGGGAGCATTGCATAAGGGGCTCTAATACAGGGGGCATTGCATAATGGGCACAACTAAATGGGGTACTACATAATGGGCACAACTACAGGGGGCATTGTGTAATGGGCACTGCATAAGGGGCACAACTACAGGGGGTATTGCATAATGAGCACAACTACAGGGGCACTGTATAGGTAGACCTCATACCTCTGGTTACGCCCCTGGCTCTGTATATAGAGTACTAAGCACTACTTAGTATTTGGTTATATAAAAATTTAAATGCTTTTAACCAAAATCTTATAGTTTTGTTAGGAAGATGTTATTGAAAACATTAATAGTGTGATGATATAGTAATAATCATGCAAAATAGCAATAAAAGGTAGTTCAATTAACAACAAAGTACCAAAAAATCTATTGTATTGGGATAAACTGAACATCATGTAATTTTATGACTACTTTATATATGTTTTAGGTTGTGTTACTATGCACTATCTGGAGTTTGTGATAATTTTAAATACTCTTTAAAGGAACATATCCACAACTGTTAGATAGGTAGGGATTATCCATAGGGCCGTATCCATTTAGCCGTGATAATGCGAAAACTTAACGTGTATTAAGTTTTCGCCCACTCCAGGGTTTTTGGTGTGATAATTTCTCATTTTTTGCCAATGTGCGCTCCTGTTTTTCGCACTATCCTGTTCCAAAAGACGCAATGCGGCATTCACCCGGAAACTGTCCATGGTGTAACCTGTGACAAGAACAGCAGAAAATTTGGGAAATCTGTTTGAACCCCAAAAAATGTCAAACTGACATAGAAAAATAGCATAGAAGTGTATTAATGGCCCTAATAAAGTATTTGGGGTTCTTAAATGCATATAACAGCCATTTGACACAATTTATCTATACCAGTGTTCCATCAATACAGCCCCCCCAAAATCCCAGACCCACTACTTTAAACCCATTTTCCATCAATTTAAATTTTTTTCACCCCAAAACTGACATGTCATTATTGGCCAACTTAAGGTAATTAAAATATCATTTTGTCTATTTTGTCATTATGGTGTTATCCAAGGGTTCTGAATGAAGTCCCAACATTTTGAGCCAAAAATAGTGATTTTTCACAAGTAAAACCTATCACTGGTTTTTGTCCATGGAGAATTCGCACATGCAAAAACCGCAGTAATAGGATTGCATGACACGCATAATGTGCGAAATATTAGCACCAGTGAAAACTTTTCACAAAACGTGGCTTTTCGTGTCTAATTGGATGCACCCCTTAAACTTTCAAATCTGCTATTATTCGTTGCCATGGATTGATGCATGAGATCAGTGCATAGAAACAGGCACATAAGAACTTCGGGGAGCCCAGAGCAAAATATTGAAGTGTCCCCAAGGTTTCTTTGTAGGGCGTCCCCTCACTTAAATTACAAAGCTGCTGGCACCCTCTTCTTCCTCCACTGTTTTGCTCTTCACTCTCTACTCACAAAGTAGGGAGACTCCATAGGTCCCTTTCCCTCCAAGCAGCATTTAATTCTGAAGCCAAAGAATTCCAGTTTGCAAGAAATGCAGTCTGGGGCCTCAAATGCCTTAAAGTGTCAGTGATCTGCTGAGTGAGGGCGCTCTAGAGTGCAGCAGTCCTGATGTTGGCCACACAGGGGCTGGCAGCTTAGAGTTCCTGACATGAGTCCTAAATTAGTGTTTACAATGAACTTTAGGGGGTATATTTACTAAAGTGCAGATTTTTAGAAGTGGAGATGTTGCCCATGGCAACCAATCAGATTCTTCGTAACATTTATCTAGCACATTCTAGAAAATAATAGCTAGAATCTTATTGGTTGCTATGGGCAACATCTCCACTTCTAAAAACCCGCACTTTAGTATATATACCCCTAGGTGTGTGACAAAGCTTGCTTGCATAACAAAATATATTACATGTTAACAGATCAGTGTGCTGTTGTAGTTTATTAGTCAGCTACACAAGTGTGAAATCCAGAATTGTTCTGTCCGATGTTGGGTTCCTGCTGTTCTGCTATGTTAGAGAATCGGGATTTACAGCTAAATCTGCTATTGGTGAAGTTGTACTGTAAAGTATTTATTTAAGCTTAGACCATAATGGAATTGAACACTCTTTCTGTTTTATTATTATAATGTACTGTACCATATCGGAGGTATTTTTCCACAGATATTAAATGTCAAACATTGATTTATATTGTATCTTATCTGCTGAATCCTGCAGTTTCTATTTTCAAAACTAGTAACTTGCATTCCTCAGCATGATGACATCACTGATGGGGCTCATGCTTAATTATAGAGGTTAAAACTATTTTTACACAGATGTGTACAGTAATTCAATGTAAAATTATACTTTCTAGATGTTATTATAATGAGAGTATTTAATATTCCACATACACTTTGGCCAAGCTACTAAATAATACAAATACATATGCTAACTGTATTCAAATTACCTGGAATCATGACAGTCAGAAACAAATGAGCTTTTATTTTGAAATCCTTTTGGTCTGCTGTAGGGAAATGATGTGGTAATTGAACCATAGCACTGTATGGTCTCTGCTGAACAGTTGAACAATTTCTCCATGGCTTTATTTGTATAAGTGGTTTCTTATTTAAACAAATCAAGTGAACTTTTAATTTCCTCTTAAGTAAAGAATGTTTTATATAGCAGTAATGAACCATAATTTTCCCACTTATTAGCCACACTTTTCACTGCTGGTGGTCTTCTGAGTAAAGGCATGGTAAATGCTTCCTCTGTGATCATGTTTGATATGTGTAATAAAGAATTGTCTTGCAAAAGGCAGAAAAGTAGCTTTAAGGCAGTATCTATTATCCGATTCATTTATATATTATGGGAGGAGTCTATATGTAGCCAGTGATAAGTGAATTACTGAAAGAATGCTAGAACTGAGGAAAAGTCCTGTGAAAAGAATTATGACAAAAAGGTTGTAAAGCAAGTCTTTAACATATCAGTGTACATAGGCATGGGAGTAGAAGCACTGATTATCCCTTTGGAGCTTGCCCAGAGGAAAAAAAACACTATACTTTGATCAACATCTTACTCCCATAATATACCAGGGGCAACACACTCACACTGCACAACTGCAAGTAGCTAGCTACAAGTCCTGTGACAGAAATAGCTGGTTTGGGTATGATATGTTGACAGTCATATAGTTGACATGGTCATAATGTAGACATTGACCATGTCCACATTCATCATGTATGAAATGTCGACATGTTAGAATTTTGACATATTGTCCCTGGTGGCCCAGCAATGACTTACCCTCTCCCGATGGCTGCAGCAGCTCCAGTCATGTCTTCTGAGTCCCAGCGGTCATGTGACTGTGGGGTATATTTACTAAGAAATGTCTCTGTCCAAGTTTTAAACACTTTGCGTCACAGGGACATGAGTGACTATTTCTCAAACAAACTCACAAATTTACTAAGAATCATGTTTTACTGAATCATATTTTCCAATGTGTATGTGTGTTCAGTCGTATCTTGACTGAAAATAATAGAAGTGCCTGTGAGCTGCGTGTTCAGCAGAAGCACTGTACAGATCAGTGTGATTTGTGCAAGCTTCTGTGCATTATAGTGAAAAGAAAGAGTTACATTTAAAAAAAAAACAAAAGCCATGGGGTCCTCTCCAAAAGCATTACCAGCACCGGATTTTTGAGCCTGTTCTGGTGCAGGAAAAATTGGGAAAAAACGCCAATCCTTTCTCCCGAGGTTTCCCCAGGGCTAGAGTGAAGGCTGGGGTTCTTCCCTGCACCTCTGGAGGCATTGGGTGCAGGGGAAATTGGTTCTATTTAGTAATGTACTGTTTTTTTTAAATATTTTCTTCACTGTGGGGGTACAGTTCCCAGCAGCCTGTTGGCACTTGTGCTTCTACAAATGCTGCAGGGCAGGCTTGCTGGGACCTGTAGTCCCACTGTGAGGAACCATACTATTACAAAAGTTAACCCATTACCCTTGCACCTACCACCTCCATGGGTGCAGGGAAGAGCCACTGCCTTCACCCTAGCCATGGAGTATCCTTTTTGAGGTATATCAGGGCTGGGGTGACTAGTTTGGGGCTGGAGATTGCTTTGGTAGAGATGAGTCCATGCTGTGTCCCCCTTGCTGTGACATTACCCCTCAGCTGGGTGACCTTGGTGCTGGTTACTGGAAATGGTGAGTTGCCATCTTCTCCAGCAGCACCTAAGCTTCTGCAGATAAGGGGTTTTGGGGACAGGACAAATCCTCCTATACTGGTATTGTATTCTGTATATTTTTCTGTGTGTGTGTGTGTTTTCTCATTATCACTTTTGTTTTACTCTAATGACTGTGTACCTCGCTGTTTCTGTGGGTCACCACTACAGACCTTTTGTGTGGGTTGTTTATTCACAGTTTTGATAATACACTGTTGCCACCATGTCCTCTAAAGGGATCTTATCCAAATCTGTCACTGGCAAGGCTTCTGGCCATAGAGTTTCTGCATGTAAGCATTACCAGAAGAAACTTCTGAGTGGGGCTCTAGACCACCGAGGGCTCTGCGAAGCATGTTTTTCAGAACCATAGGGGGATAGTCCACCAGGTTCATCCCCATCTGAACCAGCTTGGGCTAATACTCTCTCAAATGCTATGTGAGAGCTGTTTCAACAGTTATCCCTGTCTAGATAAGCTCTTACAGCAGCTCCCAGTACTAGTGCCCAACCACCCTCTGTGGAGCCTGCTTGGGTTCTAGTTTAATTCAGACTGTTCAGGGCTTAGTACAGGTTTCATCCTCCCTGCAACGGATGTTAGATCTGGTAGTCGCACTCCATCACAAGTATCACTTATCTGTCTCAGAGGTGCAGGATTATCATTTTAAATGTGATGTTTCCGGTTATTGTCTGATGCCTGTAATCAGCCTCATTGAAAATATTTCTCCTTTTATCCTCTGCCACCATCAAACAGAACAAGATGGGAAACTCCACCACCTTGCGCGTTTGGGTAAGGTAACTACTATTACTCTGCCTAATGCAGCCTTACTGAAAGATATAACTGATAGGAAAGTAGATGGTTCTCAAATCTATTTTTACCACCACAGGTTTCTCTCTTCATCCAGTGCTCTCCACTGCTTGAGTCAACAAGGCCGTGGAACGCTGGGTGGATTCCTTGGATGATGGACTTCACAATGGTATTTCACGTGTGGAGCTTTTACCATTGGTGGAGAACCTCAAATTGGCATCCAGGTACTTGGGTAAAGTTGCTTTTGATACAGAGGTTTTGCCTTTTAGAAACACCGCATCTGCTCATTGTGCCTAGTGGTTACTCACATGGCAGGCGGTTGCAAAATAAAAAAAAAAACATTGGAGTCTCTTCCATTCAAGGAAGTAGTACTGTTCAGCCCTGAGCTAGAGAAGATCATAACACCAACAGTGGCATCTAAGACCGTTTTTTTTTACCTTCCTCTGTGCCAAAACCAAAGCATTCCTTTCATCTGCAGGAAAAGCCACAGTTTCTCAATACCTCTAGGGGACATGCAATCTCTTTCCACCCAGGTCCCTCCTGAGGATCAAGACCTAGAGGTCTTCAAGCCAGACCAGAGATTTGTCCTGCTTCCAAGACAGCAGACAGTTCAACTGCTTCTCAAACAGAAGACACTTTTGATACATCTCTGCATGAAAGTTCTTGGCAAACTGGTGTCAACCTTCATGATGGTGGAGTTTGCTTACTGCCACACCCACAGTTTTCAGAGGGAACCGTTGTCCAAATGTTCATCAGTCTGTTTCCCAAGACAAGGCAGTCCCTGCTTTTGTGGTTGATCAAACCTCACTTTGGCAAGGGACGTCCATTTCAGATATCATCTTGAACTATCCCTACCATGGACGCCAGCCAGGGATGGGGTGAAAAAACCCTTCACACCCTTTTAGGGATTTCTAGTCACCCCTCAAGAGGGCACATCTTTCCATCAGTATTCTAGAACTTTGAGCTGTCTACCTGACCCTGGTACAGACTCGACACTTTAAGGGCCTTCTGGTCAAGGTCCAATCAAAGAATGCGAGAGAGCGCAGCTTAGCATCCGGGTCTGAGTGAGCTCCTCTGTTCGACCCAGAACATCAAAGTTTGGGTGTGTTTCAGCAAAACCAAACTGCTCATCTCTAGTATAAGCTATAATCATTTTGGCTATAGCATGGTGCAGGTTACACAGCATATTAAGAGGGGTATTCAATATGACAGGTTAACTTCCCTGGCGAAGTTAACATTTCATATTGGAGTTTTTTTCTGCGTAAAGGTATGGTGCTCGCTCCCGCTTATCCCCGTATTCAATATCAAATTAACAAAAACGGGAAACTCAGAAGTTGGATTTGCGTAAAGTTATGAATTTTTCCTTAAAATAACTGTAAGACCCCCCTAAAGTTGTAAAAACATGGGGGAACACTATGGGTACCCCCGTTTTAGCCTTTAATTGAAAGTCGGGGATTTAAATAGCCGCAGCAGGTGTTTTTTTCCCGACATTGAAGAAGTGTTGCAGAAGAGCACTTAGTTTATTTTTTTCGTTTTTTTAAGTGGTCCCATCAAATTTGGGGTACATGAAAATGGGTACTAGCATATTTTGATGTCCCTAAAGTAAGTTTTTTAAAATTCTGCATTTGTGCACCTGCCGCTATAATTCTATTCTAGAAAACACCTGCCGCATATTTGCAGAATAGCCCTGAACCTATTTCCCTATTGTTTAACAATTTTTTCCCATTTTTTTTTGCACCCCATTTTTTAAATACATTTTTTGTGGTGTCCCTATTTTTTTTTTTAAAACTTTTTTTGACACAGTTCTTTTTTAAATGTCAATCTTAGGGGTGCAGGCTATTTTTTTTAAGCCTGCACCCCTAAACCCCAATTCTGCACTTTTTTTCGACACCTATTCAATGGTGAAAAGTTATCCCTGTTTTTTATCAAAGACTTTTCAAAACTGCGATAAGTCTTTGAAATTGAATACGGTGTAAATCTAAAACCAGTGATACTAACGCAAAAAAGTTAAAAAGTGCGATATTAACGCAAAAAACGATGTTATCGCACCCATATTGAATACCCCTATATATGTCTAATATACAGTAGCTGGTCTAACATAATAGTGTCTGCGCTGTATAGCTGAAGCTAATAAACTGGACTACAGTGAATATCCTGTATTAAAGAGCCCCTTTATGTATGTATGTACGTATGCATATACTGTATGTATGAATATGATCCTGCATTTAGCTTAGAGCATGTGTTTTTCAGGATCATATAAATCAAGAACATACAGAATAATCTTTAATCCAGGTTATTTGCTTTATTCCAGTTTATTTGCTTCTGAGTTACAATGCAGCCATTATTATGTTCAGGGGCCTATCCATTAGCAGATGTTTTTCTGGACGATGAAAGACAAAAGATATCTATTGAAAATTCCGGTGGCTGTGCTGAAAGATATCTATCATGTACATGACAGATTTTTGCAAAAGTAGAACAATGAACGATATTGCATGGCATCATTCAGGGAGTGGATTTTTTTATCTCCAGTGCTTTGTAGCTGCTGTTAATATCGTTCGTCGTTCGTCGTTTATTGCATATAAACTGCCAGATATTTCAAACATCTGGCAGCGATATGCGATAATTGACCAACATGTTGGAGAGACGAAAGATAAAATTTATCGGCCACGGGAGTGCGCATCTGTCATCGTTCAGGGCCTATCCATTAGCAGATAAATTGAACGACTGAATGATATATCGTTCAGTAGTTCAATTTATCTGCTAATGGGTAGGCCCCTTTAGAGCTGCTATATTAGAGATACACAATGCTGTAACCAAGAAGATTATAGTTTATACTTTACCAGAAGTTGCATAAAGACATTTGTCAATAAGTGTAAGATGGTTATCCCCCGGCCTCTCATAACAACTGACCTTTTTGTAGATTCATTCATGTGAAACTGACATTATTGCATTACAAGGACTCCATTCCTTATACTTTTATTTTCATATAAGCATATTCTGGACTTGCCAAAAGAATATTACTTAGCATATACTCAGATGTACAGATGTATTGCAGGTTATGAGTCTGTATTATCACATGCCAGTTGTATGGTACAAATGTGAGGCTGCTCCGTCGTGCGCATGCGCGAGACCCGGCGAGTGACGGGGAAGCCATCGCTCGGGGTCTCGCACCAAAGGGGGCGTGCTGTCGATGGTGAGTGACAGCACGCCCCCTTTGGTGGGCATGCTGGAGCGTGGCTGCCCAGACAGGCGTTCCCATGGGAATGCCTACTGTCTGGGTTCCGGCCCCACTGACATCACTAGTGATGTCAGTGGGAGTGATTTTGGCTCTGGTAGAGCCAAAATCACTCCAGGGCTTGCGGCAGCGAGACCCTACCGCAGGGTCTCGTTGCAAGCCCGATGGTAACCTACAGCTATGCGAGCGTCCAGGAGGACGCACCAAAAAAAAAGCCCTGATTCAGAGCGGGCGCTCGTTTAGAGCGTCCGGCTCTGAATCAGGCCCAGAATCTTGATCACCACTTTGGATGGAGCAACACCAAATCTATATCCCCATTTGGTTATAATCTTCCGCCCCACAGATTGAAGCCGGGACATTACAGATAATTGACAACAGTGGCACTTGTGCTAGCCAGAGAACACGGCGAGATCAGGTGGAACACGCTGAACAACCGGAAACCCTGCACATTAATAAAAGCCGAGACAGCGTAGGTCTCTGCTGAATAGCTGCACGGAGGTGCACTGAGCTAGGGACAGGATGCCTTACTTATTGGTGAGTCCCGTACTTTGAGTTGTTTTGAGTACTGGCCCCCGGTTGTACTGTGGGGAGGCTGCCGGCTTGGCGGTGGAACTGCTGCGGATTTCAGCAAGTTGCCGATCACCTACACATTTGGGCATTGAGATTTGCTAACTTTCAGCCGGACGTGGCTTCCAGGCACCATCTCAACAGATATTATTAAAATAAAGAAATTGATTGAGAACTTGCTCTTTTTCCTGCCTACCTGTGGGTTTTTTTTATCTGTGGACCGGACTCTATACTTATTTAAAAGAGACACACAACAAGAATCTATGAGATTGTGGGGTTTGGAAACTATTTTGAAACAAATCAGTATCATTGTGCTACATGCTAGCTTAAGCCATATAATTGTGGTGATTCAAGACTACACACAGAAACAGTGTTTCAACATGATTTAGTGCAACAATTGAAAACACAGAGTTGCCATCTGCTTTAATGTCTGATCATATGCTGAGATACACAATTTCAGATACCAGACAGATACCTGTCCATTCATTGTTTATATTATTATTTATTTCTTAATGCTTAGATTGCTGTTGTATTATTATTATTATTATTATTATTATTATTATCCTTTATTTATTTGGTGCCACAAGGGTTCCGCAGCGCCTTACATAGTACATAAACAAATGAGCACACGAGAAAACAGTTATTAACGGTACAAAATGCAGGACAAGTACAGGATTTCTAAAAATTGCTGCATGACAATTAAATAAGCAGCAGGGTGTCAGCAACCAAGTGTTAGGTACTGTTGTAAATTAAAATATAAGTAAGGGAAGGAGAAGCATGTGAGGGAAGAGTGCCCTGCTTATGAGAGCTTACATTCTAAAGAGGGGGGCAAACAGGGGTGACACAAATGGGCTGGATTGTGAGTAAGGAACATGGAGTAGGGGGTTAGGATGAGCTCTGGAAAACTTTGAGGAAGAAAGGGGTCTCGGGAGCCCATTTGAAGATTAGGAGCCAGGGAACAAAGTTATCAAGGAATTTTGAGCTAAGGCCAGGGGGACGAAAAAAGGTAGCTACTCGAAGAAGTTGGAAGTAGCGAATGTCATGAGCATTGAATGGAAAGAATGAAATGGAGAGTTTAGTATGTAAGAGGTGGTGCGAGTGACCAGACAATAGAAGTACCCCAACACTGTGGCAACCTCCAGGCCAGGGAGTGTGAAAGACTGTGAGGCCCCCAAAGGAGATAGCTGCAGGAGAAGTGGTGTCAGATGGGTAAATCCAGAATGATGGCTAGGAGATTCAAGGAGTTGGAGATGAAGCTGTCATGGATGGGAACCAGTTAATTATAGACAGAACTGGGTTTCCAGAAGACACAGGAGAGAGGGACAGAGATAGGAGGAGAGAGAAGAAGGAGATTGTATTTACACATGTGATATTTTTACTGCTGATGTCCTATATATTTATGGGCACTGGTTATTTTATTATTTAAATAAATGTAAACATTTTTTATTTGAATTTTCATCTCTCCGTATACATTTCTATTGGAAATTAGGTTATTGTGCACTGTGTGTTGCAGCGCTGTTAAATTTTCTATTTGTATTTTCTCTCTTAGTTAGCAACCATCTTAACAGCAGCGTGAAACACAGTTTTAGTGTATTTTATCCTGCAATAGCACCTGTGACTTCAGTCTTTCTTTTTTTTTGCACATCGGTAAGACCTCGCAATCCTGCGTATTCACGAGTAACATTGCATCCAGTGAGTACTCAAGCTGCGTATGCCGTTGCAGTGGGTAATTTATGCACGCCTAAGAAACGGCGTTCAAACAGCATGCCTGCATTTCTCCAACAACTCCCTTATCACCAGCTCCCAATGCTGACATTCTGCCACTCCATCTGCGATGGCTTTGTATCTGCGTACGAGATCGCAATGCGATTGCAATACTTGCTGGCGCACCATCAGCTGATCTGCATACGCAGTTGCAATTACGATCAGGCCATTGGTTCAGAACCACTGGGACACACTCCTTAATGAGTAATTATGCACTTAGAAGTTTTTAATTAGCTTAATTTGGCCAATAATAATGTAATTTTTGGGGTGAAATTCTGCAAAATGCAGAATAATGGGTTACAAAATGTAGGGCAGGTATAAGGAGGTGCTGTATGAATGGGAGAGAATGTTTAAGCTTGCCAGTGGGAGTTACACATTTTTAAAAGTGAATTAAAATGAAAGAAATATCTACTTACAGACATTTTTATGCACCTCAAATTGATCTAGAGCTTTTACTTTGCAGAAAATTACTTGCTTTCTATTGAAATGCATATAACAGCTATTTGACACTTTTGGCCACATACAGACTTCTATACTGTTATCCAGTATTAGTTTGCATTTTTTGGGGGTACAGGCTGATTTCTCCATTTTCACTCACACTTAATACGGGTGCTACCAGCAAGAATGGCCACGAGAACGCCTGAATAAGCATTTTCTAATTAAATTGCATGTTAACCGAGAGCCACGCCTTAAGTGACAGTACCGGGCAATATGCGCATTAAATATACACGCAGTCACAAATAATCTTATTGCGGCTAATTGATTTCAGCCCTTAATTGTGCAATTGAGCATTTCTAGTGGTTACAATATATATATTTTCCTATCCAGAGCACTGTGACTCTAAATAAATGTATTTTCAGCACTTACTGTGCACTGCCTGCTGTTACATGTGCTGAACATTATACATACAACATACCTACCTATCAACCTGGATCTTTCCCTTTGGTTTACACCACAACTATATAATATAAATGACCAAAAATAATAAATAACAAAATAACACTACTAGTTGCCCCCCAAAACAAAATCAATAACCCACAGCACCTCCATTTTTATAGTATTATTTCCATATAATTATGTACTGTTCATTTAACCTGTCCACCTTTTAGCTGTCTACTTCTGCTGCTGCAGTGCCTCATTCTAAGAGACTCTGGCGTGTGTAGTGCTGGGGGCAACCCCCATGTCCACACTTATAGTGGTGCTACAGGTTAGTCCAGACTCTGAAATTAGTTTTGGGGAGGGATTCTCTGAGAACTCCACAGGTGTGTTTTTAATATTACACTTTATGCTGTTTTATTATTTTTATGTCATTTTTTAAATATTCATTGATGGTTTTATGTTTAAATATTGTGCAATAAAATTAAAATTAACCTTTAGTGGTAATTACTATATCTACAGGTGCAATCTATTGTTTACTTTATAACTGATTACTTGAAGTGTGTTTGAATCCATTAAAACTAGGGGTGAGCGGGTTCGGATTTCTGAAATCCGAACCCCCCCGAGCCCCCCCGATCCGAGTCCGATCCGAATCAGGCTCGACTTTTCCCGCCTGACTCGGATCTGAAATCGAGGCAAAACGTCATCATCCCGCCTTCCGAGTCTCGCGGGTTTTGGATCCTATATAAGGTACCCACGTCGGCGCCATTTTCTCACTCGGCTGTGGACAGTGAAGAGGGAGGGTGGGAGTTAGGGCTGTGTAGTGTAGTGTAGTGTAGTGCTGCTGTTGTCCACTACTTCAAAGTCCATAGGGGCTGGCTGTGTTGTGCTGTGCTGCTGTTGTTAATAGGGGCTGTGTCCACTACTTCAAAGTCCATAGGGGCTGGCTGGACTGTGTTGTGCAGTCAGTTCTCCATAGGGGCTGTGTCCACTCCAAAGTCCTGTGCAGTGTCCCAGTCCTAAAGGAGTGCTGTAGTGTTGTCCAGGGGGTGCTCTGTCCATCAGGGGTGCTCCCCCCAAGTGCTAAAAAAATAATATATTTTCTGTGTTTGTGAATTGTGTGCGCAGTAGCCGCACGTGCATCAACAAAGTAGTGCCAAGCGTGCGCCTGTGTCATAAGTAAAGGGCCGGCTGGCTTGACCGTTAAAGGGTGCTGTAACCCCCGAAAGTACACTCCAGTCCAAACCAAAAAAAAATAATTTTCTGTGTTTGTGAATTGTGTGCGCAGTAGCCGCACGTGCATCAACAAAGTAGTGCCAAGCGTGCGCCTGTGTCATAAGTAAAGGGCCGGCTGGCTTGACCGTTAAGGGTGCTGTAACCCCCGAAAGTACACTCCAGTCCAAACCAAAAAAAAAATTATTTTCTGTGTTTGTGAATTGTGTGCGCAGTAGCCGCACGTGCATCAACAAAGTAGTGCCAAGCGTGCGCCTGTGTCATAAGTAAAGGGCCGGCTGGCTTGACCGTTAAAGGGTGCTGTAACCCCCAAAGTACACTCCAGTCCAAACCAAAAAAAAAATTATTTTCTGTGTTTGTGAATTGTGTGCGCAGTAGCCGCACGTGCATCAACAAAGTAGTGCCAAGCGTGCGCCTGTGTCATAAGTAAAGGGCCGGCTGGCTTGACCGTTAAAGGGTGCTGTAACCCCCGAAAGTACACTCCAGTCCAAACCAAAAAAAAATTATTTTCTGTGTTTGTGAATTGTGTGCGCAGTAGCCGCACGTGCATCAACAAAGTAGTGCCAAGCGTGCGCCTGTGTCATAAGTAAAGGGCCAGCTGGCTTGACCGTTAAAGGGTGCTGTAACCCCCGAAAGTACACTCCAGTCCAAACCAAAAAAAAATTATTTTCTGTGTTTGTGAATTGTGTGCGCAGTAGCCGCACGTGCATCAACAAAGTAGTGCCAAGCGTGCACCTGTGTCATAAGTAAAGGGCCGGCTGGCTTGACCGTTAAGGGTGCTGTAACCCCCGAAAGTACACTCCAGTCCAAACCAAAAAAAAAATTATTTTCTGTGTTTGTGAATTGTGTGCGCAGTAGCCGCACGTGCATCAACAAAGTAGTGCCAAGCGTGCGCCTGTGTCATAAATAAAGGGCCGGCTGGCTTGACCGTTAAAGGGTGCTGTAACCCACAAAGTACACTCCAGTCCAAACCAAAAAAAAAATTATTTTCTGTGTTTGTGAATTGTGTGCGCAGTAGCCGCACGTGCATCAACAAAGTAGTGCCAAGCGTGCGCCTGTGTCATAAGTAAAGGGCCGGCTGGCTTGACCGTTAAAGGGTGCTGTAACCCCCGAAAGTACACTCCAGTCCAAACCAAAAAAAAATAATTTTCTGTGTTTGTGAATTGTGTGCGCAGTAGCCGCACGTGCATCAACAAAGTAGTGCCAAGCGTGCGCCTGTGTCATAAGTAAAGGGCCGGCTGGCTTGACCGTTAAAGGGTGCTGTAACCCCCAAAGTACACTCCAGTCCAAACCAAAAAAAAAATTATTTTCTGTGTTTGTGAATTGTGTGCGCAGTAGCCGCACGTGCATCAACAAAGTAGTGCCAAGCGTGCGCCTGTGTCATAAGTAAAGGGCCGGCTGGCTTGACCGTTAAAGGGTGCTGTAACCCCCGAAAGTACACTCCAGTCCAAACCAAAAAAAAATTATTTTCTGTGTTTGTGAATTGTGTGCGCAGTAGCCGCACGTGCATCAACAAAGTAGTGCCAAGCGTGCGCCTGTGTCATAAGTAAAGGGCCGGCTGGCTTGACCGTTAAAGGGTGCTGTAACCCCCGAAAGTACACTCCAGTCCAAACCAAAAAAAAATTATTTTCTGTGTTTGTGAATTGTGTGCGCAGTAGCCGCACGTGCATCAACAAAGTAGTGCCAAGCGTGCGCCTGTGTCATAAGTAAAGGGCCGGCTGGCTTGACCGTTAAGGGTGCTGTAACCCCCAAAAGTACACTCCAGTCCAAACCAAAAAAAAAATTATTTTCTGTGTTTGTGAATTGTGTGCGCAGTAGCCGCACGTGCATCAACAAAGTAGTGCCAAGCGTGCGCCTGTGTCATAAGTAAAGGGCCGGCTGGCTTGACCGTTAAAGGGTGCTGTAACCCCCGAAATTACACTCCAGTCCAAACCAAAAAAAAATTATTTTCTGTGTTTGTGAATTGTGTGCGCAGTAGCCGCACGTGCATCAACAAAGTAGTGCCAAGCGTGCACCTGTGTCATAAGTAAAGGGCCGGCTGGCTTGACCGTTAAGGGTGCTGTAACTCCCGAAAGTACACTCCAGTCCAAACAAAAAAAAAAATTATTTTCTGTGTTTGTGAATTGTGTGCGCAGTAGCCGCACGTGCATCAACAAAGTAGTGCCAAGCGTGCGCCTGTGTCATAAGTAAAGGGCCGGCTGGCTTGACCGTTAAAGGGTGCTGTAACCCACAAAGTACACTCCAGTCCAAACCAAAAAAAAAATTATTTTCTGTGTTTAGCCGCACGTATATATCAAATCGATATAACATAAATGGAGGACCAAACTTTCTCCGATAAAAATAAAATAGAGAAAGATCAAGAACCACTTCCTCCTAGTGCTGAAGCTGCTGCCACTAGTCATGACATAGACGATAACATGCCATCAACGTCGTCTGCCAAGGCCGATGCCCAATGTCATAGTAGAGGGCACATACAATCCCAAATGGCGAAGTTCAGGAAAATTACCTTGAAAAAGACATTTAAATCAGCTGAAGAGAAACGTAAACTTGCCAATATGCCATTTACGACACGGAGTGGCAAGGAACGGCTAAGGTCGATCCCTAGTATGTTCATGACTAGTGGTTCAGCTTCACATGACGATGGAAGCCCTCCTCCCACTAAAAAAATCAAAAGAGTTAAGCTGGCAAAAGCACAGCGAAGAACTGTGCTTTCTAAGAAGATATCACAAATCCCCAAGGAGAGTCCAAGTGTGGTGGTGGTTGCGATGCCTGACCTTCCCAGCACTGGACGGGAAGAGGTGGCTCTTTCCACCATTTGCACGCCCCCTGCAACTGCTGAAAGGAGCACCCACAGTCCACTTGCTGATATGCAAATTGAAGATGTCACTGTTGAAGTACAACAGGATGAGGATACTGGTGTAGCTGGCGCTGAGGAGGAAGTTGGCGAGGAGGATTCTGATGGTGATGTGGTTTGTTTAAATCAGGCTCCGGGGGAGACAGTTGTTGTCCGTGGGATGAAAAAGCCCATCACGGTCATGCCTGGGCAGAAGACCAAACATTCCACCTCTTTGGTCTGGCAATATTTCTATCCAAATCCGGACAACAACTGTCTTGCCATATGTACCATATGTAAAGGTGAAATAAGTAGGGGTAGGGACGTCAACCACCTAGGAACATCCTCCCTTATACGGCACCTGCAGCGCGTTCATAAAAAGTTACTGTCAAGTTCAGAAACTTTGGCTAAGACCGTAAGCAGTCCAGGGACACCTAAATCCCGTTGTCCTGTTGTATCCAAGCGCCTGCAAACCACACCGTCAACTCCCTCCTCGTCAATTTCCTCCTTAGTCAGGATCGGAAGTAGTCCTGCAGGCCATGTCACTGGCATGACTGACTCTCCTATCCGGGATTCCTCTGGAGGATCCTGCATTGCTACGCCTACTGCTGCCGCTGCTGCTGTTGCTGCTGCTGGGAGTCGTTCATCATCCCAGAGAGGAAGTAGGAACACCACTACTTTTACTAAACAATTGACCCTCCAACAGTCCTTAGCGAGGAGGATGAAGTACGACAGCAGTCATCCTGAAGCAAAACGTATAACTGAGGCCTTGACTGCTATGTTGGTGTTAGACGTGCGTCCGGTATCCGCCATTAGTGCAGTGGGATTTAGACAATTGATGGAGGTAGTGTGTCCCCGGTTCCAAATCCCGTCTAGATTCCACTTCACTAGGCAGGCGATACCGAGACTGTACAGAAACGTCAGAAAAAGTGTCCTCAGTGTCCTGAAAAATGCCGTTGTACACAATGTCCACTTAACCACGGACATGTGGACAAGTGGAACAGGGCAGACTAAGGACTATATGACTGTGACAGCCCACTGGGTAGATGTATCACCTTACGCAGCAACAGCAGCAGCGTCACCAGTAGCAGCATCTCAGAAATGCCAGCTCGTTACAAGGCAGGCTACGCTGTGTATCACCGGTTTCAGTAAGAGGCACACCGCCGACAACCTCTTAGAGAAACTGAGGGAAATCATCGCCCAGTGGCTTACCCCACTTAGACTCTCCTGGGGATTTGTGATATCTGACAACGCCACCAATATTGTGCGGGCATTACATCTGGGCAAATTCCAGCACGTCCCATGTTTTGCTCACACAATAAACTTGGTGGTGCAGAATTTTCTGAAAAGCGACAGGGGCGTGCAGGAGACGCTTTGGGTGGCCCGAAAAATTTCTGGCCACTTTCGCCATTCAGCGACTGCGTGCCGAAGACTGGAGCGCCAGCAAACACTCTTGAACCTGCCCCGCCATCACCTGAAGCAAGAGGTTGTGACGCGGTGGAACTCAACCCTCTATATGCTTCAGAGGATGGAGGAGCAGCAAAAGGCCATACAAGCCTATACATCCACCTATGACACAGGCAAAGGAGGGGGTATGCACCTGACTCAAGCGCAGTGGAGAATGATTTCCGTGTTGTGCAAGGTTCTCCAGCCCTTCGAACTTGCCACACGTGAAGTCAGTTCAGACACTGCCAGCTTGAGTCAGGTCATTCCCCT
This sequence comes from Taudactylus pleione, assembly GCA_031769625.1. NCBI lineage: Eukaryota > Metazoa > Chordata > Amphibia > Anura > Myobatrachidae > Taudactylus > Taudactylus pleione. Next base: position 1,903,894 of record JAUIMM010000915.1, read on the forward strand.
CATCAGGCTTTTGCAGAAGCAGCTGGAGAAAGTGAAGGAGGAGCTAAGACGGAGCGATTCCGCTCGGCATGTGGGACTTGTGGATGAAGCCCTTCATTCGCTTTGCCAGGATTCCAGGGTGGTCAATCTGTTGAAATCAGACCACTACGTTTTGGCCACCGTGCTCGATCCTAGGTTTAAAGCCTATGTGGTGTCTCTCTTTCCGGCCGACACAAGCCTGCAGAGGTGCAAAGACCTGCTGGTGAACACACTGTCAGCTGAAGCGGAACGTGACACGTCAACGGCTCCTTCTTCATTTTCTCCTGCAACTGGGGCTGCCAGGAAAAAACTTAGGTATCCTAAGCAACCCGCTGGCGGTGATGCAGGGCAGGCAGGACCAAGTTTGGACATCTGGTCCGGACTGAAGGACCTGGCAACAATTTCTGACATGTCTACTGTCACTGCATATGATACTGTCACCATTGACAGAATGGTGGAGGATTACATCGGTGACAGCATCCAAGTAGGCATGGCAGACAGTCCATACCTGTACTGGCAGGAAAAAGAGGCAATTTGGAGGCCCCTGTACAAACTGGCTCTATTTTACCTGAGTTGCCCCCCCTCCAGTGTGTACTCTGAAAGAGTGTTTAGTGCAGCCGGGAACCTTGTCAGCGAAAGGCGTAGGAGGTTGCTTCCACAGAATGTGGAGAAGATGATGTTCATCAAAATGAATTATCAGCTCTTCCAGGGAGACCAGCCTCCAGAAGGTACAGAGGGACCTGTGGTGGTGGATTCAAGTGGGGACGAGTTAATACTTTGTGAGGATGAGGATGTACACACTGAAGAGGGTGAGGAATCGGTGGATGAGGAGGATGAGGATGACATCTTGCCTCCATAGAGCCAGTTTGTGCAGGGACACATTAATTGCCAGCTTGTTTTGTGGGGGCCCAAACGAACCAATCATTTCAGCCACAGTTGTGTGGCAGACCCTGGCGCTGAAATGATTGGTTTGTTAAAGTGTGCATGTCCTGTTTATACAACATAAGGGTGGGTGGGAGGGCCCAAGGACAATTCCATCTTGCACCTCTTTTTTTTATTTGCATTATGTACAGTTTGGGGCCTAGTTTTTCAAACTGCCATCCTGTCTGCCACTGCAGTTTCACGCCTAGATGGGTCACGTGTTTGTGCCGCCCACTCGTGTCGCTTAGCATAGTCATCCAGCTACCTCGGTGCAACGTTTTGGACATAAAAACACTATTGTGAGGTGTGAGGTGTTCAGAATAGACTGGAAATGAGTGGAAATTAAGGTTATTGAGGTTAATAATAGCATAGGAGCAGAAAAACCTACAAATTCTGTGATTTTAGCTGTTTTTATGCTTTTTTAAAAAAAAATACAGATCCAAAACACAAAACCCAGAACCCAAAACACGGAAGGGTGGTTTTGGCAAAACCAATCCAGATCCAAAACACGAAGAAAGATCCAGATCCAAAACCAAAACACAAAACACGAAAAGTGGCCGGTGCACACCCCTAATTAAAACAGTTGTAAAATCGATTACCATGCCTACACCCTTCTTGAAGTTAAATCAGAATAAGTGTGGGTTCAGTTGGAAGAAAATATTAACACAATGTTAGATATGTTTTTTTTTTTTGCGTCAGTATGTTCTTGATGAACTGCTCAACTTCTAGCCTTCCCCAAGATGGCAGATTGCTCAAAGGGTATATGAATACACTATGACCATTTTCTAGTCTCAAGTCACTATCTGGCTGCCATCTACATGCAGTTGTTGAAGGCCACAGTCATTGGAAGGCCACACCTCTCAGGTTTTTGAGAAAATTCGGAACCACCAAGTTTATTACATGTTCAAAATCTCCCAGTTGTAATTCTCATACAATGTTACTTGCATTATAAGACTGTAGCTATTATCTTCTAGAAGGTACAAGACAAATGTTAAGTAGAATCTGATTGGTTGCTATGGGCAACATCTCCACTTCTAAAAACTAGGGATGTGCAGGCTCGGTTCTACTCGGTTCCGTTCGGATTTTTTTACCGAATCTTATTGGGTATCAGCTGTCATGAGTTTTGGATAGCCAATAAGATTCGGTAAAAAAAAACGAACGGAACCGAGTAGAACCGAGCCTGCACATCCCTACTAAAAACCCGCACTTTAGTAAATATACCCCTTAGACTGTCTGTGAATTTTGTGAACACACAGGGCCTGATTCAGCAAGGATCGCCAGATTGCACACGCACGCACCTGGCCGCTGCAAAATTATGCAAATGAATGCGATCACAGTGAGATCGCAGCACTACACCAAGATGCCCACCACTGTATAAAGCCGCCCACTTCCCATTACTTTCCTCTGCAATACCTATGCATGTCTGCGAAAACACTGGTAACCTTGAGTAATATCGGACCCATACACACAGTTGTGGTTGAGATGACCTCACTCACAAACTGCTAAATTTCCTGTCGGTATCTAGAGCCCAGGCTGCATATGCCATCGCAGGGTCTTAATCAGTGGCGGGCTGGGCCGGGGGGGCAGGGTGCCGTGTGCCCCCCGGGCCGCAGCATCATGCGGGCCGCGGGCCGGTGCAGTCTGTGTCACTGTGACACAGACTGCACCGCGTGTGTAGCGCTGACCGGACAGAGTTCGGTCAGCGCTACACTGACAAACACACAGCCGCCGGCTCCGGCAGCTGTGTGTTTGTTGTAAGCAGCAGCCAATGAGAGTCTGTCAGACTCTCATTAGCTGCTGCTGCGCCCACTGTGGGAGCCGCTCCATCTTCCGGCTCCCGCAGTGGGCAATGGGAGAGACGTCATGATGTCATATGACGTCTCTCCCATAATGCAGAGCGGCCCGGCCCGGGAGGACAGACGGAGGAGCAGATGGCGGAGAAGGGAGCGGGGATTCAGGTAAGTGTTTTTTTTTATTTTGTTTTTTATATTACGTGTGTCTACTGGGGGGGGGTGTCTGGCACTACTGGGGGCACTACAAAGGGGGGACTACTACTACTGGGGGCACTACAAGGGGGGTGGGGGACTACAACTACTGGGGGCACTACAAGGGAGGGGACTACTACTACTGGGGGCACTACAAGTGGGGACTACTGCTGGGGGCACTACAAGGGGGAGGGGACTACTACTACTGGGGACTACTACTACTGGGGCACTATAAGGGGACTACTACTACTACTGGGGGCACTACAAGGGGGGTGGGGGACTACTACTACTGGGGACACTACAAGGGGGGGGACTACTACTACTGGGGACACTACAAGGGGGGGACTACTACTGGGGGCACTACAGGGGGGGACTACTACTAATGGGGGCACTACAAAGGCTAAAAGTTGCCAGCCAGCCCCTGGTCTTAATTATGCATGCCCCTGTAATGGCATTCAAATGCACTGGAATGCCTGCGTTTCTCCGACCACCCCCTATCACCACCCCCAAACGGTACTTCCCGTCTATCACTCTGCGATGGGTCTGCATAGTCACTGCAATCGCCACTGTCCTCCCACTCTTTCCATTTATCTCTGATGGTAATAATGTGGTGTATTGTGATATGGACACCGCTCAAGTCAGTCACATTCCGACGAGTTTCTACCCTCCATGGGTCTTTCTCAAGGTGCCTTGACAAACACCCGTGGAGGATAGAAATGTGTCGGCATGCAGCTGACTTGAACGGTGTCCATATCACAATACACCACATTATTACCATCTGAGATAAATGGAAAGAGTGGCAGAACCGACAGGTGGCAGCTGTCGGGAGAGAGCTGGAGTTTTTGGGACCTTCACATTATTTGTTGCACATGGAACACCAGCCGTGGGTGAGAGCCGCGATCATTAGTCGTGGGTGAGAGTCCCGAGCACTACACCAAGATGCCCACCACTGTATAAAGCCGCCCACTTCCCATTACTTTCCTCTGCAATACCTATGCATGTCTGCGAAAACACTGGTAACCTTGAGTAATATCGGACCCATACGCACAGTTGTGGTTGAGATCACCTCACTCACAAACTGCTAAATTTCCTGTCGGTATCTAGAGCCCAGGCTGCATATGCCATCGCAGGGTCTTAATCAGTGGCGGGCTGGGCCGGGGGGGCAGGGTGCCGTGTGCCCCCCGGGCCGCAGCATCATGCGGGCCGCGGGCCGGTGCAGTCTGTGTCACTGTGACACAGACTGCACCGCGTGTGTAGCGCTGACCGGACAGAGTTTGGTCAGCGCTACACTGACAAACACACAGCCGCCGGCTCCGGCAGCTGTGTGTTTGTTGTAAGCAGCAGCCAATGAGAGTCTGTCAGACTCTCATTAGCTGCTGCTGCGCCCACTGTGGGAGCCGCTCCATCTTCCGGCTCCCACAGTGGGCAATGGGAGAGACGTCATGATGTCATATGACGTCTCTCCCATAATGCAGAGCGGCCCGGCCCGGGAGGACAGACGGAGGAGCAGATGGCGGAGACGGGAGCGGGGATTCAGGTAAGTGTTTTTTTTTATTTTGTTTTTTATATTACGTGTGTCTACTGGGGGGGTGTCTGGCACTACTGGGGGCACTACAAAGGGGGGACTACTACTACTGGGGGCACTACAAGGGGGGTGGGGGACTACAACTACTGGGGGCACTACAAGGGAGGGGACTACTACTACTGGGGGCACTACAAGTGGGGACTACTGCTGGGGGCACTACTACTGGGGACTACTACTACTGGGGCACTATAAGGGGACTACTACTACTACTGGGGGCACTACAGGGGGGGTGGGGGACTACTACTACTGGGGACACTACAAGGGGGGGGACTACTACTACTGGGGACACTACAAGGGGGGGACTACTACTGGGGGCACTACAGGGGGGGGACTACTACTAATGGGGGCACTACAAAGGGGGGGACTACTACTACTGGGGGCACTGCAAATGGGGGAACTACTACTACTGGGGGCACTACAAAGGGGGGGACAACTACTACTGGGGGCACTACAAGGGGGGGACTACTACTGGGGGCACTACTGGAGGCCTGCATAAGGGTGTTCTCTCCTGTGGCACACGGGGGCACTGCATATGGGCACTACGACAGGGGGCTGCCCTAATCTTTATTTATACCTTACATTAATCCCATATGGACCCGCCTCCTCCCTGGAACACTGGAGGGGGGGGGAGCACCGTAGCACGCATATTCTTCGGACACACACGCTACTCCCCTGCCAGGGCCACCTGCATGCATTTGCCCCAAAGGCTAAAAGTTGCCAGCCAGCCCCTGGTCTTAATTATGCATGCCCCTGTAATGGCATTCAAATGCACTGGAATGCCTGCGATTCTCCGACCACCCCCTATCACCACCCCCAAACGGTACTTCCCGTCTATCACTCTGCGATGGGTCTGCATAGTCACTGCAATCGCCACTGTCCTCCCACTCTTTCCATTTATCTCTGATGGTAATAATGTGGTGTATTGTGATATGGACACCGCTCAAGTCAGTCACATTCTGACGAGTTTCTACCCTCCATGGGTCTTTCTCAAGGTGCCTTGACAAACACCCGTGGAGGATAGAAATTTGTCGGCATGCAGCTGACTTGAACGGTGTCCATATCACAATACACCACATTATTACCATCTGAGATAAATGGAAAGAGTGGCAGAACCGACAGGTGGCAGCTGTCGGGAGAGAGCTGGAGTTTTTGGGACCTTCACATTATTTGTTGCACATGGAACACCAGCCGTGTGTGAGAGCCGCGATCATTAGTCGTGGGTGAGAGTCACGAGCACGTCAGGGTGAGTGCTTGAAGAAGCGGGCAGGTCTCGGGTGGGAGCCGAGACTAATAAGACATCCACCACCCAGGAGAAATACCATCCAGTCACTAGCAGGTGTTATAGGATTTCTTCTGGAATAAGCGCATACCACATCAGAAGAAGCTGTTTGTGCTGTATATGTCGGGTCCCTGCAGGTCCGATTTTCTTTCCATGCATAGACTATATATCGTTGGATGTCACAGAAGCTTGATTTTTTAAGGAGATTTAATTTTTTTGAGTTGTGTTTTATTAAAGACTGTTTTTATTAAAAATACAATTTTAAGACATTTTTTGGTCAGTACAACTACTAGAACACAAAGACACTTTTGTGCTATTATCCAGAATTTTTTTTGAGGAGAACAGCCCCATTTGTTCAGGAGGACCATTATCCTGCATACACTGATGCTTTTTGTGTTGGACATTATAATCGCAGTGCTGCAAGATTTGTCAGTGTCTACACACATTTTTTCTGTTTTTCAAACTAAAGCACCTGGCTGATAGGTGTAGGTGTCAGGTGCAGCGGCAGTGATTTAGGAGTGGTCTGTCGGAATTCTTATTATACAGCAGTTATGCGATTGGAGTCCTGATCACAGTGGAGCATTCACGCACTGCATCTTCGCAGTGAGTAACAATCGGCCGACTGAGTGCGCAATCGCATCTGCAATCCTTGCTGAATCAGGCGCACAGTTTGTTCTTTAGCCTTGGGGGTAAATTTACTAAAGTGAGAGTTTTTAGAAGTGAGTTTTAGAAGAGATGTTGTCCATAGCAACCAATCACATTCTACTTAACATTTAACTAGAACCTTCTAGAAGATAATAGCTAGAATGTGACTGGTTGCTATGGGCAACATCTCTTCTAAAACTCATTTCTAAAAACTCTCACTTTAGCAAATTTACCCCTTAGTGTTCCTTTTGTGCACTGATTGGCTTGTTTTTAAGGTGACACCTCTAGATTCAGAGCAAGAAGGTGTTGTATGCAAGGTTACAGAAGATGCCTAACTGCTGGCCCCATCTTTTGCAATAGGCATTCTAGTTCATGAAACAGTAGCAGCAGGACCACCACTTGCAAAGAAAGGCCATGGTCTGCACTTTTCCTTGCCACTGCATGGTGTGTATGGCATGTTAGAAATTTTACATTTTTCAGGAGTAACTTTTCCCTTCATAGGCCCGTATTCAATTTGTGGCGAAAAAAACGTTTCGTCTGGTTTTTTTCGCCGATGATGTCATTTTCGCCTATGTGGCTTTTGCCCTGTATTCAATTTGGAAGACTTTCCGCCTAGGCAGAAAGTCAATGCAATGTAATAGGCGAAAAAGTATCGCCTATGAATAGCAGGTGGAAAAAAGTGCAGAATTGGGGTTTTGGGGTGCAACGTTGCAGGAACCCCCGTGCAGCCTTCAGACAGTCCCCCAAAGGTAAACTGTGTAAAAAAACAAAAAAAACACTTAAGGACACCCCAAAAATATCACTTTGAATTTGGGAGCGAAAAAAAACATTTGGGGGGGACGAAGTTAAAAACTAGTGAACTTGACTCTGGGGGGTCCCCAAGTATGCCCCATCTGTTTTTTCATTGCAGCTGCTTGCGGCAGGTGGATTTTTCATGATTTTTAGCAACTTTAAAATATGCTGAATCCCCATTTTCAAGTACCACAAATTTGCTGGGCATACTTATTTTTCCCTAAAAAAACGTCTAAATGCTCTTCTGCATCACCTTATTCAAAGCCGCATTTATGCACCTGTCGCGGCTATTAGAAACCCCTACTTCCTTCAGGAGATAAAAATGGGGGTACCCTTTGTAATCCCCTATGTCTACACATCTTTAGGGGGGTCCCTGTAATATTTCCCGAAAATTCCTGTTGTGTTTTACCTGTAAAAAGACGGGTTAAAAGTTTTAAAAAAAAATGACATAGCCCCCTCCCCCCCCCCCATAACCCAAACCAGTTCCAGGCTTGCCAGTCAGTCCTGGTTTCTAAAAATATGGGGAACAAAATGTTTAGGGTTCCACCATAATTTAGAAACCAACACCAGGCTGCAGGGACCAGTCCTGGTTTTAAATATAGGGGAAAAAAAGATGTGGGGATCCCCCTATATTTAAGACCAGCACCAGACCCAACCGACTGGGGTGTAATGCCACAGCCTGGAGACCCAATCACCGGGGCTCCAGGTCCAAAGCATTAGCATCCCAAGTCGGTCATCGCAAGCCAGTGATCTTGGGGGAGTCGGGGACCCCCCAAAGAAGGGTCTCACCTCTCCCGAGCACCACAGGCTTACTCTGAAGCCTGGGGGTCTTCCCCATACCCCTGGAGCGGTGGGTATGGGAGTAATGAGGGGGCCAAATAATGTAAAACTATTGTATTTTACAGTGTAACTACAAGTGCCAGCATGCCTGCCATTTTGCACTTGTGGAACTACAAGTGCCAGCAGACATGCGGCACCTGTAACTTCACTGTAAAATAAATAGTTAAATAAAGAAAACACACACACCATGATTAGTATAACTTTATTACACACACAAACCCATTCACACATACTTACCTATACCAATTGTTTCTGTGTTCTTGTCCAGTAGAAAATCCTTAATGAATGGCCCTGCAAAAAAAGACATACTCACCTATATCCTGGCGCTGGTCTCCACAGTAATCCATGAATTTGGCAAAACAAAAAAACACCCCCTATATTTAAAACCAGGACTGGTCCCTGCAGCATGGTGTTGGGTTTCTAAATTACGGTGGAACCCTACACATTTTGTTCCCTGTATTTTTAGAAACCAGGACTGGCTGGCAAGCCTGGGGCTAGTTTGGCTTTTGGGGGGAGGGGGGACCCTATGTCATTTAAAAAAAAAACTTTTAACCCGTTTTTTTACAGATAAAACACAACGGGAATTTTCGGGAAATATTACAGGGAACCCCTTAAAGATGTGTAGACATAGGGGATCACTATGCTCCACGGGAAGTTTCTGTCCTCCCTGAGCTCGCCTTTTTATCTCCTGAAGGAAGTCAGAGTTTCAAATAACTGGCGGCAGGTGCATTTTTGCAGAATTTTAAAAAAATGCGTTTAGCAACTTAAAAATATGCTAGTACCCATTTTCATGTACCCCAAATTTGATGGGACCACTTGTAAAAAAATAAAAAACAGCTAAGTGCTCTTCTGCATCACTTCTTCAAATTCGGGAAAAAAAAAACATGCCGTGGCTATTTAAAAACCCGACTTTCTTTTGCAGGTAAAAACAGGGGTACCCATAGTGATCCCCCTGCTCTGGACATCTTTAGGAGGGTCCTACAATTATTTCCAGAAAAATCCAGTTTTTTTTCGCTGATCACAAGTTTTGCCTGTTCCTGATTTCGCCTACTTTTAAATTGAATACGGGGATATAGCAGGCACGCACGCAAAAAGTTTTTGCCTTCAAACTGGCGATGTAGGCGAAAATGAGATTTCGCCGGCAGAGGCGAAAACGCCGCTTCAAATTGAATACGGGCCATAGTTAGAATTGATGGTTTCATTAAGATTGTGAAATACTATTTTAAGATTTCAGATGCTAAAAAATAACACAATTCTGCGCTGGTGTAATAATTAGACTTATATAAAGATCAATCATAAAACATTTATTCAAATATGGAAATCCCATAAAACAACTGAAAATAAAGCAACTTGTATGATAGACAACTGCTAGGTACAAATAAAGTAGATTAAATTGTAACAGTCGTTTAGACATGCAACATTGTAACTTGGTATCAATTCCTGCAGTACTGTGATGTTCATATAAAATAAGCAATGTCCACAATCCTGGTTCCACAATAGCTGCCACAGTACATTAGATTATGATATAATAAATTGTGCTATTTCCTTTTGGCACTTATTACGAGTCAGATGTTATAAGCAAATTCAGGTGCTCTTGCTGTACTAAACTATAGATATAATCACCGCACTTATGAGCTGGAAATGGCTTTACAGAATTGGTGATCAGCAGAAGAACGGTAATTACCTCTGGTGTATTTAGTAGTAGTAGGTGGCTGATTGAACCTGTTCTTTAGCTGATGGAAATGTCCAGTCACTCCTTAGGGGGATCTCTATCAGCGGTTAATACCCCTGGATTAAAGTTGTTGGTAGGTAGTGAGTCTGACAAACACACATACACAGTGACAAAGATACCTGCAGCCAGTTACCCTTCCTACCTATCCCCCATCTACCTACTACTACTACTACTACTACTACTATTACTACTACTACTACTACTACTACTACTACTACTACTACATATCGTCTGTCCCACTAATTTTTTTTTTTAAAGACCAACTAAAGCCCACACTCTCTCCCTACACTCTCTTGTGTGAAATGGTGTCTGATCACCAGGGAGGGACTCTCTCAATTATAATCCACAATGTGAGATATGACATTTCTGGGAAAATTACGTTTTCCCTTATTCTGAGATCTGAGCTTGGTAGGAAGACCTGAGTCAGGACTAGGTTCTCCTCAAAAACCCTAAGTTCGGGTGAGTTTGGATTTCTGAAAAACCGAACCATTAACTCTAATAAATACGCAAGTATATTAATATGCCATAACCAACACATGTTTAGACTTTACAAGAGGGGATTACAAACCAGAATCAAATCAATTATAATGTTTACATACACAAGTTCATCACAAAGCCAACGTGAACGCAGCAATAAATATAAAAAGTGGAGTGCTCAGTCCGAATCAGTATACTGGGCAACGCTACTGTAATTGTGACAGCTTTAGGAGAAACATGCACCTCGTATTATCCAGACATGCTGACTGTGTTCCGTCAGTCACAGGTACAGTACTTGTATCAGCCATATATGAACTTGCTCTCCATACAGACTGTATGTCTGCAGCAGTTTCCTCTCACAATATAGACAGTATTCGGACTCACAGCAAATCCTAGATGTCCCGACTGCCAAAAGGAGATGTCTATTAGACCACAGTGACAGATGGACAGGGGGTACCTGTCAAAAACTGATGATACAGCAGTGACCAAAGCAGGAGCCGGTAGATGCCGAGCCGACTACTCATTCCGTAGTAAGGTGTAGCGGCAAGTCCTTAATAGCAAATCCTTGACACTTTTCTCTGTGTATATCAGCTGCCGGTTTCATTAGAAGGTAAGGGTTTTATACTGTGACCTGCTATAATTGATATATTTTAAGTGTTTGTGCACATTATTGTGTTTTTTATATTGATGTTTCTAATTATTTTTTGACCCATTAAATTTGAGCGCTCCACTTTTACTGTTTATTGTTTTCAATTTTCAGTGGGTAAAAAATACAAAAACCCAAGTGCTTGAAAACACACTGATTCCTATAAAATATACCTGCAGCGGTATATAGCAAAAAGGGGAACAAATTGCAACCCCACAAAAATGGTATATATTTGTATTTACAATTTTCAGTGGGTAGCAGAACCCACCGTGGGAGCTGTTGCTTGATTTGAAAGTGTTTGGGACTATTACATAGCTCACCTTTATTTTTGCATTTCATTAACCCAGCAAGTTGAGGTGAATGCGGGTGAAGCAGCAGGTAAGTGTGTAAAGTGTAACAGAATATGCTTGTGCTATATGTAAATAACTTAATTTAAAAAAAATTAAATAAGTCATTAAAGTTTCCATAGGAAAAAAAACCTTTCAATAATGCTCTTGTACTTATGTCATGCCCTCTATCAGCCAGTATAAGACATATTCTTCTTTACTGTGTTACTTACTGTACATAAATATTTCTCTTTACAGAACCCTAACATTCTCCACAATATCAATATCATGTTTCACTTGGAGAACCACAAGTACCAGCATGCGGGGAAAAAAGGGGCCGCTGGTACATGTAGTTCACCTGTAAATAAATGTGTAAAACACACAAGACACACGCACAGTGAAAATAAAGATTTATTACATCCATACTCACCTGCTCCCAAATGTTCACATCACCTTCTCAATGTAAAGTATCCTATGGAAGTACCTGAAAAAAAGATCCAATACTCACCTTTTGTCCCACGATGTTCTCTGCAGTAATCCAAATAGGGCCCCGGACACACTGTATCAACATGCTACAGCAAGTTGATACAGTACTCAGAGTGCCGCAGCTTTATTGTTTCACTTCAAATCCACCTGTTGCTGAGGGCACCGGAGCCAGCTGTTTGTAGAAGGAGGAGTGCCGGACCGTAAATACTTTTGTATATATACAGTATATATATAATACACACACATACACACACTGTATATACGTAAGTGCTCACCAAAATCCAATAAATATTCATAAGTGTCTATGCAAAAATAAAAATAAGCATTTCTATTGAAGAGGAGATAAAATGGGATGTTTGGATTAGACTAGAGGCTGGAACAACATGTGACATAGAGGTTCTTTTTAGGAAACCAGTAGAGACAGAATCAGAATCTGTGTGGACTGGAAGATTAGTTCTAGTGCCTATATACAATTTTAGGACATTCATTTAAATATTTATAGGTGACAAGCAGGCCCACCAAGAGCCGCGGTGGGCACGGGTAACAGGGGGCATGGCCTAATCGTTAGAGGCATGGCCACGCCCCCTTAGAAAAAAAAAGATTTTCGAAGCGGCGCTGTGCACTGGCGGGGGGGGGGGGGGCGCTCTGAGCCCCCTCAGCCCGGCGCAAAGCCAGGGGGGCATGATCAGTGTGATCGCTCCCCACCACAGGCATAGGAGACTGCTGGGGCTGCTGTTCAGCAGCCATGAGCATTCCCCCACTGCAGCTCAGCACACGCTGTGTGCTGGGCTGCTGTGAGGGAGGGGGGGTGGCGTCAGACCTGGGCCACCGCCAGGCCCCTCAGGAAGCCCGGGCCTGGGTAATTTGTACCCGCTCACCCCCCCTCTCGGCGCCCCTGGTGACAAGCTTGAGCATAACTACCATAGGTGCAAGGGGTGCAGCTGCTATGGGGCCCAGAGCTGAGGGACACCCATCTTCTTTGTCAAAGTTACATGTGCTATATACATTTTTCAAAATTGGGTGATACATAAGAAACCTTGCAAACTTTTTGCTATGGGGCCTTCAAATACCTAGTTACGCCCCTGGTGACAAGTGCAACATACGATTATGGGGTCAATCCAATTATCCATGAATGTACTTTTGCAAAGAAAAAAAATTTGCTGCTGATGATGGACGGGTCAGTGTGTGACAATCTAATGAAATTTGCTGAAACATAAAGCTATAATGCATACAAAATAATACAATACCTTATCACTTACATTATTACTTAGGTGGGGATACTTTGAAATGTGTTTGGCAGACAATTGATGGCACTTACACAAATGCAAAGACCGTGCTGGGCTGCATTTTATGCACCTTTTATGAAGTGTTTTCCCTCTTGATGAAAGGGAATCACAATGGATGGATGTAATCGGCTCACATCCTAACATGGTATCCCTCTGTCCCTTCTGTCCAGGAATACTCAGCTGTAGCCAAATCCCTTCGCCCTAATAACTATATTTATTTGCATTATTTGTGTAACACTGCAATGATAAATGTCTCTCCCTCCCCTCAGAGTAGGGTGGCAATGTGGCATGCCTGATATATTTACAGCCAACTAGGGATTATTGGCCTGATTCAGAGTGCTACGCTATGCTGATATTAACAGAGTTGAGCATTTAACGGTAAACTGTGCATATGTGTAAGTCGCACTGTACATGCGTAAAGGTACATTACCGCAGTCGCTCACAGCGACTGTTTACTCGCAGTGTGACTGACATACAGGGACATTTAGGTAACTGGAAGTGGCTTCAAAAAACGCAGGTATGTCCTTACTGTTTCAGGGGCGTGTCAGTCACACCCTTTGTCTGTGATCCTAAATGCAAGAAAAATGGCTCTGACGTCTCAGTTCCTGTGGCTGTTTTGTTTGATCATAGGGTCACCCAGAAGATCCATAATTGAAAGATCTGAGACCGATGCTGCATCTTTATACGCAGATGCTTGGATTTGTGAAGCTGCCAGTGGGCGTCTCATTACATATCCTGGTGTCTGCAATATTTGCATATTATCGCACAGTAGCTGCGTACAAATTCACAGCTGTGGTGGCACTAGTGCCCATCTCTGAATCAGGCCCTATGAGTGATACATGCAAAAAAAAGGCCTTCCTTCACTATGCAGGCAGTAGTAGGGATGGCCAATGGTACGTTAACCATCGATGATCACCATCGATTGTACTGTACCATTGGTGGTTGACATCGATTTATGAAACCATCGGCTGTGAATCATCAATGGTTTCATCCACCAATGGGCTTCCCTGTTTTAATACTGACCGGGCAGTGGGCCAATCAGGGAGTGGGGGCAAGGCTTCAATGGTCTTGTCGGGGGTGGAGCTAAGCTCTGTGTCCCGGCCCATAAAGGAAAAAAAACATTGCTAGGCTCTGTGCCATTGATGGCAGTGAACCACTGGATTTCCACCAAGAGGAGGTTCCTATGGTCGGTGAAGACAGTAAAGGGAAACTTAGCCCCTTCTAAGAGGCCCCTTCTATCTCATTCCTTTAGTGCCAACTTTACTGCCAAGAGCTCTTGTTCTCCTATGGGGCAGTTTTTCTCTGCAGGAGAAATTTTTTTGGAGAAGAATCCACAAGGGTGAACCCGGTTGTCTTTGTAGCGCTGGGATAGGATGGCTCCCACTGCCTCTGATGAAGCATCGACTTCCAACAAGAAGGGTCTAACCAGCTCTGGTTGTCTTAGAACTGAGGCTGTAATAAACACTTGCTTCAACAGCTGGAAGGCTGTCTCTGCTTCAGGTGACCATAGAGCAGGACTAGCACCTTTACGAGTCAGGGCCATGAAGGGAGCCAACAAAGAAGAAAATCCCTTGACAAAACGTCTGTAATAATTTGCAAATCCAAGCAGTCTCTGAATGGCTTTCAGAGTTTGAGGTCGGGACCAATTCAGGATTGCCTGAACCTTCTTGGGGTCCTTTGTAGACTAGAACCAGAGATGACATAGCCAAGGAATGGCACACTGGGTACGTTAAAGACACATTTCTCCAGTTTGCAGTAAAGATGATTCTTCCTTAATCGAGATAACACCTCCTTCACATGTTTATGATGTTCTTCTGGAGAAGACGAGAAAATTAATATATTGTCCAAATAGACAACTACTGAGATATATAGTAAGTCCTGAAAAATTTCATTTACAAATCCTTGAAAGACAGCAGGGGCACTACATAATCCGAAGGGCATCACAAGGTACTCAAAATGACCATCCCTGGTATTAAAAGCGGTTTTCCATTCATCGCCAGCGTGGATATGGATGAGATTATAGGCCCCTCGCAAATCTAGTTTTGAGAATATGATGGATCCTTTGACTCTGTCGAATAACTCTGTGATTAAAGGAAGTGGGTACCGATTCTTGACTGTTATATCATTAAGACCACGATAATCTATACATGGTGTTAGGCCTCCATCCTTCTTAGCAACAAAAAACAACCCCGCTCCGGCAGGAGAGGTGGAAGGATGGATAAACCCCTTCTCCAAATTATCCTGGATGTACTCAGACATAGCTTTGGTCTCTGGCAAAGATAGAGGATAGGTACGACCATGAGGAGGAATCTTGTCTGGCAATAAATCGATTGGGCAATCCCATTCTCTGTGCAGAGGTAAGATATTTGCCTGCTGTTCGAAAAAAACATCAGTAAACATTTGAAATTCTTTGGGATTTGCTCGTGGTGTTAATGAGACTGTACTCCTTACGGGTCATATCTTGGGAAGACAGGATATTTGACAGTCAGCCCCCCATGAAAGGATTTGCATTGAGCACCAATCTATCCTGGGATTGTGCTGGCATAACCAGGGTAGCCCTAAAATGATGTCTTGAGAGGCTTCAGGAATCACTACTAAATTCAGAGACTCAGAAAGCAATGCTTCAATACGGACCAGTACTGGCAGAGTTTCTTTGGTAACAACTCCATTAGTCAGAGGGCGCCCATCTACAGCGGTCAAGGAAATCAAATGCATGAGAGAAGAACAAGGAATCCATAGTTTGTCAACTAGACAGGAAGTCATGAAATTTCCGGCTGCTCCAGAATCTAACAAAGCAGCAACAAAGATAGGTTTCGACTTGAAATATAAGGCTAGGTTTAATATGAGATCTTTACAGGTTGGGGACAGACTCATTACTCCTAACTTGATGTCCCCAGGGTCAGTTAGGAATGGGCATTTCACAATTTACGGGAACAGGAGGCCACCAGGTGACCCGCATCTCCACAGTATAGGCAGAGGTTTTTTAATATTCTTCTCTGGCGTTCCTCTTTGTAGAGATGGGTGTGATTCACCTGCAAAGGCTCTTCATCTGTAGAAGGAGGAGATGGACGGGTAGTAGAGGGGGGATTAAATGTCAGTCAGTTCTGTGCTTTTCAGCCTGACGTTCTCTGAAGCGTAGTTCAATCTTATTACAGAGGGAAATCATATCGTTTAGGTTAGCAGGAAGGTCATGGGTGACCAGATCATCCTTTAGTCGATCGGAAAGCCCATGCCAGAAAGCTGAGGTGAGGGCCTCCTCATTCCACTTGAGTTCTGATGCTAAAATCTGAAACTGTACTGCATATTGGCTGACAGGATAGGTTCCTTGTTTCAGTGTCATAATACTGGATGAGGCTGACAAAGTACATCCAGGCTCATCATAAATCCTCTTGAATGATGTCACAAAGTCAGTGTAGTTATCCAGTAGAGAAACTGAATGCTCTCAGAGTGGGGAAGCCCAATCCAAGGCTGAGCCAGACAACAGAGACATGCTGTAGGCCACTTTAGTTCTTGCAGTGGGAAAATTATCAGGCTGTAAGGTGAAGTGTATATCACACCAGGGGCAGAACTATGGGAGACAATGGAGGCGCCTGCCACCGGGCTCCAGCTCTGAAGGGGGCACCTCCTCCATTGTCCACAACATATTCTCCCCACTTAGGGCTGTAACTATGTATCCGGAGTGTACCGTCATGGTCACCCAATACATGGCACCTCTTCCCGGCACCTGAGAAGCTGCCATACACTAGTGGCGAGCTCCATGTCAGACCATCAGCTGCTGCCTTCGCCTATCTATAGCCTGTCTGCATGCGAATTGCTACATTACAGTGTCAGTGGAATGGACACCAAATTATAACTCGCCTCCGGGCGTCTGGGATAAACTTACGTCACTGTATCACACTGATTCAGGAATCCACGCCAAAGCTAGGGGATTGCCGTCGAATTTACTTGGCATAGGAAGGTGTAATCGGTGTGATGTCCTGTAACCTGTATTTGCAGACAAAGGAGCAGGTGTACCTACTGTTGCACTAGGAGGGGTTAGGGAAGTTTGCAAATTATCCTGTCGTTTAGTTATTTCTTGCATGAACTGAGCCATTTGGTGCTGCATAGCTTCCAGGTTTTCCAAACGGCCTGCGATGCACCGGTATAAATCCGCTCCAGACTCCTGTCCAGTGGGTGAGTCCATTGGGCCAGTGCAAACTGTGAGGTTCTGGTTTTGTTGTGGACCCGGGGTGGTGATAGGAGCAGACACAGAAGCAGATTTAAATGAAAATTTGGAACTTTTAATGAGTGGTTTAGTAGACATGGAAATGGCAAAAGAAAAAGTCCAGGTATAGCACTGAAGTGTAATAGGGAACTGTAGTGAAGCAAATGGGAGAATGTCCAGATAGTGACAGGCAGGAACAGTCCAGTATGCAGGTGTGGTGAGGCTGAAATGAATTACAGGTGAATTGCAGGCTGAGGTGAATTGCAGGCTGATGTAAATTGCAAGCTGAGGTGAATTGGAGGCTGAGGTGAATTGCAGGCTGAGGTAAATTGCAAGCTGAGGTGAATTGGAGGCTGAGGTGAATTGCAGGCTGAGGTGAATAATGTCCAGAGGAAATGTAAGTGGAGGCAGGGTGCAGGGTAACAGCTCACACAGTACTCCGGCAAGGGAGAGGCAATGAGAGGAGGCAGGGGATTCCAGCAGGGTGTGGAGCAGGTCAGATAAAGCAGGCTTAGGCAAACATCCAACAGGCAGACGGACAAGCTCAGGAACTCTCTCTCAGCTTGTGCTGAGAAACACGTTGCACTGGCAATACAAGGGAGCTCTGAACTCCCCTAAATACCCAGTGCTAAGCCGTGACTGGTCAGAGAGTGAGCATGTAACATGCCAGGATTGGCTGACTAGGTCACATGGCTGAAGGCAAGATGGCGGCGCCCATGCCAGAGCGGAACGGAAGCGCCGCCAGGCCTACCCAGCCCAGAGTGACAATATGCCCAGACAGGTCCACGCACAGCCAATGCTCCCCACCAGGCACCAGCACCACCGCCAGACGCCCCCCACCACAGCATCCTCACAGGTAACACTCACCGACCACCATGCTGAGAAACCCTGGTCGTGACAGAAGGAAGCTAGCTGATGCTGGACTGCTTGTTGTTATTTTTTTAGTACCAGTTTCTGATGTTATCAAATACTTTTCATGAGCTCGCTGCAGATGACGTAATAGCGTGGGGTTCCTAACGTCCCTATCTACTTACTGTAGTTCCACAATGACTACAAATGGCTTGACAATAATTCCAGACATAAAAGGTGGATTTGTTGGTCCTATGCCCAGGCATGACAAATGACCTTCTTCTTATCATGGCCAAGAGCTGCTTCCACCAGTGCCTGACTTACAGAAACAACATCCTCATCCTCAATATCCTCATTAGTGCCAGCGTCAGCTACAGAAATATCCCCCTCATCCTCTTGCAATTCCACGTTGGCATCCTCAATTTCTATGTCATCAGCAATATTTATGCTGCTCATCCCCACAAATACAGAGGGAGCAGAAACTGTGGAAGACAAGTCCTCTGAAAGGTCAGGCTCACACGTACAGTAGCACTCATGGACACACTTAGACTCTCAGGGATTTTTGACATTTGTGTTTCTGAACGCACAGTTTTATCTACTGCCATAGTGGTTTTCAGTATTTTTTTACACTTCTTCTAATAGGTCTTTCATTGTCATCATGAGAGGCAGAAGAGGCAGAAGATGCCTCACTGACAGGTGCAGAACCACTACTAATTTTCTGTTTTACTGCACTAACCTTTAGAGGTTGTTTTGTGTTTACCCGTGTGAAATCTCGATTTTTTTTTTATTTCAGATACCCTAATTTTTTAAAGCCTCTACGCCCCTGAGCATCTGCTTTAGATGATAGTGAATGACTAGTATCGTCATCATGACTGGTTTCAGTGGCTGCACTGCTAGTATTTTCTTGCTGCTTCTGCTCTACATTCAGTTGGTTGTCATGATCCATATTGATGAAAATTGAAAACACACTGTGGGCTACTGCCCAATTATTTACGGTGCTTACACACACGGCTACTGCCCAATTATTCATGGTACTTACACACACTGAGGGTTTCTGCCCAATTATTCACGGCGCTTACACACACTAAAGGTTACTGTCCAATTATTCATGGTGCTTACACACATGCTGAGGGCTACTGCCCAAGGAGTCACAGTGCTTGTATACACAGAGGGCTAAGGTCCAAGGAGTCACAGTGCTTGTATACATAGAGAGCTACGGCCCAAGAAGTCACTGTGCTTTTATACACAGAGGACTAAGGAGCTCATTCAGACCCGCTCGCTAGATGTGTTCGCACCTAGCGTATGCAAATTCTGCGCACGCCCAGCAAGGCAGGTGGTCGCATGGCAAGGCATTAGCACACCCACTATGTCTTGGCGTGCGATCACTATGTGTATGGAGACGCCAACCAGCCATTCATAAGATGCCCACATGCGCATGTCATCTCCCGGAAGCGCATGAAACCATTGGTACGTCGAGCACCATCAGATGCAATCGCAGCGCTTGAGGTTGACTATAGCCTGCCGCAAGCACTGCGATCACTTCAGTGTGTAATACAGCCAAGTGACGTGTACTTTGATGCTTCTTCTTAATTATGCAGGCCTCTGAAATGGCATTGAGACACTCAGGCTTGCCTGCGTTTGCACCTCCACTCCCCCGTTTCTAGTGGCCTGCCCCCGTTACCACCCACAAACGGCCTCTCCTGTCACTCATTCAGCTGGGCTGTCTATGCCGGGTGAGCGAGCGCTTCCCGATCTTTCTCAGTGGCTCATGCACATGCATTGCGATGCATAAGCATGCGCAGATTGCAAATATCGGCCAGCTACGAGCGTTCGCATCCTAGTGAGCGGGTCTGAATGAGCGCCTAAAGCCCAATGAGTCATGGTGCTTTTATACACAGAGGGCTACTTCCCAAGGAGTCATGGTGCTTTTATACACAGAGGGCTACTTCCCAAGGAGTCATGGTGCTTTTATACACAGAGGGCTAAGGCCCAAGGAGTCACGGTGCTTTTATACACAGAGGGCTACATCCCAAGGAGTCACAGTGCTTGTATACACAGAGGGCTAAGGTCCAAGGAGTCACAGTGCTTGTATACACAGAGAGCTATGGCCCAAGAAGTCACTGTGCTTTTATACACAGAGGACTAAGGAGCTCATTCAGACCCGCTCGCTAGATGTGTTCGCACCTAGCGTATGCAAATTCTGCGCACGCCCAGCAAGGCAGGTGGTTGCATGGCAAGGCATTAGCACACCCACTATGTCTTGGCGTGCGATCACTATGTGTATGGAGACGCCAACCAGCCATTCATAAGATGCCCACATGCGCATGTCATCTCCCGGAAGCGCATGAAACCATTGGTACGTCGAGCACCATCAGATGCAATCGCAGCGCTTGAGGTTGACTATAGCCTGCCGCAAGCACTGCGATCACTTCAGTGTGTAATACAGCCAAGTGACGTGTACTTTGATGCTTCTTCTTAATTATGCAGGCCTCTGAAATGGCATTGAGACACTCAGGCTTGCCTGCGTTTGCACCTCCACTCCCCCGTTTCTAGTGGCCTGCCCCCGTTACCACCCACAAACGGCCTCTCCTGTCACTCATTCAGCTGGGCTGTCTATGCCGGGTGAGCGAGCGCTTCCCGATCTTTCTCAGTGGCTCATGCACATGCATTGCGATGCATAAGCATGCGCAGATTGCAAATATCGGCCAGCTACGAGCGTTCGCATCCTAGTGAGCGGTTCTGAATGAGCGCCTAAAGCCCAATGAGTCATGGTGCTTTTATACACAGAGGGCTACTTCCCAAGGAGTCATGGTGCTTTTATACACAGAGGGCTACTTCCCAAGGAGTCATGGTGCTTTTATACACAGAGGGCTAAGGCCCAAGGAGTCACGGTGCTTTTATACACAGAGGGCTACATCCCAAGGAGTCACGGTGCTTTTATACACAGAGGGCTAAGGCCCAAGGAGTCATGGTGCTTGTATACACAGAGGTCTACTGCCCAAGGAGTCACAGTGCTTTTATACACAGAGGGCTACTGTCGAAGGAGTTATGGTGCTTGTATACAGAGGGATAAGGCCCAAGAAGTCATGGTGCTTTTATAAAGAGAGGGCTAAGGACCTGATTCAGACCCGTTCGCTAGATGCGTTTGCTCGCCCAATGCGTATGCAAATTCAGCTGGGCAGGCTATCACACGGCAAGGCATTAGGACGCCCAATATGTCTTGGTGTACGATCGCTCTGTGTATGCAGACACCCATTAGCCAGTCTAAAGATGGCCACTTGCGGACGTTATCTCCAGGAAGTGTATGAAACCATCAGTACCATCGGATGCGATCGCAGCGCTTGTGGCTGACCCTACCGCAAGCACTGCGAGCACTTCAGTGTAAAAACCAGCAGGGTGACGTATACTATGACGCTGCCTCTAATTTATGTATGCCTCTGAAACAGCGTTGAGACTCTTAGGCATGCCTGCAGTCGCTTCTCCACTCCCCCATTTCTAACAGCCAGCCCCTGTCACCACCCACAAACGGCTTCTACTGTCACTCACTCTGCTGGGCAGTCTATGCGCAGCAAGTGAATGCTTCCTGATCTTTCGCACTGGTTCGCGCACTCGCACTGTGATGCGTACGCATGCGCACAATGCGAAAATCAGCTGGCTGCGGGTGAACGCTTCCTAGTAAGCGAGTCTGAATCAGGTCCTAAAGCCCAAGAAGTCACAATGCTTTTATACACAGAGGGCTACTGCCCAAAGAGTCACGGTGCTTTCAATTTATACACGGAGGGCTACTGCCCAAGGAGTCACGGTGCGTTTATTCACAGAGGGCTACTATCCAAGGAGTCTCAGTACTTTTATACACAGAGGGCTACTGTCCAAGGAGTCACGGTGCATTCATACAGAGAGGGCTACTGCCCAAGGAGTCACGGTGCTTGTACAGATAGTGGGTTTTGGGCCCAATTCAGACCCGCTCCCTAGATGCGTTTTTGACGTAGCTGTCAGCTGCCAAAGTATGCAAATGCCGCAATTGCACGGCAAGGCATTATCACAGCCATTATCTCGGCGTGTGATCGCCGTGTGTATTTAGACGCCCACCAGCCTGTCACAAGACGCCCACTTTCCCTTTGTACCACACATCATCTCCAGGAAGTGTATGTAACAATCAGTAACATTGAGGACCATCGGACAATACGCACCACTTGTGGCTGACCATAACCTACCGCAAGCACTGCAAGTGCTTCAGTGTGTAATTCAGCCATGTGACATGTATTATGATGCTGCATCTTAATTATGCACGCCTCTGAAATGGCGTTAATTTGCACAGACATGCCTGCGTTCGCACCACCACCATCCTGTTTTTATCAACCAACCCCTGTCACCAACCACAAACGGCTCATCCTATCACTCATTCTAGCAAGGCATGTATGTAAATGGGGCAATTGCTTCGCGATCACATGGACCGGTTTCACTCACCCGTACTGTCGGCCTGATTCAGAGCCGGACGCTATTTGTGCTCGCTCGTCCAGAAAAAGGGGCTGGCTATTTAAATTGAGCTCTCGCTCTTTGCGGTCTGTTGAAGCCTCTATGTCTGAATGAGCGAACAAAACATGCAGACTTTTTTTTGTAAAAAACGCCCCCTTGCCGCTCGCATCATACGTCATCTCCGCTATTTATTAGATTAATTGAGTACATCGAAAGGCGAATGAACTGCTCGCTATTCTTGTGGTTGCATTTTCCTACCGCAATCATGCAAGCAGTTCAGGCTAAAAAACACCCAACTGACGTGGTCGATGACGCTGCTTTGTTAATTATGCACACCCTTAAAACGCCCGTTTTGACCTTTTGGCACGCCTGCGTTCGGATCTCCACTCCCCGTTTTCAAGCACCTTCCCCTGTTACCACCCACAAACGCCTCATTCTGTCACTCAAATTAGCAGGCATTCGCTATTTTGCGAGCACACGATTTTCGACCGCACTGACTGGTTCGCGCATGCGTACTAAAACCCATACGCATGCGCAGATGTGCGAACATCGCTCGGAGCGAACGAGCGGCCGCTTACGAGCGGCTCTGAATCAGGCCCTGTGTCTTATACACATGTGCAGATTGCAAACATCAGCAGGCTACTTGTGAACGTAGCCTAGTGAGCGGGTCTGAATCAGGCCCTAAGGCTTGTATACACAGAAGGCTAAGGCCCAAGGAGTCATGGTGCTTTTATACACAAAATGCTACGACCTAAGGAGTCACGGTGCTTTTATACACAGAGGCCTAAGACCCAAGAAGTCACAGTGCTTTTATACACAGAGGGCTACTTCCCAAGGAGTCACGGTGCTTGTATACACAGAGGGCTAAGACCCAAGGAGTCACAGTGCTTTTATACACAGAGGGCTATGGCCCAAGAAGTCACAGTGCTTGTAAACACAGAGGGCTACTGCCCAAGGAGTAACGGTGCTTTTATACACAGAGGGCTAAGGCCCAAGGAGTCATGGTGCTTTTATACACAGAAGGCTACGACCTAAGGAGTCACGGTGCTTTTATACACAGAGGCCTAAGGCCCAAGAAGTCACTGTGCTTTTATACACAGAGGGCTACTGCCCAAGGAGTCACAATGCTTGTATACACAGAGGGCTACTGCCCAAGGAGTTACGGTGCTTGTATACACAGAGGGTTACGGCCCAAGGACTCATGCTGCTTGTATACACAGAAGCCTAAGGCCCAAAGAGTCACGGTGCTTTTATACACAGAGGGCTAAGACCCAAGTAGTCATGGTGCCTGTATACACAGTGGGGTACAGCAACAAAAAAATAAGTTTTCATTTTTTTAGTTTTAAACTTTTAACTTTCTTGAAAGTTTTGTTTATTTTTTTAAACTTTTTTTTGTACACACCGTACAGCGCAGCATACATCAGTGTGCAGTGTGCCCCCTATACACAGCCACTTTGCCAGCACAGCCACTTGTAAGTCTGGACACAGGCCCTGATTCAGAGCTGGACGCTCTGACAGAGCGCTCGCTCTGAATCAGGGCCGTCCCTCTTACTTTTTGGAGCTACCCACAGCTATAGCGAGCGGCCAAAATGATGGTCGCGATGGTCAAGACTAGTGATGTCAGGGGGCCCGCCCCAGACGGTAGGCATTCCCATGGGAATGCCTCCGTGTGGGCAGCCAAAACCCCCCGGCACACCCACCAAAGGGGGCGTGCTGTCTATCATCATCGACAGCACGTCCCCTTTGGTGCGAGACCCATAATGACGGCTTGGCCGTCGTTATTCGGGTCTCGCGCATGCGCATGATGGAGCCGCCTCCATCGTGCACATGTGCACTTGGGCAACATCGACCCGCTTGCGAGCGCTCAGCGCTCGTGAGCGGGTCTGAATCAGGCCCACAGTCTCTTTAATCAGCACAGCGCAGCATACATCAGCTTGCAGTCTGCACCCTTTCACAGTCACTTTGCCAGCACAGCCATTTGTGAGTCTCTGGACACAGCCACTTCATCAGCAGAGTATAGTGCATCATACATCAGTGTGCAGTGTGCCCCGTTACACAATCACTTTGCCAGCACAGCCACGTGTGAGTCCCTATACACAGCCAGCGTGGGAGTGAAATGGTGCCGAGTCCCGGTCTCAGCGCCTTATGTAGAGGCGAAGTCTCATGAGAATCCGATGTCAGGAGGATGATGTTCATCTTCGCTGTGGGAACCGAGTCAGGCGGGTCGGGTGGACTTGGATTCCCTCTGTTTGGAGTGGTCGGATTCTGCAGAATCCGAACCGCTCATCCCTAATAAAAACTGCCTTGAATGAGATATATAAGGGCAATCTTCTGCTCCTGACTTCCAACCTAAACGCCACCAAACAAAGCCCAAAACATAACATTGTTGATACATATAGATATGTGTGTGTGTGTGTAGAAAAATGTGCTAGTCAGGGGGTGTTTCTATATTCTCACCCTCATATATCCCCCCCCTTTGCATGCATAAGTGTTTACTTAGCCCGGGGACGGGGCGATTAGGTTTAGGGACCCCCAGGGGGTCTAAGGGTTAGGCACCTCCGGGGAAGGTTAGGGTTAGGCTAGAGGAAGGGGGGTTAGGGATAAGCACTAGGGGGGAGGTTAGGGTTAGGCACACCCAGGAGGGTTATGTTTAGGGTGTGGGGAGGGGGGGTTAGGTATAGGCACCCATAGGGGGGAAGTTAGGGTTAGGCACCTCTAAGTGAGGGTTAGGGTTAGGGGGGGAGAGGGGAGGGTTAGGGTACTTTACATCCAGGTGTTGGGATTTCGATCCGCTGAGCAGCCACTGTCGGTATTTGATCCGGCGGCTAAACAGCTGCCGGCATTACAAACCGATTCCGTATAGTACAACTCACTGAGCAGCAATACAGTCTGAAGTAAAATACAGGAACAATTCACTGAACCCACAATGAGCAGGCAAGTTGCAATCAGAAGATTTACTTGAAGTCACTATAACAACTGACTGAAGACTTGGCACTTTAATAGTCAATGATACATTCAGGCTATTTCCAGGCTGGAAGCAGGATATGGGAAGCAGGGGAAAGTAGTTAATAGACCGGCGGACGCAATGTCGCCGGTCTAAATCCCAACAGGACCTGCCCGACAAGGGACTTTAAATAGGCGTAGAAATGCCGACCCTGGAAGACCAACCCCCGCTATCCCAATCGTCCTGTAAGTATAACATTTAGCCCGGGGATGGGGGGGTTAAGTTTAGGGACCCCCGAGAAGACTTAGGGTTAGGCACCCCCCCAGGGAAGGTTAGGGTTAGGCTAGGGGAAGGGGGGTTAGGCACTAGGGGGGGAGGTTAAGGTTAGACACCCCCCCGGGAGGGTTAGGTTTAGGGTGCTGGGAGGAGGATTAGGTTTGGGTAGCCCTGGGGGCAGGTTAGGTTAAGGCAGTAGGAGGGGAGGTTAGGGTTAGGCACCCCTAAAGGAGGGTTAGTGGGGGAGAGGGGAGGGTCAGAATACTTACCAACGCCCGTTGGGATCTCGAGCTGTCGGACTCTCCAACAGCTGCCGGTATTTCAATCCCATTCCAAAAGCAGGCTGAGCCAGAGTGGATCTAGAATGGACACAGGCTAAAGCTATGAAAGCTATGCAGGCTGAACTGAACTGGAGCTTGAACCAGAGTGAAACTGGAGGAGAACAGTAACTTGAACCGAGTAGAACTGGAGGAAAACAGCAGCTTGAACCAGACTGGAACCGGAGGAGAGGTGGCAGCTTGAACACAGGCTGAAGGGCTGCAGACTGGATACCAGCAATAGCAATATGCTGCAGAGTGGATCAGAAAGACTTAAGGCCGATACACACTAGTGTGTGTCTAGTGTGCTCGGCCTCGTCAGCGATGGAACCAGGCGGGGGTGACAGCATCGGCAGTGCATACACACTTGCTGATGCCGGCATCGACAGAGTGATGGCAAGGGCCATGCTGCATTCGGGTGCATTGCTCCCGCTATCGATGTATATTGTGTCTTCTTTTATATAAGTACTTGGCAAGTAGTAAACCAGAATTAGGGTTAAAACAAACAAAATTCACACAAATAGTATCATGGTTTGAATAGAACCCATGACCTCACTGTTGTTAGGCAACAATGCTAATCTCTGTCCTGCACATTTACAGTATAAAACATTATGGAGCTCATTCAGAGTCGGTTGTGAGCGCTGAGCGCTCACAACCGACTTGATGTTGTCCCACAGCGCTTGCGCACGACGGAGCCGGCTCCCTCGTGCGCATGCGCGAGACCCGGCTAACGACGGGCGCTCCGTCGTTAGAGGTCTCGTAGCAGACGGGCGAGCTGTCGATGTTGAGTGACAGCTTGCCCCATTTGCCGAGCAGGCCAGCCAAACGGAGGCGTTCCAGTCAGAACGCTTGCCGTTTGGGGGCGGCCCCACTGACATCATTGCTGATGTCAGTGGGGAACTTCCTGCTCGAACAGAGCAGGAAGCTCCCTGGGGCTTACGAGTGCCCAGACCCTACCCTAGGGTCTGGTCGTAAGCCCCGATGGTCGCGATGGTCTTGACCATCGCGACCATCACCCATGTCGGTCGTTAGAGCTGTGGGTGTTAATCCACAGCTTAACGATCGACAAGGAGGCGACCGTTCAGGATGCAAGAGGCCGCCCTGATTCAGAGCGACCGCTTGCATCTAACGACCGCCTCTGAATGAGGCCCAATATGTGGATGTGCAGAGGATTCTTATGACATCAGGCATTTTAATCCCATGATTCCCATATCTCTTAACAATACCATTTAAATACAACTAAGAAAAATCTTTTGAGGATTCTTATTTGTTATAATATTTGTATCGTGAAGTATACATCTTTTAACAGGTTTAAGTTGTATGTGACCTCTGTTTTGACTCTAGAATGGAATGCATTCAAGTAATTTACATTTTTATGGTTAACAGATCTAAACCTGCTAAGTGTCTGTGTGCAATAAACGCTATGTCAATTTTTTAAGTGGTATACATAAATTCATGTCCAGTCTGTATGAGTTACGATTTTTAATGCTTTAAATTAGCATTCTAAAACAATATAGGAAAAGTTCAACTGTTTAGCATGGTGCATTGAGCTAGCATATTCACCCTGTCATTGCTATGTCGCAACACACTGCTAACATAGGCCCTGATTCAGACCCACTCGCAAGTGGGCGTACGCACGTTCGCCGTACGTAAAAAAATATTTAAATTCAAGCACTCGCTCGTTTTTTCCTACGCAGCTAAAAATCCGCCCCAAACTCAGGCGACCCCTCCTCTGACTAACGAGCGTGCCAAATAGCGAGCGTACATCCCCGAAATGGCTTGAAGGGAACGCACGCACAAGTACAAACCGGAAGTGGGACTGTCAGATTCCGATTACCTGCTCGTTTTTTCGGCCTACCTCCCTCAATCGTATCATGCCAATCAATGTATCAATTAGCTTAATTGGTTTTTTTTTTTCAACACAATGCAATAAACTTTAATCTTGTCCGTGTTTGTATTTGCTCGCAGAATACGTACGGCTGAAACCTTCGCTTTTATTGTTCCAAAGACATGTTAGCCCCAATTAAACAATTGTTCTATTTGTTTGTCTCCCCACAATTTTTCTGTGGTTCATTTCTTTATTTAAATTTGCTTACGCATGTCACTGCATCAAGCCAATCATAACTCTCCAGAGATTTGTGGCTCTGTCGAACACATGACTCATACACTAACCAATAGAATTTGTCCTGTTAATTTCCCAAATACATTAGCCAATCAAATTTTTTTGTGGTGCTTTATTAAAAATATTTTGTAAAAAAAACACCATTGCCATCATGAGATCCGCCGCATTCACCAGGCGCGAACTGCTGGTGCTGACGGAGGTGATGGACAGGAGGATCACCAGTCAGCCTCCACCCATCTCCAACAGGCGCAAGCGTTCCGCATATGCGGTGGTACGTCGACGCCTGCGCTCCTTCGGCTCACGCCGATATATTGGCCAGCTGGAGCGCAGGTGGTCGGACCTGCACCGGCGGACGCCCCGCTTGCTGGCATGCTTTCGCATGCAGATTCCGGAAAGTAAGTGTTCTGGACTGTGGTTTTCAAGTTTATCTTGTGGGCCCTAACTGCGTGTGCATGTTTTCATGTCTGTCCTATTGAGTCATTGTAGTCATATCTGCATGTGCATGTTTTCATGTCTGTCCTATTGAGTCATTGTAGTCATATCTGTATGTGCATGTTTTCATGTCTGTCCTATTGAGTCATTGTAGTCATATCTGCATGTGCATGTTTTCATGTCTGTCCTATTGAGTCATTGTAGTCATATCTGCATGTGCATGTTTTCATGTCTGTCCTATTGAGTCATTGTAGTCATATCTGCATGTGCATGTTTTCATGTCTGTCCTATTGAGTCATTGTAGTCATATCTGCATGTGCATGTTTTCATGTCTGTCCTATATTTTTTTTTTTTTTTGGTTTCCTGTTGAAACTAACAACAATTTTTTGGTCATTTTTTAGGGGCACAGCAAACACTACGGCGGCATCGCCACACAAGACGCCGGTCCCGGCCCCTCTCTCCAACCCCCAATTCCTCTATTCCCCCCTCCTCCCCAGACCCTGTGGCCGAAATTTCTGCCCTACTTCCCCTCAAGCCCAATTCCCCCTCTCCTCCATCCGTCCCTCCTCCAAATACCCCCTCCCAGGATGGCGAAAACACCATGCCCCTCGGGTTGAGGAATGTAGCCACCTCCGAGGTGGTCCAGGGAGTGGCTTCTGGCTCTCTCGTTTTGGAGAACGGTATGTTTTTAAAGTTTATTTTGGACACCACAAACTGTTTGTATGTAATCATGTGTCGTCCCCATTTTTTTTTTTATTTTTTCGCCTTAGGGTATTTTTGGGGGTTGTCTTTACCTGTTCCTGCTGATGTCACCATACACATATCACACCTGTGTGCCTTTTTTTAGGGCCCTTGTATTTTTGGCATACGACATTTTGGGCTTCTGGGTTTTATCCGTGTAATGTATTTTTGGCCCACAAGCTTGTAAGTTTGTGTTTGCTTGTTTTTTGTTTTTTGACAATGTTGCTTCATTATCGATTTATTAATCCCCAAACTTTTGTCACCCACAGAGGAACAGAGGCGTCGGGAACAGATTGAGAATTGTGTGGGCCGTATGCGGGAGCAGGTCACCGGGCTAATGCAGGCCCTTGACCATCTGTTGGTCCTCCTTCGGAATTAATTTTTTGTTTTAAGTTTTTTTTAAATTGTTTCTTAATAAATATGTTTAAAATCAAGCTCTGTCTCATGCGTTTGGAGTAAATCCAAGATTCTTTACACTGACATAAGTAGACTCTTCAAGCAAGGTTTGCCCCAGAAACTCACTACAGATTGTGTGTTGTATTTTGAATGCAAACAGGCACAAGAAACACCTCCCAGTACCAATGTCATTTTCCTTTTTTGTGGTGGTCAACATGATAGTTTACACCATTTTTCAGCTTCCTATTTGGTGGCCAAACTGCTTAGGACAATCTTACGAAGGCAACTGATTGTACACGATTCCTTGTTGTGTTGGTTAGTACCCCGAAAACATATTACATTTTAGCTCCACTTGCTTCATTACTGGGTTACCCCTTAGGTAAAATTAACGTTTGGGATTTTGTTTACACTTGCTTCTAACGTGCCCAAAAAGGAAACAAATTACACTCTCCAAATATTTATTCACAACAGAAATCAAAATACAAAGTGGTCACTCACAAACAAAACACACAGTGATAATCATAAAAACTCCACATACCGAAAACACTAAACAAACACACAACAAATCAAGAACTGGTTGACGAAGGTCCATGCCCACATGATTTCACAAATATGGCGTTGCAATATTGGTGTCAGAATATATTCCTGAAGTTTCCACAGAAAGGTATTTGAAGGGTAGCAGGAAGTAGTCATCGTGGGAGTGCCAAAGATTATGCAAACAAACAGAAGATGGTGCAAGAATTAATATAAAAAAAGATGAACGTTAAAAAACCGTAACACATTGGGTATACACACTGTTGTTTGATCAATAATTACCTAAAATATCGGGCCACCACATCATCGCGTATGGCCCCCCCACATACTGACCTCCGACCAACCTCGGGGGGGCCATCCTCAGGTAAGGCATCCTCTGGCTGCATTGGAACACCACTCCTTATGGCGATGTTGTGAAAGATCCCACACAGGACCACAATTTTCGAAACCATATCCGGCAAATACATGAGCTCGCCACCAGAGCGGTGGAGGCATCTGAATCGGCCCTTTAAGAGGCCGATACAGCGCTCCACCACTTGCCTGGTGGCTGTAAGTGCGGTATTAAACTCACTTTGTGGACCTGGTGTGGGAGCCAAATAAGGAGTGAGCAGCCAGGGCATGCAAGGGTATCCACTGTCTCCTGTGAAAAAGAATAGACAACATCAGGATCACTGTGTATCAAGCTTAACATTGTTATGTACCAAAGGTCTACACTTACCCAGAAGCCACGCATCACCAGCTTGTAGGTTGTTTAATTTGTGCCTTATCCCTGATTGCCGGATGATGAAGGAGTCATGTGCACTTCCTGGTAATTTTGCATTCAGGGACAGGATCTGGAGGGAGGCATCACATACCACCATTACATTCAGGGAGTGATAGTGTTTCCTGTTTCGAAATATGGCCTCCAGCCGTGCTGGAGGCTGAAGTGGTATGTGAGTACCATCCACAACCCCTATGATGTGTGGGAAGCCAGCTATTTGGTAAAAATTGGCCTTGGCCACACTAAGGGCACCCATATCCAAAGGCATTTGAATAAAATGATGGAGGTGCTTGAAAAGTGCCTCCATCACTGCCCTCAGGATCCGGGAAAAGGAGGATTGTGAGATGCCTGCCACTATTCCCACCGTTGTTTGAAACGATCCTGAGGCACAGAAATGTAACACCGCCATAAATTGCGTAAGTGGTGGTATTGCTGTAGGACTGTCAATTTGCCGCTCCAGAGCACTCTCTATTAATGAGAGTGTCTATGATTATTTTGGGAGGAAGACGGTAGCGTCTTAAAACCTCATCATCGGGCATTCCAAAAAGGGTGACACATGTTCGAAATATCTGGGGCCTTGCATGCCTACGATGCCTACGCCTGGGACGAGATTGAGGTTGGTCGGCTTCCGGGAGCATGGCCAGAACAATCCGCCCTAGATCAACCTGAAATGGCAAGATTGTAATGTAAGGCTTTGGACCCACCCCAAAAGAAAATTCAAAACAACTTAGCTTGATGATACCATCCATTGCTGCTTACATGCCGGGGTATTGTCATGATACGTCCAAACTGAAATTAAT
Source organism: Taudactylus pleione (assembly GCA_031769625.1). Classification (NCBI taxonomy): domain Eukaryota; kingdom Metazoa; phylum Chordata; class Amphibia; order Anura; family Myobatrachidae; genus Taudactylus; species Taudactylus pleione. The sequence continues at coordinate 1,935,763 of JAUIMM010000915.1, forward strand.
CACAAAAATTATTTGAAAAATTTCACTCTGTGCATTTTTGTTTCTAAATTTTGTGATAGACCAAACTTAAAATATGCAAAACACACATTTGGCAAAAGAGCAAAACGACATTGCACACAGTACATCAAAATGGGTTGAAATGTTTGCCCAAAAAGCGAAAGGACAACCTCAAAAAAAAAAAAATTATTAATAAGCATTTAAAAATGCGCTAATTAGTTCGCAAATACAAGTCACAATAGTAAGTAGTAAAAATGCGCTAATTAGTTCGCAAATACAAGTCACAATAGTAAGTAGTAAAAATGCGCTAATTAGTTCGCAAATACAAGTCACTATACAAACTGTGAAAAATGCGCTAATTAGTTCACAAATACAAGATAAAAAATGGACTTACCAAGAGCAAATATATAAGAGTCCAAATCAAAAGGTCTTTGGGTCCGAAATTAATCAAAAGCTAAAATATATGAAATTATTGATCCAAAATTTACAAAAATGAAGAAACACAATGAAACAACAATTGATCAAAAGTTAGACTTCACAAAACTTACCAAATCAAGAAACGAGGTAAAAAAAATAAAAAACAAAAAAGAGAACGGAAAATAAAAACGCAAATCTACCAAACAAAATAATCTCCAACCGCCAACTCCTTTATACGCAAACAATAAACTCCAGCCAAGGTATCCTCCAACAATCCAAAAACGCCACCTCGACTCGAGACACACCAAGCCATAAATAGTGTTTCGTTTCCCGCACAAATTAAGGAGGGATCATAGGAACGCACAATCAATGATGCGGCCGCAAAATAAGGACGCATGTATAAATACGTCACGAAAACACATTAAAATTCTGGGGTATTTCTGGATTGGACCTCAGACATGGCGACAGACCAGGGAAACAATGCCCAAGAGTCAGGCGGTAAGTCTTTCATGCATTTTGTATCAATGATTTATTTGAAACATAAGATTGGGCAAGTTGTGATTTTGAGAAATCTGAATATTTACACAAATAGGTGAGGAGGATGACATGGAAGAGGCTGCCGGGCCCAGTATTCCGGCCAAAGCTGCCAAAAAAAAAAGGCAGCCACATTTCACAAGAAAGGAGATGGAGGTTTTGATACAGAAGTGTGTGGACATCCTGCCACAGGCAGACAGGAATATGAGTGTAAGCCAGAAGGGGAGAATGTGGGAAGAGGTAGCCGTTGCTGTCAATAGGGTGGGTGATTATGTCCGTCTAGCCCGGGATGTCAAACGGCGGTAAGTAAACACTTGCCCCCCCTAAAAACAAACACCATTTTAAACAAAAGGATAATGGCTTCCATTTTTTCCCACAGATGGGGCGACTTCAAATATCGCCTAAAGCAAAAACTCGCGGACAGGGCTAGGCATGCAAGGGGGACAGGTGGGGGTCCCACCCCTGTGTCATTGGAGTTGACCGATTTAGAAGAGCTGGCACAGGGGTGTGTGCAGCCTGTGGAGGTGTTTGGCGTGTCCAACATGGATACGGACATGCCAGACTTTGCGGCTCCTCATGTTGTCCCAGGTAAATCTTTGGATGTTATCAACTATGAAATGTTATTGTGCCAATATGTAGATTCTAATGTGAGGCTTTTCTCTTTTTTCCTAACAGAGACACAGGCGGATGAGTCTGTTCCAGAGGGGAGCCTTGGCCGCCGAATTTCTGCTGGCTCGGCAAGGGAGGAACCAGTACATCCGGCTGAGGACCCTGCAGAAGCCAGTCCAGGGCAATCCCCCTCGCAGGCAGTGTCCCTCCTCACAGAACTCAATTTCAAATCGGATTTCCATACGGAGATTCTGCAGAGGATGGACGCCAGTCTGCTACGGGTGGCTGAGGCCCTGGAGCAAAATGCTGCGGCCAACGTGACCATTGGTCAGGCCCTGGCGGAAAATACCAGGGCCAACATCCGCATCGCCAATGCCCTGGAGCAGCTCGTTCGCCAGCACATGGTGGAGCCGACCTCCCTTCCTGCCGGAACATCACGATCCTCCACCTCTGGCACAACATCAGCCAATCCTCCAAATGTGCCTAGCCCTGTGCCTAGTCCAGAGGCCACAACATCTGCCTCTGGACAGGCCAGCCCGATGACATCCCGGACCCGGTCTGGCGCCCTCCCTCCCCCATCCAAACGGGTGAAAAAACGATGACAGCAATGGTGACTTTTCCCACAATCCTTCTGTGCTTGGCTCATATTCCTTTCTGGTCAAAACTTCCCTCTCCTTTCTTGTGAAATGTTTTTAATTTTTTTTTGTATGTTTATGTAAACAGTTATGTTGGGCCAATTTGTTTGATTTTGGGACATATCTTTGGCAAAAAAAGATGATCCCAAATTTTTAATTTTTTTTAATTTTGTTTGAGCAATAAATTGAAACAAAAAATCTGACATTGGATTGTGAAATTATTGTACAAATGGGTTAAATTGAATCCTGGACCAAAAGGCAAAAACTGGGAAAAAAAAAAAAAAAAAATGGGCTCTTTAAGGAACGTTTAAAAAATCATATAACGAGGCAAATTCAAGAGGCAAAAATAAAATGGTGCGAAAATTAAAACATGATGACATTATTGTTACAATAGGCCCTAACCACCAAATTGATGGCAAAATAAACCCTCACAAATGTACGCAAATTGATTGTGTCATCCTGACATTAGCAGCTCTGATTTCCACCTGCGTACGGTTTTGTGCTATCCCAAAAAACTGATTTCCAAACACATACCAAGCCGGTTTTCAATCCAACACTAATTGCTTTTCAGCCCTCCCGCGATTAATCGCAACAACATTGAGGAGTCCCGGGACGGAGGAGAAGGCCATCGCCAATGTGGTCGAGTAATCCAGACCCTAAGCTGTGCGAGCATTTTGAAGGGAAAGAGGATCATCCAGTGACGTATGAGTCGGTCCGAACACATTTTACGCTCGCATTTGCTAATGTATGTACGCCCCAAAAACGCCTCGCCACGCCTGCGTTTTTCCATCACCACCCCCGTCAACACCCAAAAACGCCCTGTTCTGTCAATCACATTTGACAGGTCACTTCCTGTACGCTATTTGACGAACGAGACCAAAAAAGCTCGCAATCTGCCGTACGCACATGCGCAGTGTTACACCGACGCATGCGCGGTTATTCAACATCGGTCCTCCACCTCTGGCACAACATCAGCCAATCCTCCAAATGTGCCTAGCCCTGTGCCTAGTCCAGAGGCCACAACATCTGCCTCTGGACAGGCCAGCCCGATGACATCCCGGACCCGGTCTGGCGCCCTCCCTCCCCCATCCAAACGGGTGAAAAAACGATGACAGCAATGGTGACTTTTCCCACAATCCTTCTGTGCTTGGCTCATATTCCTTTCTGGTCAAAACTTCCCTCTCCTTTCTTGTGAAATGTTTTTAATTTTTTTTTGTATGTTTATGTAAACAGTTATGTTGGGCCAATTTGTTTGATTTTGGGACATATCTTTGGCAAAAAAAGATGATCCCAAATTTTTAATTTTTTTTAATTTTGTTTGAGCAATAAATTGAAACAAAAAATCTGACATTGGATTGTGAAATTATTGTACAAATGGGTTAAATTGAATCCTGGACCAAAAGGCAAAAACTGGGGAAAAAAAAAAAAAAAAATGGGCTCTTTAAGGAACGTTTAAAAAATCATATAACGAGGCAAATTCAAGAGGCAAAAATAAAATGGTGCGAAAATTAAAACATGATGACATTATTGTTACAATAGGCCCTAACCACCAAATTGATGGCAAAATAAACCCTCACAAATGTACGCAAATTGATTGTGTCATCCTGACATTAGCAGCTCTGATTTCCACCTGCGTACGGTTTTGTGCTATCCCAAAAAACTGATTTCCAAACACATACCAAGCCGGTTTTCAATCCAACACTAATTGCTTTTCAGCCCTCCCGCGATTAATCGCAACAACATTGAGGAGTCCCGGGACGGAGGAGAAGGCCATCGCCAATGTGGTCGAGTAATCCAGACCCTAAGCTGTGCGAGCATTTTGAAGGGAAAGAGGATCATCCAGTGACGTATGAGTCGGTCCGAACACATTTTACGCTCGCATTTGCTAATGTATGTACGCCCCAAAAACGCCTCGCCACGCCTGCGTTTTTCCATCACCACCCCCGTCAACACCCAAAAACGCCCTGTTCTGTCAATCACATTTGACAGGTCACTTCCTGTACGCTATTTGACGAACGAGACCAAAAAAGCTCGCAATCTGCCGTACGCACATGCGCAGTGTTACACCGACGCATGCGCGGTTATTCAACATCGGAACGCAACGAGCGTACTGCTGTTTACGAGTGGCTCTGAATGAGGGCCATTGTCACCTAATGCCTGTTATAAATTGAGCAGCTGTTAGTGTTCACTTTAATGGCTAACTCCTATTTTTGTCTTTACCCCAAATCTCTGTTCATCGATATTCAGGGACAGACTGGCAGTCCGTTCTGTGGACCTCATTCAGAGGCGCTCGCAAAATGCCAGCGCTCACTCTGAATGAAGACGGCCGCATCTATTTTCCGGCCCTTCCTCCTGGCCGCTCGCTAGGCTGTGGATGACCACCCACAGCTTTAGCGAGCGGCCAGGTTGATGTTCGCGATGGTCAAGAAGACCATCGCGACCTTTGGGGCTTGCGACGAGACCCTTGTGGTAGGGTCTTGTCTGCTGCAAGCCCAAGTGAGCTTTCGGCTCTATTAGAGCCGGAAGCTCACCACTGACATCACGAGTGATGTCAGTGGGGCGCCCCCAAATGGCAGGCGTTCCGTCGGGAACGCCTCTGTTTGGCAAGCCACCCCCCCGCCCGCAAAACAGTGCGAGCTGTCGATCACCATCGACAGCCACCCCTTTTGTAGTAAGCCCCGGAGCGAGAGAATTTCTCTCTCGCTCTGTTGCTTGTGCACGCGCAGTTCGTCCGCTGCGCGTGTGCAGGGCCTCTACATGAACCCGCTTGCGAGCGCATCGGCACTTGTGAGCGGGTCTAAATGAGACCCTGTGCATGCACGTGCACTCGCAAAGGGGGAGTGGTTTAGTTTCAAGTGGGGTGTGCACACCCCTTCAGTCACTGGGAACTAATATCCTGTATAGAGCGGTGTTAGGTGGAGGGCGGGGGTTCCTTCCGCCTTTCTCAAAACGGCCCAGAGACCATCGGCCCTTCTGGCAATGCCAGAAGTGCCATATGGAAAATCCATCCCTGACTGTATTTATAATATTCTACTTATAATTCTATCAGTAGGCCGATTGGTAATGTTCAAAATATACTATTTATTTTAATATCAGTTATTTATATAGCGCACACATATTCTGCATGTCTTTACAGAGAATATTTGTCCATTCACATCAGTGGAGTTTACTATCTATATTCCCTACCGCATACTCATACACATACACACTGTGGCTAGTTTTTGTTGGGGGCCAATTAACCTACCTATATATTTTTGGAGTGTGGGAGGAAACTGGAGTATCTGGAGGAAACCCACGCAAGCAGAGGGAGAATATACAAACTCCACACAATGAGGGCCATAGTGGGAATCTATCCCACAACCTCAGTGCTGTGAGGCAGTAATGCTAACCATTACACCATCTGTGCACACAGGATATGTGTCTGAAGTAGCATATACACTTAGGGGGTCATTCAGACCCGCTCGCGAGCAGCAGTACGCTCGCAAGCGGGTCGATGTTCCCCACTGCGCATGCGCACGATGGAGGGAGCTCCGTCGTGCGCATGCGCGAGACCCGGGGAGCGACAGGCTTTCCATCGCTCCGGGTCTCGCACCAAAGGGGGCGTGCTGTCATTGTTGATTGACAGCACTCCCCCTTTGGTGGGCGTGCTGGGGGCGTGCCTGCCAGACGGAGGCATTCCCATGGGAACACCTACCGTCTGAAGCTGGCCCCACTGACATCACTAGTGATGTCAGTGGGAGTGATTTTGGCTCTGATAGAGCCAAAATCACTCCAGGGCTTGTGGCAAGGAGACTCTACCGCAGGGTCTCCGTCGCAAGTCCGATGGTCGCGATGGTCAAGACCATCGCGACCATCTTTTTGGCCGCTCGCATATGCTGTGTGTGGTCACCCACAGCTATACGAGCGGCCAGGAGGCCGCTCCATTTTCATGGAGGAGGGCCCTGATTCAGAGCGAGCGCTCTGGTCAGAGCGTCCGGCTCTGAATCAGGCCCTTAGTGCTGTTACCAACTAGAATATTCACAATCCATTGTGTTCTCCCAATATATAGCAGATATCATGCCTTTTATGGAATGTTAAGCAAGCTGTATTTCTGTAATGTTGCCATATGTGGACAAAATTTCACAGTTGGCCATTGCATTGTGATGAAAGTGCAATACTTATTGTTTTTATTAAACCATGGTTGTGTCTCAGCTATTATTTAGCTGACAATACATTCTTGAGAAAGCTGATGCTCCATGTAAAATGAAAATATTTTACTTAATGGAAATATATTCTATGCTAACAATTGGAAATCGTTTGCAAAGCTATATCATCAAGATTGCTCAATCTCAACCCAAAATCTTACAAACTAGAATACTGCTACCAGACATAAATTCGAAACATATTTAAATTTGCCTGCAATAAATAATAAAAAAAAGATTTGTGAAATGTAATTGGATCATTAAAGCAGCCCCAGAATCGTAACTAGAATTGTAGGGCCTGATTCAGGTCCGCGCACAAATCACAAATACTGATGTTTACACAGATTGCGTGATTGCTAGATATTGCGCATACTCAAAAGCTGCACTGTGCATTTGCAGCGATTGAACAGAGGGATTCACTCGCAAAGTGAGTGACAGGTAGTCAGCGTTTTGGGGGAGGTAATGCAGGTCTGTCGAGACTGTTTAAACAGTCACTGCGTTACTAATCGCAGCAGAAGAGCCCTCTGTAGTTCCATGACTACTTTTACAGCCCCCATATATGCATTTGTTATGGGGGGGTCACATATGCAAATATGGGGTGTGTGAAAGTAGTCATGCTTGGCAGTGGAGCATTGGGACGCTTTAGCTATGCCCCTGTTAGTATATAGTCAATTTTACTTAGCTTTTGTAATACTGTTTACTCTTTCAACACCAATTTACTTGACATTGATATTAAAGAAAGCTAACATTTCTTACTTAAATACAGATATCAACATTCTAAATATTAAAATGTTAGTAGGGTGAGGGCACAGCCCATTTTTAGGTGACATTTCATTTATTGTAGCCGAGCAATACTGAATCAGCCCCTTAGAAATTACTCACATGCAGAGTTATATGTAATTTTGGCAGATCAACCCTTAGGTGGGAAGAGGCGTTCTCACATAAACAAAGTTCAGTGAGGCTAAGGTTGTAACAGTGTGGCCTGTACAGACCATGGATATGAGTGTATATATACTAGGGATGTGCGCCAACACTGTGTTTTGGTTTTGGATCTGTATCTCCTTTTTTTGGTTTTGGATCTGGATTTGGTTTTGCCAAAATCATCCTTGCGTGTTTTGGTTTTTGATCTGTATTTTTTTTTCAAAAATGTATAAAAACTGCTAAAATCACATAAATTTTTTTTTTGCTCCTACAGTATTATTAACCTTAATTACAGTAATTTACACTCGTTTCCCGGCAATTTTGACCACCTCACAGCTCACAATATTGTTTTCAACTGGTTTAGGCCCAAAATTTGCACCAAGCTAGCTGGCTGACAAAGCTAAGCGGCAGCAGTGAGCGGCACAAACACGTGGCAGTTCAACTTCCAACATGGCACATCAGGAAACATATGTTTTCATTAATCGAGAGGCCTGAGGAAGATGGAGTATGTATGTTGTTGAAGGTAGGGAAATGAAGGGTTGATTGGTAGTAAATTTAATCATTTTTTTTTATTCCGAAGCAAATTTATGAGGGAGGAGGGGAGAGCATGAGTGAACAATATGTCCCATGTTTTGCACACAAAATCAACTTGGTGGTTCAGAATATATTTTAAAATTAAAGGGGCATGCAGAAGATGCTGTCTGTGGTCATAAACATTTCTGGACAATTTGGCATTCAGCAATTGCATGTCAAAGATTGCAGCAGCTGTGGCATTTCAACTTCCAACATGGCACATCAGGAAACAAATGTTTTTATTATTCAAGAGGCCTGAGGGAGTTAGAGTATGTATAGTTGAAGGCGGGGAAAGGAAGATTTGATTAGTAGTAAATTTTATTTAATTTTTTGATTCCGAAGCAAATTTATGAGGGAGGAGGGGAGGCATTCAAAAAAATATTTAAATAATTTACATCAGTCCTTGCCCCAGAAGAATCCTTGAGCACTATGCCTGCTTCTGGGAGTGGATGTTCATCCCAGAAGGGGACCAGGAAGACTTGTTAAACAAACCTTTGAAAGGGGGAGCAAGTATGACAGCAGTCACTGAGTTACACAGTGGATCACTGATGCCATAACATCTATGCTGTTATTAGATGTGCATCCAATATCCGCTAATAATGCAGTGGGTTTTAGACAGTTAATTGAGGTTCTGTGTCAACACAACCAAATCCCATCTAGATTCCACTTCACTAGAAAAGCAATTCCCAACCTGGCAGCAGCCCCTTGATGAACAACACAGCACCACTTTCTGGACAACAAAGCACCCACCCCAGCAGAGTGCGGACGGACCACCTGCAGAGACACAAATACAGCACATGGATGATAAACTGCAGTTTGGCCGGCAGCGTCACTGAACAATAATAGCATAGCTAACACACACAAAAAGAAACTGAAAGAAAGACCTTTTTTTTTTTGGAATGATCATTTTATGTAACTTTTATTTTTTGTACACTGGGGAAGAGCACCCCTGGATTGACAGAGCTCCCCCCCCTGGACAACACAGCACCCATATATGAACTGCATCCCTAGCCCCTTGATGGACAGGACAACAGTGACACAGCAGCACCCCTTTATGTACTGATTACTGAAGCCTTTAATGTACTGCAGCCCCAGTCCCTTTATGGACAACACAGCAGCAGCCCCAGCCCCTGACAGGACAATACAGTGACGCAGCAGCATGTGCACAGACAGAACAGTACCCCTGTTCTGTACACTCTCCACAGCCGGAATGAAAATGGCACCAATCACCGAGATCTTTATACAATCTAAAACCCGTGAGAATCCGAAAGCAGGAGGATGATGCATTTTGCCTCGTTTCCGTATCCGAGTCAGGTGGGGAAAACCCGAACCAAACTCGGATTTCAGCTCAAATACACAAAGTTTGGGTGGGTCCAGTTCCCGGAGAACCAGACCCGCTCATCTCTAATATATACGACTGTTAAGACTTAAGAGGCATATTTTTTGCATCTAGCATACATCAGGTATAGGTTCACTCTGATGATGATGACTAGTAGTAAACCAGGTGCATATGATCCCTAGTCACAATATTTTCACAAAAAAATACCGTGACTAGTGCCCCGCGCATGCGCCGACCGGCCGCCGCTGCTAATGTGGTCAGATCACATTTCCCATTACAATTATGGGAAATGTGATCTGCTTACTAAAAATAAGTGATACTTAGGGGTTGGAGTAAAATTTTACTAATTCTACTCCAATTGCCCTATAGTAACTGTAGGTGAAACTAAAACAATGTGAAAGGAGTGTGAAATAACCTTTTTCACTTTATTTTAGTAAAAATAATGTTAATAAATAGAGCCTTAAGCAGCCCTATGGTTGCCCAAAGTTACTAAAAATAAATAGTAAAAAAATACCTGTGAAAGTCCTGTGATAATAACGCCACCTGGAGGTAGTGTTATCCAGGGTCTCCCCCGGTTACCAGGCTCCTACTCTGCTCTAAAAGGCAGAGCAAAGCCCGGAGCCGGTCCCAGTGATCAGCTGTGTGGTCTAAACATACCACACACTGATACAATGTAAAAAAAAAAATAGTAAAAAAAAAAAAATCACTTAGCTGACTCCATGGACCGGTGGTCGGGGCTCCTGTGATGACTCCCCTCCGGTCACCTGGTCTCCCATGCTGCACTGCGGCCCGGTCATCAGCTGATCAGGTCCCAGTGCAGTTTGGGATATCAGCTGACCGGAGGCATGGAAGACATCACCGGAGCACCGATGACTGCAGGTAAGTGCTATTAAGGAAGGGGGGGTTGTGAGGGGGTCTGCAATCGTGGGGGGTGGGGCTTAGCGCCGGGGAGGTAGAAGCGACAGTCGGTCAGCGCATGCTCAGGGCACTAGTCACGGTATTTTTTGCAAAAATATCGTGACTAAAGTACAGAGGGGATTCGCAGGGACAGTGCTTTCTTGCTAGCTCTGTCCCTGCAAGGGATTTGTAGTTAATCCCTGTGATATTGCCTGAATTCGCAATGCGAATTCAGTCGGTAATATCAAGCTACAATCTGCATTACAAATGCGGATTGTAGTAAATAGAGCCCTTAGGGAGCAATACAATTATTTGCAATTTGCGAAGGCAGTACCAGCGCACAACACAGAAAAAGATGGGTGAGCACCCCTATGGGTATGCAAGGTAAAATGAGCGATGTGCCACCGTTATCAGCATTCCCATGAAGTTTAAGATCTATCTATCTCATCTATCTATCTATCTATCTATCTATCTATCTATCTATCTATCTATCTATCTATCTATCTATGCATCTATCTATCTATCTATCTATCTATCTATCTATCTATCTATCTATCTATCTATCTATCTATCTATCTATCTATCTATCTATCTATCTATCTCGCCTGGGGGTACGTCTATGAACTGGTTAAAAAGAGGTATTATGACCACAACAGCTTTATTTAAATGTGAAGGATCTGACAATCAGTAGGTGTCTTGGAGAACCTATGTAAGAAGTAAGGATCCTTGCCGTTCATCACAGCATTTCCATTTGCTGGTTAGTGTGACACTAGCTCCATAATTAAGGGCCTGATTCAGAGGTGAACGCGAATCCCGTCGTGGCTGCCATTCTGTAGGCAGCGGTACTGTGAAAATATGCCAATGCACAGCCACCGGGACTTGTACAGAGATGCCCATTGGCGGCATCTTTCATCTGCCATTTGCGTACAAAGACACAACACTGATCGCACACTGGTCACATCATTAATCTTAGCAGCCCTATGGTTGTCAGAATATCCATCAGAAGTCAGCCGCCGGGGCCTCTGCAACTGCGTACACAGATGCAGTCACATGCTGAGACACGCCCCTACAATGGTCGCGACATGCCTGCATTTAACTCACCCCCCCTCCCTTTACCTCCCTCAAATGGTCACTGACTGCCAATCACTCTGCACCCAAATCCTAACCGATGTTGTTAATCAAAGTCAGCGATAGTGCAGTATGACTCATATGAATGCGTAGAACAAGAAACTGCTCAAAACCGCAAAGGTTGGCATTGCGTCTATTCAGGCTTTAAGTTACAGGGTGATTATGAAGAAAATAATGGCCCTCATTCAGAGCCACTCGCTAGCGGCAGTACGCTCGTTCCGAGCGATGTTCGCACATCTGCGCATGCGTACGGTTTGTAGTACGCATGCGCGAACCAGTCAGTGCGGCCAAAAATCATTTGTACGCAATATAGCGAGTGCCTGCTATTTTGAGTGACAGAATGAGGCGTATGTGGGTGGTAACAGGGGAAGGTGCTTGAAAACGGGGAGTGGAGATCCGATCGCAGGCGTGCTTAAAGGTCAAAACGGGCGTTTTATGGGTGTGCATAATTAATGCAGCAGCGTCAATGACCACGTCACTTTTTTAACTCAGAACTGCTCGCAAAATAGCGGTTGAAAAAACCAACCACAAGAATAGCGAGCAGTTCATATCCTGTTCGATGTACTCGATTAATCTAATAAATAGCGGACATGACGTATGGTGCGAGCGGACAGGGGGCGTTTTTATCAAATAAACGAGCGTATGTTTTGCTCGCTCGTTCAGACTTAGAGGTGTGAACAGACTGCAATGTGCGAACGGATCATTTGCATAGCCACCCCTTGTTTTTGAACGAACGAACGCAAATAGCGAACGGCTCTGAATGAGGGCCAATGTCCGCTAGAGATTAGGACAATTTTAAAAACAAATGTTCCCGTCATCCTGCATTCGGTTGTAAATACAGCACATTTTGCTGGATGCACTTTGCCCTAACTGTTTTACGTCCAACCCTAAGCGTACGGCAAGCTTTACTGTACAGCTTTGTGGTGCAACAGACTATTTCAGAAAGGTGTGAAGTTCTGGCAATAAAATGTTTGAGTTCCACTTTACCTCACCACTCTGCACTGTATTTTTAAATAAAGAATAAAGCTGGGAAATGTTTCGGACAATTCTTCTGTATGGTGCGGTTGGGTTTGTAAACAGAAAAATTCTGCTTGTGAAATATGTAACATTCAGCCAAACTGGGCTGCTAAGAGATCAACAGGGCACCCAGGTAATCAGTAAGCGCCTGCCCCCTCTTGGTGCCCCTGCAGCCAAACAAGGTGAATATATTCTCAGAGCAGTTTTCAAAATGTAATCTCTAATTATCATTACGTTAGATAGATTAGAAAATGTGCAAGTTTAGAATGAAAACTTTTTCTGTCCTTTTTTCCTTACATTGCTTAGGTTTTTGTAACAGATGTGATGTAGCCCTTTGACGTACATACAGCAAAGTAGGTGATGTAGAGTGAAATAACTGGATTATGGAATTAAGCAGTTTTCATTACATCTCTAGATGACCCTTAAAGGATAATTCCTTCTTTAAATAATATCTGTAATAAATCTAATATTTGCCCAGGAAATGTACAGTAAATATTTTTGTTTTTTTTCTGTGATCCCCAGAAACACATTTTGTAGGATTTTCTTGGATTCCAATTTTCTGATATAGTAGTGTATATTTTCAAAACGTTTGTCTGGTGGAAGAAGGGCATCTTGCAGAGATATATTTAATATGGTAGTAAGCTACAACATTTGAAATAATACATTGCAAACATGGATCGAATAGCAACAATGAGCATTGTCTACCTTATTTACAAAGCATCCATAACCCATTTATGACTGTCATCCTTTGCTGGGATCTGCAAAACCACATCTTAAATAAATACTATTTATTTATTTATTTATTTTTATTTAAACAATAATTACTCCAAGATCCACTGCTCACAATATTTGGCTGGACCCCAGTGCTATCAGCATGTTGCAGATTTTTTTTTTGCTGGGGCCTAAATGAAAAGTTGATGATGATAACAGACATATCTATCAAGAGGCCACAGCAGGATATGCTCTTGGTGCAGTTTATACGTACAGCATCTTGATGCAGGTATGTTGTAACACACGGTTTGAGTTGCACATATCTCAAATTAAGTAGAAAGTTTATGCTGCTTTTGTTTTATGTTACGTTTAGTCCACAAATTAAAATTAACCTTGAGATGCGCGCCTTTAACTCCATTATTTAGCTCAGCACACTACAAGCTGTATGTCTATCCAGCACTCTTGGGAGAAGATTCAAGAAACTAGAAGCACTGCAAGTTGGCTGTTTGAGTTGCTTAAATTACGTCAGATCTGTCACTCCACAGTGACACAAGAACCCAGAGGCTTTCAGTCTGGCTGCATCAGCAAGTGAACGAATCGTAGGCATGACAGTTCCAATTTGAGAGCACAGTCAGCCTCTATTTTCTGACTTCTGGGAAGTTGGGAATTATATCCCTGCTAACCTGTTGCAAGGTCTTTTTTGTGGAGGGGGCTTGGGTCAGCCCATACTTAGCAATTCTATCGGTACGTCCAGGAAATAATAGGCTATTCTATCAGTACGTCCAAATAATAGGCTGTCCCCACAGACTACTAGTAGACCAGATCACACTCCCCCATCCCATCCAGTTCCTAATGGGGGTCTCCCAGAGGGGAGATTATAAAAGTCAATAAGTACTGTATGGGTCAGCCTAACATTTTGGAAGCACTAGGAATATACTTGCCAACTTATATTTCTCCTGTAAAGAAGGAGCCCAGAGAGCATATAGAATTGACCACCCCATTGGTGGGGCCAGGCTCTTCACGTCATTATGCCCCACCAATATTGAGGCAAAATGCAGCGAATTGCAGGTCTGAGGAGAGGGGGGCGGTGCTAAAACAACATGAATTGCATGATATTAGCCCCATACCCACTCTACGGACCTGCATTCGCCGTACTATTCACCTCCACACTTCAGGGGGGCTGTGGGACTACCCAAAAAAATGTGAGTCTCCCGCGCCTTCAGGTAGAGTTGGTAAGTATGTTCCCCAGTGCACAATTTTGTGTTTACACTTTGCTCACAGGTTGTGTCTATTTGACTGGGACCTATCTAGAGAGGTATGTGCACAAAGTTAACACATGTAAAGAAGGTAACACATAATGGACCATAATAACACAAAGTGGTTTGCAGATAAATGTGGAATGAGAAGACTATATCGTGGACAATTTAGAAAATGTCTTAACACAGTTAGCAACACATTTTTAAAGTATAATTATCCTGTTCTGATAAGTCTCACACTTTAGGCCTCTGGTTTTTTTAAAGTCTAATAGTACCCTCTAGTGGTCAGCTGAGAATATGCACGTTCACACAAAATGAAAGAACAGATTGTGATGGAATTTACAGATGCCCTGAACTCTGGGCCTGATTCAGAGCCACTCGTAAGCGGCCGCTCATTCGCTCTGAGCGATATTCGCACAACTGCGCATACGTATGGGTCGTAATGCGCATGCGCCAACCAGTCAGTGCGGTCGGAAATCGAGCGCTCGCAAAATAGCGAGTGCCTGCTAATTTGAGTGACAGAATGAGGCGTTTTTGGGTGGTAACAGGGGAAGGTGCTTGAAAACGGGGGGTGGTGATCCGAACGCAGGCGTGCCAAATGGTCAAATCGGGCGTTTTAAGGGTGTGCATAATTAACAAAGCAGCGTCATCGGCCACGTCACTTGGTTGTCTCTTAGGACCTGATTCAGAGCCGGACGCTATTTGCGCTCGCTCGTTCAGAAAAAGGGGCCGGATATTTAAATAGAGCGCTCGCTCTTTGCGGTCTGTTGACGCCTCTATGTCTGAGCGAGCGAACGAAATATGCGCTCGCTATTTTGTAAAAACGCCCCCTGGCCGTTCACATCATATGTCATCTCCGCTATTTATTAGATTAATCGAGTACATCGAAAGGCATCTGAACTGTTCGCAGTGCTTGTGGTAGGATGTTCCTACCGCAATCATGCGAACAGTTCAGGCTAAAAGGCAACCAAGTGACGTGGCCGATGACGCTGCTTTGTTAATTATGCACACCCTTAAAACGCCCGTTTTGACTGTTTGGCATGCCTGCGTTCGGATCTCCACTCCCCGTTTTCAAGCACCACAAACGCCTCATCCTGTCACTCAAATTAGAAGGCACTCACAATTTTGCGAACACACGATTTCTGACCGCAGTGACTGTTTGGCGCATGTGCATTATGACCCATATGCATGTGTAGATGTGCAAACATCGCTCAGAGCGAGCGAGCGGCCGCTTACGAGCGGCTCTGAATCAGGCCCTTAGCCTGAACTGTTCGCATGATTGCGGTAGGAAAATCCTACCACAAGCACTGCGAGCAGTTCAGACGCCTTTCGATGTACTCGATTAATCTAATAAATAGCAGAGATGACGTAAGATGTGAGCGGCCAGGGGGCGTCTTTACAAAATAGCGAGCGCATGTTTCGTTCGCTTGCTCAGACATAGAGGCGTCAACAGACCGCAAAGAGCGAGCGCTCAATTTAAATAGCTGGACCCTTTTTCTGAACGAGCGAGCGCAAATAGCGTCCGGCTCTGAATCAGGCCCTCTGTGTTAACCTCAATTAAGATAAATATAAATATGGCAGTAACAAAAAGAGCAACAGAATGAAACAAGTAAAGGTAACGAGAGATAGTTCAATCAGTATGTATAACTATTGCTGCATTAACACAACACAATTAACAATGGTATCCAAATGTATCTGTTCCTGCGTCTACTGGTATTAAACAATCAACAACAGTGGTACCCCAAATGTATCTGTTCCTGTGTCTACTGGTAATAAACAATCTACAACAATGGTACCCCAAATGTATCTGTTCCTGTGTCTACTGGTGATAAGCAATGAACAACAATGATACCCCAAATGTATCTGTTCCTGCATCTACTGGTAATAAACAATCCACAACAATGGTACCCCAAATGTATCTGTTCCTGTGTCTACTGGTAATAAACAATCTACAACAATAATACCCCAAATGAATCTGTTCCTGTGTCTACTGGTAATAAGCAATGAGCAACAATGGTACCCCAAATGTATCTGTTCCTGTGTCTACTGGTAATAGGCAATCAACAATAATGGTACCCCAAATGTATCTGTTCCTGTGTCTACTGGTAATAAGCAATCCACAACAATGGTACCCCAAATGTATCTGTTCCTGCATCTACTGGTAATAAACAATCAACAACAATGGTACCCAAAATGTATCTGTTCCTGTGTTTACTGGTAATAGGCAATGAACAACAATGGTACCCCAAATGTATCTGTTCCTGTGTCTACTGGTAATAAATAATCAACAACAATGGTACCCAAAATGTATCTGTTCCTGTGTCTACTGGTAATAAACAATCAACAGATAAACAACAAAAAGGTGTCCATTGTTTGAAAGAGGGATCATTCCCTTTATCACCTTTCAGTGCCCCAGTGTAGATTGCAAAATTGGGGCTGTTATTTCTACGGAATCTGCGCCATTTCCCTTGGTATTTACAAACAGATTATGGTTAAGGGTAGTTTGGGCATTGACCTTTCACTGTAAATCAATGTCCTCATATGTCAACATTCCAGACTAATTCGTACTGTCCCTGCCATAAAAATAAGCTTTTGTAGCAGTGAAAATGCAGACAGTCATGAAACACTACACTGTCTCAGTGCACACTGAGAAGCACTATGGGGTCTAGTTACTAAGCAGTGTTAGGAGACAGAGTGAAAAGTAATAAGAAAGTGATAAGGTGCCCAAGTGTCATTTTTCAAACACAGCCTGTGAGATGACAGTTGGGAGCTGATTGGCTGGCACCTTATGACTTTCTTATCACTTTTTACCCTGTCTCCTAACACTGCTTAGTAAATAGACCCCTGAATTTCATAAGTGAAGTGAGTAAATACTCCTCTCGTGAGAATACAAGTGAGATCTCCACTCTGCAGAAATAATTTGGAAGGAGGGCACAACATTTATTCACTGTCCCCATAGTCCAGTTCCGTAATACTGTAACAAATGAAACATACTATTTTTAGGCCATATCCCATCTCTGCATCACAATAGCCAAATGCCAGGTCAACTTCATGCATCTATAGTACACATGAGCAATGTGCCTTTAAGAACTAAGGCAGTGTTATCCAAACTCATCCTCAGGGAGCACTAAGTGCATGTTTTTCACATTTGCTCACAGAACCACTCCACACAGTTAGGGGTGTGGAGTGATATGAACCTATGACCTTAATGCTGTGTGGAAGTAATGCTAACTTGATTATATGGGCATATTTGGATTATAAAGGGCATGTGGAGTTGTCTGATGGCATGTAAGAAGCATCTGGAGGGGTCTGATGGCATAAAAGTGGCATATGAGGGGTCTGATTATATAAAAAGGACATCTGGAAGGGTCAGATTGCATAAAAGGGGAATTTGGAGGTGTCTGAACGAAAATAAGAGGCATGGGGAGAAGGTTGATGGCATATAAGGGGCATGTGGAGCAGTTTCATGGCAAATAAGGGACATGTGAATGGGGTCATATAAGGGACTTGTGGGGGAGATTGTTTACATATATGGGACATGTGGAGGGGTCTGATGGCATTTTAAGGGCTTGTGGAGGAGTCTGGAGGCATTTAATGGGCATGTTGAGGGGTCTGATGGTATATTAGGAGCATGTGGAGAGGTCTGATGGTATATTAGGGCCATGTGGAGGAGTCTGTTGGCATAAAAGGGACATGTGAAGGGGTGTGATTGCATAATAGGGACATTTGGAGAAATCTGATGCCACAAAATTGGGTTTTAGAGAGGTCTGTTTGCTGTCCTAGTTGAAGTTCAGTCTGCTGATCTTAAAGTATCTTAATCACTACCTCAGAATAGAGCTGTGCCTGATCAGTTTTATCTGTTAAGATGACTACATACAGAAAAATGCTGTGACTTGGCCTAAATGCCAAGGCACTGTATAACTTTCTCATTTGACCATACACATGAATAAGATTCTTATTGTAAGCCAACGTGGGGGCTGTGCACAGGGGTGGGATGAAGGGGAGGCACATATATATTTATATGGACCTGCACTTTGGGTTTGCCACCTCCCCCCCTGACTAAAAGTTGCCAGCCCCTGCCTGTGCACATGGTCTTCTTTAGTCTACATCTTTCATCCATCAGATATTGTTTTACCTTGTTTCACAACAGCAATTGAGCTGCAATTGAAGAGTGTAGGAGTATGCTAACGTGACTATTATGGAGCTGATGCAGTGCTGAACATATTGTGTTGTGTATTTTGCTTACCTTTGCACATGTTCAGAAATATGTTTCTTTTGAGTAGCTTACTGTCACATTCATGCACTTGTGGATTGCACATAATTAGCCTCGTTTAGAGTTGGATGCATTTTGCGCCTGAACATACTTGTAAACTTTGATCCTAACAAAAGAGTACTTAGGGGGGAATTCAATTAGAAACCGATAATTTAGCAGGGGTGAAAAAAGGTGGTAGCTTCGGGCCTTAACATCCGGGGCTATTCAATTACAGCTCTTTTTTCTCACCTTGATAAATTATCTGTTATTCGGCGATAACACATAGAATCCGGGAAAAGTTCCTGGACCTATGTGTTAACCCACTTTTTGTGCTCGATAACAGCTTAATTATCGTGTATATCCGGGTGTGCTCAGACGGTCAGACCCGAAAATACGCACTTATTGCAGTGCTGCGGGCAGTCTTCAAGGCTAATTGGATAGCCCCATTAGTGTGTCACACACATCTCAAGATACAACCACTGAAACCACAGCAGTATATCTGCTTCATGCATACATATGTGTAGCAGTACACCCAAGGATAGAGTAGAGATGTGGGTTGACAGTATTCGTGTTAATACCAAAAAGGTTACCCTATCATATACAATTGGTACAAGTCGCCAGCGTGCCTTCTTACTTACTCGTGTGCCAGGTGTCTCTCCTCTGGGTCGCCAGCCACTCTCCCGGAATTCTACTCCTGGACAACTTACACGCCGTACTGGGATGGCACTTCCAGCTGTTAGGAGATCAGATCTCCGGACTGGATTAGATTTCCTCCCCACCTGTGTATTCCATTAATCACCTGCCTTGTATTCATTGGTTCAGCACCTTTCTTAAGCCTGCTGGTTCATCGTCGGCTTGCCGATTTTAGCGTGTCTGTACGTGTCCTTTCGGTTCCTACTAATCATGGTCTTGCTCATCTGTGCCTGTTCTGCTGTGTTTCTAAGAACTCTAGTCCTACACTCTCATTCTTTCATCTAGAGTGCTCATTTATTGCTGCTTGCGGTGTTCCTGGGTTGTGCTGTGACTGCGGTCTCACTGCTTATTGTAGTAATCTATTACCATCTCTTAGCCTGTTACCACCTCGGCTCTCAAGCCGCATCCCATCTGTCTAGCAGCACCACGGCACAAAAGGCCGCACCTCAGCCTGTTACCATCTCAGCTCTGAAAGCCACATCCCGGCTGTCAAGGCCGCACCTCCAGCTAAAAGGCCGCACCTCAGCCTGTTACTATCTTGGCTCTCAAAGCCGCATCCCGGCTGTAAAAGCCACACCTCAGTACTCTAGGCTGCATCTCAGTCTATGTAACTACCGGCTCATTAGCCGCACCTAGGCTTTCAGAGCCACCTCTCATCTGGTTATCATATCGGCTCTCAAAGCCACATTCAGGCATAACTGCACCTCAGGCCTCAAGGCCAGCTCTCGGCTTTCTAGCCGCATCTCTGCTGTCCTAGACTTTTCTCAACCATGTAAGTTTTACCTAGTAATCTTCATCAAGATTACCTCACCTTTCCAGTCCTCAATCAGTCGCATAACATGTAGTGGCCCTAGTTTAACCGTGTAAGCCTCTACTATCTCAAGTTAAGTCCAAGCGGCCACCTAAGTACCGGTGAACATGTCCAGTTGTAAGGGAACAGTGGGTGGCTGTTATTGGTGAAGACCTCTTCTGAGTGATTCTACAGGTCTTACACTGTGAGTCCTAGGAGACTGTAACAACAATATAATATAATTATACAGCTAGAGCTGGGTTAAGGCTTTGGTGGACCACAGCACTTAACTATTATTATTTGCACTAGTGAGAACAAATATTGACTATATAAAACTGCTGCCCCTTTTGGGTGATTCAAGCCACCAACAGATCTAGACAAAGATAACCACAAGATGGGCAGCTGATATAAGATATACATAAACTGTGTCTATAGTAGACCAGCCATAGTTTTTTATACATTAGTTAGAGGTAACACTTTGCTGGTGTTAATTAAATAGTGTCACATCTTGTTATGAAGGTGTACAATTGTCTTATTATTTCCCCAGGTATTCAAGGGGACATTTTATTAATTCACAATAACTTATTGAATCAAAATCCATACTGTATGTGCAACCAGACAATATAACTTTTTTTTTACTAGCTTTACATTCACTATAAAATTAAATGTGGAGCATTTATGTAGTTTAAAGGTAATTTCACTCTGAAAGAGAAATTATATCCCTATTCTGATGGCTTCTTCTGCCCGCTGACTTGACAGAAAATTCAAGATATCATGTATAAATTAGAGATGTGCATATTCATTGTATTTTGGTTTTGGCAAATGCACCCTCAATTGTTTCGGTTTTGGATTTCTTTGAAAATTGATAAAAACAGCCAAATTCATGTAAAATCATGTAATTTGGGCATGTTTTACTATAGTATTATGAAAATCAATAACAATAATTTCCATTAATTTCCAGTCAATTGTGACCACCTCACAGTATTGTTTTCATCCATATTGGCCAAGGCTACAGTGAGCTGGCTGGCTAAGCTAAGTGACAGCGGCACAAACATATGGCAGTATGTATGAAATCAAATTCCTGACTGACTCTTAATACCCAGCCCATACCCCTGGACCTAAAAACATGAAAATCGGGGAGTATATGTCATCAATGATGTAGGTGCCCGAAGGGATTTTTTGAAAATTGACTCCTAAGGTGGTAAAAAGGGCTAAAATGTTTCCTCCCCTTGTGAAATGTCCTGACCGACTCTCTCATCATGGCTGTGCACAGTTCATATTCAAAAATGAACTGTTATCCCAAGTGCTGCCAAACACCACTGTCAGTTGGTGTGGCTCCCCAGTTTGAATAGTGAGGGAAGGAAATGTGTTACTACAGAGGTGAGAGAGGAAGGAAATGTGTTACAACAATGGCAAGGGAGGGGAATGTGTTACAGCAGGGGTGAGCAGGGGTAATGTGTTACTACAGAGGGAGGGGAATGTGTTACTACAGGGGTGAGGGAGGGGAATAAGTTACTACAGATGTGAGTGAGGGTAATGTGTTACTACAGGTGTGAGGGAGGGATTGTATTTCTACTCAGGTGAAGGAGGGGAATGTCATATGTGTTACAATACAGGTGAGGAAGGGAAAGGTGTTACTACAATGGTGAGGAAGTGCCGAGGTAACGGAATGTAATGTCTTACAATAACAGTGATGCATAGCTACTGAGGTGAAAGATTAATGCATTATTGGAGTGGTGAAACCGGGTATTTCAGATAGTATAACATATTATGAAATCACAGGTCTCAGACCAATAGAAATTGATAATTGTAGAAAGTAGAATGTACAAAGTACTTGTTTGCATGGATAGTTTTGGTCACTTTGAAGCCTTCTATTAGATAAGAATCCTATAATGCTGTACTGTCTGCTTCTGCTAGCAGTAAATTAACAGTTAATCCGTAATAAAAGGCAACTAAAATATGGCTGAACTGCTGTAATGGATGATTTAGTGGTTGTGGATACCAAATAGAGGTAAATAGCACTTTTCCATCTAAAATTACCTGAAAATTATAGCTACTAATATAATTTTCTATACAGTAACAATTCAATGCTTTTAAGCCTGACCAGATGTAATAATGTTTCACTCTGGTGTGCTGAGTTGACTTATCATCAACACCAGTGGGTTTCTTGGAAAATGTAATTTTTTTATCGTGGCAGCAGCATTTGCAACAGAAGCTGAGGCAGGAGATGTTGTGTCATGTGCCACTTGAGCTGACAATTTGCTCGCAAGGAGTTCTTTCTTCCAAAGAAAGACATTACATAGGACTTAAACCTAGGATCTAGCATGGTTGCCAAAATGTACTGATCCAATTGCAAGATGTGGCAAACCCTTTGGTCCCTGCAAAGTGAATAAAGAACTTGATCTAGAGATCCAAATTACTTAGCAGAATCGCTTAGTTTCATCTCCTCCTTCAGCTTCTCTAACTGCTTTTCCAGTAGTTTAATAAGGATATGACCTGACTTCAATGAATACAATTGCGAATGGTTTTTGTATCTTGCAAAAAACTGAGAGTATTCTCCAGTGTGCTGCAGTAAGGTAACATGTCACCCCTCTCCATATTTCATGGTTTTATGCGTACATTTGGATGGATTATTGCTGTTGCTCCAATCGCTGAAGCATACTGTATGTACAAAGAGTGGAATTTCACATAGTTACTACCTCTGACTTCAGTTGGTGGCATGGCAAATTGAATTGTAACAGGCCACATCCAGCATCTCCTGCACAGATCCATCATTTTTCTGAACCATCAAATTTATTGTGTATGCAAAATATGGTACATGTTGAAATTCAGCCAGTTGTAATTCTTGTACAATGTTACTTGCATTATCGAAAATTACAACTCCAGGGGAGTCTTAGCAGTGTAAGCCATTTTGCTATCATATCCCTGAGTTTTTCCAACAGATTGACACTGGTATGCTTATTAGTGAAGCTAGTGATACAAAGAATAGCCATCCTGTGACTATGAATGAGCTGGTGTTGTGTGTTAGATACTGCTGCTGCTGATGGCAATACATCCACCCAGTGGGCTGTCACAGTAATGTAATCTCATTTTGCCAGTACCTCTTGTCCACATGTCTGTAGTTAAGTGGTTAGTCGATACAATGGCATTTTCTAGGCAAGGAAGAACTTTTTGATTAACCTCCTGGTACAGGTGAGGAATTGCTGTTCTACTAAAATAGAATTGAGAATTTGGTAGCATGGTCACATGACCTAAACTGATTGTCTAAAACCAGATGCATTGATGCCGGATATTGGATGCAGATCTAATGCTAACTTAGCCGCCATGGCTTCAGTGATGCGCTGTACAACAGGATGGCGGCTGTCTTGCAAATTATTGTTTCTCAGACAATTGTTGTTTGAAACTAGTGCTAGTCTTCTTCTTGGTCCCCGTCTGTGATGGATTCACCCCCAGCAACAACAGCAGCAGCAGTAGTAGCTCTAGCACACAAGGATTATTCTTTGGAATCCTGTATAGGGGAGGAGCCAGTTTCCCTTTGCAAATTTAATTCAGGACCTGATCGCTAATAAAGAGGTTGATGATGAAGGTGTTAGCTGTGGAGATTGCATGTTCTGGGATCTATTCACGCTGCTGGTAGCTGATGCTGGACTGTTTGTGATTGTGATATATGATTTTCCTGATTTATAGGGAGGAGGTGCCTAAATGGGTTACATCCCTACCTCTACTTACTTTGGTTACTTTGGTTAAGTTTTGTGAATACACAGTTTGTTCTTCAGCCATAGTCTTCTTTTTGTGCACTGATTTGCCTGTTTTAAAGGGGGTGTAGTCAGGAAGCCGGCGGTCGAAATGCCGACCACCAGCTTCCCGACAGTGAAAGCCCGGTATGGGACTAATGATAGGCGTATAAATACCAATGCCTATCATTAGCCAC
Organism: Taudactylus pleione; assembly: GCA_031769625.1. NCBI lineage: Eukaryota > Metazoa > Chordata > Amphibia > Anura > Myobatrachidae > Taudactylus > Taudactylus pleione. The sequence continues at coordinate 1,959,644 of JAUIMM010000915.1, forward strand.
ACGCCAAAATCCCAACGCCCGGCATACCGAACGTAGGTAAGCCGGGCGCTGGGAGCTGTTAGCTGCGGGGAGGGAGGGTTAGGTATAGGGACTCCAGGGGGACTAAAGGCCCCCATACATCAGCAATCTGAAAACCACAATTGAACAATTTGAAGATTTATTGCCCGATTTTAGGGTTTCCCAATCTAGCAATCTGCACCCATACATTACAAATCTGTTTCAGTGATTTGCAGATCAATTGCAGCAAACACAGATCTGACAATCTTGAAAGGCCCATCATTTAACTGGTAACGGTCTGCAAATCTGCTGATCATGTCCATACACTAGCAATCTACAGCCCCTATCCATCTGTGAAATCAAACATGTTGGACAATGTGATTTAACAATTCCAATCACTTTTTTAGTTGCAATCTGCGATCTGTGAAGCCCATACATTACAGACTTTTATACACAATCAATTGCAAATTGCAGAATTGCCACAATCCATTGCTGATGTATGGGGGCCTTTAGGCTTAGGCTCTCTCCTGGGAGGGTTAGGGTTAGGCTAGGGGAAGGGGGGATTAGCGTCATGCACCCATGGTACCCACGGTTCCATTTTAAAGGAGACACATCTCAACCTAGAGCAAGAATGTGGTGCATGCAAGGTCACAGAAGATGCCTGACTATGTTTGGCCCCAGCTTACCCAATAGCTTTTTCAGTGCTTTAAAGAGCACTAGCAGGACCACCACTTGCCACTGCGTGTGGTGTATGGCATGTTGGCAATTTTATGTTTTTCGGCAGTGACTTTAGATAGACATAATGTTTTCCTTAAGATTGTGAAATACTGTTAAGATTTGGGGTACTCTTTCTTAACTCTTCTTTCCCCTTGACCTCGTTTTAAAGTAGAATTTGAAGTACTATGACTGCTAGCACTAGTACTGGGTTGCTATTCTTCTATCGATTAACTCATGATTGATTTTATTTTTTACACCAGGACAAGAGTAAAGCTACAGTAGTTGAACTTAACTACTACTACACCAAGTGAAAGTACAATGAGATAGGGAAAGACTGGAGATTTCTTTTTGACACTGGAAAAAAAAAATAAAAAAATGTTCCACTTTAAGTATTTTAAGGTGTAGCTAATTGGGACATGACAATACCCAGAGTAAAGGCCCCCATACATCAGCAATCTGAAAACCACAATTGAACAGAACAATTTGAAGATTTATTGCCCGATCTTAGGATTTCCCAATCGAGCAATCTGCAGGGGAGTGTCAGTCTGCACCTTGGTGTCACCCCTCGGGGGATGACACCAGGGTGTGGCCCGCACCCCCCTTGTGACGAAACTGGGAAGACCCGAGTCGGGACTCTGTTCAGGTGAGTTTGGTTTTCTGTAAAACTGAACTGCACATCTCTAGTATACAAAATAATGGTATATGACTATATGGTATTCACTGTCATGCATCTGATTATTGTATTTTCACAGTGACTGTCCCTATTACTGTTCTGATGGTTTGACCTGTACATCATTGACAGCCTAACATTCCTGTCAGGTCTGATGAGGGATCCTTCCCCTTTACCAGAGAGGAATGCAGACAGCGTAAAGGTTTTACAATGATAGGGTTATGACCCCCAACCAAATAGTGTCTGGTTTAGATAGATACAAACACATGGCTCTGCGGATGAGGAGTAGAGGGGTGATCAGGGGGCTCACATATGCAGTGCTGCATCCCCATATAAAGATGGTGGGCATGGAATTGCAGGAGGAATGGGGGCAGTCTCACTGCCCAGCATTCCTCCCCATTCCCATCCTCATAGTAATGTATCTCAATTAAACATAAATAGAATTGCAGCAAGTAGGCTCTGGATGTGTAATACATATAAAAGATAATAGTGGAATGACAGTTATTAATAAATGTGAACACATCCATCATTTCTTGCTTTTAAAGTTGGAATATTCTTTCTTGCAATAGTGCAAAGAGAAATAATTTCAATAGCCGTGACACTAACAGATGGAATTACTATCAGCTGGAGGGGTCAATACTAATAGAAAGTGCTGCTGGTGCCATCATTGTCCTATATCTTCATATGAGGCCTCCAGTGCCTGCTAAAATGTGTATCAGGTGACGCCCCCAAGTTTCCTGGTGATCACATCTCCAGGTGATGAGCTAGCCCTTACAACATTCAACCGAAAAGTATTTTGTGCTACCAATAACTGATCAAAGCAGTCCTCCTGCCTCTACAAGCAGATGCCCATGCATCTAAATTACAATGTATTACTACTAAAGATAGCATGCAGAACACCTGAGCACCATGATTGCCTTATATAGCTAAAGTTTAATGTTTTACTAATAAATATTTCATATAACCGATTGACTTTTAAAACAGCTTGAACTCTAGTACACCACAGCCTGTGCCCTGTAATTGGCATTACCACATGCAGATGCAGAGTGCTGTTCAATGAATGCGTTTCATTAACCTTCAATCAACAGAGGCACTGTCCAATATCACTTTGTAATTCTCAGCAGGTTCCAACTCATTCATGTTGGTCTTTTATCCTTTCCATCTTTCAACGAAAATGTTACAATTGTAACTTTAAAGTATGAAAGATTATTTAATATACAACAAATAAACCTGTGACAGCACTTTATAAAAGAATATCGGTTTTGGGGAGGACATTGATACAATGAGCAATTTCTATTTTTTGAAGAATGTTTTTATCTGACTTTGTGAGATACAATAACTGCTAATCTGACAGAAAATAGCATCATCGACTCGTTCAGCAGCTCCAAAGCCACTGGGACGCCAAATCTTTGGATATATGCCCAGCACATCTGAATCAAGGATAGATTATGGCGTAAAACACATTTAATGCTTTTGTAATAATATTTCCTTAGCACAGTAACATCATTAAGCAGCTGGTTTTACTTTATGCTGGCTATAAAAGAGTATCTCTGTATTGTGCAATGTAGATGTAGGTAGATGCTTTTGGCACAATTACTGGATTAGTAACACGCTGAGAAATTCCTTATAAAATTCATAAACAATACTTTCTCTAAACTGCAACAACAATGTAGCAGCAAGCAAAGAAATGGCTTTAATCCTTTTAAAGTTTTATGACAATAGAAATATTTCTATGAATTTAAAGCTTGATTTAGTATTATTATTATTATTATTATTATTATTATTATTCTATCTATTTATACAGTGCATATACTGTATATTACACAGTGCTTAGCAATGAATGCTTCAGTCATTCACATTGGTCCCTGCCCCAGTGGAGCTTACAGTCTATGAAATAAGCTTTGGAGAGGGATAAAGTGGATGGAGATAAAGTACCAACCAATCAGCTCCTAACTGTCATTTATCAAACACAGCTTGTAAAGTGACAGTTAGGAGCTGATTGGTTGTGTATCACATAGACACACATACACACCAGGGTTTATTTTTTTCATTAGCCAATTAACCTACCGGTATGTTTATGGAGTTTGGGAGGAAACCGGAGCATCCAGAGGAAACCTATACAATCACAGGGAGAATATACAGTATGAACTAGGACACTATGGGGCATATAATAAACTAGAGGACTGGTGAGGCTACTGTGGAGCATACTATGTCCTGGAGCCACTACTATAACAGCGTGGCACTACTGCATGGAATATTTACTGAATTTATTTTACAACAGTGCACATTTAATTTAAAATTCTGCATATTTATTTTTAGATTGTGGGACACTCTGGCACAACCCCATTTTCATTACTCTGGGGTCGTGCCCAGAACTCCAGGAGATACTGGGCTGCCCCCAGGCTCTCCCCGCATTGTGAAGATGCCATATGTATGCGCATGACATCTGTTCAAAACTTTTCCCCACTGCAGGTTACTGCAGTCCGTGGAAGTAGGACAGTTGGGGTGGAATGCCAATTATGTTCACAAGCCTAGTGCACAGCCATGGGCCTAATGACAGACACCATGGTGGTTTAGGGCGGTAATGAGGAAAGGGTGTCCATCCCACTGGGACCTTACTTGCTCTGCCAGCTTTGGCAGGCACAGGAGTGGTACCAATACTCCCTCACCTCTCATCTCTGGCTTAATTCTGGTAGCTATCTCGCTGAACTTCACCTGAACAGCAAAGTGGCCAGTATATTTCTTTTACACACACACACACACACACACACACACACACACACACACACACACACACACACACACACACACACACACACACACACACACACACACACACACACACACACACACACACCCACACACACACACACACACACACACACACACTCACATATATACAGTATATATATTGTGATAGGATCATTGGTAAAGTGGTCTGTGGCAGGTACATTTGTCCCAGATTCCTGTCTTATGTGTTTTAAACCCCCAGGAGAAAGTCTGCAGTATAGCAGGCTTGAGTTTCGGCTTTTTGAAAAGCTGGTTTGGGACCAGGGGGTTGTGGGTGAGAGGAGAGGGAGGGCTCCACCCACGGCGACTCAAGGTTTTGGTTCTCGCAGCCTGGTAACAGGCTTGTTAGGGTTTCCACCTGAGAGTGGCCAATATAAGCCTAGTGTGTTTAGGGCTGAGGGTCTCACCTGGGAGAGCAGACAGGGAGTTTGCTCAGAGACACTGGAAAAACCAAACTGTGAGTGTTGTGCTGTGCTTTTGTTGCTGGCGAGGGCATTAGGCCCTGCCAGGTTCTGGTAGTGAGTGGTCCCATGTGCCCCACACACACTGCACCCATTATAGATACGCCACTGTATGTGCTATGCAAATGCGTGGTCTGCACAATGACAAGCTGTGGGCTGCTGTGAAATCTTGCCAAGATGCATTACGTACCACATAAGCACTAGTCTGCAATACAATGTTACACAGTTGGCCAGAAGGTTCAGTTACCACAAGACCCATCCAGTGACTGAATTTTTCATATATTGCTGCTCTATGACATCTGGCATAAGCGTCAATATTATCTCTTTGCACATCTCTGCCTTAGGGGTCTATGTACTAAGCAGTGTTAGGAGACAGAGTGAAAAGTGATAAGATAGTGATAAGTTGCCAGCCAATCAGCTCCCAAGTGTCATTTCACAGGCTGTGTTTTAAAAATGACAGTTGGGATCTGATTGGCTGGCACCTTATCACTTTCTTATCACTTTTCACTCTGTCTCCTAACACTACTTAGTAAATAGACCCCTTAATCTTTAAAGTCCTATTTAGAAGGCTATCTTTGTTCCAAATACTGTACAGTACTCTCTGCAGCAACATAATGAAATAGGTGTCATTGCAAATCCAAGCAACTCCATACAAAGACGCAGCTATATACACTGATCTTTCCATAATAATCTGCCTTCCGAGTGACACTATCACGCAGAATGACCACCTGAAGTATGACCTGAGATGCCAGAGCTATGTTTTGTGCGTACGGATGCAGGCAGTGACACGTCCTGTAAGTGGTCATGACACGCCTGCGCTTTTGGCGGCACGCCCTGTTACCTCCACCAAATGGCCCTTAGTTGTTGTCACAATCCTGGCTAGTTTTTACCTTTTGAGACTTACCTCTGCCAGCTGCTCCATGGATCTGTGTTTGTATTCCCCTGGGAGATCTGCTCTGGCTGAATCATGCTGGCTGTGACAACCCTGTGTGTGCAGACTGCTCTCCTCCCCTCACTGATTAATCACCTGGACTCTGCCCTGTCTGTGAGCATTGCTAGTCTTAATTGGAATCACAGGTGTGGAGAAGCTGGTAGCGTGGAAGCTACTTAGTGCAGCCTGGGAGCCGTGGGTGAGAGATGGTAGCGTGGAAGCTACTTGGTGCGGCCTGGGAACTGTGCGGATAAGCTGGTAGCTTGGAAGCTACTTGGAGTGGCCTGGGAGCCGTGGGTGAGAGATGGTAGCGTGGAAGCTACTTGGTGGTCCTGTTTCTCAAGGGCTGAGATGATTACTCCCTCTGCATGTTGTGCCTTGCTCCACTCTGAATGCCACTGCCAGACCACCTGTCTGTATCCACCAATCGCTGCCAGACTCTAGGTATATAGATGCTCCTCTAATAGCACTCAGTGCTTGAACATCTCGTTACGTCCCGTGGTGTACAACTTGTGCTATAGCTGTATCACTGAGTACCAGTATGTCCCAGGCTCCTGCTGGTTCCTAGACCAGTGCTATCCGTAAGCCTGTTGCGTTCAGCTATCCACGTTACCAGCCTCTCACCTACAGCTCCCAGGCCACTCCAAGTAGCTTCCACGCTACCAGCTTCTCCACATAGCTCCCAGGCCGCACCAAGTAGCTTGCATGCTACCATCTCTCACCCACGGCTCCCAGGCCGTACCAAGTAACTTCCACGCTACCAGCTTCTCCACACGGCTCCCAGGCCGCACCAAGTAGCTTCCACGCTACCAGCTCCTCCACACGGCTCCCAGGCCACACCAAGTAGCTTCCACGCTACCATCTCTCACCCACGGCTCCCAGGCCACTCCAAGTAGCTTCCACGGTACCAGCTTATCCACACAGTTCCCAGGCCGCACCAAGTAGCTTCCATGCTACCATCTCTCACCCACGGCTCCCAGGCTGCACTAAGTAGCTTCCACGCTACCAGCTTCTCCACACGGCTCCCAGGCTGCACCAAGTAGCTTCCACGCTACCAGCTTCTCCACACGGCTCCCAGGCCGCACCAAGTAGCTTCCACGCTACCATCTCTCACACACGGCTCCCAGGCCGCACCAAGTAGCTTCCACGCTACCAGCTTCTCCGCACGGCTCCCTGTCCGCACCAAGTAGCCTCCACGCTACCAGCTCTACCCATGGCTATCCAGCTGCTCCACGTAACCACCTAGCTACCAGTGTCTACCTACGGCTATCCAGCCGCTCCACGTAGCCACCCAGCTACCAGCGTCTACCCATGGCTATCCAGCCACTCCACGTAGCCATCCAGCTACCAGCGTCCAACCATGGCTATCCAGCCACTCCACGTAGCTACCCAGCTACCAGCGTCTACCCACGGCTATCCAGCCACTCTACGTAGTCACCCAGCTACCAGCATCTACCCACGGCTATCCAGCTGCTCCACATAGCCACCCAGCTACCAACGTCTACCCACAGCTTCCCAAGCCACAACATCCATCTGCAAGCTCATCTACTGGTACCCCGACCAGCTCAGTCAGCCTACCTGCCGGTCCCAATCTGGTCCCTCCAAGTCCCTTCTGGTCTCACTCCAGCGCTTCAAGTTTCCTGTTCTAGACACTCATCACCAAAGGCAGTTCTCACTGCTACCCAATTCTTATATTAAAAGAGCTATTCATGTTATCCATGGTTCCAGTCCAGCCAGCCTCCAGTGTTTCCAGTTCATCACCTGAGACAGGTAACTCCCTAGCACCAACTGTGACAGTATGTTCAAATTCTGACTAACCGGCTAGATGATACCCAAATCTTACCTGAACCCCTAACTACTTTCCATCAACTGCTGGAACAGCTACAGGCTCTACTCAGTAAAATCTTTCTGATCATTCCTGAATTTCTTAAAGCTACCTCTGTCTCAACTAAAAACTCTGTCTTGGAATCTCTAAGAACCAAAGATTCTTCCATGCCAAGTAAAGTGAGACATCAAAGTTACCCACGCTCCAAGCTCTCTGTGGCTGAACGCCAGCGGCGTAAAGATTTACATCAATGTCGCTATTGTGGAGCTTCTGACCACTTTATGAAAGGCTGTCCCCTTTGCAATTCCAGCAGTATAACAATGTGACAACGTCTCAATGCCTGTTCCGGTCCCGTCCCGGATTCTGCCTGTTCCGGTCCCAGCCTGGATTCTGCCTGTTCTGGTCCCGGCCCAGATTCTGTCTGTTCCGGTCCCATCCCGGATTCTGCCTGTTCCGGTCCCAACCCGGATTCTGCCTGCTCTGGTAGGGGACTCCAGTTGGCAACCCCAGGAGGGGTCTCCAGAGTCTCAACCCCAGGAGGGCCCTCAAGTCTCGTAACCCAAGAAGGTGTTTTGAGTCACTCATCCCAGGAGGAAGTCTCTGTCCTCGCATCCCAAAAGGGGGGTTCATGTTCCATACCCCAAAAGGAAAAGTCGAGTCAGCTTCCCCAGAAGGGGATTTTGGGTGCCATACTCCAACAGGGAGTGTCAAGTTCTGTACTCCAAGAGGGGACCTCGAGTCTCTCACCCCAGGAGAGGGATACAAGAATTATGCCCCAGGAGGGGGTCTCAAGTCTCGCACCCCAGGAAGGGGCCTCCAGTCTCGCACCCCAGGAGGGGGTCTCAAGTCTTGCACCCCAGGAAGGGGTCTCAAGTCTTGCACCCCAGGAGGGGGTCTCAAATCTCACACCCCAGGAAGGGGTCTCAAGTCTCGCACATCAGGAGGGGGCCTCAAGTCTCGCATCCCAGGAGGGGGTCTCAAGTCTCGTACCCCAGGAGGGGGTCTCATGCCTCAGGAGGGGGTTTCAAGTGCCAGCTATCAGGGAGAAGAGTCTTGTACTACAAAATCTGATCCTGGTTTCTGTTCAACGTCTCCTGCTAACACCGTTCCAGAGGATGACAGTTCCTGTAGTCTGTTCTCAGCCCTGATTGTTGAAGCTGCTGTCCCTGGCTCCTCAGGACTCCTTCCAGTTCCTTTAGTTAGTCCAAGTACCGAACAGCTATCAACTTCACAATCCTCGAACACACAAACTTCATCAGATACTCCCGGATGCATATACTTTGATGGGGACTTATCACAATACTTTGCATTACTGAAGCATTATGCTGCAATCATGAAAGCAAATCCAGCTTGTGGTATCACTCCTACCAACTTTACTAAATACCTTTTCGCTTCCTTTAGAGATAAGGCGTTGGACTGGGCCAACCCTTTCATCGAGTCAAAAGATCCTGAGCTTCTAAGTATAAAAACTTTCAGTGAAGCTGTTATTAAAGAGTTTGCTCTTCAACCTGTCAACCGAAATTCTAGTGAAATTCTCAGTTCTGAAAATCTGTCCAAGCAGTCTGTTGGTTCTACTAAGGAATCATCCCCTGCTGAGTCCTCCACTTCCCTGAAATTCGAACAAGGTCAAGTTTTCAAGGGCCAACGTGCTGAATTCGAAGCATCCAAGGAGAGTGGTGCTATAGAATCAGCATCCCTGAACATGAGATGTACCTCCCAGAAAACCATCAAAAATGGTTATATTTCGCTTAGTTCCTCCCAGGAGTCCTATCATTGGTCAAGTCCTACTAAACCTTCCATTTTACCTTTAGATACTGACTGGGAGTCTGAACTCGATCCTGCATATAATAATTCTCCATTCCCTGAAAATCATCTGTCATTTGACCCTGTCCTTTCCAGACATGTATTTCCACGGGAGTTACCAGAGGTCTCATGTCCGTTGGCTGGCGCAAAACGTTCTCGCAGCAGAAAGAAGAATCGACGAAGGTCTTGAATCATCCCCTTTGAAGAATTTCCACTCCTGGTATCCCATTAAATGTAAGAATTTAGAAGATGTCTAAAGAGATGTTCCAAGAGAGATGGTGTCCCTATGTTTGAAGCTCCTGTAATGTCATGCTTGGAAGAAAGTTCTTCAGTTTCCGGGGTGTCTAATTTTTTCGTGTTCTCCTATGTATTTGTTTGGGTGTTCAGAGTCCACCCATGAAGAGGGGGGTACTGTCACAATCCTGGCTAGTTTTTACCTTTTGAGACTTACCTCTGCCAGCTGCTCCATGGATCTGTGTTTGTATTCCCCTGGGAGATCTGCTCTGGCTGAATCATGCTGGCTGTGACATCCCTGTGTGTGCAGACTGCTCTCCTCCCCACACTGATTAGTCACCTGGACTCTGCCCTATCTGTGAGCATTGCTAGTCTTAATTGGAATCACAGGTGTGGTCCTGTTTCTCAAGGGCTGCAGAGATGATTACTCCCTCTGCATGTTGTACCTTGCTCCACTCTGAATGCCACTGCCAGACCACCTGTCTGTATCCACCAATCGCTGCCAGACTCTAGGTATATAGATCCTCCTCTAATAACACTCAGTGCTTGAACATCTCATTCTGTCCCGTGGTGTACAACTTGTGCTATAGCTGTACCACTGAGTACCAGTATGTCCCAGGCTCCTGCTGGTTCCTAGACCAGTGTTATCTGTAAGCCTGCTGCGTTCAGCTATCCATGCTACCAGCCTCTCACCTACATCTCCCAGGCCGCTCCAAGTAGCTTCCATGCTACCAGCTTCTCCACACTGCTCCCAGGCCGCACCAAGTAGCTTGCACGCTACCATCTGTCACCCACGGCTCCCAGGCCGCACCATGTAGCTTCCACGCTACCAGCTTCTCCACACGGCTCCCAGGCCGCACCAAGTAGCTTCCACGCTACCAGCTTCTCCACATGGCTCCCAGGCCACACCAAGTAGCTTCCACGCTACCATCTCTCACCTATGGCTCCCAGGCCGCACCAAGTAGCTTCCACGCTACCAGCTACTCCACACGGCTCCCAGGCCACACCAAGTAGCTTCCACGCTACCAGCTCTACCCATGGCTATCCAGCCGCTCCACGTAGCCACCCAGCTACCAGCGTCTACCCACGGTTATTCAGCCGCTCCACGTAACCACCCAGCTACCAGCACCTACCCACAGCTATCCAGCCGCTCCACGTAGCCACCCAGCTACCAGCGTCTGCCCATGGCTATCCAGCCGCTCCACGTAGCCATCCAGCTACCAGCATCCACCCACGGCTATCCAGCCACTCCACGTAGCCACCCAGCTATCAGCATCTACCCACGGCTATCCAGCCACTCCACATAGCCACCCAGCTACCAGCGTCTACCCACGGCTATCCAGCTGCTCCATGTAGCCACCCAGCTACCAGCGCCAACCCATGGCTATCCAGCCGCTCCACGTAGCCACCCAGCTACCAGCATCTACCCACGGCTATCCAGCCGCTCCACATAGCCACCCAGCTACCAACGTCTACCCACGGCTTCCCAAGCCACAACAAGTAGCTTCCAAGCTGCCATCCATCTGCAAGCTCATCTACTGGTACCCCGACCAGCTCAGTCAGCCTACCTGCTGGTCCCAGTCCGGTCCCTCCAAGTTCCTTCTGGTCTCACTCCAACGCTTCAAGTTTCCAGTTCCAGTCACTCATCACCAAAGCCAGTTCTCACTGCTACCCAATTCTTATATTAAAAGAGCTATTCATGTTATCCATGGTTCCAGTCCAGCTGGCCTCCAGTGTTTCCAGTTCATCCCCTGAGACAGGTAACTCACTAGCACAAACTGTGACAGCTGTCAATCACTCTGGGAATACAAAGTCACTGCTTGCAACTACGGTAATGTACTTTAACACATGCACAGTGCAACTCAAAGGCATATGCAGATGGACAATAATCGCTCAACTACGAAAACATCAGCTTAGGACAATATTCAAATAGGCTGCGAAAACGGGTTATCGACGGTAATTGAAAATGTCATTTTCGCCATTTTTACTTTTCCCCATATTCAATTCCAAAGACTTTTCGCAGGTATGAGAAATCTTTGGCAAAAACTGGGGATAACTTTTCACCTTATGAATCGGTGGCGAAAAAAAGTGCAGAATTTGGGTTTTGGGGTGAAGACTTTAAAAAAGTACCCTGCACCCCTTGGAATGTCCTCTAAAAGTAATCTGTGTAAAAAAAAATAAAAAAGTTCAATAGGACACCCCAAAAAAAGTGGTTTTGTTTTGGGGGCAAAAAAAAAAAAGTTGGGGGACAAACTTAAAAACTAGCAAAATAGATTCAGTGGGGGTCCCCAAGTATTCGGCAGGTGTTTTTTAGAATGCGGTTGGTTGCAGCAGGAGGATTTTTAATGATTTTTTAAAGATCACTTTAGGGAAAAGTTCACTTGCACCCATTTTCTTGTACCCCAAATATGATGGGACTAGTTGTTTTCCCCAAAATTTTTTGCTAAATGCTATTCTTCACCACATTTTGAAAGAAGCATAAAAGCACCTGTTGAGATAGTTTAAAAACCTCAAATACCTTGAGCAGGCCAATTCGGAGGTATTGTGCAGTCCCACAAGTAAGAATCACTGAGTAGTGAGAATTAAAAGATCCAAATATTGCATATAGCTACCAGTACCACTCGGTATTAGGGTTAAAAGTAGCAGCGTCCAGCAGGGTGAATAATAACCTGCAGTTTGTGCAGTCCCTTGGCTGTAGTAAACTCCCATAGACAGATGGTTCCAGAGTGGCTTGTCTTAGATCATCCGGTTCTCTAATTATGGTATAAGTCTTTTCCCAGGAAAAATAATATGCAGTGGAATGTCCAGCAACAAACGAGGAGTCCTCTGGTGGTAGGGCTGACGCGTTTCCCTGTCACAGACAGCTTTCTCAAAGGCAGTATAGATTGTAATCCCCATTGGCACATATAAATACCCCCTCTCATCAAAGGTAGATTGATGCACCTATACTTAATTACACACAGAATGATATCATTTAGAATTATATAAAAGAAACTCACACAGTTTTTTTATTCAGATGTTAATATTCCTTTGGGAGGATAGAGGTTGCAATTAGTGTACTACTAGATATATGCGCCGTTTTGTATATTTTTATAGGTTTTTGTGTGATATTATTCAGGCACATAGTCAGCAACTGGTCAATAATTAAAAAGTAAACAAATCATCAGCAGATAACATTTATTTTATCATAAAATACATTCTTAAATGAGGAGATAAATTCACAGGTGTCATCGGGAATACAATATACTTGGCCCATAAAAAGTAGCCTCATATAGGTGGGACCAAATCAATTGTTGATGGTACCAACACAAAAGAATGCAGGGTTAGCAGCACACGCTGAGCCTTAGCTACAGTGATCGTAGGCAAGATAAATGGAACACACTCCTAGAAGAAGAAGAAGAAGAAGAAGAAGAAGAAGAAGCCACAACAGTGTCAGTTGGGGTCTCTTACAGTAGGTGGAGCGAATACACAAGTATGAAATCATTGTACTAGCTGGCGAAGAAAACACAAGAAGGCAAAATCTGCATATCACTGGTTGGAGTACATGCATTGATTATGTGAGTGGTGCAGCTTAATCCAGCAGCAGCAATTCCCAAGGTTAGGATTAATGTTATAGCAGATGGGTCTCAGAATTCCATGCTATAGCACGAAGCGATTAGATATATCATTCTATGATCTCTTTCACTGTCAATCTCCTAATACTTTTTAAACTCCCTAGCAGTTTCTAAAAAAAAATTACACTGCCTACCTGTTCGTAATACCTTAATCTGCCCCAACCATGGTGATAAGTATGCCATGACTTGCAAAAAGAGATTTGCTCTACCATTTACCTATGTACCTATTCTTGTTGGTAGGTGCGGCTTTCAGAGATAGAACAATGGTTGTTATTAAATATAACCTAAATCTAGCAGCAACAATTTAAAAAACTGTTGTTTTTTTTCAATTCTAATTAAATGAAAAATATCCAATGAATGCACCGTGCAAAATGTATTGCAACAAAAAGCAGATATTATAGTGTTTCACATATTAATTTGGCCAGTACAAGTGATAAGATATTAGAGATGTGCGCAGACCCCCGTGTTTTGGTTTTAGTTCTAAATCATTGTCGTGTTTTGGTTTTGGCAAAGCCACCCGCAAGTGTTTTGGTTTTAGATTTCTATTGAAAAATGTTAAAAACAGCTAAAATCATGTAACTTGGACCTTCTATAGTATTATTAACATCAATAACATTCATTTCCAGCACCTGAAATCACGAGGGAGGGACTTACATGCAATCCAAAACACACAAGATCCGGTTTTTAGATCCGAGTTCCGAACTTGCAAGAAGAGCTGAGAGTGATCCGAGTCAGGACTCTGTTCGATTCGGAACCTCAAAGTTTGTGTCCGTTCGATTTTAAGCAAAACAAAACCATTCATCTTTAATAATTAATCACTCAGGATCTATGGCCTTTTTTGGCTTATCAAATTCTATTTCCTATGAACTTAAACAAGAGAGTGAAGAAAAATGTAAAATAGCTGCCCCACCCATGAAAAAATGCTAATTCCAATGCTTTTATTAGCAGCTAATTCTGCTGTACACAGTAATAAATGACCACAAGTTAGTACAATTAGGTAAACTAAACCAAACTGTATGCCTCAATGTATTATACAGTTCCCACAACTCTCATTTTACACAGTGCCTCAGAAATCTGAGATCTATTGAGCTTTTAAAAGAAAAGAAAACATGCTTATTATGATCTACTTTCTCTCCAGAAACACTTCTAACTATTCCCGTCCAGCTATGACTGCTAAGCCAGTGGGTAACATGTACTGTCATCACACTCTACCTATGGTATTGACAGTTTTACACCTTAACTATCACCTGCTGAGGAATCATTCTTATATATAGATTCTTCTAATGTGATAACATTTAAATGAACCACAGTAATAACATATGTAATAAATACAAGGTTAGGTCTTCTCACTTTCATGATTTAGTAATACAAAGGCTCAATCTAGCAGTCTTTTAAGACAAAAACTGATTGCAAAATGTACAGGATTGTCCTAAAATGGTAACAGATCAAACTTTGAAATTACTTCTTTATTTTTTCAACCTCGATTTAAAAATCTGCAAAAAATAATGCAGAAAGTCTTTAGAATCACAGGTGTAAAAAAAATTAAACACTGGGGCAATTGGTACTACAGGTATGTAGGCTACTAGGTTCATTGGAACAAAATAAAATGTACACCCACAGATTTTTTGGTTCATAAATGATGCTATCTTATATCTAGTCTATAAGGGAATGGGATCCCAATGGTAAGAATGCCGACAGCGGCATCCAGACAGTCAGAGTCCTGACAGATTTTGTAAGTATTTTGTAAGTATTATAACCCTTACTCTAACCCTCCCCCTAACCCACCCCTCCCACAGCCTAACCCCAAAATATCCATTCCCGCAGCCTAATCCTAACCCTCCCCTTCTGTAGCCTAACCCTAACCCTTCCCCAGGTGCCTAACCCTAACCCTACCCTCCTGAAGCCTAACCCTAACTGTCCCCCAGGTGCCTAACCCTCCCCCTAAGCCTCCCCCTGACCCTAATACCTCTGCAATCTGTCAGGTTTCTGACAGTCGGGAAGCCGATGTCGGTATTGTGACTGTCGACAACCTGACTATCGGGATGCTGACTACATTCCTATATAAGAGATAGTGAAAGACTTTAGGAAACAGTGGTGCTCACATGTGGCATATATTTAGCATTACAATTGTGTCCATTTTTTTCCTGAATTGAGACTAAAGACACTCTGTAATGCAAACTGGAAATCTCCTGAAAATTACCAGCCTACCGATAAAATAGAAGGCATTCCAGGACTTCTGTGGAGATTAGGAAAAACAGCAGTCATTTAAACATATTCAAACAATCTGTGTAAGAGCACCAAGGCTGACTTACCTTGCAGGATCATTTCTACTGTAAACACAAGACCTAAATACTGGCGTTAGAGTAACTGAGCACAGTTGGACATCTTGCTGAATATGTTGCCAATAACTAGGGGTGAGCGGGTTCGGATTTCTGAAATCCGAACCCCCCCGAGCCCCCCCGATCCGAGTCCGATCCGAGTCAGGCTCGACTTTTCCCGCCTGACTCGGATCTGACATCGAGGCAAAACGTCATCATCCCGCCTTCCGAGTCTCGCGGGTTTTGGATCCTATATAAGGTACCCGCGTCGGCGCCATTTTCTCACTCGGCTGTGGACAGTGAAGAGGGAGGGTGGGAGTTAGTGCTGTGTAGTGTAGTGTAGTGTAGTGCTGCTGTTGTCCACTACTTCAAAGTCCATAGGGGCTGGCTGTGTTGTGCTGTGCTGCTGTTGTTAATAGGGGCTGTGTCCACTACTTCAAAGTCCATAGGGGCTGGCTGGACTGTGTTGTGCAGTCAGTTCTCCATAGGGGCTGTGTCCACTCCAAAGTAATGTGCAGTGTCCCAGTCCTAAAGGGGTGCTGTAGTGTTGTCCAGGGGGTGCTCTGTCCATCAGGGGTGCTCCCCCCAAGTGCTAAAAAAATAATATATTTTCTGTGTTTGTGAATTGTGTGCGCAGTAGCCGCACGTGCATCAACAAAGTAGTGCCAAGCGTGCGCCTGTGTCATAAGTAAAGGGCCGGCTGGCTTGACCGTTAAGGGTGCTGTAACCCCCGAAAGTACACTCCAGTCCAAACCAAAAAAAAAATTATTTTCTGTGTTTGTGAATTGTGTGCGCAGTAGCCGCACGTGCATCAACAAAGTAGTGCCAAGCGTGCGCCTGTGTCATAAGTAAAGGGCCGGCTGGCTTGACCGTTAAGGGTGCTGTAACCCCCGAAAGTACACTCCAGTCCAAACCAAAAAAAAAATTATTTTCTGTGTTTGTGAATTGTGTGCGCAGTAGCCGCACGTGCATCAACAAAGTAGTGCCAAGCGTGCGCCTGTGTCATAAGTAAAGGGCCGGCTGGCTTGACCGTTAAGGGTGCTGTAACCCCCGAAAGTACACTCCAGTCCAAACCTAAAAAAAAATTATTTTCTGTGTTTGTGAATTGTGTGCGCAGTAGCCGCACGTGCATCAACAAAGTAGTGCCAAGCGTGCGCCTGTGTCATAAGTAAAGGGCCGGCTGGCTTGACCGTTAAAGGGTGCTGTAACCCCCGAAAGTACACTCCAGTCCAAACCAAAAAAAAATTATTTTCTGTGTTTGTGAATTGTGTGCGCAGTAGCCGCACGTGCATCAACAAAGTAGTGCCAAGCGTGCGCCTGTGTCATAAGTAAAGGGCCGGCTGGCTTGACCGTTAAGGGTGCTGTAACCCCCGAAAGTACACTCCAGTCCAAACCTAAAAAAAAATTATTTTCTGTGTTTGTGAATTGTGTGCGCAGTAGCCGCACGTGCATCAACAAAGTAGTGCCAAGAGTGCCCCTGTGTCATAAGTAAAGGGCCGGCTGGCTTGACCGTTAAAGGGTGCTGTAACCCCCGAAAGTACACTCCAGTCCAAACCAAAAAAAAATTATTTTCTGTGTTTGTGAATTGTGTGCGCAGTAGCCGCACGTGCATCAACAAAGTAGTGCCAAGCGTGCGCCTGTGTCATAAGTAAAGGGCCGGCTGGCTTGACCGTTAAAGGGTGCTGTAACCCCTGAAAGTACACTCCAGTCCAAACCAAAAAAAAATTATTTTCTGTGTTTGTGAATTGTGTGCGCAGTAGCCGCACGTGCATCAACAAAGTAGTGTCAAGCGTTCGCCTGTGTCATAAGTAAAGGGCCGGCTGGCTTGACCGTTAAGGGTGCTGTAACCCCCGAAAGTACACTCCAGTCCAAACCAAAAAAAAAATTATTTTCTGTGTTTGTGAATTGTGTGCGCAGTAGCCGCACGTGCATCAACAAAGTAGTGCCAAGCGTGCGCCTGTGTCATAAGTAAAGGGCTGGCTGGCTTGACCGTTAAGGGTGCTGTAACCCCCGAAAGTACACTCCAGTCCAAACCAAAAAAAAAATTATTTTCTGTGTTTGTGAATTGTGTGCGCAGTAGCCGCACGTGCATCAACAAAGTAGTGCCAAGCGTGCGCCTGTGTCATAAGTAAAGGGCCGGCTGGCTTGACCGTTAAGGGTGCTGTAACCCCCGAAAGTACACTCCAGTCCAAACCTAAAAAAAAATTATTTTCTGTGTTTGTGAATTGTGTGCGCAGTAGCCGCACGTGCATCAACAAAGTAGTGCCAAGCGTGCGCCTGTGTCATAAGTAAAGGGCCGGCTGGCTTGACCGTTAAAGGGTGCTGTAACCCCCGAAAGTACACTCCAGTCCAAACCAAAAAAAAATTATTTTCTGTGTTTGTGAATTGTGTGCGCAGTAGCCGCACGTGCATCAACAAAGTAGTGCCAAGCGTGCGCCTGTGTCATAAGTAAAGGGCCGGCTGGCTTGACCGTTAAGGGTGCTGTAACCCCCGAAAGTACACTCCAGTCCAAACCTAAAAAAAAATTATTTTCTGTGTTTGTGAATTGTGTGCGCAGTAGCCGCACGTGCATCAACAAAGTAGTGCCAAGAGTGCGCCTGTGTCATAAGTAAAGGGCCGGCTGGCTTGACCGTTAAAGGGTGCTGTAACCCCCGAAAGTACACTCCAGTCCAAACCAAAAAAAAATTATTTTCTGTGTTTGTGAATTGTGTGCGCAGTAGCCGCACGTGCATCAACAAAGTAGTGCCAAGCGTGCGCCTGTGTCATAAGTAAAGGGCCGGCTGGCTTGACCGTTAAGGGTGCTGTAACCCCCGAAAGTACACTCCAGTCCAAACCTAAAAAAAAATTATTTTCTGTGTTTGTGAATTGTGTGCGCAGTAGCCGCACGTGCATCAACAAAGTAGTGCCAAGAGTGCCCCTGTGTCATAAGTAAAGGGCCGGCTGGCTTGACCGTTAAAGGGTGCTGTAACCCCCGAAAGTACACTCCAGTCCAAACCAAAAAAAAATTATTTTCTGTGTTTGTGAATTGTGTGCGCAGTAGCCGCACGTGCATCAACAAAGTAGTGCCAAGCGTGCGCCTGTGTCATAAGTAAAGGGCCGGCTGGCTTGACCGTTAAAGGGTGCTGTAACCCCTGAAAGTACACTCCAGTCCAAACCAAAAAAAAATTATTTTCTGTGTTTGTGAATTGTGTGCGCAGTAGCCGCACGTGCATCAACAAAGTAGTGTCAAGCGTTCGCCTGTGTCATAAGTAAAGGGCCGGCTGGCTTGACCGTTAAGGGTGCTGTAACCCCCGAAAGTACACTCCAGTCCAAACCAAAAAAAAAATTATTTTCTGTGTTTGTGAATTGTGTGCGCAGTAGCCGCACGTGCATCAACAAAGTAGTGCCAAGCGTGCGCCTGTGTCATAAGTAAAGGGCTGGCTGGCTTGACCGTTAAGGGTGCTGTAACCCCCGAAAGTACACTCCAGTCCAAACCAAAAAAAAAATTATTTTCTGTGTTTGTGAATTGTGTGCGCAGTAGCCGCACGTGCATCAACAAAGTAGTGCCAAGCGTGCGCCTGTGTCATAAGTAAAGGGCCGGCTGGCTTGACCGTTAAGGGTGCTGTAACCCCCGAAAGTACACTCCAGTCCAAACCTAAAAAAAAATTATTTTCTGTGTTTGTGAATTGTGTGCGCAGTAGCCGCACGTGCATCAACAAAGTAGTGCCAAGCGTGCGCCTGTGTCATAAGTAAAGGGCCGGCTGGCTTGACCGTTAAAGGGTGCTGTAACCCCCGAAAGTACACTCCAGTCCAAACCAAAAAAAAATTATTTTCTGTGTTTGTGAATTGTGTGCGCAGTAGCCGCACGTGCATCAACAAAGTAGTGCCAAGCGTGCGCCTGTGTCATAAGTAAAGGGCCGGCTGGCTTGACCGTTAAGGGTGCTGTAACCCCCGAAAGTACACTCCAGTCCAAACCTAAAAAAAAATTATTTTCTGTGTTTGTGAATTGTGTGCGCAGTAGCCGCACGTGCATCAACAAAGTAGTGCCAAGAGTGCGCCTGTGTCATAAGTAAAGGGCCGGCTGGCTTGACCGTTAAAGGGTGCTGTAACCCCCGAAAGTACACTCCAGTCCAAACCAAAAAAAAATTATTTTCTGTGTTTGTGAATTGTGTGCGCAGTAGCCGCACGTGCATCAACAAAGTAGTGCCAAGCGTGCGCCTGTGTCATAAGTAAAGGGCCGGCTGGCTTGACCGTTAAAGGGTGCTGTAACCCCTGAAAGTACACTCCAGTCCAAACCAAAAAAAAATTATTTTCTGTGTTTGTGAATTGTGTGCGCAGTAGCCGCACGTGCATCAACAAAGTAGTGTCAAGCGTGCGCCTGTGTCATAAGTAAAGGGCCGGCTGGCTTGACCGTTAAGGGTGCTGTAACCCCCGAAAGTACACTCCAGTCCAAACCAAAAAAAAAATTATTTTCTGTGTTTGTGAATTGTGTGCGCAGTAGCCGCACGTGCATCAACAAAGTAGTGCCAAGAGTGCGCCTGTGTCATAAGTAAAGGGCCGGCTGGCTTGACCGTTAAAGGGTGCTGTAACCCACAAAGTACACTCCAGTCCGAACCAAAAAAAAATTTATTTTCTGTGTTTAGCCGCACGTATATATCAAATCGATATAACATAAATGGAGGACCAAACTTTCTCCGATAAAAATAAAATAGAGAAAGATCAAGAACCACTTCCTCCTAGTGCTGAAGCTGCTGCCACTAGTCATGACATAGACGATAACATGCCATCAACGTCGTCTGCCAAGGCCGATGCCCAATGTCATAGTAGAGGGCACATACAATCCCAAATGGCAAAGTTCAGGAAAATGACCTTGAAAAAGACATTTAAATCAGCTGAAGAGAAACGTAAACTTGCCAATATGCCATTTACGACACGGAGTGGCAAGGAACGGCTAAGGTCGATCCCTAGTATGTTCATGACTAGTGGTTCAGCTTCACATGACGATGGAAGCACTCCTCCCACTAAAAAAATCAAAAGAGTTAAGCTGGCAAAAGCACAGCGAAGAACTGTGCTTTCTAAGAAGATATCACAAATCCCCAAAGAGAGTCCAAGTGTGGTGGTGGTTGCGATGCCTGACCTTCCCAGCACTGGACGGGAAGAGGTGGCTCTTTCCACCATTTGCACGCCCCCTGCAAGTGCTGAAAGGAGCACCCACAGTCCACTTGCTGATATGCAAATTGAAGATGTCACTGTTGAAGTACAACAGGATGAGGATACTGGTGTAGCTGGCGCTGAGGAGGAAGTTGGCGAGGAGGATTCTGATGGTGATGTGGTTTGTTTAAATCAGGCTCCGGGGGAGACAGTTGTTGTCCGTGGGATGAAAAAGCCCATCACGGTCATGCCTGGGCAGAAGACCAAACATTCCACCTCTTTGGTCTGGCAATATTTCTATCCAAATCCGGACAACAACTGTCTTGCCATATGTACCATATGTAAAGGTGAAATAAGTAGGGGTAGGGACGTCAACCACCTAGGAACATCCTCCCTTATACGGCACCTGCAGCGCGTTCATAAAAAGTTACTGTCAAGTTCAGAAACTTTGGCTCAGACCGTAAGCAGTCCAGGGACACCTAAATCCCGTTGTCCTGTTGTATCCAAGCGCCTGCAAACCACACCGTCAACTCCCTCCTCATCAATTTCCTCCTTAGTCAGGATCGGAAGTAGTCCTGCAGGCCATATCACTGGCATGACTGACTCTCCTATCCGGGATTCCTCCGGAGGATCCTGCATTGCTACGCCTACTGCTGCCGCTGCTGCTGTTGCTGCTGCTGCTGGGAGTCGTTCATCATCCCAGAGAGGAAGTAGGAACACCACTACTTTTACTAAACAATTGACCCTCCAACAGTCCTTAGCGAGGAGGATGAAGTACGACAGCAGTCATCCTGAAGCAAAACGTATAACTGAGGCCTTGACTGCTATGTTGGTGTTAGACGTGCGTCCGGTATCCGCCATTAGTGCAGTGGGATTTAGACAATTGATGGAGGTAGTGTGTCCCCGGTTCCAAATCCCGTCTAGATTCCACTTCACTAGGCAGGCGATACCGAGACTGTACAGAAACGTCAGAAAAAGTGTCCTCAGTGTCCTGAAAAATGCCGTTGTACACAATGTCCACTTAACCACGGACATGTGGACAAGTGGAACAGGGCAGACTAAGGACTATATGACTGTGACAGCCCACTGGGTAGATGTATCACCTTACGCAGCAACAGCAGCAGCGTCACCAGTAGCAGCATCTCAGAAACGCCAGCTCGTTACAAGGCAGGCTACGCTGTGTATCACCGGTTTCAGTAAGAGGCACACCGCCGACAACCTCTTAGAGAAACTGAGGGAAATCATCGCCCAGTGGCTTACCCCACTTAGACTCTCCTGGGGATTTGTGATATCTGACAACGCCACCAATATTGTGCGGGCATTACATCTGGGCAAATTCCAGCACGTCCCATGTTTTGCTCACACAATAAACTTGGTGGTGCAGAATTTTCTGAAAAGCGACAGGGGCGTGCAGGAGACGCTTTGGGTGGCCCGAAAAATTTCTGGCCACTTTCGCCATTCAGCGACTGCGTGCCGAAGACTGGAGCGCCAGCAAACACTCTTGAACCTGCCCCGCCATCACCTGAAGCAAGAGGTTGTGACGCGGTGGAACTCAACCCTCTATATGCTTCAGAGGATGGAGGAGCAGCAAAAGGCCATACAAGCCTATACATCCACCTATGACATAGGCAAAGGAGGGGGTATGCACCTGACTCAAGCGCAGTGGAGAATGATTTCCGTGTTGTGCAAGGTTCTTCAGCCCTTCGAACTTGCCACACGTGAAGTCAGTTCAGACACTGCCAGCTTGAGTCAGGTCATTCCCCTCATCAGGCTTTTGCAGAAGCAGCTGGAGAAAGTGAAGGAGGAGCTAAGACGGAGCGATTCCGCTCGGCATGTGGGACTTGTGGATGAAGCCCTTCATTCGCTTTGCCAGGATTCCAGGGTGGTCAATCTGTTGAAATCAGACCACTACATTTTGGCCACCGTGCTCGATCCTAGGTTTAAAGCCTATGTGGTGTCTCTCTTTCCGGCCGACACAAGCCTGCAGAGGTGCAAAGACCTGCTGGTGAACACACTGTCAGCTGAAGCGGAACGTGACACGTCAACGGCTCCTTCTTCATTTTCTCCCGCAACTGGGGCTGCCAGGAAAAAACTTAGGTATCCTAAGCAACCCGCTGGCGGTGATGCAGGGCAGGCAGGACCAAGTTTGGACATCTGGTCCGGACTGAAGGACCTGGCAACAATTTCTGACATGTCTACTGTCACTGCATATGATACTGTCACCATTGACAGAATGGTGGAGGATTACATCGGTGACAGCATCCAAGTAGGCATGTCAGACAGTCCATACCTGTACTGGCAGGAAAAAGAGGCAATTTGGAGGCCCCTGTACAAACTGGCTCTATTTTACCTGAGTTGCCCCCCCTCCAGTGTGTACTCCGAAAGAGTGTTTAGTGCAGCCGGGAACCTTGTCAGCGAAAGGCGTAGGAGGTTGCTTCCACAGAATGTGGAGAAGATGATGTTCATCAAAATGAATTATCAGCTCTTCCAGGGAGACCAGCCTCCAGAAGGTACAGAGGGACCTGTGGTGGTGGATTCAAGTGGGGACGAGTTAATACTTTGTGAGGATGAGGATGTACACACTGAAGAGGGTGAGGAATCGGTGGATGAGGAGGATGAGGATGACATCTTGCCTCCGTAGAGCCAGTTTGTGCAGGGACACATTAATTGCCAGCTTGTTTTGTGGGGGCCCAAACGAACCAATCATTTCAGCCACAGTTGTGTGGCAGACCCTGGCGCTGAAATGATTGATTTGTTAAAGTGTGCATGTCCTGTTTATACAAAATAAGGGTGGGTGGGAGGGCCCAAGGACAATTCCATCTTGCACCTCTTTTTTTCTTTGCATTATGTACAGTTTGGGGCCTAGTTTTTCTAACTGCCATCCTGCCTGCCACTGCAGTGTCACTCCTAGATGGGTCACGTGTTTGTGCCGCCCACTCGTGTCGCTTAGCATAGTCATCCAGCTACCTCGGTGCAACCTTTTGGACATAAAAACACTATTGTGAGGTGTGAGGTGTTCAGAATAGACTGGAAATGAGTGGAAATTAAGGTTATTGAGGTTAATAATAGCATAGGAGCAGAAAAACCTACAAATTCTGTGATTTTAGCTGTTTTTATGCTTTTTTTCAAAAAAATACAGATCCAAAACACAAAACCCAGAACCCAAAACACGGAAGGGTGGTTTTGGCAAAACCAATCCAGATCCAACACACGAAGAAAGATCCAGATCCAAAACCAAAACACAAAACACGAAAAGTGGCCGGTGCACACCCCTACCAATAACCCATATAAACATGAAATCCTTGGAAGCTGGTAATTCACCAATAAAATCAATGGATAAATCTGTCCATGGATGCTTAGCAATGGGCAAAGGATTAAGTAAGCCAAGGGTGTTAGGAACTTTATTAAAGTTTGTTTCACAGGGAAGAACATTGGGCCTGCCGATTGTTGCAGAGTGCACATGCATATGCACCGCAGTCGCGTGCATAAGTTAGCATTGCGATAGCACTGCGATCACTCACGCAGATACAAAGCCATCACAGATGGAGGGACGGGACATCAGAGTTTGGGGGTGGTGACGGGGGAGTTGTTGGAGAAATGCAGGTGTGCCTTTCCCTTTGAACGCCATTGCATGGACGTGCATAAATTAGTCACTACGCAGCTTTGAGTGCTCACAATTTCTGAATAAGGTCAGACCTGTTGCAATTGTGCGCGAGGGGCCGATGTATATGCAGGATTGCAAGGTATTACGGATGTGCGAAAGTGGTAGTGGGCGTCTCTATGCTGGCTTTGGGCGTCTCTATACTGGCTTTGTGATTGTAATCATTAGCATATTTTTGCAGCAGACCTGTGTGAGTAATCACAGCTGCGATCGCAAAAGCGATCCATAATGAATCAGGCCCATAGTTACATATACTGTAGCTTGCTTCCATGTTGGCCATCAACATGGAAGCAAGATATCATCAAGCTTATCCCAGGATGAGAACATTTTGAGAAAAACAAATATCTGCACACAAATTAATAGTAGATAGTTATTGGTTACTAAATAACCCCGTAAGATAATGTGATATCGAGTATTCTCACAGACGGGGGTGCAGCCTTAACAACCAGGATTAAGCTTGAAATGTGATCCAGTTTTGCTGCTATAAATGATCCTGTGTAAAATAGAGACCTATTACTAATAATGACAGCTGTGAATGAAATTGTCTCATAACTGAAAGAGACCCATCATACCTAAATATTCTCTGGAGGTAATTAGGGTTAGAACTCGCATGGAGTTCTACCTAATTACAGGAGGAATTCATCATTCCTCCTCTCCATAACTATCTATTCCGAAAGCTGTCATTTTTGCGATGACAGCTTTTTGGGAAATAGATAGGGATAACTCTCTACTCTAACTTACCGCAGCTGTAATCAGTGCTGCGCATGCGCCGTTACATCCATAAAACCAGCGCATGCGCAGCGCTGCCTACAGCGGCGGTAAGTTTAGTAACTCCATCAAATAGTAGCGAATAGTAACTCCATCAAATTCCGAAAATACATAATTTTCGGAATTTGATGAATACCATAATTTCCATATCACCATACTAATATATGGGGAGTGTGGAAATTAACGCAGGGGGACTTAGCAAGGAGATATCAGTGATATCTCCTGTGTTAAGTCTCTTCATGAATACTAAAATAACGGTATTTAAGGAAAATGGCCTTAAAAACTTTATTTTAGTGTTGATGAATAGGCCCCCCCAGTCACTTTGAAAGTACATAGAGTGTGTAAAACTTATATGTAGTCATATAAACTACAATGCAGCAAAAGTCAATAAAAGCAAATTCACTCTTGTTGACTTTACTCTACCCAGTGGAAATGGGACAACAATTTTAAACATTCAATTAAAAGTGATGTTTTACTTAATGTGGCTCTTGTGTGCCTAATATATACAGTACGACCACTCTCTTTTCTTCTACATTTCAAGTTATCCCAGAATGAGCCTATGGAGTTTGGTTAAAATTTGTTGAATAGTTAGGAAGAAACAGAAGGAGCTAGATTCTGATTTTGTAAAAAATTTATCTAGGCAAAATATAATAAAAATGTTTAACCTTTTTTTCTCTTCTTCCTATTTTTATAGAGAAAACTGCAGCAAATTAGACGATTTCAGTGAGTTTTCTCTTTTCTTCGCAATAACATGCGGTATTTTTCAAACTATTACCACATTTTTAACTAAATAGAGTCCTCATTCTTTTTTGCTGATACAATAAAATCTATTTTTTTGTGATCAATCAAAATAGTAATGATATGTTTAGAACCCTTCAAAAATGACTGCAATCTTCTAGCATCCATTTGGCTACCAACAACTTACGATTACCCGCACCATAATTATTCTCAGCCAGGGAAAACTTTCTAGAAAATAAGGCACACCGTTGGAGTATCCTAGTAACTGGGTCCATCTGGGATAGTACTGTTCTGACACCAACATCAAAGGTGTTGGCTTCCAAAATGAATTTCAGTTGACCATTGGCATGATGAAGTATTGGAGAAGAGATGAAGGATTAAAATTAAAAAAGGTTTGAAAGCTTGTATAGCTTGAGGAGAACAAGTACTGTAGATGGATATACAGCCTTCTTAGTTAAAATTTGTGATTGGAGCCATCAACGTAGAGGAGAGGATAAACCTTGAAAATCTTGAAAACCTCTAAATGGCTTTCACATTTTAGCTACAGTACAGCCCATTCTTGAATTGCTGGCATCTTTTTTAGATCCTTTGCAAAGCATCTGCTGCAATAACATAACCAAGAAAAAAAAATCTTAGGAACATTGTACACACATTTTTCTCTTTAGCAAACAATTGATTGTCCCTTAAATGTCCAAATACTTGAAAATATTGTCCTGTTAAACTACTACAATGTGTCCCGGGGGTGTGATATAAAAGGTTGACAGTAAAAAGGTCGACATTCAGAAGGCAGACATCGCAAGGTTGAATGGTTCTGAATGTTGATAGAGAAAAGGTCGACATGTTCATTATGTCAACCATCATTATGTAGACATGTATTTAGGACAACAGGGTTAAATGGTCGACATATTAAAAATGTCGACATTTAATATCATCATGAATAAAAACAGGTGTCGATATTTAGTGTTGACATGTTAAATGTTGACCTTTTGAATGTGTTACCCATTTAACCATGTCGACCTAAATACATGTCTACAGAATGTCTACAGAATGATGGTCGAATCTAATGACCATGTTGATCTTTTGACTGATGACATTCAGAATGTGTCGTCCTTCTGGGGTCAACCTTCTAAATGTTGACCTTTTTTTTTTCCCAATTAACCGTTATCTACCCCAGGAGTGATCTGAATCCTGATCAAGTCCTAAAGCACAACATTGCAAAGGTCAAATAACATTACTATGTGCTTGTAATAAACAGCATCTGTCGCACACACTGCCGATGTTGGACGCAGTGGAATGATTTTGTTCTTCTGGGCATGCATATATGTCACAGTAAGAGTTGTGATTAAGGCACACAGGAGATGCACAGTCTCAGAAATGTGTTGAAAACATTGTGGGCGTTCCCAGGCAGTGACAGGGAGGTGGAATAGCGCACGCACAGAGATGGTCTATATTATGGGCGTGTTATGGGAGTGTCTTGGGTGTGTCACTGGAAGTGGTTGGATACACAGATGACCAACTGCTTACATATGATGCCATTCTCCGATAGAGAAACTGCACCTGCCATAGGGCTAGTGCAAGTTTTGTATGCACCAATCAGTATTTCAGTGCCTACTGATGCTGACAGTGGGTGACTTAATGCTTGCATATTCAGATGCATGGATGTACTCCAGGGAGTACAGCATTTCCATAAAGTTGCTGACATGTCCAACTCAGAATCAGCCCCTATGTGCTCCTTGAAAGTCAATTTTGGAGAATATAGTTGATCCTTGGAGTCAGTCAAATTGTTCAGATATGAAGGGTAAAGCCCCCATTGTCCATACAAGGTTGCAAGCTTCCATCTTTTTTTAACACAACGTAGAAAACTGCCCCTACTGGAGATCTGGAGATTGAAACCTTTGTTTACATTTTCTGCAATGTACTCTACCATAACTTTAGCCTCTGGAGCTGACAGTAACTACATTATAATCTCCTTTTAAGCAGGAGATCTAGGAGACCTGGAATGAGATATATGGCTTAGTTGTATGGTCTTAAGAGGGAGTCAGCAGAATGTTTATCAAATACATCCAAGAATGGTTGATTTGGAACATCTAGTTCTGTAGGTTCAGAGGCAGTGAGACAAAGAGGTATACATAAATATTTTTGTAAACATGAACCCCTCCAAAGAATGATTTCTCCTGACTTCAATTTAATGTCAGTATCATGTTTTCAGACCCAGGGGTAGATGATAATAAAGAGAATGATAGAACAGTAAGTGAGTAGAAAGTTGTTTTGCTCAAAGTGCAACATTCCAATAGTGAGTGTTACTGGAAGAGAGTGGTATTGGTTAGGAATTCCAGGAAGGCATGACCCATCAACCTCTTTTAATACAATAGGAAGGTCACACCAGGAATATGTAACATCTTGGCAGTATTAAAGTCCAAAAAGTTCCAGCTGCTCTACTATTTACAAGAGCAGTCATGTTGTTTGTAGTGGAAACACACTTTTTTAATGGATTCCAATTTCAGACCTAGGAAATCAACCCCCTAATTTTTTGTAGTTTATTAACGTATGCTTCTCAGGACAAAAAGAGTAGGGACCACTGAGGGCCTGATTCAGCAAGGAACACAGTTGCTAATACGCACTCAATCGGCCAATTGTTTCGCACTGAGCATGCGTAAGCATCTCAGTGTGCGTGAACCAGCCACTGCGATCGGAACTGCGATTGCAGTGGCGATGTAGACCCATAGCAGAGTGATTGACAGGAAGTGCCATCTGTGGGTGGCGACAGGGGGGTGGTTGGCTGAATGCAGGCGTGCCAGTGCGTTTCAACGGCATTGCAGGGGCGTGCATTAATTATCCACTGCGATACCATTTGCAGCCTGAGGTCTCATAGCGTGCACTGAAGTTAGCAAATCCTGAGTGAGGTCTGACCTGCTTTAACTGTGCATATGGGTCTCATGTTACTCGATATTACCGATTATTTCACTATGTTGTTGAAGTGTATGGATGTGAGTAAGGGGAAATGGGCGTCCTTATGATAGGCTGTGATTGCAATGCGAATGCAAACATTTGCATATCACCGCTGGTATCAGCAACTGTGTTGCATGCATATTAGCAGAATAGCGATCCTTGCTGAATCCGGCCTTGAGTCCAGAGGTGCTGAGATAGGAAGTGGGGGGAGAAGGAGGAGCACAGGTTACTTACTGTAGTGTGTGGCCAGATGTGGTTCTTGAATGAAGGGGCCCATCATTTTCCACTGTCACTCTGTGCTGGGGGTGTGGCTAAAGGTGATGGGCACAATGTATCACTGCTCCCCTGCCCCCAACTCTCCACTAGTGCTGGTGGCTCTGCCCACTCCACGACCAAAACCTGAAGGCAGCAATATTAGCTTGTTTCAGTGGGGGATTTACTCTCACAGATCGGAGTGAGCTGGAGATGGCACCCAGCAGCTGTCCAATCAATGCGCTGACAGTGGGGCCGGAAGTATTCAACAAGCCCAGTGCAAACAAAAATGCCGTTCATTATACAGCCCTGTTCGGCGGGACCCGTCAGGCCCTACGTGAGCGCATGTGTTGTCTAGCTGAAAATCTGCTACTGTCTCTAATTTTATAGGTTCCAGAGAATCGGAGGCTAAAGTAAAGTCAAGTGAGTCTTAGTGTGGAGCAAATATTATTTTTTCTCCTGTTGCCGTTTTCTAATCTTCTGGTCAATTTTAATGGATAACTTCATAGGAGCATACTGTGAAAAAGCAGAATCTGATAAGTACCTGAGAAGGTAGAGAGAGAGGGTGCTGAAGCCGGGTGAGGAGAGTTCTTCTTGAAGGCACGCTGTAAGGATAACGTACGTTTCACCGCTGGGGGCTTTTCTATTGAAATTAACTCTCAAAGTGTTTTGAAGGGTGGAACATTTTTATTATTTTAAATCTCTGATTTGTTTACCTGCAAATATCAGAAGATTGCAATGATACAAGCTGCTTTTGTTCAGATTTTTTTGTCTTCTGTTGTAGTATTTAAAATATCAAGAGTAGTATCATCCACTCTCTAACTTGCAACTGACAAAATGCATATGCAACATTGTTTTTATATACTGTAATACTTATCTGAATAAAACAAGACAACCTGTAATCTACATTTGTTCTGTGATTCCTTTATGGAACATATCCAAAAACTACAAAGAAGGTAAATTGTCTATGTAACCAGAGGGCAAGACAACTGGGCATATAAAATGAAAGGCAGGCCACATCAGTAAATGATTTATTGATTAACAGGAGTAAAATTCATCAAATAAACTGCTTCTCAGGCCTGTTTTCTCAAATAACCACATTTATCTAGCGCCTCGGGAGAATGGTTCTTAAGAGAGTGACATCAATTATTAAAAACACTGCAATAAATAAAAATGTATAATTGGATTGCATTTTAGCCCCAGCACATTAGGAATTAAAGCAGATTTAATACAAGCGCAGTACATGCTATTTTTCTCAGTCCATTTCAATTAAGCCAAGAATTCATAAGAAAACAGATCAGTTATTACAGTCTTATTACTATATTGTGCCAAAATACAGACATAGAACTAATTACTCCACATTGATGTCACAGAGTTTTCTAACCTCTCTTCTAATTATTTGCTAGCTTGAATTCTTAGGTGTCAAATATATTAAATGAATATCACCCAACACTTAGGGGCACATTTACTAAAGTGAGAGTTTCAGATTCTAGCTATTATCTTCTAGAAGGTGTTAGTTAAATGTTAAGTAGAATCTGATTGGTTGCTATGGGCAACATCACTTTTAAAACTCACTTCTAAAAACTCTCACTTCAGTAAATTTACCCCTTATTGTGGCACATTCAGGGCAGAAAGCCTTACTCCAATCCGCACAAGTCATGCTCCCAAGTTACTCAAACACTACCCCAATCTGCCCACAACAATGCCATCTTTCTGGCAATGGCTTTCTGCTTCACTGCAAGCCCCACCCGTACAGTCTGCGAATTAGGTCTGTCCAGTGAAATCAGGACAGTTGTGAGGTATGTCCTCAGCTATCTCCCACCAACAAGGCTGTTGTACGATTTAATGAGCTAGTGATTGTTGTGTTTTATAAACTAATATATCATGGCCCTGAAAGGTTTCCTTCCAAACATTCTTCCATGTACAGTAATCATTTTAGCAGACTTACGTCACTCAGGTGACAGATACAACATACCTTTCTACAGGTAAAATCCTGTGATATGTTTGTTGTGTTTTACATATCTGATTAGTTTACATCCAGTTCTATTAGAGATCTTGAGTTCAACATTCCTTACCCTGCTTTGTATCAGTCAATTATCTTTATTTCCAAAGACTCAATCAATTACTTAGAAGAGCCCATTGCAGTCGTAAAACATCCAGAAGTTAGTTGGGTAAGAAATGTTTTTCATCTCTGGTAATGGTTATACCTGGCTTACTTTAATGCCCAATACACAGACCTGGCTTACTTTAATGCCTAATACACATGTGTCCACATACCTTTTACCTCCGTGTGCTACAAGTCGCGTTCAACATAATGCGCGATGTCTGTGCGACTCGGTAGCACCGAGCATCTTTTCTTGCGACTTTTTACTGTCAAATGTATCTTATTCGCAAAAGGATGCACAAGTAGCTTCTGCTGATTAAAATAATATGCACATGCCTATATTCTGTGTGCAACTAAATGCAAAATGCTATGTTACAGTGTCAGCGGCTATGACACTGTAACGTAACATTTTGCATGTAGATACATCCGCAGTCGAACACAGAATATAGACATGTGCATGTTATTTTAATCAGCAGGAGCTTGTCTATTCACATTTACGAATGAGACGCATTTGAAGGGAAAAGTTGCACGAAAATACGCTTGGCACTACTGAGTTATGCCAAGGCATGGTGTGTTTAGAAGGGCTGTTAGACATACAAGGAAGTAAGACGTAAGTGGACACAACTGTATGTCAATCATGTGAAAAAAAGTAATTAATCAGCTATAAAAGGTACCCAATCTACACTATGGGGTCTATTTACTAAGCAGTGTTAGGAGACAGAGTGAAAAGTCATAAGAAAGTGATAAGGTGCCAGCCAATCAGCTCCCAACTGTCATTTTTGTGAGATGACAGTTGGGAGCTGATTGGCTGGTACCTTATCACTTTCTTATCACTTTTCACTCTGTCTCCTAACACTGCTTAGTAAATAGACCCCTTTGGTTTTTTTATCTGTTAGATTCAGAAAATAATACAAATAATCAATAATTTTGCCTTAAATGTTAAGAATATTTCATGATTAAGTTTATAACCTGCAGACGTGTATTCAAACCGCCGGTCTCTCTGCCGACGCTGAAATCCCGACAAGGGAGTTAAGAAATGTGTTGAAATACCGATGCCTATCTTAATCCCAATGCCGGAATCCAGGAGGATTCATGACCGAACGACAGTGCGCCTGTGCAGCACTGCCGCCCCTCTCGCTCCTCCCCATGAGAACTTGCCTTGCAGTCCAGGTGACGGAGGGTGGGCGGGATGTTCCACCGTTGTTCTTCTGCACCGCTCACCACTGCCGGAGGTCTCTTCCTCCAGACCCCCCGCGCCGGGAAGTGTGTGTGGCCGGTGACCCTGGAGGCTTCCGCCGTGTGCGAAGGCACCAGCCGCACCACCCTCCCTATGGCCCTGCCAAACGAGGTAAGTCTGGGGTGCCCTTCCTGTTAGCTGATGGGGGGAGGGTTAGGTTTTGTGGGGAGGTTAGGGTTAGGCACCCCTAAGGGGGGGAGGGTTAGAGTCAGGTACCACTGGGGGGGGGAGGTTAAGTTTAGACACTAAGGGGGGGGTTAGGTTTAGGCACGAAGGAGGGGTCTTAGGTTCAGGAACTAACAGGGAGGGTTAGGGTGAGGAGGGTTAGGGTTAGGCTACAAGAAGGAAACCGTTAGGGGGAGAAGTATACTTACCAGACCCCTGTTGGGATACCAACCATCGAGCTGCCGCTGTCAGTATCCTGACATTCGGCATCCCGACAGCCGGCTTTACATACCCATTCCCTTGTTATGCCAAAATTGTTTTCATATGACAAATGCTACTGCCCAATACACCAGGCTATTTTGTTTTTTCTTTTCCTTAGTTTTACCTCCCTGACTATTTCTTATTACTTAAGTTTGCTATCCACATGGCGACTGCTTTACAAAAGACTTAGGGGCCTATTCATCATAACTAAAAACTCAATGGAGGTAATTAGGTTCAGAACTTGCATGGAGTTCTACCTAATTACCGGAGGAATTCATCATTCCTCCTCTCCATAACTATCTATTCCTGAAAAGCTGTCATTTTTGCGATTACAGCTTTTCAGAAAATAGATACTTTTCCCTATCCACTGTAACTTACCCCAGCTGTAATCAGTGCTGCGCATGCGCCGTTACATTCACAAAAGCGGTGCATGCGCAGCACTGATTATAGCTGCTGTAATTCTGTGTCCGTCCGCCACCCCCAATCCCTCCCCTCTCCCACCTACCTGGCCGCCTGGTACACAGGCTGCAGTCGCGGACCCCGACTTCCCGTCTGAAGATTTTTATTTTTTTTTAACTTTATTGTGTTTTTTTTTTTTAACTTTACTGTGACCAGAGCGCTCGCTCTGAATCAGGGCCGTCCTATTTAAATTTGGAAAGGCTTTTTGGACGCTCGCATAGCTGTGGGTTACTACCCACAGCTTATGCGAGCGTCCATGATGATGGTCGCGATGGTCAAGACCATCGCGACCATCGGGCTTGCGATGAGACCCTGCGGTAGGGTCTCGCTGCCGCAAGCCCTGGAGTGATTTTGGCTCTATCAGAGCCAAAATCACTCCCACTGACATCACTAGTGATGTCAGTGGGGCCAGCCCCAGACGGTAGGCGTTCCCATGGGAACGCCTCCGTCTGGCAGCCACACCCCCGGCATGCCCACCAAAGGGGGTGTGCTGTCACTCAGCATCGACAGCACGCCCCCTTTGGTGCGAGACCCGGAGCGACAGCTTTGCTCCCTCCGTCGTGTGCATGCGCATTTGGGCACCATCGACCCGCTTGCGAGCGTCCTGCGCTCGAGAGCGGGTCTGAATGAGACCCACAGTCTTTGCCAGAGCAGCAGCCAGAGCCGGAGGAGGGACCAGGGAGTGATGGAGGGAGCCGAGGCGGACCTGCTCATGCTGAAAGCAGGTAAGTGTAACCCACTGTATGCCACCTGAGAGTGATGTATAGTAACACCGTCAAATTCCGAAAATACATAATTTTCGGAATTTGATGAATAGCCTAATTTCTATATCCCTATACTAATGTATGGGGAGTGTGGAAATAAACGCAGGTGGACTTAACCAGGAGATATCAGTGATATCTCCAGTGTTAAGTGTGTTAATGAATGCTAAAATAACAGTAATTAAAGAAAATGTCCTTAAAACCATTATTTTAGTGTTGATGAATAGGCCCCTTAACCACTTAACTGACGATTTTTCCAGCAAACAGGTCAGAAATTGCTGGGTCCGCAGGAGAGTCAGGGAGCCAGAGGAGATCAGTTCTGCACACGTGTGGAACAAATTTCCTCTTCAATAACACAGCGGGGCAGTGTGGTTGCACCTTGTCAGCTGAAGCACAGCTGGCTGCATTCGCATCCCATACTTCCATGCCAGTTTAGTGGTTAATCATGACATGTTCCCATTGCCTCCTTTGTAGCAACTATGGTTAGAGTTTTCTCTCTAAGGGGTCTATTCAACATGTTAATTATCGGGGTCTGAATGTTATTCATCATTGCTCCGGCGCGGAGACAGCTGATCTGAAAATCTGCTGTCTCCCCAAAGCGCTTCACTGCTCCTTTCTTAATGAGACAATTGCGCATGCGTATACTTGCCTACCCTCCAGATTTGGCCAAGGAGCCTTCCGAAAATCAAGTGCCACTACCGGCACCCTGGAAAGGCAGGCAAGCATTTCGGCGTTCGCTGACCCCTCGGGCCCCTCACCTGAAGTTACAAGGGAAACCCCTGCAGCGGGGGAGGCCGATAATGCGATTCACGCTAAATCACGTCATTTTGGTCCCGCACCCTGCTTCACAATGCCGGTAATCTTGGCATTGTCTAGAGAAAGCGGGGCCAAATTGATGCAATCATGTGGCCCCCCCTTTGCCTCACCCACAAATGTCAGTTAAGATGTGTGATGTACTGACTGGTTTGTACAGTGCTGCACCACTAGCACCAGGTTCAGGTGTGTTCGGATTGCTTCAGTGGCCAATTTCCCCATGTTAAGATAGGACACACCGTGACAGAGAGGCAAGCCTGAATTCCCCTTTTGCAGACACAATGACCAGTCAGGAGGGAAGGTGCAACGCAATTTTAATTATATGTTAATAATTAACAACAAATGACAGGATATATTTACCATTTACAGATGGAATTAAATTAATTACACTATTCAATGACAAGGTATTTATTTATTACCTCCCCGTCATCTACCGGTGACCCCAGCTGGCAAGCATGTGAAACCAACAAGAACCACAATTCCTGCAGAACTTTACTTTACCAAAAAAAAACAAATGAGAGACCTAAATATGAAACCTGCTGGTCTAGCTTGAATCAATGGTGCTCCAGCAGTCTATAGCTGTGAAATACAATCTGGGTTAACGCTCCCTTTTGCTGAGAAAACGTGGGACCTCCGTGTGCTACAAGTCGCGTTCAACATAATGCGCGATGTCTGTGCGACTCGGTAGCACCGAGCATCTTTTCATGCGACTTTTTACTGTCAAATGTATCTTATTCGCAAAAGGATGCACAAGTAGCTTCTGCTGATTAAAATAATATGCACATGCCTATATTCTGTGTGCAACTAAATGCAAAATGCTATGTTACAGTGTCAGCGTAACATTTTGCATGTAGATACATCCGCAGTCGAACACAGAATATAGACATGTGCATGTTATTTTAATCAGCAGGAGCTTGTCTATTCACATTTACGAATGAGACGCATTTGAAGGGAAAAGTTGCACGAAAATACGCTTGGCACTACTGAGTTATGCCAAGGCATGGTGTGTTTAGAAGGGCTGTTAGACATACAAGGAAGTAAGACGTAAGTGGACACAACTGTATGTCAATCATGTGAAAAAAAGTAATTAATCAGCTATAAAAGGTACCCAATCTACACTATGGGGTCTATTTACTAAGCAGTGTTAGGAGACAGAGTGAAAAGTCATAAGAAAGTGATAAGGTGCCAGCCAATCAGCTCCCAACTGTCATTTTTGTGAGATGACAGTTGGGAGCTGATTGGCTGGCACCTTATCACTTTCTTATCACTTTTCACTCTGTCTCCTAACACTGCTTAGTAAATAGACCCCTTTGGTTTTTTTATCTGTTAGATTCAGAAAATAATACAAATAATCAATAATTTTGCCTTAAATGTTAAGAATATTTCATGATTAAGTTTATAACCTGCAGACGTGTATTCAAACCGCCGGTCTCTCTGCCGACGCTGAAATCCCGACAAGGGAGTTAAGAAATGTGTTGAAATATCGATGCCTATCTTAATCCCAATGCCGGAATCCAGGAGGATTCATGACCGAACGACAGTGCGCCTGTGCAGCACTGCCGCCCCTCTCGCTCCTCCCCATGAGAACTTGCCTTGCAGTCCAGGTGACGGAGGGTGGGCGGGATGTTCCACCGTTGTTCTTCTGCACCGCTCACCACTGCCGGAGGTCTCTTCCTCCAGACCCCCCGCGCCGGGAAGTGTGTGTGGCCGGTGACCCTGGAGGCTTCCGCCGTGTGCGAAGGCACCAGCCGCACCACCCTCCCTATGGCCCTGCCAAACGAGGTAAGTCTGGGGTGCCCTTCCTGTTAGCTGATGGGGGGAGGGTTAGGTTTTGTGGGGAGGTTAGGGTTAGGCACCCCTAAGGGGGGGAGGGTTAGAGTCAGGTACCACTGGGGGGGGAGGTTAAGTTTAGACACTAAGGGGGGGGTTAGGTTTAGGCACGAAGGAGGGGTCTTAGGTTCAGGAACTAACAGGGAGGGTTAGGGTGAGGAGGGTTAGGGTTAGGCTACAAGAAGGAAACCGTTAGGGGGAGAAGTATACTTACCAGACCCCTGTTGGGATACCAACCATCGAGCTGCCGCTGTCAGTATCCTGACATTCGGCATCCCGACAGCCGGCTTTACATACCCATTCCCTTGTTATGCCAAAATTGTTTTCATATGACAAATGCTACTGCCCAATACACCAGGCTATTTTGTTTTTTCTTTTCCTTAGTTTTACCTCCCTGACTATTTCTTATTACTTAAGTTTGCTATCCACATGGCGACTGCTTTACAAAAGACTTAGGGGCCTATTCATCATAACTAAAAACTCAATGGAGGTAATTAGGTTCAGAACTTGCATGGAGTTCTACCTAATTACCGGAGGAATTCATCATTCCTCCTCTCCATAACTATCTATTCCTGAAAAGCTGTCATTTTTGCGATTACAGCTTTTCAGAAAATAGATACTTTTCCCTATCCACTGTAACTTACCCCAGCTGTAATCAGTGCTGCGCATGCGCCGTTACATTCACAAAAGCGGTGCATGCGCAGCACTGATTATAGCTGCTGTAATTCTGTGTCCGTCCGCCACCCCCAATCCCTCCCCTCTCCCACCTACCTGGCCGCCTGGTACACAGGCTGCAGTCGCGGACCCCGACTTCCCGTCTGAAGATTTTTATTTTTTTTTAACTTTATTGTGTTTTTTTTTTTTAACTTTACTGTGACCAGAGCGCTCGCTCTGAATCAGGGCCGTCCTATTTAAATTTGGAAAGGCTTTTTGGACGCTCGCATAGCTGTGGGTTACTACCCACAGCTTATGCGAGCGTCCATGATGATGGTCGCGATGGTCAAAACCATCGCGACCATCGGGCTTGCGATGAGACCCTGTGGTAGGGTCTCGCTGCCGCAAGCCCTGGAGTGATTTTGGCTCTATCAGAGCCAAAATCACTCCCACTGACATCACTAGTGATGTCAGTGGGGCCAGCCCCAGACGGTAGGCGTTCCCATGGGAACGCCTCCGTCTGGCAGCCACACCCCCGGCACGCCCACCAAAGGGGGTGTGCTGTCACTCAGCATCGACAGCACGCCCCCTTTGGTGCGAGACCCGGAGCGACAGCTTTGCTCCCTCCGTCGTGTGCATGCGCATTTGGGCACCATCGACCCGCTTGCGAGCATCCTGCGCTCGAGAGCGGGTCTGAATGAGACCCACAGTCTTTGCCAGAGCAGCAGCCAGAGCCGGAGGAGGGACCAGGGAGTGATGGAGGGAGCCGAGGCGGACCTGCTCATGCTGAAAGCAGGTAAGTGTAACCCACTGTATGCCACCTGAGAGTGATGTATAGTAACACCGTCAAATTCCGAAAATACATAATTTTCGGAATTTGATGAATAGCCTAATTTCTATATCCCTATACTAATGTATGGGGAGTGTGGAAATAAACGCAGGTGGACTTAACCAGGAGATATCAGTGATATCTCCAGTGTTAAGTGTGTTAATGAATGCTAAAATAACAGTAATTAAAGAAAATGTCCTTAAAACCATTATTTTAGTGTTGATGAATAGGCCCCTTAACCACTTAACTGACGATTTTTCCAGCAAACAGGTCAGAAATTGCTGGGTCCGCAGGAGAGTCAGGGAGCCAGAGGAGATCAGTTCTGCACATGTGTGGAACAAATTTCCTCTTCAATAACACAGCGGGGCAGTGTGGTTGCACCTTGTCAGCTGAAGCACAGCTGGCTGCATTCGCATCCCATACTTCCATGCCAGTTTAGTGGTTAATCATGACATGTTCCCATTGCCTCCTTTGTAGCAACTATGGTTAGAGTTTTCTCTCTAAGGGGTCTATTCAACATGTTAATTATCGGGGTCTGAATGTTATTCATCATTGCTCCGGCGCGGAGACAGCTGATCTGAAAATCTGCTGTCTCCCCAAAGCGCTTCACTGCTCCTTTCTTAGTGAGACAATTGCGCATGCGTGTACTTGCCTACCCTCCAGATTTGGCCAAGGAGCCTTCCGAAAATCAAGTGCCACTACCGGCACCCTGGAAAGGCAGGCAAGCATTTCGGCGTTCGCTGACCCCTCGGGCCCCTCACCTGAAGTTACAAGGGAAACCCCTGCAGCGGGGGAGGCCGATAATGCGATTCACGCTAAATTACGTCATTTTGGTCCCGCACCCTGCTTCACAATGCCGGTAATCTTGGCATTGTCTAGAGAAGGCGGGGCCAAATTGATGCAATCATGTGGCCCCCCCTTTGCCTCACCCACAAATGTCAGTTAAGATGTGTGATGTACTGACTGGTTTGTACAGTGCTGCACCACTAGCACCAGGTTCAGGTGTGTTCGGATTGCTTTAGTGGCCAATTTCCCCATGTTAAGATAGGACACACCGTGACAGAGAGGCAAGCCTGAATTCCCCTTTTGCAGACACAATGACCAGTCAGGAGGGAAGGTGCAACGCAATTTTAATTATTTGTTAATAATTAACAACAAATGACAGGATATATTTACCATTTACAGATGGAATGAAATTAATTACACTATTCAATGACAAGGTATTTATTTATTACCTCCCCGTCATCTACCGGTGACCCCAGCTGGCAAGCATGTGAAACCAACAAGAACTACAATTCCTGCAGAACTTTACTTTACCAAAAAAAAACAAATGAGAGACCTAAATATGAAACCTGCTGGTCTAGCTTGAATCAATGGTGCTCCAGCAGTCTATAGCTGTGAAATACAATCTGGGTTAACGCTCCCTTTTGCTGAGAAAACGTGGGACCTCCGTGTGCTACAAGTCGCGTTCAACATAATGCGCGATGTCTGTGCGACTCGGTAGCACCGAGCATCTTTTCATGCGACTTTTTACTGTCAAATGTATCTTATTCGCTAAAGGATGCACAAGTAGCTTCTGCTGATTAAAATAATATGCACATGCCTATATTCTGTGTGCAACTAAATGCAAAATGCTATGTTACAGTGTCAGCGGCTATGACACTGTAACGTAACATTTTGCATGTAGATACATCCGCAGTCGAACACAGAATATAGACATGTGCATGTTATTTTAATCAGCAGGAGCTTGTCTATTCACATTTACGAATGAGACGCATTTGAAGGGAAAAGTTGCACGAAAATACGCTTGGCACTACTGAGTTATGCCAAGGCATGGTGTGTTTAGAAGGGCTGTTAGACATACAAGGAAGTAAGATGTAAGTGGACACAACTGTATGTCAATCGTGAAAAAAAGTAATTAATCAGCTATAAAAGGTACCCAATCTACACTATGGGGTCTATTTACTAAGCAGTGTTAGGAGACAGAGTGAAAAGTCATAAGAAAGTGATAAGGTGCCAGCCAATCAGCTCCCAACTGTCATTTTTGTGAGATGACAGTTGGGAGCTGATTGGCTGGCACCTTATCACTTTCTTATCACTTTTCACTCTGTCTCCTAACACTGCTTAGTAAATAGACCCCTTTGGTTTTTTTATCTGTTAGATTCAGAAAATAATACAAATAATCAATAATTTTGCCTTAAATGTTAAGAATATTTCATGATTAAGTTTATAACCTGCAGACGTGTATTCAAACCGCCGGTCTCTCTGCCGACGCTGAAATCCCGACAAGGGAGTTAAGAAATGTGTTGAAATACCGATGCCTATCTTAATCCCAATGCCGGAATCCAGGAGGATTCATGACCGAACGACAGTGCGCCTGTGCAGCACTGCCGCCCCTCTCGCTCCTCCCCATGAGAACTTGCCTTGCAGTCCAGGTGACGGAGGGTGGGCGGGATGTTCCACCGTTG
The DNA here is from genome assembly GCA_031769625.1 of Taudactylus pleione. Classification (NCBI taxonomy): domain Eukaryota; kingdom Metazoa; phylum Chordata; class Amphibia; order Anura; family Myobatrachidae; genus Taudactylus; species Taudactylus pleione. The sequence continues at coordinate 2,000,083 of JAUIMM010000915.1, forward strand.
TTCTTCTGCACCGCTCACCACTGCCGGAGGTCTCTTCCTCCAGACCCCCCGCTCCGGGAAGTGTGTGTGGCCGGTGACCCTGGAGGCTTCCGCCGTGTGCGAAGGCACCAGCCGCACCACCCTCCCTATGGCCCTGCCAAACGAGGTAAGTCTGGGGTGCCCTTCCTGTTAGCTGATGGGGGGAGGGTTAGGTTTAGGGCAGTTAGCAGGGTTAGCGTTAGGTTTTGTGGGGAGGTTAGGGTTAGGCACCCCTAAGGGGGGGAGGGTTAGAGTCAGGTGCCACTGGGGGGGGAGGTTAAGTTTAGACACTAAGGGGGGGGTTAGGTTTAGGCACGAAGGAGGGGGACTTAGGTTCAGGAACTAACAGGGAGGGTTAGGGTGAGGAGGGTTAGGGTTAGGCTACAAGAAGGAAACCGTTAGGGGGAGAAGTATACTTACCAGACCCCTGTTGGGATACCAACCATCGAGCTGCCGCTGTCAGTATCCTGACATTCGGCATCCCGACAGCCGGCTTTACATACCCATTCCCTTGTTATGCCAAAATTGTTTTCATATGACAAATGCTACTGCCCAATACACCAGGCTATTTTGTTTTTTCTTTTCCTTAGTTTTACCTCCCTGACTATTTCTTATTACTTAAGTTTGCTATCCACATGGCGACTGCTTTACAAAAGACTTAGGGGCCTATTCATCATAACTAAAAACTCAATGGAGGTAATTAGGTTCAGAACTTGCATGGAGTTCTACCTAATTACCGGAGGAATTCATCATTCCTCCTCTCCATAACTATCTATTCCTGAAAAGCTGTCATTTTTGCGATTACAGCTTTCCAGAAAATAGATACTTTTCCCTATCCACTGTAACTTACCCCAGCTGTAATCAGTGCTGCGCATGCGCCGTTACATTCACAAAAGCGGTGCATGCGCAGCACTGATTATAGCTGCTGTAATTCTGTGTCCGTCCGCCACCCCCAATCCCTCCCCTCTCCCACCTACCTGGCCGCCTGGTACACAGGCTGCAGTCGCGGACCCCGACTTCCCGTCTGAAGATTTTTATTTTTTTTTAACTTTATTGTGTTTTTTTTTTTAAACTTTACTGTGACCAGAGCGCTCGCTCTGAATCAGGGCCGTCCTATTTAAATTTGGAAAGGCCTTTTGGACACTCGCATAGCTGTGGGTTACTACCCACAGCTTATGCGAGCGTCCATGATGATGGTCGCGATGGTCAAGACCATCGCGACCATCGGGCTTGCAATGAGACCCTGCGGTAGGGTCTCGCTGCCGCAAGCCCTGGAGTGATTTTGGCTCTATCAGAGCCAAAATCACTCCCACTGACATCACTAGTGATGTCAGTGGGGCCAGCCCCAGACAGTAGGCGTTCCCATGGGAACGCCTCCGTCTGGCAGCCACACCCCCGGCACGCCCACCAAAGGGGGTGTGCTGTCACTCAGCATCGATAGCACGCCCCCTTTGGTGCGAGACCCGGAGCGACAGCTTTGCTCCCTCCGTCGTGTGCATGCGCATTTGGGCACCATCGACCCGCTTGCGAGCGCCCTGCGCTCGAGAGCGGGTCTGAATGAGACCCACAGTCTTTGCCAGAGCAGCAGCCAGAGCCGGAGGAGGGACCAGGGAGTGATGGAGGGAGCCGAGGCGGACCTGCTCATGCTGAAAGCAGGTAAGTGTAACCCACTGTATGCCACCTGAGAGTGATGTATAGTAACACCGTCAAATTCCGAAAATACATAATTTTCGGAATTTGATGAATAGCCTAATTTCTATATCCCTATACTAATGTATGGGGAGTGTGGAAATAAACGCAGGTGGACTTAACCAGGAGATATCAGTGATATCTCCAGTGTTAAGTGTGTTAATGAATGCTAAAATAACAGTAATTAAAGAAAATGTCCTTAAAACCATTATTTTAGTGTTGATGAATAGGCCCCTTAACCACTTAACTGACGATTTTTCCAGCAAACAGGTCAGAAATTGCTGGGTCCGCAGGAGAGTCAGGGAGCCAGAGGAGATCAGTTCTGCACATGTGTGGAACAAATTTCCTCTTCAATAACACAGCGGGGCAGTGTGGTTGCACCTTGTCAGCTGAAGCACAGCTGGCTGCATTCGCATCCCATACTTCCATGCCAGTTTAGTGGTTAATCATGACATGTTCCCATTGCCTCCTTTGTAGCAACTATGGTTAGAGTTTTCTCTCTAAGGGGTCTATTCAACATGTTAATTATCGGGGTCTGAATGTTATTCATCATTGCTCCGGCGCGGAGACAGCTGATCTGAAAATCTGCTGTCTCCCCAAAGCGCTTCACTGCTCCTTTCTTAGTGAGACAATTGCGCATGCGTATACTTGCCTACCCTCCAGATTTGGCCAAGGAGCCTTCCGAAAATCAAGTGCCACTACCGGCACCCTGGAAAGGCAGGCAAGCATTTCGGCATTCGCTGACCCCTCGGGCCCCTCACCTGAAGTTACAAGGGAAACCCCTGCAGCGGGGGAGGCCGATAATGCGATTCACGCTGAATCACGTCATTTTGGTCCCGCACCCTGCTTCACAATGCCGGTAATCTTGGCATTGTCTAGAGAAGGCGGGGCCAAATTGATGCAATCATGTGGCCCCCCCTTTGCCTCACCCACAAATGTCAGTTAAGATGTGTGATGTACTGACTGGTTTGTACAGTGCTGCACCACTAGCACCAGGTTCAGGTGTGTTCGATTGCTTCAGTGGCCAATTTCCCCATGTTAAGATAGGACACACCGTGACAGAGAGGCAAGCCTGAATTCCCCTTTTGCAGACACAATGACCAGTCAGGAGGGAAGGTGCAACGCAATTTTAATTATTTGTTAATAATTAACAACAAATGACAGGATATATTTACCATTTACAGATGGAATGAAATTAATTACACTATTCAATGACAAGGTATTTATTACCTCCCCGTCATCTACCGGTGACCCCAGCTGGCAAGCATGTGAAACCAACAAGAACCACAATTCCTGCAGAACTTTACTTTACCAAAAAAAAACAAATGAGACCTAAATATGAAACCTGCTGGTCTAGCTTGAATCAATGGTGCTCCAGCAGTCTATAGCTGTGAAATACAATCTGGGTTAACGCTCCCTTTTGCTGAGAAAACTTGGGAAAACACATGCAGGTTGGATAGGTTCTTGTAGTACGCTAGCTGTAGCAACAAATAGTCCATGCAAAATAATTAGCTGCAAGCAGGGTTATGCACCTGCAGGTTGGATAGGTTCTTGTAGTGCACAAGCTGTAACCACAAATAGTCCATGCAAAATAATTAGCTCCAAGCAGGGTTATGCACATGCAGGTTGGATAGGTTCTTGTAGTGCACCAGCTGTACCAACAAATAGTTTATGCAAAATAATTAGCTGCAAGCAGGGTTATGCACCTGCAGGTTGGATAGGTTCTTGTAGTGCGCCAGCTGTAACAACAAATAGTCCATGCTAAATAATTAGCTGCAAGCAGGGTTATGCACCTGCAGGTTGGATAGGTTCTTGTAGTGCACCAGCTGTACCAACAAATAGTCTATGCAAAATAATTAGCTCCAAGCAGGATTATGCACATGTAGTTTGGATAGGTTCTTGCAGTGCACTGGCTGTAACAACAAATAGTCCTTGAGCCTTGAGAAAATAGGGACAACAGTCTTCCTAATAGCCTATGCCACAAATTGCTACCACCAGAATTGCCACCCGGGGTTACACAGGGCTAAATAAACAAGCAATATACATTACATGAACTTTGAAATGGTTACCGGGCCAAATAGTGTATAAGAAACAATTTACATCAACACCAATACGGGTAAATACTCAAACATTTCATGCAAGCAAAATATTAATCAGCATTGACAATAATAACACAGCGAGCAGTGAACAGCTTTACAGAGTATTATAACAGATAAAAGGCCACGGAGGGCCACTATCAACCCTTTAGCTAACACACAAATCAAACAGTAAACAGAGCCAAATACATATCATATGGCATTACATTTACTTTAAAGCTAGACATAAAATACTTTGTACATCACCCACAGTGGCATCGGACATGAGCCGACACCCATAAGGCACATCCCCTCCTGGACATGAGCCAGAGGTTCACAGGAAAGAAAATGACCACCAATGCAACTCTTGGGGAAAAGAGGGGGTGACCTATCTTTTACTTCCCCCCTATTTCATCACTACACACACTTTACCTAATTTAAGACCCTATGACCCCTTTCTACACCCAGTTGTGTGGGATTCTAACCGGTCCCAGCTTTTACACAAAACCTAGTCTCCCAGACTAATCATGGTTAACCACAAGGTAAAGGATAATGCAATAGACCCAGGGGACCCAGATAGGATAGGTGTACAGAGGGGCAGGGCCTTAATGGAGGGAAGATAGGAGCTGTGGAGGGACAGAGTATAGGGAGGTTCTGGTATGATCTCACCCTTGGCAGTGGCTGTTCAGCCTCCCACGATATCCAGGGAAACTCTGGGATGCACAGGACCGCACCAGAGCTCCCAGCTGCAGACCTCCGGCAGGCATTTTACAAGGAGCAACAGGTGCAAAATCCTTTTCCACAGGGGCTCTGTCCAGCAAACACACACAGCAGCAGGAGGGGTCCTGAAGCACTCTTCCTCTGGGGCTGTCTTTTCTTCTGCCCATGCGGGTGCCAGCAGGGTTTTCGTCACTGGCAGGACCTTTTCCTCAACTGGGGCTTCATCTGTGACGATGGAGCGATGAGACCTCCTTCCTTGGCAGCTCATCTTCTCTCCCAGCATGCGCAGACTTCCATATGCAGTGACTCCTGATAACAGGCACTTAGGAAGGCAGTCCTTTATTCAGAGGGGGCTTCTTCCAAAGCAGGGTGCTCTATGCAAATCCCCAGGCAAGCTTCCTCCAGGGACTCACATCCAGCATCAGAGCACCTCTCCTGGCAGATTGGATAGGTAGCTTTCCAGGCTAATGTGAAGTCTGGTAACTGTAATCCAGGGCAAACATAAAAGTTATAGCATCCTTATGTTTTCAGCTCCAAGGGCACTCCACAGCAACTCATTACAGACAGCACCAGGTGCAGTATTTTTAATCCAGGGTAAATGAGAGGGGTTACTGCTCCCCTATTTGTACAGATCCAGGGACACTCCACAGAAGCACCTCACAGACAATCCTTTTTTCAGAAATTTCTCCCAGACTCTTTCTACAGAAATTCTTCCCCAGACTCTTTCTACAGAAATTCCTCCCAGACTCTTTCTACAGAAATTCCTCCCAGACTCCTTCTACAGAAATTCCTCGCAGACTCTGCACTGACAGCCCTGAGGAAGGTATTTTATAAGCTCTCCCTCACTCTCCTCCCTGTCGGTCCGGCATCTATGAGTGGACAGAGGGGACCCAGCAACAGGCCGCCTACAGGAATCTCTGCCTGGACACCCAGGCTACCAATCAATGGGGCAGGATTTTCCCTCCAAAAATGGGTCCCTGACCAAGGGGCACTTTCTACCTCCCTGTCTGCACATGCTCAGTAAGGTCTGAGGGAGAAAGGTCAGCAAAAGTTCATTGTATTATCCTATGGGGCCAATGGTGCTGTATGATCTTATAATAAATTAATAAAGTAATAAATGAAAAAAAAATGACAGGGGCTAAAGAACATCTAAGTGTCTCCCTGATATACTAAGGGGTAACCCCATAACTATGGGGGTATCACAGATGTCTGTCCATGCCCCCCTGATATGCCAATCTTGCTTCTCCCTCCTGGAAGGGGCAGCCAGAATGTCAGCAAATATGTGCATGCGTGACCTACAGCCTAACCAAGGGAAGAGTTCTCTGAAGTTTGGGGATCCCTGCTGCTTTCAGCTTAATTATAGTGTTAAATTGCCCCTTATTCCTCCCTCAGGGGCCACCAAAGCCAGGTTTGTCTGCCGGCTCCTGCCCCTTGTCCCCAGACTCCTACCACATGCTGCTCTGCTCTTTACAGTGAGAGAGCACTAGAGCTGATGGCTGTGTCACTCACAGGGGCGTTTTGAGAGAAGAGGGGGCATGTGTGCATTCCCCGTCACGTGCCCCCTTCTCTTGCCCCAGTGGCCGGCAGCCGACAGACATGGCTCGTGGGCCACTGTGGAATCAGTAGACTCTGGGCACTAGAGTGTGCCCAGAGTCTATTGCGCATGCGCAGATCGCCAGGGAAATGATGCATTCACCATTTTCCCGGCAATTTCCGCACAGCGCACATGCAAAATGTCATGAAAATGGCCCCGGTGGCCATTTTCCAGCATTTTGTGCAGCGCTGAGAGACCTGACATGGGACTTCGGAGAGGTAAGTTTTAGATAATATGGGTGCAGGGTGTGCCTCCCTGGACCCATTATAGATATGTCCCTGATGTGTCAGCAGCAGTGGGAAAATCTTTCAGAACATCTGAAGCGATCCCTGTCTATGGAGGGCACAGCTGACCGTTGTCAGACCTGTATTTAAGCTATGGCTATAAATACAATGAGCTCAGAGACCCTCATTGCTTTTGTTTGCTGCAGCACAATGCTGTGTACACAGGAGAGATCTAAAAACACGACTGTCTTGTGTAGTGTGAAATCAATCTCTGGTTTAATGGCGCCAAAGCACATACATTTATAGTTTCTTAAGGACACATCTGTTTTCGATTACATTTAGAAAAAACCACAGGGCTAGGTAAAGATTTGGAATCGCATACCTTACCATATATGTACATATGCTTTTCTGTGAATATATGACTGAGACTGCACACGGAATTAACTCTTTCCTGCCCTGTGCATTTACTTACAATGAATACGTGGCATACTTGAAAAGACTTTTAGGATACAAAATGAATTCTATACTTCCACATTTTCCTCCTTTTCGATTCAAATCTTACATACTATTGTTTTTTTTCTAACTTACTTAGCCATGACCCACCCCCTATGTATTTGGTCCCTACTTCACACAACAAGTTATCCCCCCTAACGAAGTAGCTGCATGGGGCAGTGCCCATTCAAGACCATATAGGCGATGAGTCTGTTAGTCCCTATAGTCCTGAATCTTCCTTTTCATCCGTATCCTTGTAGAAGTCTTCTATTTTTGCCATACATTGTTCACATAAGTCTCTGCAAAGCAATGCTTCTCTTGTCTTGCAGATTACACAAAAGTTCTGGGCGTATTCATGTAGCAGGATCATAGTTGTCTTTGACATTTCTTTAGATGCTTTAAACCTAGAACAGTAATCAAGTGTAAGTATTTTCCTTATTAACCATACAACAAATCTAACAACAATATAAATGATTACTACTAATGCAAATCCTTTAGCTATTAACATGAGGATACCTGAAAGCCAACCTCCTATCCCCTTGAACCAATTTGCTGGATTCAACCATGAAAACCATCCATTACTATCAATATCATACTCTGGATCATTATGCATCTTCCTAAACTGCTCCTTCAATTCCTTGACTTTCTTCAAGTGTGCATATATTGGGTCAGTAAAATTATCAGCTATATAATTACAGCAAGCAGGTCCCACTATCTGACACATGCCCCCTTGTGAGGCCGTTAGATAGTCCAGAACCAGCTGATGCTGTCTGAGAATCTTGGTATGATACCTTAAAGTCTCATCAACTATTTCTAATACATCCAATATTTCATCTGTAACGTTGTCAAATAATTTAGCTAATGCTTCTATATTATGAGCATTCTGTATACTAAGTCCAGATATTGATAAAGCTAGGCCCATTTTCTTATACCATGGGATATATACTAAATCATGAGCATGAGATTTACTTTTTATAAGATCTTTCCTTACTCGATGATTTGCTGGGCTATTGGTTATATCTATGGTTTCTGCTATCCATGAGGCGGGGCTCAGCCTTGCTATAGTGCAACTGCCTGACCCTCCCCAGGGTAGAAATTTATATGCCTTATTACCACACATAAAATAATACCCTTCTGTTAGTAAATGCTGTCCAGTTTTAATTACTTGTTGAGCATGCCATAACAACCTTGAAGTATTTTTTACAGGGCAACTCTCTAGCACGTGATATATACCTTGGTCATCCGAAGTACATCGCATATCATTTGAGGTGTTATCCCAAACACTGGAATGATTGAGATATTGTTCCCATCTAGTATCGCTAGTGTTATATTCTATTAGTAATTGTTGTGTCGGTACCTCACCAATATAGCGAATTACTTGTTTAGCATAAAAGGTAACATTTACTTTAAAATTAATAGTTCCTAAGTTTAGGTTTGCATTTTTAGACCCTTCATTTTTAATATTAACACAGTCGTCTTGATAGCACATTTGGCCAAAATTGTTCCACTGGTCAAATGAACCATCACGTACTGCTTTCCAAAAGGGAGGTTGGGTCCACCCAGCCACAAACAATTGTACTGCTGAGTTGTTAAATGGCTCATGTGTCAATTTTATTGGCCTAGTCCAGGTGTCTATATCTTTACTTAATTCATCCCAACTTACTGGGGTTGCCACATATGGCATGGTTTTAGCTGAAATCGGGGAATGTGTACAAATCCAACAATCAGTGAGGTTAGTACCTTGCATTAATCGATAGTGCATTTGCAAAAACTTGTTATCCCATATTTCATTAAGCTGTTCATGCAATTCTCTTTTAACTCGTACCAAGGATTGATTAGTTCCATTTGTACTGTTAAAAGCATCATCACCCCTGTTTATCAATTCCTCAAAATTCATTGCTAAAATAAGTATAATAACCATAGCAGAACATAGAATACATCCCCACAAGCCTCTATCAGGCTTGGGGCCTAAAAGCATATATTTATTCATTTTACTCCAACTCCCCTTGTGTAAAGATCTTGCAATGCGATGCGTGTATCCACGTATTTTTCTCTGCCACCTTCACCGCTGTAGGAGTTGTCAGGAGAACCTGGTAAGGACCCTCGTATCTGGGCTCAAGAACCTTCCTCAGATGTCTTTTGATGACTACCCAGTCTCCAGGCTGCAGCTTGTGAGAACTACAGTCTGCGTTGGGATCTGGAATAGATGAAAACACCTGATGGTGGATTTGAGTTAGTTGTTTCTGCAACTGTATCATATAACCAGTCAGATCACCATGTAGATGTTGCAACTGCTGAGGAAAGTAACAACCAAGTTTGTATGGACTACCAAATAGTATCTCATATGGTGTCAGCTTAGTCTTTTTCAATGGGGTATTTCTTACAGAATGTAGAGCCATTGGAAGGCATTCTACCCAAGTTTTACTTGTTTCTGCCATTAATTTTTGTATCTTAAGTTTTAGGGTGCCATTTAGTCTCTCCACACGCCCAGAACTTTGGGGGTGGTACGGCACGTGAAGAGCAGAGACTATCCCTAGGTCACTCATTATGTGTTGTGCAATTTCACCTGAAAAATGAGTACCTCTGTCACTTTCTATTGTCTCTGGTACCCCATATCTGCAAATGACTTCTTGGATTAGCTTTTTTGCTACTGTTTTAGCATTTGCTGCCCTACAGGCCCAGGCCTCAGGCCAGTGACTATAAAGGTCGGTTGCCACGAAGACATAGACATACCCAGAGCAGGGAGGCAGTTGGATGAAATCTATTTGGATTCTTTGAAAAGGAAAAAATGTCTGTGGGGTGCTTTTGAGTGGTACCTTGACAGCTTTGCCAGGGTTGTGAAGTGCACATACCACGCACCCGGACACAAAGGCTTGCGCAGCCTGGCCAAACCCTGGAGCATGCCAATGTTTTTTAACAGTGTTGATCATGGTGTCTCTAGACACATGCACCTTTCCATGCAGGATTTGTGCCATCACTGGGAAGAGGCTCCTGGGCAGGCAAGTGAGTCCTTTACATGACCATTCTCCTTGTATACATACAGCTCCTTGTTTCTGCCAGGCTTTCAACTCATCTGGAGAGGCCTGTTTTTGGAACTGTAAGAGAAGGTCCTGACTCACTTTAGGGGATTCTACAGCTGATGCTATAAGAGCAGCTGATTGTGGTGACTGTTGTAGGGGCTTAAGGGCTGCCTCCTTGGCAGCAGCATCCGCACATGCATTTCCCTTTGCTTCTGGCATCTGTTCCCTAGTGTGAGCTTTGACCTTTATTACTGAAAGTTGCCTGGGAACCTGAAAGGCCTCAAATAACTGTCTAATCAAGTTTGCATGTTTTATTGGTTTACCTGTAGACCCTACAAAGTTCCTACTTTTCCAGATTGGACCGTAATCTTGAGCGATCCCGTAGGCATACGTGGAATCAGTGTAGATGTTTACAGTCTGTCCCTCAGCATAAAGGCATGCAGCCTTCAATGCCCCTAATTCAGCCTCTTGGGCTGACATGGTAGGTGGTAAAGGTTCTTGAATGATTGGCTCATGTGCAGTAGTAACTGCATACCCTGTATGTGGGTGGCCATCTACATAATACCTTGAACCATCTACAAACAATTCTAATTGTGCATTAGGAATTGGTATGTCTAATACAGGAGAGATCTGTGCGATTTCCTGTTCCATAAGCTGAATACAATCATGCTCGCAGCATGTGTCTGAAGAAAAAAGATTGTGATTTTCACTTTCCTTTCTGCTATCATTACTGTCACTGGCAGCACTACTATTAATTAGCATATCTGGTGCTGCTAGAGTGTCAATGTCTCCTGTTTCTAAACTTCCTCCTTTTGAATCTTTCGGAAGTAATGACGCTGGATTCAATACCGTGCAACTGTGTATGTTTACATTACACGGAGTAAGTAAAGCTACTTCATATTTTGTGAGTCTGGCTGCAGATAAGTGTTTAGTCTGTGCCTGATTGAGTATTTCTGTAACGGCATGTGGCACTTGCAATATTAATGAATGACCTAACACAATATCTGCAGTTTTGTCTAGTAAAATGGCTGCCGCTGCTACCCCCCTGATACAGATTGGGGCAGCTCTGATGACTGGATCTAGCTGTAGGGAATAGTAAGCCAAAGGCTTCAGCCTACCCCCATGTTCTTGTGTCAACACTCCTTGTGCGTGACCCTGGTCCTCATGACAGTATAGTGTGAAAGGTTTACTGTAATTGGGTAAAGCCAGGGCTGGAGCAGATATAATGTCTTTCTTTAACTCCTGAAACACCTGATTCTGCTCATCTGTCAATTTAAGAGGGCCTTGCTGCTTATCACCTTTTAGTGCATCATATAGAATTTGAAGCTTAGAAGATGCACCTGGGATCCAATCCCTACAATATGTGATAAGCCCTAAAAAGGCTCTTAACTGTTTCAGTGTCTGGGGTGGTTTTACATCTAGTATAATCTGTTTTCTTTCTTCCAGGATGTGCTTAGCCTGGTGGGTTATACAATGGCCTAGGAACTGTACCTTAGGCTTTGCAACTTGTTTTTTGTCTCTTGACACCTTACATTGTGCTTCATGTAGAAATTTCAATAATGACACTGTCTCTTCTATGCACATTGTTTCACTATTGGTACATAGCAACAAATCATCTACATACTGGATGAGCACTGTTTCTGGATCTATTGGTACCCATCCTTTTAATACCAGTGTCATAGCTTCTGAGAAGGCACTAGGTGAAGTGGCTCCTCCTTGTGGTAATCTTGTCCACGTGTATTGTTGACTTTTGTGAGTGAAGGCTAACATTAATTGACTTTCTTCCGTCAGAGGGACTGAGAAAAAAGCATTCGCCAAGTCTATGACTGTGAAGTGTGTAGCAGAGGGAGGGATCTGATTTAGCAGCGTATGCGGATTTGGCACAATAGGACTATCAATTACCATACGCTTGTTAACCTCCCTAAGATCATGAATTAGTCTGTAAGATACAGGTTCATTATCCTTAGATCGTTTCTTAATTGGATACAACGGAGTGTTCCATGGGGATCTGCAGGGTTTTAACACTCCTGCTTGTACATATTGTTGTATCTGTGTTTCTATTGCCTGTATCTGGCCTTCGTTAAGGGGATACTTTTTCATTTTCACAGGCGTTGCTGTAGGTTTAATTTTGATTGTTACTGGATCTACTGGTAGGAGTCCTACATCCATTTTTCCCTTTGCCCATACCCCTGATGGTACCCTTGCCTCAATTACAGACAATAAGGGTTCCTCCTTTTGTTCAGAGGGTAAACATGTCATTAGGGATTGTGCAGTGTCATAGGCCATAGTTTGCAACAATCCTGCTGGTGTACTTAACATAGCTTCCCCATTTCTGTACACTATGCTAGCTTCCAGAGCTGCCAATAGGTCAGCTCCTAATAAATTCACTGGTGAATCTTTTGAAATTAGAAACTGGGTTGTTAGCACTACTCCTGAGTCTAATTCAATCTGTATAGGTTTGGTTTTAGGGAGGCTGATAACTTGGCCCCCCACTCCCACTACATTAGTGGAGTCTGATCCCATATACTTGGGATCTACTATATTTTCTTTCAAGAGACTTGTAGCAGTCCCAGAGTCTATGAGACAGTTTATCTTTTTATTTCCCAATTTAACAGGTATCATAATTTGTGGTCCTGTTGGGGCATTACATGTTAAGGGACAAATTAGACTCTGGGGGCCTGTTTCCTATTGCTGACTAAGATTCACCAAAAGGTCTTGGGTCTGGAGTTTCTTTAACTTGGGACAATTCCTCTTAATGTGTCCCTGCTCCATGCAATTGAAACAAAGCCCTTTTTTCATGCATTCTTCTGATCTTTTAGATTGCTGACCACTAGGTCTGCCTGATGGCTTAGGTGGTCTATAGCCCTGTTCCTTGTTACCCTTCTGATTTAAATTAGGGTAAGTAAGAACATACATGGGCTTGGGCATGGCATCTTTTTTCCTATCGCACTTTTCTTGCCTTTCCTTAGCATTATCTTCTATAGACCTAAGTATTTTGACTAGGTCATTTAGAGGCATGGAGGAATATTCTGGCCTACAGACCTTTAACTGTCGCATTAATTCAGGATTCATTCCAGCAAACAAAGTTAATTTCAGAATCCTTACATGACCAGGGTCTTGTGTGTTAAACCCCTGGTCTGTATGCCTCTTAAGGAGTTGCTCATAATATTCCACCACAGATTGACCCTTAGTTTGGTTCTCTTCTATAGCAGGCATATTAGCAGCCTCTCTCTGGGCCCAAACTCTGCAACTAGCTACCCATTCGGTCCCGCTTTCTGCTGTTGTCTGGCCTGCTATGTTTGGTGGATTAAAATCATTATCACCATTTCCTGCTCTAGCCTGAGCTATTTCATTAGCTACATGTACTCCTGATGCTGTTTCAGTGAGATCATGCATATCTAACCATGTGGCATTATGAACACTTCTAATCCTTTCCATATACCTGAGGAAACCCATAGGATTGTTTCTGGGGTCTGGTAAATCTTTTATGAACCCCATTGCTTCCACTGGGGTCCAAGGCTTATAGGAGGAGGTGGTACGTACTACATTACCATCATTGTCTCTTGATTGTGAGACTGAGACTGGAAATAATGGTCTAGTGTCATAAGGTGGTGGGGATGTAGCCCCTTTAGGTTCTTCAGAGAAAGGGTCTCTTCTATTACTTCTTAGAACCTTACAAGTAGTACATTGTTTATCTTGCCAATAATGGCAGACTCCACAGTCACATCTCCAAGTATATTTAGCTGGATTTCTGATGTGATGCAATATTTGTTCTGGAGTCAATGGGTTTTTTGGTCTTAAATTATCAATCAGTCCTAACCCACAGGTTGGACATTGTTCAGACCATAGGGCCTGACAATTTTTACATATTGTATCCCCTGGGACATTACAAAATCCACAAGCAAGACATGACCAATTTGGATATTTTTGTTGATATATTGCCCTTCTAGGTGGTATGGGTCTAATTGGAATGGTTCTGTTGACCCCTAGTGGGTCAATTAGTGACAAATGTTCCATCTGCATTTCAAGTGTGTCATCTGAACTGTCTGTTCCTAGTTTACTACATCTTTCAATCCAGTTATCTACTTCATCTTCTATACCCTGTTTCCTTATCTGCGATCTATGCTCCCTTCTTAAATCAGAGAGGTTTTTAGAATCAAACCAATGCTCCTCACCTAATCCTGCCTTTTTAAACACCTTCACAAAACTGTTGCGCTTTGCATCACCATATAGTTTCTTTATCACCTGCAGGGCTGTGCCCTGAGGCACTGACTTACTGTCAGTATTTCCCATTTGTTAAAACTGTCCCTCGTTCTAACAAGTTTATGGTCAAAATCCCTTATGACCTATATCTGTGGAACCTACTGGTCCCTAAGTATCCTGACTATATGTCTAACTTATGGACTTCCTTATTGTGAAGGGTCTATTGGCTAATTGGTGCAGTTAACTGAATATTATTCCCTCTAATTTATCTGGTTACTGTTACTTTTTATTAGGGTCTATCTCTTTGTTCTTTTGATAACTAGATATAACAACAGACTGTTCTAAAAATTTCTGGTCCCTCTTGTCAAAACCCAGTGGGTGTTGACTGCAGATCTAATGGACTTTCTTTGGATTCTTCTATATCGTAACCTAACCCACTCAATGTTAAATCTATAGGATATACTAATGGTACTCTAACTACACATTTCTAAACGGGTTAAATACATTTTCATAGACGTACAAGACAAACAAGACACTTTTTTGACCTAGTATGCCTCATATGGGTCATAGATAGGAGCTGCAAAAAAGATAAGCATTCAAAGCATTCAGGCACCTGCCTTTATACAACAGGACTTCAAATCACCTGACATTACAGCACGTCCTTTCTCCCAAAGCATGCAGACCTGAGAATTGCCCCAGCATGGTCCAGTATACACCGCGCAATCATGCCAAGGTTAATTCCCCCTTCTGCACACTCTGAGGATGAACCACCGACAATGTTCAGACAAACAAATTCACACAGACAAAATATCTCTCATACGTCAGTCAGGCCTAACATAAAACAACAAATGACAGATTGGTTAGTACATTTCAGAAAAATAATAAAAAAGCAGTGAGGGTGTCTATAAATACCCAGTGTGATCCCAGGACAGAACTACGTGTGATGAAAGGCAGAGGAATCAGAACTGAGTACAAAAATACTCACCACCCGGGATTGTTATTCTGATGTCTCTCCTCTCAGGCACGCTTGTTGTCCGTCCAGTGATCAGCTTGCTGGATATCTCGGTGGGACCTCCAGTTGTCAGACCTGTATTTAAGCTATGGCTATAAATACAATGAGCTCAGAGACCCTCATTGCTTTTGTTTGCTGCAGCACAATGCTGTGTACACAGGAGAGATCTAAAAACACGACTGTCTTGTGTAGTGTGAAATCAATCTCTGGTTTAATGGCGCCAAAGCACATACATTTATAGTTTCTTAAGGACACATCTGTTTTCGATTACATTTAGAAAAAACCACAGGGCTAGGTAAAGATTTGGAATCGCATACCTTACCATATATGTACATATGCTTTTCTGTGAATATATGACTGAGTCTGCACACGGAATTAACTCTTTCCTGCCCTGTGCATTTACTTACAATGAATACGTGGCATACTTGAAAAGACTTTTAGGATACAAAATGAATTCTATACTTCCACACCTGGCACAATAATGGTGAGTAAAGATATAAATTCATTGGGTTCTATTCTTGTACAAAATGAAGTGGCTACTGATGATTACCACTATATATCGCATCATATTGATGCAATTTATAGTAGTGTCATCTAACCATCCATGCACACTTACCTGTTCTGCGAAGCGATGCGGAAATCAAGCCCTCTGTGATCTTGCTTCAACTGTGGTTCTCCGTGGTCTCTGTGAGCTGGACCTGTCTGCGCATGCGCCGCCAGTACCATCCACTGGGGGAGCAGCGACAGGATCAGGTAGAGCGGCGGGGGGTGGAAGTGTAGGGGTTAGCGGGGAGTCAGGATGGAGGTGACCCAGGTCACCTAACTACAGTCCGGGGTCACCTAACTATAGTGGCAGTGGGTGCGGGGCACTAGGGCAGCGGGCAGTTAGAAGGTGAGCCGGGTTACTTTACTAATAATACAGTGGTGATGGCGGGGATATGGCGGGGACACATTGGGCAGCAGGCAGTCATAATTCAAAGGAGACCCTGTATATACTTCTCTGATTGGATGTCCGTGAAGGGGACGGAGTGACCTGGAGAGGGCAGGGAGACAGCTGTGTTCACTGTTCTTCTCCTCTAACAAGCATCCATTTGCCATCCTGAGATGGTGAATGGATTTTGCTTAATGGAAAGCAGAGCTTCTATTAATCGCTTTCCCTATATTACTGTTTGAAGAAGCGATCCAGCAACGGAGCGGGGCTGTCACTGGAGAAGTTATGAACTTCTGCACTGTAACCTGCTTCCTGAATAGCTCAAAGCAATGAAAAGCCCTGTTTTCCTTAAAACAGGGCTTTTCTCTACTTCATAAATAGACCCCTCTATCACAAAGGACTTGAGACTTCTGCCACCAGGGGTGAGTAGGGGGGTTGTGTGGATACTGATATTTTAGTGGCAATTTAAAAGAAACAATATAAAATAGCATCACATATGACAGGGATATTACTTAAGATAAGACTAAGGGGCTGATTCTGAGTCAGATGCAGCGTCTTTTGCCAGTTGCATGTCTGTGACATTATGCTAATGCCCCTACGAGCCCTTCCCCTGGTGTACACCTATATGTATGATTGTGCAAGGACAGGGACCCCCATTTAGAGCATCGTGCTTGGTGCTAGGTGCAGAATCTCTAAGTATGGGCTCCAATGTGAGTGATTAAGCGTCTGTGTACACAACCACTTCAGTGGCATACCCTGGACACACCCATAACACATAAAGACTGCCAATCTCTGTGTGTCTTACCAGCCACCTCCCTGTCACCGCCAAGGAATTCCCAATCCATTTTCAGTTCATTTCTGCGCCCTGCATATCAAATCACTACTGCGACTCTGAATCAGAATGCGTACGCAGTAAAAAAAAAAATCACTCAACTGTGTCTGGCATCGCCCTAACAGCTCTCCTGGTATGTTATCACATAGCCCTGACAGCCATGCATCTGCTTCTTGTTCTGTTTATGTCCCTTCACTTTGCATTGCTCCACCTCCTCCTAACCGGCTCATACTTCACCTCAACCAACCTGCCTCCACCTTAATCCTCTCTGGTACAAACTTCTTCTAATATCTTCTGCCTCCCTTAGTTACATCCCCTCGCCTACCTACTCTTGCCAGAATACTCCCCTCACCTATAAATCTTCCTCCTACATCCTATTCCTACTAACCCCACTCCTTCTCCTGGTTGCCGGTAATCCTGCTACATCTCCCCACTTCCCTCTCCAACATTATTGGGCACTTTCTGGATTGCTAGATCTGTCTGAAATAAACTGGCCTCCATTTATAATATTTTCATCTCTAATTTCCTAAAGCTCTTTTGCTACACCCTATGAATACCTAATGATCTTTATACCCAAATGTCGCTATTTAGCGTTGTAAGTCGCAAGAAATAATTGCTTTCCAGACTTTGATTGTGGTTCCAAAGCACAAAAAGATATTATTCACATAAAAGCATATAGTTACACGCCTTGATCTATAATACAATTAGCGCAAAGGTTATACAATCACAAGATACAGTCGATACATACACAGGTGCTCTGGATCCAGATATCCCGACATCAAAGGTGAAGCCTCCGTCAAAAGAAAGAATAAGATGACTGACTACCAGAAATAGAGCGTCTGAATATATACCCTTACAGAGATTGGCAATACGATGGAAATGAGTTGGCATAATCCCATTGGTTCTTCATCTTGGTTCTTCTGTTACGATGTAGTTCATAGGTCAATTTGTACAGTAATGGTTCAGCCCTCCAACGGCTCTCTGTGTCTGTTTTCCCGCCGAAGAACAAGTCTAAACTGGCTAAGAGTACATTTCAATACCTAACTCTCTATAATTCATAATTGGCAGATGCATGTTGCGATCACCTTGCCGATGGAACCGGAGATCTGCCAATAAACAGTGGTTTAGAATGGCAATAAACACGGTCTGCTTATCATGCACTAAACCCTAGATATCAAATACCTGCATTTCACAACATAATTGATAACAAGTAAAACCTCTAATATTAACCTTAATGCTAGGGAACCTTTCTGTGTGAGTTTTCAGTGTGTCGGTGTGGGAATATTAAGAAAAGACGCTAGTATGCGTTGTGCGTCTACGTGTTTGTGGAGTACACCATGGTACGTGCTTTGCGGGGTTGTTCATATCATGTGTATTAATAAATGTATGTATTTGTATAATGAGGACTTTTAACCTGGGGCAGTGGCAGACGCACGATGCTAATAATCATAATATAGCGCTGTACACGGATACTGTGTGGGATTCGCAAAATGGTGTCATACTAAAATCTGCAAAATGGCATTGTGCCGATATTATTGTTACAATTTAGGTCTTAGCCAGCCATCCGGCTTCGACAGTCCACCCTTTGATAGCAAACAATACGCTATCATAGTCTAATCTTAAAGTTTATTCAGGCTTACACTATGAAATATTATTTAATGTTATATTATGGGATGGCACAATGTGGTCATTAAACCATCAATAATGTGTCTCTGGGAGGGACATAAAAACTATCCTTATATGCACACCACGGATCTTGGAAGATCATGTGAAAGATGTGGGGATGCACCTAACCTATAAATAAAGTCTTGAAGGGGAAAGGGACTTACATTATTTAGGATGTTTAAGATAACATTTAATAATACATTTCATGCATGGCTAAATCTATACATCATCTGATGGTACATTCTAGTTCAGGATTGTAATGCAGTTCTTAATTTACCTTGGTATGCATACTATCATTGCTTACCACCATCATGATTTCATTCTCAGGGTTTACTGTAGCATTAAATTTTCCACATTTCAAAACAGCAGGAACACACCTGACAAATAAGCCAATTACTAAGATGACAACCAATATGAGGACCAGGAGTTTACCTATACTAGAAATCATTTCCTGGACCCACTCTCCCAGACCGGAGAACCATTTTACAGGGTTCAACCAAGAGAACCACTCTTCTACCTTTTTTCCTCTACTTCAGCCACTGAAGCATTATGGTTCTTCCGAAATTCCCACTTCAGCTGCAGAATTTCGTCCATCTTCCGGTCTGTCACCTCCTTGGGGTCACTAGTATTATTTGTGATGTACGTGCAACACTTTACACCAAATTGGGTGGCTAAGGTCAGACAGTACCCTCCAATGACAGCTGTTAAATAATTTAACACTAGTCTATGTTGCACAAGTTCTTTCTTATAAGCCTGTAACTCTTTACCTGTATATCTCAATGTGTCATCATACATCTCGGTGATATTATCTATTAATTTAGCAAGATATTGAATGTATCTGAAATCTAAAGTACCCCGAGCGATCCTGGTAGGATCCAATGCTACTAAAACTTGAAAGCCAGTTGTTTCACTAATCAATTGTGTGGCTTTATGTACATCACCAGGTATCATGTTTCTTTTGTCTCTGTGTTCATACTGTGTGATGATATGGTGATGGTGTTTTTTTATGAATACCAAGCATTACACCATGTGTAAGGGTCATAACCTCTGGGAGTACCTTTCCCAGGTAACATAAACCTTCAGAACTCGCTTTCCTTCCACATATAAAATGCACATCATCAGGGAGAAAGTAAGGGATAGAATGCATCATAATCATTAAACACATTTACCTAGCAAATGTTTCTCTCTCGGGTTCTCCCATCTGGCTAACAAACGTTTCTGGTTGTATAACCCTGGTACAGTACCCTTCTGGTACCCTACCAACCATTTCTTTGGTGTCATTAAGTGTATACAGATACCGGACATGTCTCTCACCTAGTCTAATTGAGAGTAAAAGTACAAATGTTATAGGTTTATTATCAGCTCTTAGTGAGAAGGTCATCATCTGGTTATGCCCAGTCACCTCCCAACTTCCTGGTTTGTTGAAGTTGGTGATGTTCAAACACAAAAGTAATTTATCTACTTGGTACTGGTGGAGTTTGAAATTAGGTGGTTTGGACATAAGAAATTTTCCATCGAGCATCTTCCCTTGTTGCAATTCTAAGACCTCAGAGACATTTAATGGAAATGGCACTAACTCTACATTATGTTGTCCCTGAGGCACATGAGAGCACACCCAACAGTCAGTTTGGTTTAAAACTTTTCCCACCATGGTATGATAATCCTCTAAAGGATACCCACCCCAATACTGGTTATACTTAGGTTGGCACCGCTGGGTGCATCTCTCATCAAGTAGGGACCCACAAAACTCACAAATACAATATTCCTCAGATGATAACCCTTCACACTGTCTCCGAGTTTCCAGCCTAACAGATCTCTTAACAATTACTGTACTGCGTTTGGTCAGATACTCCCCCAATTGGTTTAGCACTCCTTCTCCTAACTCCACTCCATCGATATCACATCAGCTCCCCTCTCTGTCATCTGTCCTCCATCACAGAAACCAGAAATCCCGAAACAAACTAGGATGATGAAAACTCTGGAAGAAGACACAAACGTAACCCCAGCACACCACTCCATTGCTATAACAGTAATCTACATATTTCTTTAGCTCAGGTGTCTCACTGCAACTCTTAACCCTCCTGAAACAGGCTCGCAATTTACAGGTCTACGTTATCTGCCTTGACTCTGCCTTGTATCTCCACTGGTTGGTTGACCTTTTTGCAGTGAGTGGAATGGACCCAAGTATCTTTCTCTGCCACTTTAAAGGAAGTTGTACTCATCAGCAACACTTGATATGGACCTTCCCACCGATCTGTCAGACAACCTGAACGCAAGAAATTTCTGATCATAAAAAATTCTCCAGGTTCAACATCATGACAGTTTATTTCTGGCATATCATGTGACAACAATTTCAGTTTCTGCTGTTGCTGCTTCAACTGTTTACTCATTGTTATAAGATACTTTACAGTAACCTCGTTGTTACTCTTCAAATCTTACTGCGGACATATAATCAAATGAGGTTGTCTACCAAACAGTACTTCAAAGGGGGACAGATTGAGAGGGCGTCTAGGAGTTGTCCTGATGCTATGAAGGACTAGCGGTAATGCTTCTGGCCACCCCAGTCCAGTTTCTGCCCTCATCTTACTGAGTTTATTTTTAATAGTACCATTCATCCTCTCCACCTTGGCGCTGGCTTGCGGTCAGTAAGGGGTGCGAAGTCTACTATTAATACCCATCAACTTACACATGTTCTGGAAGACATCTCATGTGAAATGAGTCCCCCTATCACTTCAATAATTCTAGGGATACCGTATCTGCATACAAACTCCTGAACAATCTTTTTAGCAGTAAACGCAGCAGTATTAGTGGCAGCTGGATATGCCTCAACCCAATTAGAAAACACATCTGTACAATCTAATACATACTTGAGATTCCTGCAGGGTGGTAATTGGATGAAATCAATTTGTATTACCTGTCTGTCAATTTGTATTACCAGTCTGTCAGAGGAATGTGGGATGGCTCAGTTGGTATTGTTTTTAAAACGTTCTTCCTCAAGCATGTCAAGCAGAACATTGCCCTCTTTTCCACTTGGGAAGAGAAACCTGGTGCACACCAATACGCCCTGACCAACTTGCACATACCTTGCTTTCCCAGGTGAGTCAGACCGTGCACTGCCTCAGCCAAGCCTGGGTAATATGCCTTGGGTGCCACTGGCTTACCTTGTCCAACTTTCCAGAGTCCAGAGGACTCTTGCCCACATCCCTTGGATCTCCAGACTGCCTTTTCCTGAATGGAACACAAATTTTGCATCTCAATTAATTTCTGCATATCAATCATTTGGAACATCATCATTTGATTAATTGGCATGTTACATTTTAAACCCGGTGCCCATTTGGCAGCTTCATCTGCTCTATTATTGCCCAGTGACACCGGATCATCCTCATATGTATGGGCTTTACACTTAATGATGGCCACTGCCTTAGGCATTTGAATCGCTGTCAATAGTCCTTTTATATGTTTTGAATGTGCAACTGGTGTGCCTGCTGCTGTCATAAAATTTCTTAAACGCCATAGAGCACCAAAATCATGTACCACCCCGAAGGCGTACCTAGAGTCAGTGTAGATATTAGCAAATTTGCCTTTTGCTAATTCACATTCTCTTCTTAGTGCCACCAGCTCCGCTACTTGGGCCGAGTGAGGTGGACCAAGGGGTTCAGCTTCTATGATGTCTTCATCATTTACGAGAGCATAACCTGTACATAACTCTCCTGTGTCAGTTTGTCTATGACAACTCCCATCCATGTGAAATGTCACATCTACATTTTCTAATGGTGTATCACGTATGTCAGGTCTTGCAGTAAAGGTCTGATTCAAATATTCCATACAATCATGTGCATCAATATACCTGCAGAACTTGCCTTCCGCCAATGAACTCACCTCTCTCCACCCTTTGTGCATCCTGTGGCACATATGGTAAATAAGTTGCTGGGTTTAACGTACTGCACCATTTAATGGTGATGTTTGCAGGTGCTATTAGAGATAGTTCCCATTTCGTGAACCTAGCTGAGGAGACATGTCTGGTTTGGGCAGAATTCAGCAAAGCAGATACAGCATGTGGTGTATAAACAATCATATCATGGCCTAATACTACAATCTCAATCTTACTGACCAATAGAGCAGTTGCTGCTACACTTCTTAAACACATTGGGAGTGATCTTGCCACAGTGTCCAACTGTGCACTGTAGTATGCTACGGGTCTATTGGCATCAGCATGTTTTTGTGTGAGGACACCTGCTGCACAACCATCAGCTTCCGTACAATACAAATCAAAAAGTTTTTTATAATCAGGTATTCCCAATGCAGGTGCTCTTGTCAGACTATCCTTAAGGTTAAGGAAAGCCTGCTCTGTCTCCTCTGTGTGTACGACAGGATCGGGCTTTGAGGAAGAGACTAAGGACCTCATTCAGAGTCGGTCATTGCGGCCGCACGGTCGTACGCCACCGATGTTCGCTAAACTGCGCATGCATAAAGTTTGCAATGCGCTTGTGCAAACTAGCTGCTACGATCAGAAATTTCTCTCTCATTGAACACAGCCAGGTCGGTAGCTTGAGTGACAGAATGAGGCGTTTGTGGGTGGTAACAGGGGAAGGGGAGTGGAGATCCGAATGCAGGCATGCCTAATTATGCAAACGGTGTTTTATGGGAGTGCATAATTAACAAAGTAGTGTCATGGCACACGTGACATGGGTGGTTTGTACACTGACCTGATCGTAGTGCTTAAGAGAGGGTATGGTCAACCTTAAGCTCTACGACCAGTTCCGATGGTTACCGATGGTCTCGATTAATCCTTATATGGCTGGAGATGATGTGTAATGCGTACAAGAAGGGGGCGTATTTTTTGTCTTACGGCCGCATCCTCCCCTTGGTCAGCCAGCTAACGATCCAATCTTAAGGACGCAACTTGCGAGTGCATCATTTGCATATCTGGCCCCTTTTCCCTTACGACCATATGGCTGCAACGACCGACTCTGAATGAGGTCCTAAGTCCTGTAATGGTAAAGCCAAAATAGAAAAACCTGGGATCCACATTCTGCAGTATCCACGCATTCCCAAGAAGGTACGGATTTGCTGTTGGTTCTGCAGCAGTGTCATGGTCTGTATGGCCTGTATTCTGTCAGTAGTCAGATGTCGTAATCCCTGGGTTAGACAGTGTCCCAAGTATTTAACCTTAGTCTGGCATGGCTGTAATTTGACTTTAGCAATCTTGTGTCCTGTCTGTGAGAGATGAAGCAACAGTAGTTTAGTATCATTTAAACATAACATAAATGAATCAGAACACAACAATAAATCATCTACATATTGTATTAGAACAGATCGATTGGCAGATTGAAAAGATTGTAAACAGTCGTGTAAGGCCTGGGAGAAGATACTGGGGCTGTCTATGAAGCCCTGGGGAAATCGTGTCCATGTGTATTGTACCCCCCTGTATGTAAATGCAAATAGGTACTGACAGTCAGGATGAAGAGAGACAGAGAAGAAGGCAGAACAGAGGTCAATGACAGAAAAATGGGTTGTGGATGGTGGAATCTGCAGGATGACAGCTGGATTCAGCACTACAGGGGATTGGCTCTCAACTACCTTATTAACCCCTCTAAGGTCCTGTACTAGCCTGTAACCCCTCCCACCACTCTTCTTCACAGGAAAGATGGGACTGTTGGCTACACTAGCTGTACTGACTAAAATCCCCTGCTGAAGCAATCTCTCAATTATGGGATAAACCCCTATCTGTACTTCTGGTTTTAAAGAGTACTGGCGAATTTTTGGAGCTTGCCTACCACTTTTTAGATTTACCATTATGGGTGCTACATTTGCCGTCAATCCAGTGTCCTGTCCATCTTTGGTCCAGAGAGACCCTGATATTTGAGATAACATATGCTCTACCTGAGATGGATTTTTATCAGAAACAGTAGAGTGAAACATTAACCTTTGGGGAGTGTCCAGTATACCCCTCACCTCGTGTGCAACTCTCTCTGGGATATCTAAAAATATACCATCAGGGGCACAAAAAATTACACATCCCATTTTACATAGCAAATCCCTTTCCAGTAGGTTAGTAGGGGCCGCTGCTGCCAGTAGAAAGGAATGCCTGGTATGCAATGGACCAATAGTAACCTCTGCAGATTTGGTTAAAGGATAATGTTGCACTTTACCCGTTACACCCATTGCTGGTACTGTCTTGCAGGTCACCTGTAAATTAGATGGAGATTTTATCACTGATCTGGTCGCCCCTGTGTCTACAAGAAAAGAATGTTTAGTAACAGCTACATCAACCATCATTACAGGTTCTTCCCTATTACTCTCTGTTAACTGGACTGTCTGTAGACTACAGGTGTGACCTGACCCCTAGAGCTGGCTGTCTTCCTCCAGTAAATCATTACTGTTACAATGTGAGCAGGTGATTGCTGGAACTGTCCTGACTGTGGAGGGTTCCCCCCTTGTGGGTATCCCGGTGTTCCCTGGTTTGGCGGTTCCCACTTTCTAGCTTTACAAAACCTACTTATGTGTCCCTCCTTGTTACAAATGTAACACCTTCGTGATTGATGTGTATTGACAGGTTGTTGTCATGTGGGTTGGGGAGTGTGGAAAGATTGTGGTTGTGTATGGGGATATGGGTTTGGATGTTGTGTGGGACAGGTGTATTGGGGCTGTGTGTGATAAGAGTGCTGCGGTGATACTTGCATTCCTTCCAGAGCTTGGATACTAATAGCCATTAGTTTCTTGCTCTGCATTTCTCTCTTCCTAAAGATGTTTTTATCATGTTCATTTGCAGATTCCCTGAGTGTGTCTACTGTAACTACTCTCCACCCAGGAAGTGATGTCTGAACCCTGACTTTTAGAGGGTCTTTAAGATCATCCATAAGCACCGTTATGGTCATTTCCCTGTGATGTGTGTTGTCTTTTATATCTTCTATACCTGTGTATTGGGTAATAGTCTGCAGCGCTCTAGTGAAATAGTCTGCTGCAGTCTCACTCTTTTTCTGCTTAATTGGGAAGATTTTACTCCAGTTAACTATTAATGGGAAAAATACGGCCAATTGGGTGACAATGCGGGTTATGTTGTTCTGATTGCCTTCATCAGTTATGGGACTATCTCCATCCAAAACACAGGCCGTGATAAACTTTCTCACATCGGTATTGTGTGGAAGACATGCCCGTAATACCACTCACCAATCTTTGTTGGTTGGCTCATGAGCATTACCTAAATCCTTTACAAATCTTTGGCACTTTGGTAGTTCTTTCCTAGGGTCAGGGAAATCTGTCATTATGGAATGTAGCTCCACTCTCATCCATGGACAATGCATCACTACATCCCTGGTGGTCACTATTCCATTTACGTCTGGATTCCCATTGTGAACAGTTATTGTCCTGATGGGATGGTAGCATGCCACACTGCTACCTTTGGCCTTGCAACCTGGTTGAGGGTTCAGTCTATTGCTACTACGTATGGTATTAACAACCTCTGCTACTGTTACAGTGGGTGTTAATACTTCCTGCACTGGTGAGGCTACATCCATTTCTAGGACTAGCGAGGCAGCTACCTGTGCTTGCTGTGATGGTACATTTAACATTTGGGCAACATGGGAAAGAGCTGACATTACAACAGGTTCATCATCTGCAACATAAACATGTTCCTTGTAGTTACTTAGGAGAGGGTACAAGTTACTTGTTACATTTTTATGATTTTTGAGATCGACTGTACCTTCACCCCCATCCGCATAGGGCGGTGGTGGTGAGCATGCACTACTAACATTACCTTTGGTAACACTACCTTGCTGTGCATGCACGCAACATTGTATCATACACACAATGCTATTTAGCGTTGCATGCATGCTCCCTTGTGTCGTGCGCATGACGCTAGTTTGCATCACTTGCACACCGCTAAGCCACATGCTCCCCTCGTGTTGCCACAACTTCAAACAATCATTAAACTTTATTCTTTTCTTTAGAGATTTCACTAAACATATACTGTCTCTAACATTCAGTACCTCCAAATCAAAGCTACTGATCTTAGGAAAAGGTGTTCTACATTTCTTGGACATTTTGACACATTTGTCACAGTACGAAGTAGTGTACGCACCATACGTTTTAAACATGACATACCTAGCAAATCCAGTCAGCCCTTCCATCAGCAGCACATCATCGACCATTACCAGAGATTGCTTCGCACCCATCTGAAAAAACGCTTAGCAATTTCTAGAGGATTTCGTTTGGAGAACGATTTTCAGTGAGCTATGTTCATGCACTCCCTCCCGTTATACACAGCCGGCCCGCAGGGCGTTACAGTCAGCTTGCACAACGAGGAGCAGAATAATCACCTATTGTAAATTATTCTACCTGCAGTGAATTCAAACAAGCTACAGCCGCTCGCTTCATCCCATCATGCACCACTTTCCCGATAAGCGATATGGTTCATGTGCATAAACGAGGAGTAAAATAACCACCTAGCAAATTATTTTACTTGTGATGAATTCACCTCAAGCTTCACCACTTGGCTTCTTACTTTGAGTTACTGAACCACAGAAAAAAGAAAATTCCCTCCAGCACACTGCAGCAATATTAGCAAAAATACTTGAATCTTACATGATAATAGAAATTCAGAGGTATTGGTTGCATACATTTGCAAATATATGATTAAGCGCCGGGCCAGCGTCAAGGCTCCTCTATACTGGTGACCCTAACATTAAGGGGTTCACGTCCGAGGCGCAGAGCAGCCCAAAAGAACCCTGCCAAGGATGTATTAATATATAATATAATATATCTTTCTTATTATTAACTCCTACCCTTGCCAACAGTTTCACTCCCACAACAACCCACTTCACAATCACAGTTTATATAACCATGTGGTTCGATCGCATTGCTCAAAGAACCTAACTGATCAATGGACTTTGAGATTAATGGGTGTCAGACCAAGAAACCCCTTCGTTTCTCGATAACCACAATGTACCTGCTTTGTGCACTGGCCCAGTAGTTTGTAAGGCCCCGTCGGGCACCTACTGAGTTTCAACCTAGGCTTAACCAGACAGTAGCCTCCACTTTTTAATTAGGCTTAACCAAACAGTAGCCTCTGCTTTACAATCACACGTTTCAATTTCACACACCTTTTCTGTGCAGAAAAAAAATTAAAACCTTTTCCTTAAATATAGCAGTGCAATTCAGAGGTTTAACAAGCAATCACACTATGAATACAATGACCGTTTGCACACGTGGCAGCGATACAGGAAATATGCGTTCACTATTGTGCGACTTACCCGCCTAACACAAACTTTTATTAATGAAAGAAAACAAACTTTTCCTTCCTTGTCCCTGGATTCTAATCAGTGCTCCTTGAACTCACACAATAATGGATATCGGTCTCTCAACATCAAGTGGTAGCAGGTTTTTGGACACAGTGCATCCTGCATATGGCGCCATCCACCCTTTGGTGAGACATCGATAACTGTGTGTTACCATGTAAATTGTGGTAGCGTGACCTCACTCTACAAGCCCCCACCTATGAATACCTAATGATCTTTATACCCAAATGTCACTATTTAGAGTTGTAAGTTGCACAAGAAATAATTGCTTTCCAGACTTTGATTGTGGTTCCAAAGCACAAAAAGATATTATTCACATAAAAGCATATAGTTACACGCCTTGATCTATAATACAATTAGCACAAAGGTTATACAATCACAAGGTACAGTTGATACATATGCAGGCGCTCTGGATCCAGATTTCCCAGCATCAAAGGTGAAGCCTCCGTCAAAAGAAAGAATAAGATGACTGACTACTGGAAATAGAACGTCTGAATATATACCCTTACAGAGAGTGGCAATACAATGGAAATGAGTTGGCATAATCCCATTGGTTCTTCTTCTTGGTTCTTCTGTTACGATGTAGTTCATAGGTCAATTTGTACACTTATGGTTCAGCCCTCCAATGGCTCTTTGTGTGTGTTTTCCCGCCGAAGAACAAGTCTAAACTGGCTAATAAACATTACATTACAGAGTACATTTCAATACCTAACTCTCTATAATTCATAATTTGCAGATGCATGTTGTGATCACCTTGCCGATGGAACCGGAGATCTGCCAATAAACAGTGGTTTAGAATGGCAATAAACACGGTCTGCTTATCATGCACTAAACCCTAGATATCAAATACCTGCATTTCACAACATAATTGATAACAAGTAAAACCTCTAATATTAACCTTAATGCTAGGGAACCTTTCTGTGTGAGTATTCAGTGTGTCGGTGTGGGAATATTAAGAAAAGACGCTAGTATGCGTTGTGCGTCTATGTGTTTGTGGAGTACACCATGGTACGTGCTTTGCGGGGTTGTTCATATCATGTGTATTAATAAATGTTAGTATTTGTATAATGAGGACTTTTAACCTGGGGCAGTGGCAGATGCACGATGCTAATAATCATAATATAGCGCTGTACATGGATACTGTGTGGGATTCGCAAAATGGTATTGTACTACCCAAAATGGCATCGTGCTGATATTATTGTTACAATTTAGGTCTTAGCCAACCATCCGGCTTCGACAACCCCTCCAGTTAATAACCACACCTACCAATTGGCTCATCATGCCCCTTCAGCAGGCCCCTTCCGTTACATTTCACTGGTGGGACCTTCATGCCCCAGTCTGACACTGTCTGAAAGGATCCCTTTTCATGACCCAAGACGCCTTCCCATAGTGAAGGAGTGGGTAGCAGGAGCACTCGCCATCTTAAGATGGCAAATGCTCTCGCAATCAAACTCAGAAAATAGTGTATTTATGGAGCTTGATGAATTCTGTCGGCATACTAGTGTATGGGGACAGCCGGACTGCGGGGCAGTTCGGTAAGCAGTAGATATCTGTGATATCACCTGCTTTACCCCTTTGATGAATGGCCCAAAAGCTGAATTTCTACAATTGCAGGTGAAAATTTGAATATTAACCTGCTTTTGTAGAAATTAAGTGATGATGAATAGAGCCCTAAATGTTAAATTAATTCATTCCCCTCATAAGAGGAGGTTAGTGTTGAAAACTTGCCACACTCATAAGGCTGATGTAGTGTCCTTCCAGGAAATGCATTTGCCTTCTTATGCACCACCCAATATTAAGAATTATATATATCCAATTTCCTGTATGACAAATGGCCATTTCAAGAGCTATGGGGTTGCTATAGTGTTTAATGTTTTATCTACTTTTACTCTCTCAAAATGGTAGATTCCTTATTCTATTTGGTACCTTTAATGCCCCTAACTCCTGTCTGGTTCCCTTTATCCTAAAGAACCAGTGAGGCAATTCTTGAAGTTAAAAAATGGCTGTTTTATTATTAAGGGTGTCTTTAACATAGATTTTGATCCTAAGCTAGATAAGTCTACTGTACTCCAATCTCCACTCCCCTCCCTGGATGCAGGCCCAGCAGTGGCTTTTAAGAAAACGCTACTTGAATTTAATCTTATGATGTGTGGTGTGTTTCTTACCTTGAGGGGAGAAATTACAACTTTTTCTAGACTCTTATTCCAGGATTGATCATTTTCTTTCTGACAAATGGACATTACAGCACTCTAAAACTATGCATGTTTTACCGAACACTTGGTCAGATCATGCCGCCCTGTTGTGGATTTGGGATGCTTTTCCTTCCAGCCTTGCAGTGCGACCCTTGCAGTTCTCGGATCAAAAAATAAGTAAATAAAAAACGAAATAAATATAAAATTAAATATAAGAATATTCTATGAATATTCTCCAGATTTTGGAAGGAATGGAATGGAACGAAAACTATATACTATGTACTAGTGACATAAAATCACTTTACACTGTTATTGAACATACAGCGGG
Source organism: Taudactylus pleione (assembly GCA_031769625.1). Taxonomy (NCBI): domain Eukaryota; kingdom Metazoa; phylum Chordata; class Amphibia; order Anura; family Myobatrachidae; genus Taudactylus; species Taudactylus pleione. Next base: position 2,030,374 of record JAUIMM010000915.1, read on the forward strand.
TTGCGAAGCTTCAAGACACTTTTTATCCATACTTACAAATATATCTAATTCTCAAATCAACTTCATAATGGAAAACATAGACTTCATTCTCCGCCACAATTATTTCTGGTATGATGGGAAATTCTTCCTTCAGGAATGCGGCACAGCAATGGGAACATCATTCGCACCAAGCTACGCCAACCTATTCATAGCTTGGTGGGAGGAGGAGAATATATGGCATAACAACCCTCATGCAGAAAAAATCGTAAGTTGGAATGGGTACATAGACAACCTTTTTTTTATTTGGAATGGTTCAAGCGGAGAACGTGAGGAATTCCTCAAATACATGAATAACAATATGCTAAATCTGGAATTTACTTCAACATTCAGCATTGAAAAGGTCACCTTCCTTGATCTAGAAATATACATCAAGAACAACAAAATTCAAACCAAAACACACAATAAAAAAGTAAATGGAAACACTATGTTAGCCTATAACAGTAACCATCACAAACAATGGTTGAACAATATTCCGGGAGGGCAATTCCGGAGAGTGATAAGAAATTGCACCAAAGATGAGACATTTCATGTACAAAGTGAAGAAATGAAAAAGAAATTTCTCCAGAAGGGATATACAGAATCATTCTTGCAAAAATAAATTGAAAACACATCAAGTGTGGAAAGAACTGAACTATTGAAATACAAACAGAAGCAAGGCATTAATACAGACCCACAGACTTTATTCATTACTCAATACAATGGGAACTATAAAGAAATTGAAAATATCCTAAACAAACATTGGCATATCCTTCTCCTTGATGAAGATTTGAAAAAACAAATTCCCACAAGACCAAAGGTAGTATATAAGAAAGCAAGAAACCTAAAAAACAACTTACAAAGAGTTTCTTACCAACTTCAATATCCCCAAAAGAGAGCAAACTAAAGGGTTCGATTATTGTTACAACTGCCCAGGTTGCAAGAACCAAGAGAAAAAGAAACCAGTTGAAATTTTTGAGTCCCAACAAACAAAGAAAAGCTACAGAATACAAGACCATATATCCTGTGAAACAGAAGGAGCCATTTATTTACTACAATGCCCATGACACAGTATGTAGGCCAAACAAAGAGGAAGATAAAAACTTGAGTGGCCGAACATATATACAATATTAAAAAAGGTCTCAGAAAACACAGCTTGTCAGCTCATTTCTTGGAAAAACATCAAAAAAATCCCAAAGGTTTGAAGTTTATTTGAATCCAGAAAATTACCCCCCATTGGAGAGGAGAAGATCTAATATCCACATTGAAAAGAAAAAAAACAAGTGGATCTATGAATTAAAGACTCTCGAACCTCTGGGACTCAATATTGATATTGAACTCAAGGCGTTTCTATGAAATACCTTCCCCTTTTCACGCTGTGCTAGAATTTCTGCTTACAACTTTATGATATCCCTATATTATGCTTATCCCTAACATAGCCTTGGGTCTATCGTGACGTTTACTATTCTTTTTATTTATTTTAATATTTTTATTGTTTTACATATTTTTTTTTTTTTATAATTTTTTTATAATTTTTTTTAATAATTTTTTTTTATTTTTTTAATATATTTTTTATATTTATTTATTTTATGCTGTTTTACCATAAAGATACCTACCTTCATTGTTCATACAAACTTTTGTCCTTTAATTCATTTATACATGTTCATTACCCATTAGAGCAATACCATTTTTTAATTCTTCTTTTTTTAATCCATGTGCTTACTGCTCTGCAACGACTACTTCCAGAATTGGACTTCCATGTTTTCAATAAAGTTTTTACCCTATTTAAAGTTCAATAGCACAATAGAGAACTATCCTTGACAAAGCACCCTGAGCAGTGTGAAACGCATTGGATTGTAAGTGGGAGTGGGAGAACAGGCGGAGGTACTAGCCAGAACTAGTGAAGATCGGAGGACCCCCGCAGTCGGAGGCCGCATGGCGTCTGACGTTATCAAGAGGCGCGGCGCCACGTGCTCAGCTCACCGACCGGAGACTGCCACAATAAAAAGAGAACCCCAGAATAGGGTAAGATAGGGACAGCACTTACCTGTAACGTTTGTTACTAACAGGACTGCCTACCCCTCTCCCGGAACCCACTCCTCACATTGCCAAAAGGCTATAAACATACATTAGCACTATTTAGTGCAAGCTAATGGTTTTAATTGCTTCAATTCTACTAATAGCAGATTCATATTGTTTTCATATTCACTGACACTTTCATTCTTTATATATAATTTTTACAATTATTGATTTTTTATTTAATTCTGTTTTTATTTAAATTCTTATATTTAATTTTATTTTTATTTAGTTTTTGATTTACTTATTTTTTGATATTTATTATTTTATTTCTCTTTCCCTTTCTTTTGGGCACCTTAATCCCCTTTCTACGTGTACATCCCTCTCTCTATTCTATTCTCTAGCGCTCAATACCATTCTATTTTTCAGTATATTCTATAATATTTGAGCTGCTTTTAAACATAGAAGCACAGCATAACTATTTTCTATTCCTATTAAGTTCTCGGATCACCCTTTGAAGTCTCCGGAAGCTGTGCAGGCTCTGACTGTTTCCCTCTCCCTATACACAGCTACTAATGCCCTTCAGATACCTCCATTTTTAATAACTTGTGTGCCCCGAAGGCTGTCCATTGTGGTACTGCTATTCAGGAGGGGGCTTACCGTAAGATGCAGTTCCTACAGTTACAGAGGGATTTGGAGTAAAGCTCACCTCTTTAGAGTCCCAAAGCCAAAAATTTCCTTCTAGGACTCTAAAAAGGGAACTTACTGATATCAGGAAACAGTACCAGAAGTTCTTCCTGGCTAGGATGCAATCGACTTTAACTAAATTTCGTCATAAGTTTTACACAGCTGGTAACAAAGCAGTCGACTGCTCACTAGGTTGAGAGGTCAGCATGCACATAACTGAATTAAATGCTTTCTTGAACCCAAGAACAGGAACATTTTGATCGCCTCTGATATTGCTAAAATTTTTGCTAAATATTATGCCAAACTATATCATTTAACCTCTAATCCCTCTACTCCACAGCCAATGATTTATAGCATAGCCTCCTATCTGCCTAACCTTGACTTACAGTCTTTGGACCCAGAGAGTTTGATGGCTTAATGCCCCATGCACTTTGGATGAAGTTGAATGTGCAATTAAACAACTTCCCAAAGGAAGGCCCCTAGTCCCGATGGCTTTATTAATCTCTTTTATGTTACCTTTTGTGATGGTTTGGTACCTATATTGGTCAATATCTTTAATGAGGCTATGAAGATAGGACATCTAACCACAGAGCTTTTAAAGGCCCATGATTCCCAAACCAAGAAAGGACCCTTATGATTGTAATAATTACAGGCATATAGCACTTCTTAATACTGATGTTAATTTGTACGGTAATATCCTTGCCAATCCCCTCTGCTCCTGTGGCTTAGTCACCAGAACCAGGACGGATTTATACTGGACAGACAAGCCTTGAATAACACTCAGAGTTTTTGAGATTTTGAGAGGTTTTTTTTAGATGCAAAGAAAGCCTTTGCTAGGCTACATTGAGGCTACATATGTCAGATTTTAGCTTTAACATGAAAACTGAACAGCTCAAATAAATGTTCTAAATCTTTGCTTCTCCACCATAAACAGCAAATTAGGTATTGTCAGGATTCGGCCTAGGATAGGCCGTTACTCACCCCAGCACTGGATTCCTCTGACTTCTCATGCAGTCAGACATCAAGTGCGGTGGCAGGTGACGCGCTGAGGATTTTGCCTTAGGTGCTCTTGGACTTCCATTTGCGGCTCTGTGTCTTGGTTTCCGGGGTTACCGTCATGGGCACCGCCATGATAATCTTTCTCACCTGACTGTTCCTTCAACCAAAGTTAGTGTGGTCTTGGTCAGCTGACATTGATATCCTATGGACTGCTACCTTAGGGTATATAACAAGACTCTGGACACCAGGAAGTTGCCTGTGCAATGTCGTCACTACTGGTGTATGGCGCTGTGAAATGAAATATGAATTAGCTTCTCGTGACCTTCCTGAAGTCTTTCGCTGAAGTAATCTCATTGTGTATAAAGAACGGATGGCAAGTAGAGGGAGAAAGGACCATTTCCGTGACCGGTTTATACCAGAGGCATGTCTGCCTTCCTCCACTACAAGTAAAGAAGAGCCTATACAGATCAACAGATCTTGGTTAACGGTAGCTGAGTGTAAGCGTCGATTTCAGAACTAGATCTGTCTTTAATGTGCAGCCCCGGACAATATTCTCAAAACTTGTCCTCTTCTTGCGGGAAACATGAGACCCTAACTGCTTCTGGGGGTGTCAAGTTAGGGGTGTTACTCAAGCCATCCTATTTGATGGATAGTCTTTTATCAGTGACCATTTCCCACAAGTTTAGGACAATAGAGGTAAAAGCCGGCTTTAACTTTAGGTATCCCAGTCACTCCTTTTCCAAATAAGATTGCCGTCTACTCCAGCAATGTCTATGTCATTTGCGGAGACACTATCTCTTCAATTACTCCTCCAGTCTCTCTCCAAATAAGATGCCTTCTCCATGAGAAATTGGAACTTCTAATCCTTCCAAAAAGCTCCTACGAAATAGTCCTAGGTCTGCCTTGGCTTAAAAGACACAACCCCACGCTAACTGGGCTATTGGGTCCTGGCTGTTTTCATTGATGTTTGTACCATGTACTTCCAGTGCATACCCATCAAGTTATCATCAAGCCACCTCTTTACGATCAATCAAATGTTCTTTGATTCCTGTCTACCTATACCCTATCAAGATTTTTCTGATGTTTTTAATGAAAAAGCTGCGGACCAGTTGCCTCCCCATCGCTCCTGAGACTGTGGCATCGACCATCTTCCTGGGAAAACACCACCCCATGGCCGCATTTACCCTTTATCTGTTTCAGAGACTGCAGCTATGTCTGACTACATCAACGAAAATCTGGCTAAGAGGCTTTATCCGACCATCCTCCTCTCCTGCTTGAGCCGGTTTCTTATTTGTTGAAAAGAAGGATGGAGGGTGCAGATCCTGTATAGATCCTGTATAGGCTACCGTGGTCTCAACTTAATTACTAGAACTGATACCCTCTCATCTCGGAACTTTTCGACAAGGTTCATGGGGCTCACGTTTTCGTCAAATTGGACCTCCAATTCTCATCAAGGCTGGAGATGAGTGCAAGACTGCGTTCAACACTTGGGATGGCCATTTTGAATATTTGGTCATGTCATTTGAATTATGTAATGCACCAGCAGTATTCCGGGGGTACGTCAACTAGATTTTTAGGGACATCCTTTACAAATTCTTTGTGGTCTATCTGGACGATATTCTAATTTTTTCCAAAGACATGCAATCCCACCGACTTCATGTCAGAGAGGTCCTTACTAGCCTTTGAGTCCACCATCTGTACAGGAAGATCTACAAATGCCTTTTCGAATGGTCAACCGTGCCTTTCTCTGGGCACATAATTTCTGGGAATTCTATGCAAATGGATCCGGACAAACTGCGTGCCACCTGGGACTGGCCTCAACCAAACTAATTAAAAGACAATCAGCAGTTCTTGGGGTTCTCCAACTATTATCACAGGTTTATTTTGAACTTCTCTGCCTTGGTTGCTCTCATCACGGCCCTCACCAGAAAAGGAGCCAATCCTTCTCACTGGCCATCTGCTGCAGAGAAAGCCTTCCTATATTTGAAAACAGCTTTATCCATTGTCCCAATCCTTTGCCAACCACAACTGGAGAAACCCTTTATTCTAGAAGTAGATGCCTCTTTGGTGAAGGTAGGGGCTGTCATGTCTCAGACTGTGGAATATAGAAAAATGCATTCCTGATGGTTTTTTTCTCTGAAGTTTTCTCTGGCTGAGAAAAATTGCTCCAACGGTGACCAGGAACTGTTGGCTATGTGCTTGGCACTGGTGGAGTGGAGACACCTTTTAGAGGGCGCAAGGTTCCCTATTACCATCATCACAGATCATAAGAATCTGGTCTACCTTCCTTCGGCTTATCGATTAAATGCCAGACAAGCTCGTTGGTCCCACTTCTTTTCTAGATTCAACTTCAAACTTCAGTTCCGCCCTGGTGTCCTGAATAAAAAAGCTGATGCTCTTTCCCGATCTTTTCTATAGCCACAAGAGGAAGAAGACCAACCTAAAATTTGTCCAATACTGGATCCTCTTGAATTCACATCCACTTGTCTCCTGTCTTCCCCGCTGGATAGAATCTTTGTAGTATCATCGTTGCGGAAAAATTTGCTGACATGGACAAATGCTTCTCTTTTTGCTGGTCATTCGGGCATTCTTTAACTTTCAAGTTCTTACAATGCTCCTACTAGTGGCCTACCATGAAAAAAGATGTCTGATATTTCATTGTCCAAAGGACATAATACCATTTGGGTGATCGTTGACCGATTTTTGAAGATGGCTAACTTTGTTCCCTTGGCCGGTCTTCCCTCAGCACCACAGTTAGCCAAAATATTAATCCTTCAGGCTGCATGGTCTACCCAAGGAGATAGTGTCTGATCGAGGGGTGCAATTTGTAGCTATGTTCCGGAAGGCTCTTTGTACTTCTTGTGTGGTCAAATTAAAATTTTCATCTGCCTAGCACCCCCAAACTAATGGCCAAACTGAGAGGGTGAATCAGGAACTAGAGACCTTTATCAGACTCTTTGTATCCTCTTCACAAGATAACTGGCTTAACTTCCTACCTTGGGCAGAATTCTCCAATAGTTTCAGATACCATTCTGTGTCAAGTACCATACCATTTTTTGCAGTATATGGTAAACATCCACGAGTGCCTCATTTCCAAGAGTTACCTCCTATCGAAACTCCTGCTTTAACTTATCTTGTGAATTCCTTTTCAGATATATGGGAAAAGATTCATGGTTCTTGAAAAGAGCTTCCAGAAATTACAAAAAGTTTGTTGACTGGAAACGCCTTGCTGTTCCCCTTCTAAGAGTCGGAGACAGGGTATGGTTATCATCTAAGAACATTCCAAGCATGATATTTTCCCCATGTTTCATTGGCCTCTACCGTATTCTCAAAGTGATTAATCCAGTGATTTATAAATTGGAGCTCCCACCTTAGTTGAAGATTTCCAATACCATTCATATTTCTTTGTTACATCCTCTGATTCTTAATCAATTTCAACTTTATCCAAAACACCTCAAGAACAGACTCAACGGGGTGTCAAGTTTGAGATCAACAAAATCCTTGACTCCCGACATCAATCAAATTGCCTTCAATATATCATTGACTGGAAAGGATATGGGCTGGAAGAATGTGCATGGATCAAGGCCTCGGATGTCCATGCTCCTCAACTCGTTCTAGGGTTTCACAAGAAGTTTTCTGATAAACCTTGTGGGTGTCAAGAGTCCACCCTGAAAAGAGGGGGTACTGTCAGGGTTTGGCCTATGATCGGCCAATACTCACCCCAGCACCGGCTTCCCATGACTTCTCGTGCGACCAGACATCAGGTGCGGTGCAGGTGACACACTGAGGATTTTGCCTTAGGTGCTTTTGGACTTCCATGTGCGGCTCTGTGTTTTGGTTTCCGGGGTTACCGTCATGGGCACCACCATGATAGTCTTTCTCACCTGACTGTTCCTTCAACCAATGGTAGTGTGGTCTCGGTCAGCTGACATTGATATCCTATGGACTGCTACCTTAGGGTATATAACTAGGCTCTGGACACCAGGAAGTTGCCTGTGCAATGTAGTCACTACTGGTGTATGTTTGTTGTCATTCCGTTCCAGGTTCCTGTTCCTTGCTCTCAAGTTATTTCTATTACAACTACTGAGCCACTCTCCGGTGCATCTGGATTTGCACATTGTGTACTCAGTACACATTACTGAGTACAACTACTGTACCACTCTCCGGTGTGTCTGGAGTCGCACGTTGTATACTCAGTGCATCTCCATCCTAGTACTATCTCTGAGTCCACCTCCTGTACCAATGGTGCTCCACTATCTGCACTCCATGCAGTCAGCGCTCTCCCAGTCAGCTCAATCACCACCCTCCTCCAGTGCCGGCAGAGCATCCTACTCCTCTGTGGATCTTTTCTCTGGTCTCCCATTGTACCACTTCAGGAAGCAATTCCTTTTGTGTCTACTCTGTACCTGTAGGTATAGAAACCTTACTTCCAGAGCGGTGTACCTTTCTTCATTTCCCACTCGCATTGGATACCTGACCAAGGGACCATGACCTGCTTGCCTGGAACAGCTGAAACCCATATCCCGCTTGGAGTTTTCACTGGTGAACACCTCCCAGCAGGTTAGATTCCGCACCCTTGGTCAGCTCTCGTCAAAGTCCGATACTTGTGGATGAGGATAATGTACATCCAAGCCCCTCTCCTCCGATTTCTCACTCAACCTGGGACCACAGCTTTCAGTCCCTCAGTAGAGGATTCCACGAAGTCAAGCATGACAGAGATATATCTACCTTACTTACTTGAGTATACATATCCCGGCCTCAATTAAAAAGTTTTAAAATGATGCTCCTCCCAAAGTCAATGTATTTGTTTTGCACTCTCTCTCTTTTATTTTTCATGCCTGGTTTTTAACCCCCACTTCTAGCATTCAAACAAATGATCATCCTTAAGACCTACCCTTGAAAAAGTCTCTACAAGAGATGAAACACGTTGGGACATTTATTTGACTTTACTTGGACATACCATTATTAGTATTTTTATCATTGTTCCCTTATGTATCGCACCCCCATTCACAGTCTTGTCACCCATATATACCTGTACCACTGCGATAGTGAACAGGAATAAAACCCTGCAATTTTAGCCTTAATTTAGATGGTTATGCTGGTGTATTAGTTGGATCTCAGGGGGTCATTCAGACCCGCTCACGAGCGCAGGACGCTCGCAAGCGGGTCGATGGTGCCCTACTGCGCATGCGCACAATGGAGGGAGCTCGGCCGTGCGCATGCGCGAGACCCAGCTAGCAACGGGCTCTCCATCGCTTCGGGTCTCGCACCAAAGGGGGTGTGCTGTCGATGTTGATTGACAGCACGACCCCTTTGGTGGGCGTGCCGGGGGCATGGCTGCCAGATGGAGGCGTTCCCATGGGAACGCCTACCGTCTGAAGCCGGCCCCACTGACATCAGTAGTGATATCAGTGGGAGTGATTTTGGCTCTGATAGAGCCAAAATCACTCCAGGGCTTGCGGCAGCAAGACCCTACCGCAGGGTCTCCGTCGCAAGTCCGATGGTCTTGACCATCGTGACCATCATCGTGGACGCTCGCATAAGCTGTGGGTGGTCACCCTCAGCTATGCGAGCGTCCAGGAGGACGCTCCATTTTCATGTAGGAGGGCCCTGATTCAGAGCGAGCGCTCTGGTCAAAGCGTCCGGCTCTGAATCAGGCCCTAAGTTCACATCCTCTCACCCGCACACCACTCACCCTGTGGAGCAAGGTCACCTGGTGGACCAGCAGGCAGACGACAGAGATCGGGTAAGTTAGCACCACTTACCTATTGCACTGCACAATAGTTTTTTCAAGTACCTGATGCTCCGATTCTTTCTCTGTGTGATTTTTGAGGTGGAGAGGAACTGTGAGATCATCAACACACCAGCAAAGAGGGTTTAAGACTGTTTCACATTGGACTTAATGCATCATTAACAACTTCATCAATATTAGACTACTGTACTGCGCCATTTGCAAGAACGCACTGCCAAAAGTTTTTGCAATCAGGTTGAGCAAATCCAATTGATATATTTTCTTTAAGAACGCCCATCCTACAGTGCAAGCAGGTGGTTCACACCGGGACTTATATATAACGCCACTAACATTCTGATACTGAGCTTGACATACAAATTACTAAATATTACTAATATACACATATATTTAATTTCTTGCCATTTGATCTCTAAGCGCTGAAGTAACTTCCTGTATTTATTTATCATTTTCACGAGGTTGGGGTACCTCGTATACTTTAGCAGCTAGAGACCACTATAGACCTTTTGAAGTGCAGACCTACTATAAAACCATCATCCTTAAGATGTTTGACAATCTTCACCTCCATGACCTCCATCTTTATCAGTCAGCATGTATCATCTCTCAAATAAAGAGCTAGTTTCCCCTCCGTAGTCTAAACCTTGGGTTGTCCTAGAAAGGGCTATCTTCCTGGGGTTCCCTATTTAAAATTTGTTATGGACTATGAAAAAGCAGCCCACTTAGAATCTCTACATTACAGCCCTAAGTTGCTTGATTGCTAACTTAAGTTTGAGGAGTTAGACGGCAAAGGGCATTTCTACATCAAACAATGTTCTGTCTCCACAAAGCCTAGTTACTTTTACCAAACTTCAGAGTGATTTTGGTCTACCACCCCTTGGATAATATAATATCTGCAGAATGCTCACTGTGTGCAAGACATGCTTAGGTTGCCTAATGCTCTATTTATCCTGCCAACATTGCTTCTGAATAGGTTAACTGATAGTTCTACAGGGGAGATTACAAATTGGTATCAATACTGCCAGACAAATAGGTAGTTCAAATTCATTGGGAGTTGAATCTACATCACACTTTCACTTCTAAGCAGTGGGAGAGTATTCAACTTTAATCATTCTGCATTTAAAAATGCACTACTAGGGGCACTGCATAAGGGGCACTGCATAATGTGCACTACAACAGGTGGCATTGCATAAGGGACACTACTACTGGGTGGCACTGCACAATGTGCACTACAACAGGGGGCATTGCATAAGGGGCACTACTACTGGGGGCACTGCATAAGGGGCACTACTACAGGGGGCATTGCATTAAGGGCACTACTACAGGGGGCATTGCATAAGGGGCACTACTACTGGGGACATTGCATAAGGGGAACTAATACTGGGGGCATTGTATAATGGGCAATACTACAATGGGCATTGCATGAGGGGCACTGCTACTAGGGGCACTGCTACTATGGGGCACTACTACTGGGGGGCATTATGATGCATATGGAATGGAAAGGCATTTTCCCAGAGTGACGAGAAATGGTGGTGTCATGTTGACACGCTCCCATTTTTCAGTTGCCAGGCATGTGGCCACACCCACTTTTCTGACATGCATGCCTTTGGCATGCATGGGGGGCTCATGTTTTTCATGTTGCCCTGGGCTCTAAATACGCCACTGATGCAGGTCCAAACTTCTACATTAGAACATTGGAATACAAGATGCACAAACCAATGAATACATTAGGATATATGAGTCCCAAAACAATGCTATTAGGGAAATAATAATATCATATCATTAGATGGACATATATTAGCTTGTCTAGCTGAGCCACATACATCTGCCAGCAACATTCTATCAACAAGGTATACACCACCATCACCACCCAGGTGTGGTCTTCTTACTAAAGGTGGCTATTCATGGGCTCTCCCCAAAGACCCCCTCCACCTGCTTCCCACATAGGAGAAAATTGTTTAATTATTGCCCAAAGTAAAAAATAAACGCAAGTACTTCCCTCACGTTAGAGTGAACAAAAAACACATTACAAAAAAGAGTTATATATAGACCAAAATTGTGGCCATGCTGTTTTCTATTAATATATTTTTTGGTGTTATGCTAACTGTTTTGGGTATTTCTCCTAAAAAAGTAAAGCTGATTTACACTTGTTTAACACCTGTGTTAACAAGCTGTACATACTGTAACAACAGTACTCCAAGGTAAGCTTTTTAAAGTGTAAAAACACATTAAGGGAAACTATAAGTACAGAATATAGTGAGAGACTGCCTCACATGCCTCCCACTCTCTGTGCTCAGAGAGTCGCTTGATGGTAACAAAGGAGATGGTTAATTTAAGACCAGATTATGCAACAGGCAGCAGCAGAGCACAACATCTGAGACCTTTGGTGGACTATATAATAATACACCACCAGATTTATCAAGACACCTGAGCCATGTTTTTAAAAGCCCAAAAGTGTGCCTCATCTTACATATACTCAGCAGTAGTATGTGGCCTTGATAATGGAGTCAGTAGCCAGGAGTGACATCCATACCCAGAATCACCAGTGATTAGCAAAAAACAAAAAAATATTAGCAAACATTTGTATGGCAGTTTTGAAGCTATGCACACCCATACAAAAACATTATCTAGCTGCTTCAAATTTTGGCATTAAAAGTCACTATTTTTTTACTGTAGGAATGACTATATGAGGATAAAGACTTTGTGATATGAGCTAGTATAGCTACAGTAGATTCAATATATTCATAATTTAGAGTGTTGCATCTCAAATCACCAGTAAAGTAATAGACTAGACATGGTCCATATTTATAAACACCTTAGACCCATGCATTACTTTTAATTTTTTTTTACAGAAAGCACTATTTTCTATGACACATATTAAAGCCCTCTTTTGGAAGTAGCATATATATGGCATATGGCATACTTTAAATCTATAACTACCTCATAGGGCCCAAAATCTCATTGACACCTATTATATGGCTAGGTCCAATGGTTACAAATCTATACAGAGTCCTTCTCAAACATGGAAGTATACTTTAATCCATTATATTTCCTATATGGATTATACAACAAGGATCTCATTCACAGTATAACTGATGCTGCTGCAATCTAATAGTTGGATTCAGTGTATCACTAATCCCAGCTGGATTTCCATTTGGAAATGCATAAATGTCTGACCCAAAGTAAGGTGTTATTATCATGTAGTGTAGGACAACCAGAGCTTGCTCTTTTGCTGGCTTATTCAGTGTGTGCTGTGGGAATTTTATTTTATTTCTTGTCTAGATTAACCCCTTTCTTACATGCACCTGTGATGGACCAATAAATTGAAACTACCATTCTGTTTAATACTTTTTCTCTACACATATCCTGTCTTATTCCTAGTACATAAGTTATAGGCAAGGGTAGGAAGGTGCATTTGCTACCTATGCAGAGGTTGTCTCATCTCATGTTTGTACCCAACTCTGCATATGTAGCAAAATACTTTTTAAATGCTGCATATTTTTTGTCATGTGCATTTATGTTTGAGCTGATATACAAATTGCTTTCAACTCTGAAATAGACCCTGAATGTTGGGTGACTGACATTTGGTCCAATCTAGGCAACGGAACTACAGTCAAGCTTTTAGGCTCAGTTTGAATCTTAAATTGGCATTACAAAATGTTTGGCTGCTTTCCTGTGACACCCAGCATCCCTGAATAACCAATCAAAGCCAGACACTATAAAGCAGGTCTCTACAGCATGCCTGTCTCATTCATCGGAGTACATAAACCCCTTTCTTGCTTATACACAGGTGTTTTCTGGAAACCACATTTTCTAGAGTAACTTCTGATTTTAGTATGGATCATGGTCATATTAATGTATTATTTTCTTTTTCCCATTCAGCTATAATCATGAAAGTCTAAAATGAATTATATACACTGATGTTAAAATTATTTCTGTCCACAATCTGGAAACCTTATTGCACATGGGCTACAGCAACTTTATATGTATACTGTGCTTTGTTTTCCAGCTCCCTTTTGTACTTTGACAAAGACGCCAGAACAGCGTTGAAACGCGTAGGTGATTCCCCTGCCAAGATTTCCTTATTGCTGCAGAGATCTACTTTAAAGGACACCTTGCCATTTTTAGCCACTTTCAAGCATGGATGCTTTTAGGGTATTATCCCTTGATTAAACCCACAGGTTTATTTCCACCTGCCGCTTCACTGAAAAGCCGGTTACACCATTTGCTGACTAGCCCACGTGATTCTCCTCCTGCATTTGGACATCCTTACCAGCGCTTCATTACTCCTGCTCACTTCGGGATCTCTGCTGGGTGAATTCCACCTCTTACCTCACAGAGACCCGTTACTCCTGCGGAAACTACTCGGAGATCCAGGCTCCCGCAATAAGGTTGAGCCCTGCTAGCGACACCGTGAACCCCGCTGCTCCAACAGAGGACATTTACAAATAACGGCACATCTACATATCCCCCCCTGCCGCCAACGGGGGCGGCTGCTGGACGAGGAGTTCAGTGTCCCCAATCATGACAAATTCTGCTGGTTCAGGAGATTCACGGAGATCCAGGCTCCCTTTAATTAGGATTGAGCCCTCAGTGACATCGGGATTAATACTTTTTGCTCCTAAGGACTCTGGCTGTCAGTGCTATTCAAACCTTTTTTCATAGAAGTATACTTCTTCAATTCTCCGATTGGCTGGCAAGTATATCTATATACCTTTTGAACTTGTTTTTAACTACACCAGAAACCACACAGACTCCAAGTGAGTCGCAAGACTGTATACTCTGCAACAATTTGTGTTTTTAATGTTTATTTTAAAACATGTACTAATAGAGGCATAATATATGTTTTGATACATTTTTTGACAATAAATATTACATAAAACTAACGAATCTGTTACATTGTTTACACAACCTGATTCTCCAGCTGCTTTTTCTATTTTATGTTCTTTGATTATTGGGATTGACTAACCCTATCAGCTGTGATTTTTAGGTTGTGACATCCACTCATTAAGCGCCCAGGTACTTTTTCTATTTCACAATTACCCTTTTGTACTTTTATGCTATGCCAGATAGAAGCAGGCCTATTTTCATTCTTCTGATATACAATGCAAAGCTGATATCTGGTTACAACTGAAAGAAGCAGAGGCGTAAATAGGGAATGCAGTAACCAGGTGTAAATTTATACACTTTATTGAAGCTGCATTCCTTGGCAGGATAAAAACTCTTCCCATTACTCCCCTCTCTGCAGTCATTTCTCCCAGAGGTTGGTAATTTGTCTCTCTACCATGGCTGCAAAAGGTGGTGGGACCACACTTACCAATAAGAAGCAAACGCACAAAGATAGCAGCTATTAACACTCACACCATCTTGGCAATTTTAAAGTGCTTAACAATTAACATTAGCAGGTGCTATACTAAAGAAATGGAGAAGTTGTGGAATAACTGTTTCTGCTTTCAGATATTGCTGCTCCAGATTTGCACCATTGTGCATTGGGGAGCAGGGCCATGGTGATGTGATACAATGTAAATCGTGTCATCAAGCCTGCAGACAACCCATTTCAGTGGGGCAGTAAGCGCAAACCAGAAAGATAGTCTACATCTATAGTTTTAACTTATGGCTTAAATCCATGAGTCTCCCTATGATTTCGGGACAGTAGGGTCTGTCACTGCTATCTAGTCTATAAGCCACTTACGTATGAGGGATTCCCTTGTGCCTACATCCTGGTAGCATCTTTTATGGCATTCTATTCTATATGACCACCTCTGAACCCCATTGAATAAAGACACAAATGCACTATAGCTCGCGGAAGAAGATCCAATTTATTTATCACTTCCATAAACTTGGTGGCCCATGAAAAGCAATTGCAAACATACTATTCAATTTGGTAATTGGGGTGGGTACTCCTACCCACCCCATCCGCAGGTGGGTCCATCCAAGCCCACCCAATTCAAATGAACTGGGTTCTTCAATTCTACTGACCATGAAGCCAAGACCTCAGTCACTCCTCCCTCACTAGTGGGCTGACGGTCCGAATTTGGGCATAGTGCCCCCCCAATGGCCAGCTTGGGAGAAGCCTTCACGTTCCATCACCTAACAAAAAGGGTCCGTGACACTACTAGCAGCACTGCTTCTCACATCGACACATGTGTCATACAACAAAGTAAGTGTGTTCCGCCCATCATGAGGCAATCCATTCCAGGAAGCGTGTCCAATTACTACATGGCCCCAGAGCACATATCATCCTCCCATCACGTCATTGACAATGTAACTTGATTATCATAAGTTTGCATTTCCCTAGATGGCCAAATGCCTAAAATAAACATTTTAGGTGTTAGTTGGAAGGGAGTGTGGGAAAAATTCCATAGAAAAAGAAAGTATATTCCTGCACGTTGCCTTTTGCTGATTCCGATTAGTCTCCTTTCACTTCTCCTCCTCTTGGACTGGACCTCCCCTTTCTCTTGTGAGTCCCTTTAACCCTGAATGGTCTGGGTCATGCCTCAGCCCCCTCTGCTCCTGCAGCAAAACACATCTTTCCTGCGACAAAGGCTATTTGTCAAACTAGCCCCAATTTATATTCCCAATACTCCATCGTTTATCAACATCGTGTCCAGATTGCAGACGTTGTTTCTGTAAAAGCAGAATGAGACACTGCCTGAGTCGGCTGTCAACCATTTTTTAACAAGTAGATATATATCCTTGGGATACTGTACTCTTCTTTTCTGAGCAGCTACACTGACCCACCTGAAAAGGAGGAGCCAATTAATTGTGAAGTTGACTTCATAATGTGCAGCAAGGAGGTAAAGATCAACATTCTGTGACAACATCTCATTATACAAATACTGTACTAAAGAGAAACCACAGATCTATGCAATAATCAGGTAGAAATAAGCTGCAATTGTGCCAATTGTACAATTTGGTGAGTTGGCAATTTGCCCACAAGTAGCTGAGTTCCTGCAATATTTTGTGTTAATAAACTTATACAGGAGAAATGGCAGTTTCGCACAGCACTTGTAAACTCACTTTTTGCTGAATGCGTACTCTATAAATATGTAAGAAAAATAAAAAAGAAGACAGAAATGTCCCTTGGTTGGCGCACTAACAAAAAATGTAATAAAATGTAACTTTATTAAACAATATTAAAATTGTATATATAATAATCTCTCCAGTGAAATATAAAAAATGAAAAACGTCTCAGTGTGTTAATTATTGAAATGAATAGTGTTATTGGTACACCTGCGCGTGTAATGGTGACACAAAAATGGATATTAATAAATAGAAAATCTCTCACAAATAAGTCATAGAATATATGCAAATCCAAAAATAGCAAATCAAAAAATGCATTTAATTGGGACCAATTATATGTGGCATGCTATAACATCCCTAAAAGTGGGATAATATTCTGCAATGTCCACTGCATGTCAGAATTAATATGATATGCATGTGAGAAGTGGCCGCAATATACTCATATACCTAGATTGCCACCTGTAACTGAAATGCACATGGAATCTAATACATTTAAACAAGGTTTGACTTAACTGCTGCAAAGCCAACAAATAACTTTTAACATCTAAGGGGCTGGAATTATATTCCGTAAAGACTGACTAATATACTTGTAATCAGTCAATTGGCTCAATTAATATAGATTTCATATCACAAATGTCATGTAGGAATAGGAGATTGATATCTTATATTATCACCTTATCCCCTCATGTTATTCTACCATGTTTATGGACATAATTGGCTATTCATTAGGCTGCAGGTAAACATGCACATGTGCTGTCTGCAGTGTATTCAGCAAATCTCTGGAAAGAAAGCCAAATCTTCAGATATACAATGTTGCAGTGTCACAGTGTCTTGTTATAATGTTATCAGCACATGTAGCCATTTAAATCATAAGGGTATTTGCATTAGCTTTGACAATAAGAAAACCCATGCCCAAATTAGGGAGTATCTGGGAAAGAAGCCAAATTTGAACAGCACACATGGTGTGTATAAATGATTCTAAGCTTGCTGCTGTTCATGCAGCTATAAATAAATAGGATCTAACATGAATAGCTGGTAAGTTAGTGAGTCTAGAAACAGCTCTAATCAGTCACATGGTATACACTATCTGAGCCTTACACTAGCTCACTAATAATGGTTGAATTCAGCAGTATAAGTTATATGAGTATTAGGTTTGACTTAATTGATATAATATATATGAGCATTACATCAGCTCAATAGAGATAAGTGTCTCATATACACAGCGCATATATCAGGTGAGTACTGAGTGAAGTATTATCTTCTTTTTACATCACATCACATCACTACAGACGTTTGAGCAGTAACATATCTGCTCATGCAGTAGTAAAATCCCTGCTGCTGCCAACGTACGTTTCACAAATGAGAGTTTTTTCAATAAATACAATTGGGATGATGACATTCAATTAGTTCTGTTATGTATCATGGTTGGTTCACCACTGGGAACATAAAAAGTCAAGCTCTACAGTGAAACATGCAAAATCTCATGGGCAAATGCATGACAAAGTGAATATTTTGTAGAACAGTTTTGAAAATGTTGTTTATTTCTAATACACTGATATGATGTGATACTCCAAAAGTCACCTGTTGGTAAGACTGGTGTGTGATGTTAGGTCAACATTTATCATGTGGATGTGCATCAGGTCGCCATGAGGATGTCGACATGGTCGATGTCAACATGCAGCATGTTGACATGTCATGCATCATGTCTACATGGAAGACAGAATGTTGACTTAACATCTCTGGTGGCCCAGCAGTCGCTGACCTGGTCCCGGTGGCTGCAGCCGCTCCAGCATCTTCTCCATGGGTCCCAGCAGTCATGTGTGCAGCAGCTCTGGCGCAGACATTTGACGAGCGGCAGTTCTGGTAAGTATTATTTAAACAAGAAAAAGTCTATTCAACACAGGATATAATTTTTGTACTTGTCCCAAAAACCAACAATTTTAGCAACAACTACGGACCCAAATGTTGAGAGCAGGGACAGACGGGCCAGGGTACTAGGGGCGTGGCCAAATCAGAGACGCATAGTATTTTTAAAAAAATACTATGATTGGCGCCGCAAAGTGATGCAGAACGCTGGTAAGAGGGATTTTGTGCAGCCTCAGCCAGGGGCGAATCCAGGGGGGGAGTTGGTCAGTTCAATCACCTCCCCATAACACCTCTTACCTGCTCACCGTCATGGTCTGAGTATTCTGTATATAAGGGTCTTGGGACCCTTGGACTGAACGGAGGTGCAGATGAGATGAGGATGCTTAATGTAACTCTTGCTTATGGGTATAACAGGAGTGCAGGCACACTAGTGATGGTGTAGGAACCACAGACTTGTGATATGTCTGGATACTGAAGTGGAGTGAACAGACCAGGTCCACTGAGCAACACCTCGCCTAGTGACCTGTGTAGGCCAGCAAGACCATGGATGCACTACTAAAACAAGGGTGAAATCTGGGACTCATACCAATATAGTACTGGTAGATAGGGAAGTGGACCAGTTTCCATTGAAATAGCTATGGAAATTGCCCGCTCTAAGGTCAGTTCAGGCTCAGCCAGCAATTTCTTTTGTATACTTGCACTTGTCATCCCACAAACTAATCGGTCTCTTAGGGCATCTGATAACTCTGCCCCAAACTCGCAGTAAAGTTCCACTCTCTCAATTTATGTAGGACAGTCCTCTATAGCACTACCAAAAGCAGCTATTGCGCCAATATATCCTGACATTTTGCCTTTATGTCCTTTTTCCTTCCTTAGAGAAAGAATGATATAACTCACATGCTCCTTTATTCAGGCTAGGTGATGCTGGCAGTCTGCATGTGCTGCTCCTTTTGCACCCCACAAGTGTGCTGTGTCAGTCCACTGGTGCTCCACTGATCACTGGAGCAATGCTGAAGAAGAGTTTAATCCTCGTAGCCAGTGTTACGTCTGTGACTTATATTTCAATAAGGTTTCCTTAATAACCAGGACACACTGAGTGTTGCATGCTTCTTTACTGAAAACTGCAGAAAACCAAAGACACAGAATAGAGATTCATATGCCAACTAATACACACAAAAAATAAGATCCATTGTAACCTTCCACCAGAATACATATACAGCAATAAGAACTATATACACCACAGTCCGACCCCTTCCCGATCCCTGTACGCAGTGAGAAGACTGACATATCGGGAGACCGATATGCCTGCTCTTCACTGCGCATGCGGTGAAGTCCGAGAGCAGCAGGTCAGGTCAGACCTGCTGCAATGGACGCTGGGAAAAGGGGGTGGATCCAGCTCCGAAGACCATGCTCTGTTCGGCTTGTGTACAGATAATGCCATCCTCAGATGGTGAATCCGTACCGCAGTAGAGGAATGGAAAGCAGAGCTTTCCGTTGTTTCATGAATCGGACTCACTATACAATAGTATGGTGATGCGATGCAGGCAGGGGGCAAGGGTGCCGCTGGAAAAGTAATACACTTGTCCACTGACAGCTAAACAGGGCTCTTCTCTGCTTCATGAATAGACCCCATATTTACTAAAGCGTGTGTTTTCAGAAGTGGACATGTTGACCAAAGCAACCAATCAGATTCTAGCTATTATCGTCTATAAGATGCTAGATAAATGATAAGTAGAATCTGATTGGTTGCTATGGGCAACATGTCCACTTCTAAAAACCTGCAATTTAGTAAATATATCCCTAACAGTCTACATACATAGCATCCCCTCCCTCCTCCAACCCCTCCCCTGCAAGCTGCACACAGAATAATAATAAATGCCTTACCTGGAGAAAATCAAAGCAATATATATTGCTTTTTAAAAACTCTCTGGCCCCTTCTCCTCACTGCTTTAGTCAGTCAGCGTAGGTGAGGCCGTGGCGTCCTCCTGCTTCGGAGGTAACTCACAGCACCTCTGCTAATCACTAGAAAGTGAGCGCAAACGGGTCGACGTCATGACGTCACCGCACACTCATGCACCAGCAGGATGGATCTGATTGGTGCCAACGTAGGGGAGGTGGAGCTGCAGAACAAGGTGCTCCCGATCAGATGCTGGCTAAGTAGCGGACTGAGCGGAGTTAACGCGTTCCTGACAGGGAGCCCATTAATTACATTAAAAGACATTTTGAATCGGCGACAGAGGCTAATTGGTGATCCGGTGCACACCCGGACCACCCCTTAGTTTCTATGAGGAGTAAACCTGGAGCCTAGAACTATCCTGGGAAGGAACATGTTGTTCAGGCAATGGGTTGCTCTCAGGACATGGTTTAAACAGCAGGTACTCCAGCTGACCAGGTGAGCACACAGCTGAGCTGCTCAGGTGCATCAGGTAATTGAAATGGAATGTTTCTGCGTAGGCCTGAATACAGAAATTAAGGAGTGTCTGAGCTTGTCAGAAATGCTAAGACCCAGATTCGTGACACTCACTACCGCTAATCACTGTATATCCCTTGTTGTTACAGCCTAATTATCATGCATGAAATTATATAGGGCTCTATTTACTAACATTATTTTGACCAAAATAAAATGAAAAAGGGTGTTTTGACACCCCTTTCACATTATTTTAGTATCACCTATATTTACTAAAGGGCAATTGGAGTAGAATTCGTAAAATTCTACTCCAACCCCTAATTATCACATATTTTTAGTAAACAGATCACATTTCCCATAAATGTAATGGGAAATGTGATCTGGCTACAGTTACTAAAAATAAAATGTGAAAAAATACCGGGGGAAGCCCTGTGATAATAACACCACCTGGAGGTGGCGTTATCCAGGGTCTCCCCCGGTTACAGACCACAAGCTGATTAATGGAAAAAAAAAAAAAAAACTTACCTGAGTCCAGAGCTGGTGATCGGCGCTCTGGTGATGTCCTCCTGGGCTCCGGTCAGCTGGTCTCCCATCCTGCACTGTGACCTGGTCAGCTGCTGCATTAAACAGCTGACCGGGTCACAGTGCAGGATGGGAGACAAGCTGACTGGATCCCAGGAGGACATCACCGGAACACTGATGACATGACTGGAGGTAAGTAGAAGTAAGGGGGGTAGCGGGTGGGTACCCACGAGGGGAGGGTGATGGGGGGTGGGGCGGTCACGGGTGGGGGGCTTGGTTAGCATCGGCCGGTCGGCGCATGCATGGCAGTTTGTCACTGTATTTTTTCTGAAAAATACAGTGATAAGGCTGCGGAGGGGATTCGCAGGGACAGAGCTTTTATCGTAAGCTCTGTCCCTGCAAGGGATTTTTAATAAATCCCTGTGATATTGCCTGAGGGGGTCATTTAGACCCGCTCGCGAGCGCAGGATGCTCGCAAGCGGGTCGATGTTGCCCCACTGCGCATGCGCACGACGGAGGGAGCTTCGTCGTGCGCATGCACGAGACCCAGATAGCGACGGGCTCTCCGTCGCTCCGGGTCTCGCACCAAAGGGGGCGTGCTGTCGATGTTGATTGACAGCACGCCCCCTTTGGTGGGCGTGCCGGGGGCGTGGCTGCCAGACGGAGGCGTTCCCATGGGAACGCCTACCGTCTGAAGCCGGCCCCACTGACATCACTAGTGATGTCAGTGGGAGTGATTTTGGCTCTGATAGAGCCAAAATCACTCCAGGGCTTGCGGCAGCGAGACCCTACCGCAGGGTCTCCATCGCAAGCCCGATGGTCGCGATGGTCTTGACCATTGCGACCATCATCATGGACGCTCGCATAAGCTGTGGGTGGTCACCCACAGCTATGCGAGCGTCCAGGAGGACGCTCCATTTTCATGGAGGAGGGCCCTGATTCAGAGCGAGCGCTCTGGTCAGAGCGTTCGGCTCTGAATCAGGCCCTGAATTCGCAAAGGGAATTCTGTCAGTAATATCACACTACAACCGCATTTTAAAAGGGGATTGTAGTAAATAGAGCCCATAGACTGTTCTGCTAACATCATGTACATATAATTATTACCAGAAGAAAGTAATTGGAAAACACATTTATTCTTGCAATAAAGCATTTTTTTGTAATACAGTCTTGTCTATATTAGTTTTATTGATTTATAGAAAACTTAGGTACTACTGTAGAAACATTCAGCCCATTGTTCAACTTGCTCCATGTTCCATGTATATATGGCATATGTGTAGATTAGACTGTAAATTACTGTATTCTGTTCAGCATTTCCCCAATGTTAGGATTTATCCACCAATTTAGCTGATACAAGAGCGGACATAGGGCCTGATTCAGAGCCGTTCGCTATTTGTGGTCGTTCGTTCAAAAACAAGGGGTGGCTATTCAAATGATCCGTTCGCAAATTGCAGTCTGTTCCCACCTCTAAGTCTGAACGAGCGAGCAAAACATACGCTCGTTTATTTGCTAAAAACGCCCCCTGGCCGCTCTCACCATACGTCATGTCCGCTATTTATTAGATTAATCGAGTACATCGTACAGCGTATGAACTGCTCGCTATTCTTGTGGTTGGTGTTTTCAACCGCTATTTTGCGAGCAGTTCTGAGTTAAAAAAAACCAAGTGACGTGGTCAATGACGCTGCTGTATTAATTATGCACTCCCTTAAAACGCCCGTTTTGACCTTTAAGCACGCCTGCGTTCGGATCTCCACTCCCCGTTTTCAAGCACCTTCCCCTGTTACCACCCACATACGCCTCATTCTGTCACTCAAAATAGCAGGCCCTCGCTATATTGCGTACCAACGATTTTCGGCCGCACTGACTGGTTCGCGCATGCGTACTAAAAAACGTACGCATGCGCAGATGTGCGAACATCGCTCGGAACGAGCGTACTGCCGCTAGCGAGTGGCTCTGAATGAGGGCCATAATTTGTTACTGCTTTTTTGCTTCTGCTGTTTCATGTGTGACGTTACGTAAATTAGACAAACAATTGCTATTACGTTATTGTCATAATATTCGCACAGACAGATTGATTCTTAACCACTATGATGCCATATCAGGGCATTCATTCCATATAGGTTGTCTTTCCTACATGCGGTTTCCCTTATTTAAAAGGGTGATTTGTGTGTTCTATGTATATTGTGTATGTCTGTATGTAAAGTTCTTTTTCTTTTTTTAAAATAAGTAATTCATTAAAAGTTAAATTTTAAAGCAATCACTA
Organism: Taudactylus pleione; assembly: GCA_031769625.1. NCBI lineage: Eukaryota > Metazoa > Chordata > Amphibia > Anura > Myobatrachidae > Taudactylus > Taudactylus pleione. The sequence goes on from JAUIMM010000915.1 coordinate 2,053,915, forward strand.
ATCATATTAAGCAGTGGCCCCAACAAAGAGTCTTCTTTATCTCTATCGGTCTACTTTACTACTGTAGTTCACCAGCACTGCGCTGCTTCCGCTTCAACCACAATTTTCAAATCATCCACTGCCTAGAACCTAAAGCTGGGTACACACTAGACGATATCTTGAACGATTTGACAAATTGTTCATATTGTCCAGTGTGTACGCACAATGCTGATGCACGCTCCCGCAGGTCATCTGTCGCATCCTCAGATCTTTTGTACATGCAGAAAGATCTGAGGATGTTGCTTGCAATACCACTCTCCCTCCCCGCCGTGGCTGCCAACATCGGCAAGTTTGCACTTGCTGAAGCTGGCACCCCCGCTGGGTCCCGTCGCTCATGAGATCATGCAGGGTACACATTGTGTGATTAATGCAAAAAAGCTTAAGGCCCTCATTCAGAGCCGTTCGCTATTTGTGGTCGCTCGTTTAAAAACAAGGGGTGGCTATTCAAATGATCCGTACGCACATTGCAGTCTGTTCACACCTCTAAGTCTGAACGAGCGAGCAAAACATACGCTCGTTTATTTGTTAAAAACGCCCCCTGGCCGCTCGCATCCTACGTCATGTCCGCTATTTATTAGATTAATCGAGTACATCGACCAGCGTATGAACTGCTCGCTATTCTTGTGGTTGGTGTTTGCTACCACAAATTTGCGAGCAGTTCTGGCTATAAAATAACCCAGTGACGTGGTCACTGACGCTGCTGTTTTAAATATGCACACCCATAAAACGCCCGTTTTGACCTTTAAGCACGCCTGCGTTCGGATCTCCACTCCCCATTTTCAAGCACCTTCCCCTGTTACCACCCACATATGCCTCATTCTGTCACTCAAAATAGCAGGCCCTCGCTATATTGCGTACCAACGATTTTCGGCCGCACTGACTGGTTCGCGCATGCGTACTAAAAACCGTACGCATGCGCAGATGTGCAAACATCGCTCGGAACGAGCGTACTGCCGCTAACGAGCGGCTCTGAATGAGGGCCTAAGTCAGATTCTTTCATGAGTCAGAAATAATAACATGATTTTAAAGAAACTTAGTGGCTTCCATACAATTAACCTAAAACAATATAGAATTTAATTATAATAGTTAAATTGTATAATTCAATTATTTCTAGTTTTCTCTTGTCTTTTCTTCCCTCTAATTTTTAATTCTCCTGTGTTTTATCTTCTTGTTGTTCTCTTTCTGGGGGTAGGGCAAGCTACTGTGCCCTGGCTTGTATGGGAGCTTCCTATTGGGGGCCCTCATCTTGGGTGAGACATTTTTGTGTAATATGGGAGCCTCCTGTTATGAATGAGTCTCCTATTTAATTATCTCACCTGAGAGGATGGCAGTGATGGGCACTTGGGCCACTGACAGTGACACAGCCATTAGATATATTGCGGCGTTGTCACTAACAATAATGTTAATGTCCAACAGGGATCCCTTAGCCATAGATGTTCTATAGGACTAAAGCAGATACAAGTTAGTCAAGCAGCGGCCTCTCATAGGCAGGTGAATTAGTCCTGCCCACTACCCAATGTAGTTGTGCCAGCCATTGATACAGTATAGGTCTACAGGGCTTCCATAGCCATGGGAGCCCTGAAGGACCATACTTTGTCAGTGCATTATGTAGTCACATACACTGTGCTTGAATGTGTTTTATTGTGCTGCACCACTGGAATCTGGGACACCAGGGAGACAGGTGTATCTGTGCACACCCGGTGATTTGAGTATTGGGCCACTATGACTATTTAATCTGGCCATCTGAACTAAACAGTGCTTGACTGCAAGAACTGCTCTATGGCATAGCTAGGCTGAATAATACTCACAAAGGTTTATTATAAGAAATTACATTTACAATTATCACATGCCCCTGGAGGGCAAGTGACACTAAAAGTATGGAGTCAAGTTACCATTCAGCAAGTTGAGACTAGGGGGTAGTCTCAACTTCCCCCTAGTCTTAGTCTCAACTTGCTGAGACTAGGGGGAAGTTAGAGTTCTAAAGAAGTGAGTTTTAGAAGAGATGTTGCCCATAGCAACCAATCAATTTCTAGCTATTATCTTCTAGAAGGTGCTAGTTAAATGTTAAGTAGAATCTGATTGGTTGCTATGGGTCTCTTCTAAAACTCACTTCTAAAAACTCTCACTTTAGTAAATTTACCCCTAGGAGACAATTTTGATATTAGCTGGCTTCCTTAGGCAAGATCACTGTTGAAAAAGCTCAGCCTGATACCATAACGAAGATGTCTGGCTGATAACTTACTAATTTGAGCCAGGCAATGGGAGATGTCAAAATAGTGGGACAAGTGGAAGAAGCAGCATGGTACTGATTAGTTACAGTGGTCTTTGCATATATAACAAGCATATTTATCTATTACAGATGTGTCCTGCTACATCTTTGCTCATAGTGCGGTATTCTGGCCTCCCTGCCACGACATGTCAGTACGCGTTATGGTAGATACTGCGCTTTATGCCCTGGTGAGGCATAATGTAAGACTACACGCCATGCAGTACACAGTTTAACCGCTGGGGGGTGAATGCTCCACGGATGAAAATTACAGTACTGAATACAATACTGTAGCAGTGCATGGTAAACCATAAGAGGCTGGCCAATCACATTCAGGCAGTGTAAACAGTCACTCCTCATGCTTGACATGAGCACTTTGTGTCAAGACTACAGTAAATCGCTATAAACATTATATTGTACTTACTGTATTACGGACCATTCATACTATATACTGTCACTACCTTATGTAAAGATGCCTGGTCATAAAGACAGGTGCGGTTCTCGATATGGATGGCGTGTGTGGGCGAGTGGTTAAGGTGAGCGCCTTACAGAGTGGGTGTCCCCGAAAGGGACAGTGGCATTTTGGACATCAATATTTTCTTTATCAATTTTTTTTTATAACTCTTCACTACAGGATTAAAAATAAGTTCTGACATATCTGTATTGGCCAGAAGATACACAACCAGCATTAGATAAAGATAGAGCAATTCAAGTTCAATACTCAACTTCCCACCACCTGGCATTTCCGCTATACAGTAGACATTGTATTGTACACATTACAGGGATGTCCAAGTATGAAGCTCTGGAAGTTTTTCATAAATAAAGATCATTTCAGGTTCTATACTTTTAAAATACAGTACTCTGCACTTTCGTTCTCCTTTCCTCTCTGGGTTTTGCCACCCAAGTCCCTTCACCACCTCCCCACACCATCATTCTTTACTATTCAATCCCACTGAGCTCATTGTATGGCTCACCACCACCCCCCACCATCATTCGCTTCTATCAATGCTGCCGCATGCTGAGCCCACTATTGACATTGTACACATTCCCTGCTGTAAAGTCACACACGTCACATCACATACAGTACACAACAGGTGTGGGTCTCTATACAGCTGGCGTGTCTGGGCAAGTGGTTAAGTTGAGCGTTGAACATGGTGGGTGTCCCTGGTTCGAGACCCAAAAAAAGACAAAGGTATTTTGGACATCGATATTTTATTTGACTATTTTTTTGTATATCCTGAAGCCCACGATAAAGCTGAGAAACAAGGTGAGCAAGGGAGTAATTGGAGAATACTGTGGTGGTTGGGCGGGTGGTGGTGGTGGTCTGGACTGTGGAAAAATAACACTGTACTGTCAGTTTTCTTCAAAATGGTTTGAAAACAAATAAACCCCTACTGCCAACTGTATCTCCTGAAGGATATAAATACGGTGGATTACATTACAGAATGGTGAGTGTCCAACTATTTAGTACATCACAAAACTTTTACCAGTGAAAGACGAGAAGATCATAACATGTACAGTATACTGTACAGTAGTTTGGAGCAGAGAATGGAATCTGGGGACATTATAAAAATTTTCAATTTATAAAATGTTTTATGAAGGAACACGTATAAAGCTGGGAAGCAAGGTAATTGTCACGTTCATGTTAGGGAGATCTCCTACTGAGGAGCTGGAAGTCAAGGTCCCAGGTTGGAAAATGAACTGGAGGTGAGGGGCCTGGATATATGTCCACCTCAACCACAAGTACCGGATGTTGGCGATACCTTACCAAAGGCGTGGAGTCTAACCTGCCAGGAGGTGTTCACCAGTGACTCCTCCAATCAGGATTTGGGTTTGAGCTACACCCAGCAGGCAGATCGCAGCCCTTTGGTCAGGTATTCGGTAGAAGTTGGAATAGAGGAACACAATCACAGGTGAAACAGTGGATTAGCACTAATAGAACTAAACTTCATTTAGAGTGTGCTTTGTGCAGATCCGATGGTAACGCTGGCACAGGAAAAAAATAACATGAGACAGTACTTGATGAAAGTACTGAGTACACTAGTTGTGGCTTTGGACGCGACACTGTCACTGGAAGATGGTATCATGAAATGGTACTTGATGATGGTACCGAGTACACTCTCTTCGGCTTTAGATGCAGCACTGTCACTGGAAGAGGGTATCATAAGATGGTACTAGGTGAGGGTACAGAGTACACACACTGTGGTTTTAGTCGCAGCCCTGTCACTGGAAGCTGGTATCATGAAATGGTACTCGATGAAGGTACTGAGTACACATGCTGTGGCCTTAGATGCAACACAGTCGCAGCGGATTGGTATACCGAGATGGTACTAGGTAAGGGTACAGAGTACACACACTGGTTTTAGATGCAGCACTGTCACTAGAAGATGGTATCACGAGATGGCAGTAGGTGAAGGAACTAAGTACACTAGCTGCGGATGAACACTAGAAATAGCTGACAAGAGAGGAGCATGGAACCTGGAATGTAGTAACGGCAAGCTTACACCAGAAGAAACGACGTTGTGCAGGCAACTTCCTGCTGTCCAGAGCCCTGCTATATAACCTAAGGTAGCAGTCCATTGGAGGACAGCGTCAGCTGACAACAACCTCGCTACCATTGGGTAAAGAGTCAGTCAGGTGATGAAGACTGTCATGACAGTAACCACAGCAAACCAAGCCACGGAGCAGCACATGGATGTCCAAGCGGTCCCTAAGGCATAATTCTCAGCACGTCACTCACATCTGGCCCCTCGGGAATTCAGGGGAAGCCGGTGCAGTGGTGAGCAATAGCCGATCTTAGGCCACAACTTGACAGTAATCTTCTACAGTGTCAGCCTAGCACCAACACAGTAGGGTGCTGCAGGAAAGCCCCTCCTCTTCCCTCCCCTCATGACTTTCACTCTCATTCAAGCTGTTCTCTGGGAAAAGCTATAATTATTTTACTGCCCTGGCAACTAACACCCATTTCCCCACTCCCTGTCTGCCTTCTTCAGATGAAAGGGATGGGCTCTTCCCACCAGTCTCTAGCATTAACCTTTTCAAAGGCAAATATTAATCCTTACTGGAGAGGCTAAAAAAAAATCTCATGAAAAATGTTGCATGAATTACATGATTAACCTAATCCCTGCTATCCACCATAAGATTCTTCATGCTCATATTCCTGCTGGACAGATAATGCAGACTGTCACATGATCTTAACGCATTCAGTGCCATACTATACTATTTATTAGCATCTGTGTGTGATGTAGAAGCTAAAGATAAGTAATATATACAGAGAAAAACAGCGGCACTCACAGGACTTGAAATAAATAAGACTCACGACTCAAAAGGATCTGCGTTCAACGTTTCAGTCGGTGTGACTTTTATCAAATCACACCGACTGTGAGTGCCACTGTTTTTCTCTGCATATACTTGGTTCATTAACCATTTGAAGGCACCCAGGTGAGTACAGCCTATATTGTGGAGTGCCGGCGTTACCATTATATATATATATATATATATATATATATATATAATCTATATATATATAATTAGGTGCACTCACCAGACTTGAAATATCTTCAGGTGTTTTGGATCTGGATTTATTTTTTCCAAAACCGCCCCTTGCGTGTTTTGGTTTTGGTTTTGGATCTGTATTTTTTTTTTTTAATTTATAAAATCTGCTGAAATCACATCATTTGCGGTTTTTTTTGTTCCTACAGTATTATTATCCTCAATAACATTAATGCCAATCATTTCCAGTCAATTTTGACCACCTCACAACTCACAATATTGTTTAGGCTCAAAATTTGCACCAAGCTAGCTGGCTGACTAAGCTAAGTGGCAGCAGTGGGTGGCATAAATACGTGGCAGCTCAACTTTCAACATGGCACATAAGGAAATATATGTTTTCACTAATGAAGAGGCCTCAGGGAGTTGGAGTATTTATGCAGTTGAAGGCAGGGACAGGAAGGGTTGATTGGTAGTAAATTTCATTTAATTTTTTTATTTTGTAGCAAATTTATGAGGGAGGAGGGGAGAGCATGGGTGAACAACATGTCCCATGTTTTGCTCACAAAATCAACTTGGTGGTTCAGAATATTTTTTTTAAATTAAATGGGCATGCAGGAGATGCTGTCTGTGCCCTTAAACATTTCTGGACATTTTTGGCATTCAGCAACCACATGTCAAAGATTGCAGCAGCATTGGCAGTTCAACTTCCAACATGGCACATCAGGAAACAAATGTTTTTATTATTCAAGAGGCGTAAGGGACTTTCAGTATGTAGTTGAAGGCAGGGAAATAAAGATTTGATTAGTAGTAAATTGAATTACATTTTTTTATCCTGAAGCAAATTTATGAGGGAGGAGTGGAGGCATTTAAAAACTTTTTTTACTCATTCACATCAGTCCTTGCCCCAGATGAATCCTTGAGCACTATACCTGTGGCTGCTGCTGGCAGTGGATTTTCATCCCAGAAAGGGACCAGGAAGACTACTAGTAGTGCTTTAAAAAACAATTGACCGTTAAACAATCCTTTGTAAAGAATCCACTTCACTAGAAAAGCAATTCCCAATCAGTACAGGGACATTTAAAAAAACATAATTAGTGGTCTCCAAAATGCCATTGTACATACTGTCCACTTAACCACATATATGTGGACAAACTGAACAGAGCAAATACAAGATTTAAGATTTAAAGTGTAAGTCTTACATTGTGTTTTTCTTGAGAATCCTTGAGTGCTATGCCTGCTGCTTCTGGGAGTGGATTTACATCCCAGAAGGGATGAAGACATTGTGTCTTTCTTCCCAATGGATACAGATCTGAAGAGGTGCAAAAAGCTTTTGGTAAGCAAATTGTCAGCTCAAGTGGCACATGATGCAGCGATGGTTTCTCCTGCAGTTTCTCCAGCAAGAGCATCTGCCAAGAAAAAACTAGACTTTCCCCCGAAAAAAAACACTGGTGATGCAGATGAGTCAATAATACCAAGTTTTTTAGTCTTGTGTCCAGGCATGACTTATGGGCTTTTACTTATCATGGGCAACAACTGTTTCATTCTCTGGTGCCTAATTTAAACAAACAACATCCTCATCAACAACATCCTCATCATCAACATCCTCATCATCCTTATTAGCGTCAGCTGTACAAATATCCTGCTCATCCTGGTGCACTTCTACAGAAGCATCCTTGATTTCTATATCAGCATGTTCACTTGTGCTTACATTATCATAACAGGCAGAACCACCAGTTATAAATAAAGACCAAGGCCTTAGCCTTTCCTTGCCACTTCATGTGGTGAAACTGGCATATTGCAAACTTTATGTCTTTTTGCAGCTAACTTTCCCTTTGATGTTTTCTTCGTTACCACTGTAAAAGATTGGTTCTTGATTTTAGATGCCCTGACTTAAGCCTTGTATGCCCTTGGGCATCGGCTTTAGTAGATAATGTAGATAGACTAGTATTGTCATGACTGGTGGCACTGGCAGCAGCTCCAGCACTTGTTTGTGGTTCCTGCTCTCCGCTCAAGTCTCAACTGATCATTTTCCATATCAACAAACATGAATGAAGTGGGGTCAATTTGTACCAATTTTAATACTGTGGTATCAATGACCTACAGTGTCACAAGATTTTTTATGAATAAGAAAAGAATAACACACTGCGCTGCCACTTACAGTGTCACAAGATTATTTATGAATAAGAATAACACACTGCACTACCACTTACAGTGTCACAAGATTAATTATTTATAAATAAGAATAACACACTGCACTACCACTTACAGTGTCACAAGACTAATTATTTATGAATAAGAATAACACACTGCACTTCCACTTAGTGATGTCATTATGTTTTATATATAACGCATGTTATTTAGCACTTTGTTGTGGTCTTGTAGACTGCGTGTAGACTAATCATTTATTCACAATTGAGGAAAGAAGTGAAATGTTGAATATTAGACTGTGCTACCACTTACAGCATTACAAAATTAATTATTTCTGAATAAGAATAACTCACTGTGCTACCACTTAGTGTCACAAGATTTTTTCTGAATAAGAATAACAAACTGCGCTATGACTTATAGTGTCACAATACGTGGATGATAAACTGTGGTCTGGCCGGCAGTGTCACCAAACAATAATAGCGCAGCTAAGTTGCTAACGCACACACAAACACAAAAAAAGCACTTTTATTTTTTTGGACACTGGGGAAGTGCACCACTGAATGAGGCAGCATCTCCTTGATGAACAACAAAGACAGCACCCCTTTTTTATGGTCAACAAAGCACCCCTGCCGAGTGCGGACAAATCACCTGTAGAGTAACAAATACATGGACGATAAACAATGGCAGTGTCACCGTACAATAATAGCACAGCTAAGTTGGTAACGCACACACACAAAAAAAAGAAAAAAAGGATTTGTATTTTTTTTTACACTGGGGAAGAGCACCCCTAATTGACAGAGCACCCCCCCTGGACAACACAGCACCCCTTTATAGACTGCAGCCCTAGCCTGATGGCAGGGCCGCAACTAGGGGGGGCTGCAGGTGCACGTGCACCGGGTTCCGGATTATTCAGGCACTGATGTCCGGCAGGGGCGGGCGGCATGAGAGGTCACCCCTGTGGCCACCAAACCTACTGTACACCGCCCCGCACTTAATCCAGGATAGTCGCACTTACACTGGGATACTCGGCGGTCACCTGCCCCCTCGGCCACCAAACCTGCTTTGCACTGCTTTGCACTGCCGCGCACTTAAACTGGATACTCGGCGGCTCAGCTGTTCCTTGTACTATGTAGCAGCCACCGAGGAACAACTACACAGTCAGAATCTCGTAAGATGATGATGTCATCATCCCGCGAGACAATGACTGTGAGCTAGGGGGCGGGCCTTTTCACTGTCTAGCCAAGTGTCAAGTGACAGTGTAAGTGTGCCTCATATCTGCCCAGCAGCCCACTACATACCCAATTATAAACACCCCACGTTAACTTTTTAATGTAAATATATATTACCTATATCTATATAAATTATATATATATATATGTAAACATAGATATATATATATATATATATATATATATATATATATATATATCTAGAAAGGAGGTGAGAAAAGGCGCTCTCTGGTGTAGTATTTAAGAATATTTGAATTTCCAAAAATAGGTATTACAAGTACCTTCATCAATTATAAAACAGGCACATCGGGGGTCTTAGTATGGAGCCAGCGTGTACTCGATCTCAAAAGGATCCCGGAATCGACAGGTAACTTTATCAAAGGTGCCCTCGGAATTCTGAGACAACCACTTTGGTTCCGCTCCTCCCCGTACATTCAATAGTGGAACCTACTTTTGAAAAAGCTTTTCAGGGAAATTGTGTTCACAGCGCTCACTCTGAATCAGGGCCATCCTTCCTGATTTTTAGAGCGGCCTCCAAGCCGCTTTTATAGCTGTGGGTGACCACCCACAGCTATAGCGAGCAGCCAGAAAGATGGTCGCGATGGTCAAGACCATCGCGACCATCGGGCTTGCTATGAGACCCTTGTGGTAGGGTCTCGTTGCCGCAAGCCCTAGAGTTTTTTCGGCTCTAACAGAGCTGAAAGCACTCCCACTGACATCACTTGGGAACGCCTCCGTCTGGGCAGCCATGCCCCCGGCACACCCACCAAAGGGGGCGTGCTGTCACTCAACATCGACAGCACGCCCCCTTTGGTGCGAGACCCGGAGCAATGGTTTGCCCGTATGCATGCGCACTGGGCCAACATCGACCCGCTTGTGAGCGCTCGCGAGCGGGTCTGAATCAGGCCCTATGTCTGCTAGCTTCTTTCTCTACAGCCGGAGTGAAAATTGTGCAATCTTGGGGACATTTATATAATCCAAAACCCGCCAGAATCCGACAGCCGGAAGATGATACGCTCTGCATCATTTTCAGATCCGAGTCAGGTGCGAGCCTAGCATGGTTCTCGTCTCGGATCTGGAAGTTCAGGTGGGTCCGGTTCTCAGAAAACCGGACCCACTCATCGATAATATTAATATATATATATATCTATATATATATATATATATGTACAGTATATGTATATATATATATGTATATATATATGTATGTGTATATATAAATAAATATATATATATATATATATATATATATATATATATATATAAATAGTATCCTCGAAGATCTTGGATGAAGGCACTCACTTTAAAAATAACGTTTTTTATTGAAACATAATATTCAGAAGTTTATATAGTTGTTCATGTCTTCCATTATTATCTGACTATGAAGTTGAAGTTATAACACTTCACCGGACTATGAGTTTATAAAATATATCATGGTGATTTGTGCTGGCCCTGTTTATTTGATAAGTGATGTATGTGATAATTTGACCATTTGCCATTGATATTTGGTAATGGCTATAATTAATTTGTATGTTCTCATGTACATGCTTATTTACATGCTTGTTTGGGATGTTATATTTAGGCATCCTGGGCCTGATTCAGACCCACTCGCGAGCGGCTGTCCGCTCGCAAGTGGGTCGATGGTCTGCACTGAGCATGTGCACGACGGAAGGACTTTCCTTCGCTCGTTGTGTCTGATCAAAGGGGGTGTGCTGTCGATGTTGATTGACAGCACGCCCCCTTTGGTGGGCGTGCTGGGGGCGTGCCTCCCTGACGGGGGCGTTCCCAAGGGCCAAAATGACTCCGGGCCTTGCGGTTGAAAACCTCAACCGCAGGCTCTGGCTCGCAGTTTCGATGGTCGCGATGGTCAAGACCATCGCAGCCATCAAACTGCACGGTCGTATAGGCTGTGGGTGGTGACCCACAGCTATACGAGCGTCCAGGAGGACGCTCCATTTTTATGGAGGGCGGCCCTCATTCAGAGCGTGCGCTCTGCTCAGAGCGTTCGGCTCTGAATGAGGGCCCCTGTTTTTATTAAACTGTATAATACAGTCTTCCATGTATGTTATTATTCATACTTGTTGATTTCCAGCGGTTATCTCATCATCGGTGAGCTATAAATATTCGCATTGAAGTAATTTATGGTATGTTGGTAGTTATATATATTTTATGATTTTATAGAATGGGGCCAGATAGACATAGTTATATGACACTGATTCGATAGTATGTGTTTTTTGTAGATGTCTATTTTTGTGACTTATGTTTGACAGACACTTGTCTTGAAAAAGGTCTTATAGAAGACCGAAACGTCGACACATGTAATGAGGTGTCTGACATGAACAACTATATAAACTTCTGAATATTATGTTTCAATAAAAAACATTATTTTTAAAGTGAGTGCCTTCTCCGAGATCTTCGAGGATACTATTTCTATATGATGGACTATTGTCTTGAAGTGCACCCTGACTGAATGAGTTCTTGGAAGGTGTGAGTGCAGAACTTTGGAATTATATATATATATATCTTGTAACACAGGGTATAGAAATGAGGACTCCAGACAGGCAGGTACTCAGACAGGCAGTGTCTTTAATGGCAGCAGACACTGCACTTTAGCATATGTGAGCATAACATAAATAAACAAATAAAGCAATTGTTCCAGCACTTATCGTGCTTAATCGGTCATGCTCTCCCAGCATAGCCCTTTCCCTAGCATTACAACACTGGCCACTATGACCTGGCCACTAGTCAGCATTAGGACTCAGAGCAGTGGGTTTGTGACAGTTTTAAACTCTTCCTCTGCTGCTCAGTGATGAGTTGCAGCTGGGCCTGTGCAACCTTGAAAACCAGGCGTTCCACACCTCCACTGCTAATGAAGAATGCACAGGCTTCACTCCAGCCTCCCTTGGAGGGAGCTGATCCCACCAGAATGTGAGCAATTCATGTGAGAGACAACCTCTCTCACCACACATCCCTTCCTTTTACTTTTCCAAGCTTGGGAAAACGCACATCTTCTGTTGTGATGTCCGACACCACTCAGCCTTCTCAACTTTTCAGGACAACGCGTCCGCATTTAAATGTTGAGCTCCCGGGCGATGATGTACGTAAAACTTGTACTGCTGGATGGTCAAGAACCAGCACATCCTTCTGGGGTTAACTCCTTTGTTGAGTTGCATCCACCTCAGAGGTGCGTGATCCATGAAAACTCAAATTCTCTTCCCAGAAGACCATGCTTCACTGTTTCTACTGACCACTTTATTGCCAAGGATTCTATGTCAACTATGGCATATCTTGTCTCTCATGGCAACAGTTTTCTACTTAATCGGCTTTTCTTCACCCACAAAGGACTGTGTTAATACAGCTCCTAAGCCTGTTGTGAAGGTGTCGGTTTGCAGGAAAAAAGGGTTTTCGGAAATCCGGTGCCTGTAGAACCTGTTTGGAACACAGGGCAATCCTCATATTTTCCCAGGCTGCTTCAATTGTTTTGGTCCAGAGCTCTGGATGCAAACTTTGGAATGAAACGGCGGTAATAGCCTACAGCCCAAGTAAAGTTCTCAATTGTATACTGGTGGAAGGTCTTGGCCAGGACTGAATCGCCTCCATTTTCCACAGTTGGGGTTTCACTTGCATATTGCCAATCACATACCCAAGGTAAATGGCCTCTGAAAGTCCAATGGTACACTTGGCTGTATTTGCTGTAAACCCATGCTGTCATTAGCTGTTTAGCATTTCTTGGAGTTTGGGCATTTTATATTGAAACAAGCCATCAGAAGATAGTCTTTTCCTGGGCAGTCTTACTTAGGGGAATTTGCCAATATTCCTTTGTGAGCTCCAGGGTCGTAAGATACCGGCTACTTGCCAAATTTTCAACTAATTCATCCACCCATGGTAGAGGGTATGCGTCAAACTTGGAAACCTGATTCAGCCGCCTAAAGTTGTTGCAAAAATGTATGGCTCCTGATGGCTTGGGGACCAACACAATAGGACTTGACCAGTTACTGTTGGACTCCTCAATGATCCCATCTCTTTCACCTCTTGTTGGACTGGTTGCCGCTGAGCTTCAGGGATGCGTTATGGTCGCTTCTTTACAACCACTCCTTCAGGGGTATTTATCTTGAGCTAAACTAAGGCAGTGCACCCTGGCAAGGAAGAAAACACATCCTGATTATTGCATACTAAAGCTTCCACTTCTTTTTGCTGTTCTGCTGACAAGGTGTCCACCAGCAAAAGTTCTGTAGTTTCAAGCGAACTAGAGCGGCCCCCAGAAACTTGAGGGGTAGCGGTTTCCAGCACATCCATGGCAACATCTGTTTTGGGTATGACACCTCTGCAAGTATTTTTGTCTAGCCGTAACTGGGCAAAGTGTTGCAGATTTTTTTCCTCAGACATTAATTGTGCAGAGGTTTGCTCTCCAAAAAGGATTTACTGTGCTTTTCCACTCTTCTCCCTTTTGCGAGGTAGGGCCTTGGAGACTTTACATAGGCGTTGTCTCTGTGGTCCCTTTGTGAGCTCAACAAATCCTGGGAAATTGCATCCCAATATGGTAGGATAAGGGAGCTTAGGACCAATTGCAGCAACCATCTCATAAGTGCGCCCCTTTATGGTGAGACTCACTCGCTCTTGGGAGAAGTTTTCTGTGGATCCATGAAAGCAGAGTACTTCAACTAACCCTGGCACCTTTTCCATTGGCCTGGGCAGGACAGCCTCTGAGATCAGGGTTAGCTTACTTCCTGAGTCTATAATAGCTGGGGGTTCTCAGCCATTCAGTAACACAGTTTCCCACATTAACGGGGTCTGGAATCCAGGGGTACCATTGTCCAAAAAGCAGGGTACGTAGTGCCTTTATTAGCAAGCCCACACTCCATAGGCTCTGTTTTTCCGGGAAAGTCCCACCTTACATGACCTGGATCTCTGCACTCATAGCAAACAACTCTGGCATCTCCAGCAGTGTTTCCATGAGGAGGGGTGACATTCCTAATGATTTGCCCATTCCTTGGTTTCTTTTCTGACATTTTTGTCTTATTTCCTGCGGTCTCATACTGCTCCAATACTGTGATTAAATCCGCTAAATTCTTAGGATCAGCATGTACGACCCACCATCTCTACAATCTGAGCGGCAGTGCGCTTTTCTGGCAGAAGCCAACTTCACCCCTGTCAGGCAAGTTCTGCAGCCTGCTTCCGAATAGGGAAACCTAGGGTAGTAGGGCCCATTTGTGGAAGTGCTGCACTTTCCCAGAAGGAGTGAGACCTGATCTTGCCAGAATGGCACTTTTGACTAGGTCATATTTCTCCCTATCAGCAGAGGACAAATCAGCATAGGCTTTCTGAGCCTCACCAGTGAGATAGGGTGCAAGTCTATCAGCCCAAGTGTCTGCTGGCGACTTTAAGTTCTGTACCACCCTTTCAAATATCAGCAAATATGATAGGTCATCTAAGGCAGACATTTTCTTTAAATGCCCAACATTTGTTCCTCTGTCTTTTGATGAGAGGCCAACAAAGTTGCTATAGTATGAGAAACTACCTCTATTTTTACAGTGGGAGGTGTATACACAAGTCTGGGTGCTTTTCGATAACACACCAGTTTACACAAATAAATATATCTATTTCTTTCAGCAAAGCAACTGTTATTCAAGTTTAACACAGAAAAAGAAAACAATGTTTTTTTCAGCAATGCAGGGGTTAAACAGAACACAGGGAAAAAAACTGTTTTTTCTCTTTCAGCACTGCAGTGCTTAATTAAACCTCACCATGTGAGCCTTGCTAAATAACAGGTGAACTCAATTACACAGCATGAACATACTGGTGAACATACTAATCAGCATTTTGATATGTCTTAAGCACCTTAGTAAAAAAAAAAAGAAAAGAAACTTTTTTTTTCAATACAGACAAAACAGCTTTTATTTTACATTGCAAAGCAAGTTACAGTGTCCTTAATATAACTGTTGTTTTTCTGGTTCACCATCCATACTCACATATACTGACCATTCTGCCTTGTTAGATCTTTTGCTATGCTATAGGCTTCTAGGGATTGCACTGCAACACAGAAGTGCAGTTCCCCATATGGGCCACCAAATGTAACACAGGGTATAGAAATGAGGACTCCAGACAGGCAGGTACTCAGAAAAGCAGTGTCTTTAATAGCAGCAGACACTGCACTTTAGCATACATGAGCATAACATAAATAAACAAATAAAGCAAATGTTCCTGCACTCCTCGTGCTTAGTAGTCAGCAGTGGCTTGCAGCCAGATTCGACCATGCTCTCCCAGCATAGCCCTTTCCCTGGCACTACAACACTATATCCTACGACCTGGCCACTAGTCAGCATCAGGGCTCAGAGCAGTGGGTTTGTGAGAGTTTTAAACCCTTCCTCTGCTGCTTAGTGATGAGTTCCAGCTAGGCCTGTGCAACCGTGAAAACCTGGAGTTCCACACCTCCACTGCTAGTGCAGAATGCACAGGCTTCACCAAAATGCGGGTAATTCAGGTGAGAGACAACCCCTCTCACAACAAAATACACATATATATATATATATATATATATATATATACATATATATAATATACATACAAGAGAGACACAGGGAAAGAGAGGTAAACACAGATAGGGGAATAGATAGAGAAAGGGGGAGAAGGGAGGGAGTTGCAAGATAGGGGAACGAAGAGCCCAAGACCTGGGGGAGAGAGATAATAAGCTGTACTCTAAGAATAAAGTACTTTATTAATGCTTGTGTTCTAATAAAAACACATAGGGGTGGCATTAGAACTAGTTATACTGTTGACAGTCCTATGCTTGCCAGGACTAGTCATCTGTAGGTACCATAGCATCTCAAAAGAAAAGAGAAGTGAGTCCGCACTAGTATATAATATATAGAACGACTATGTAAGAGAGCTTATAATGATGAGATCATTGAAAAAACCAACGTAGAAGATTATCACTTGGACAGTCCTGGATAAGTTTTGGTTGGTGGTGCACCCATAGACTTTGTGCTGTACACATAAGAAGGTATTTTTTGCTCTAGGCAAAAAAAAGGGGGAAATACTGGGGCACCCTTTATTATAATCAAATAAGTATGATGTAGATATGATGAAAAAAGATATAAAACTTAACTTTTACTAATCACATATAAAGTATAGGTCAAGCATTGAGATGTGCAATATAGAGTGGAGGTATTCAAGAAATTTGTTTTACAACAGTTTTTATATGTGCAAGTATTTAATCTCATCATTAACTCTGTCTGTGTTAGTGTTCATCTTTTTGATCACTATTATCCCGAGTGGATTGATTTTTTTTGTGTATGTCTTTCCTATGGGTTTGGCACCATAGCACCATTTGCAATGGCCACATGCACTGCCGAATGGCAAAAATACTCCCATAGAAACATGGGACAGACAGGAACACAGGTCTCTCCTCATCTGTGTGCTCCATAGCAGCTAATTACGCCCCAGATGCTTGCCCGGAAACCACATACACTCATGTCCCTTATATACCTATTTTCTCTATTGACTTAATTGATATCTAACATAAATTGGATATTGATGTAAATAATTTTTATCATACTGGTAATTGTATTGGTGGAAATCTACAATATATTGTACTGTGGGACTGATTCAGCAAGGATCGCTCACGGACAACATGCAGACGCCCACTTCCCCTCTTGCACATCTGTAATACCTTGCAATCCATCCAAAACATCGGTAACATCGTAGTACATCAGAGCCTCTTGCGCAATTAGGGCAGGTCAGACCTCACTTATAAGCTGCTAACTTTCCTGTACGCAGTGAGCACTCAAGCTGCATATGCCGTTGCAGGGGCTAATTTATGCACGCCCCTGTAATGGCGTTGAAACGCACTGGCACACCTGCATTTCTCCGACCACCGCCCCATCACTACCCCCAAATGCTCTACGTCTATCAATCACTCTGTAATTGCTCTGCGTGGTCTTCGTGATCTCAGTGAAGCATTCACGCACGTGCACTGCAATGCATACGAATGCGCATTACGCAATAATCGGCCATCTGCATTTGCTGAATAGGCCCTGTTTTTGGAAACTGAAAGAACATGTGCCTCCTGCTACTCCACCTAGTGGCAGACACATCATGCTATGTAAGGAAGGAATGAAGGGTCCAACATAAGTGAAGTAAAAAAGGAAGCGGAGTGCTAACACAATGTGTGTTGCATGTTAAGGATAGTTGCATATATGGTAAACATAATAGCATTATAATAATTATTACTTTGGGAGAGAGAATATTCCTTTACATACTGTATTTTTTATTATGCTGACATTTTGGCAGGGTCATCAATAGAAACAGCTTTGTGATGTTAGATCTCACTGAAAGTTATAATTATCATCCATTCCCAGGGCCGGATTAACGGGAGGGCGACAGGGGCGGTCGTCCAGGGGCCCCCACACCTAAAGGGCCCCCACAATACCTGGATCCCGGAGTACAGCATTTCACTGCCTCCGGTGTAGACATTAACTGGCTGGCCGCTCCCGACGCTCCTCCTGTTCCTGCTTCTCCCTGCGGGGCTAGAATAACAGCCGCCGACTGCACACTGCTGGGGAGTGACTTGAATGCTGAGCGGGTCAGGTGATTTACTCTTACCCCAGGACCAGTGCTCCGGGTTGCTGTACGGCCCCTCATACCAGCGCGGCAGTCACTGGGCCCTGCTGCTGAAGCCTTCAGTCACTCCTCCTTCCCGCCTCCTCGATTTCCACAGCTGCTGCTCCTGGCTCCCGGGTAATTGCCGCTATACAGAACTCCGCTTTCTGAGCTAGCCTGTGACTGCCCTCCTAATCTCCACTCCTGTAGCTTCCCTATACCACATCTAGATCCCTCTCTACCACCAGCAGACTGGTCACAAAAGCGACTTGTGAGTAAAATTTCCTATGGATGCCTATATGAATATGTTTTTTTTCCTGTGGGTGCCTATATGTATATGTGTTTTTTTCCTGTGGGTGCCTATATGTATATGTGTTTTTTTCCTGTGGGTGCCTATATGTGTATGTGTTTTTCCTGTGGGTGCCTATATTATGTATATGTATTTTTTCCTGTGGATGCCTATATGTATATGTGTTATAGGCACCAACAGGAAATAACACATATACATCTAAGCACCCACAGGAAAAAACACATATACATATAGGCACCCACAGGAAAAAACATATACATATAGGCACCCACAGGAAAAAACACATAGATATAAGCACCCACAGGAAAAAACACATATAGATATAGGCACCCACAGGGTGCCTATATCTATATGTGTTTTTTCCTGTGGTTGCTTATATGTCCTGTGATTGTCTGTGTTTTTTTTTCTGTGAAGACCATGGGCCCCATTTAACAACAAGCACCCGCTAAAGGAGTTATGTTGTCCTTCCAGTATTTAATAAACAGCTGTAAGCTTATCTTATCACTGTTTGTCACTGTACCACTTACACCACTGTATGTATTATATATATATATATTATTTTTTTTTTGATAGGGGCCCCCACAAGTTTGTTGCCCAGGGGCCCCCACAGACCTTAATCCGGCCCTGTCCATTCCCCTATATCAGTATTTTGTACACTTGCAGTGAGGATGTCAGATCTCATCTGATCAACAAGAGCTGCTGGCAGTCAGATTAGCTCTCATGAAGGCAGTGGACATGCATCGATTCTGCTCCCCCCACTACTATGATTGACCGTTCTATAATTTTCTCATTCTTGACTACCGTAAAACTCCTCCTCACTATCCTCTCCCAACACCTGAGTCTTACCTTTAGCTCTTCATTATTACTAATAGGTACAGTACTTCTACTCTATAGCACCTACATATTATGCAGAGCTTTGCAGAGAATATTTAATCATTGACATCAGTCCCTACCCAGGGGCGTAACTAGAACTTTTTGGGCCCCATAGCAACATTTTTAAGGGCCCCCCCTAACTTAGGTCTTACACAATAACCACAGTAGTTCCCCTAAAACATTAAATGCCCACTGTAATGGTGCCCCTTATGCAATGCTCACTGTAATGGTGCCCCTTACGCAGTGCCCCCAGTAGTGAGCCCCCTGTAGTTGCCCCCAGTAATGAGCCCCCTGTAATGCCCCCAGTAGTGAGCCCCCTGTAATGCCCCCAGTAGAGAGCCCCTTGTAATTGCCCCCAGTAGTGAGCCCCCTGTAATGCCCCCAATAGTGAGCCCCTTGTAGCTGCCCCCAGTAGTGAGCCCTGTGTAGCTGCCCCCAGTAGTGAGCCCCCTGTAGTGATCCCCTGTAGCTGCCCCCAGTAGTGACCTCCTGTAGCTGCCCCCAGTAGTGACCCCCTGTAGCTGCCCCCAGTAGTGAGCCCCTGTAGCTGCCCCCAGTAGTGAGACCCCAGTAACTGCCCCAGTAGTGAGCCCCCTGTAGTGACCCCCTGTAGCTGCCCCCAGTAGTGACCCCCTGTAGCTTCCCCCAGTAGTGAGCCCCCTGTAGTTGCCCCCTGTAATGCCCCCAGTAGCGACCCCCTGTAGCTGCCCCCAGTAGTGACCCCCTGTAGCTTCCCCCAATAGTGAGCCCCCTGTAGTAAGCCCCCTGTAATGCCCCCAGTAGCGACCCCCTGTAGCTGCCCCCTGTAGTGAGCCCTCTGTAATGCCCCCAGTAGTGAGATCCCAGTAACTTCCCCCCACGCGCGCGGGCGCGTGCACACACACAAAACAAACAAAAAAATACTTACCTTATCCCCGCTCCTGTGAAGCCGCCGACCGCCCCGTCGCCCGCTCCTCGGCACTATGAGAGTGACGTCATGACGTCACTCCCATAGTGCACTGCGGGACCCGGAAGACGGAGCTCATTCCTGAGCTCCGTCCCCGGCGTCCGCTCCTCGGCACTATGGGAGTGACGTCATGACGTCACTCCCATAGTGCATTGTGGGACCCGGAAGACGGAGTGAGCTCCGTCCTCCGGCTGCCGCCGGGGGTTTGAGTGGGAGTCGGGCGTCCACTGGTAACACAATCTCAGCGGGCGCCCGGCATATGGAAAGTGCAGGGGGTGCGATCGCTGGGCCGGCGGGCCCCTTAAGCCGCCGGGCCCCATAGCAACCGCACCCCCTGCACCCTCCATAGTTACGCCACTGTCCCTACCCCATTGGAGCTTACAATCTATATTCCCTACCACTGTCAAATGTTAATTAACTCTTAGCACAATGTACAGTCTGCTACCATTGGTGCAAACCTTGATCATTCTTTATTGTCATTGGCAGACAGACATTTCTGCCTCAGAATATTTTCCATGTTCTGCAGCAAAATAACTGCAGAGGTCACACAGAATACAGCTGAGCGTTGCTCTATACTTTATGTCTATAGCACAGGAAGTGAAGTATAGGTATATGACCATTTAAGTGTTGTACTTGAAATACACAGCTACTGAAAAATAGGGTCAGCTTGTAATACTGTCCAAGTGGCTTATTTTCTTTGTGAAGTAATAAAAGATTAAAGAATTTTCAAGGAACCATAATAATAGGTATTACAATTAAATGGAAAATATTTCCTATTTGAATACATAAACACTAATTTCATTAATTACTTAATCGCTGATGAGGAGAATGTCTGCAAAGAGGTGGAGGGGGCATGACAGGGGGTGAAAAATATTACATGCAGAGGGCAATGACAGGATAGGGGAAATAGGGATAAGTTATGTGAAAGAAGATATGAGGATAATGAGATGGAGGTGGGTGCAATATAATAGATTAGTGGGGAGATGGTTGGGAAATACAGGTACATTGGGATGGTGGAAAACACAGGACAGCGGTAGATGAGAATTACCCATCATAACCAAGTATTTGGAAACGCCCCTCTCCAAATCGGGATGTAGTTATGAGACCGGCAGCCGTGATACTGCTGGTCTCAATACCGACAGGGAAATCCCGACAAGGGACTTAAGATAGGTGTCGAAATACCAACGCCTATCTTAACCCGACGCCAGAATGCCGAAGGACACCAGCCCAAATGAGGTAAGTCCGGGGTGCCCTTAGCTTTAGCCACGGGGGGGGGGGGTTTGCAGGGGAGGGTTAGGTTTAGGGAGCGTAGCAGGGTTAGGGTTAGGTATTGGGGGGGAGGTTAGGGTTAGGCACCACTGGGGGGGTTAGGGTTAGGCACTAAGGGGGGAAGGTTGGTTTAGGCACGGAGGGGGGAGGGTTAGGTTTAGGCACTAATGGGTAAGGTTAGGGTTAGGGTGCAGGGTCGGGAGGGTTAGGGTTAGGCTACAAGAAGGGAGGGTTAGGGTTAGGGAGGAATACCAACCATCGGGAAGTCTCTGTCGGTATTCTGACAGGAGGCATCCCGACAGCCAGCATTACATACCCATTCCTTCAAAATCCTGCATTTGCCACTGACTGGAATTTCAGTTCTGCTTTAGGGAAAAATACATTCATATTAAATACTGCATTTTGTGATTTTATTTACGGAACCCTAGGATGTCACTAATAGCATGGTACTTTTTCAGCTTCCTACATATATGAGGTGTTACATAGCAAACCATAGCCAGCAAACTAATAAAGTGGCCCACAATCACATGCTTTGAGATAGCGAATGCCAATTGGGGCAAGCTCCTAGTGAGAATTGGAGAGTTTTTCTGTAGATTATTGACAGCTGGCATGTTTTTATTGGGCTGTTTGTTTAGAGAAGCGGCTTTTATCTCCCCTTTACAACCCTACCAGTGTTTTAGTCACATGTACCCCCTGCTATTACAGCCTGTGAGACTGAACATCTGTAGTCCCTAAGCAAAAAATATGGGACAAATCAACTGCATTGGCCAGTTGGCTTACTGGCCCATTCTCTACTGAAAACTTTACATTTCAGTGTCAAGAGCCATCTTGTTATTCTCCCACTTATCTCCTTATTCTCATCCATGCACTTCCACGGAGCATGATTCATAATAAAACTAAATGTTTGACCCAAAAGTTAGTACCTTAGTGTTTCTAATGCCCACTTAATTGCAAATGCTTCTTTTTCAACAATGGTATAATTTCTCTCATGTACATTCAATTTCCTACTTAAATAAATAAGAGGATGGTCTTCACCATCTTTGCTTTAAGACAATACAGCACCTATTCCTACATCTGATCTATCTGTCTGCACGACAAATTAATTATTAAAGTGAGGTGTAATCAAAACTTCTTGGGTGCACAATGCTACCATCAGCGCCTTAAAAGCCTATTCTGTCTCATGTTCCCACTTAACCATAAATGACTGTTTACCCTTAGTAAGGTAAGTCAAAGGGACAGCAAGGGTGGCAAAATTGGGTATAAATCTTCTATAATAGCCTGTACTTACCAAGAAAGTTCTAATCAGTTTCTTATTTAGGGGTCGTGGACAATTTAGTTTTGTCTCAATTTTATTAACTTGGGGATTTATCAAACCTCTGCCTATGGTGCATCCAAGATATTTCACCTAAGCAACAGTGTTTTGTTGCTGTCAAATCTGCCTCATGGATGGAGACCAACACTGCTTGTACCCTGGGTGAGACTGTCAAACACGACTACATCATTGAGATTGCTAAACAGGACTACATCATCATTATAAGCAGCAGCAGACTGTCTATGGGGCCTTAGAACTTTGTCCATAATTATCTGAAAGGTGGCAGGCGCCCCACATAACCCAAATGTCAACGTCTTTATTGGAACAGATCCTCTGGTGCAGAGAAACTGTATTTTCTTTTTCCTTGTGTGTCAACAGCATTTGCCAGTACCCTTCGTTTCAGTCTACAGTGGTCAAGTACTGTGCTGTTTCCATGATGTCAATAAGTTCATCCACTTAAGGCATTGGCTAGGCATCAAACTTAGACACACTATTCAATTTATGGAAATCATTGTAGAAGTGTAAGCTCCAGTCTGGTTTCAGAATGAGTACAATGGGACTTGACTCCTCATTATGTGACTCTTCAATTACATATGATTCCAACATTTTAAAAATTTCTTTAATTTGAATCCCATTGGGCTTCTGGTATTCTATATGGCTTTAGGTTAACCTTAACCCCTGGGTCAGTCATTAGATCATATTTTATGACTGCTGATGTACCAGATATATTATAAAACAAATTTATTTTGAGAAATTCTTTAGCTGCATGGTGTTGATAGTTGAGAGGGTTTTGGCTAATGTTATGTCAGGAACTAAAGGTAATGTGGTTACCAGTGGGACAGGGGTGGCTGACAGAGCTACTCTATATTTCCAAAGTTTTATATGATGTACATGGAAATCTGTTCTAGCTTTCTTTTCACAGGCTGGTACACTTTATAATTAACCTCGCCCACTTTTTCCATGATTTCAAATGGTCCTTGGCACTTGGCCAAAAATGTACTTTCTATCATGTGAACCAAAATAACCACTCCCCAGGAGCAAAGGTGCATAATTGGGCAACTGTACACCCTTTGTTGTTCCTGTTGGGTCTGTTCCAAGTGCTCTCTTACTGTTGGCACCACTGCAGCTATTTTCCCTGCATCTGAGAAACATGCTCAATAACCGACTTACAAGGACATGGCTGCCCCTCCCATGTTGCAAACCATTTTTTATACGAGTCCCTATTTTTGCCGTTGGAAAAGTTAAATGAATTTGCACTTTTAGTTTATTATATGGATTTGTTCAGCAGACAGGAACTAGGAACCTGCATTCTTAGCAGGAATTCAATAGGAGCCAAAGTCCTGCAGCAATTACGTACTAGACAATTCATTATATATTACTGTTTTCCCAAGCACATTTTAGTACTTCTGACAACAGGTAGTTAGAACCAGTAGCACTGTTATACTTGGATGTACATTTCAGAGTTTTTTTTTTTAAAATAAGTTTTTATTGGACTGCAGAAAGTACACATTTCAGAGTTTTAATAAACAGCAAAAGTTAGAAAAGTACTAGAATAATACAAAAAATAAACACCATTTGTCTGAAAAAGGAAAATAATTTTTTGTTTAAACACAAAGTACCTTTGTCTATCTCTCCACATAATCACATCCTTCATTTAACTGAAAAATAAAAATATAGGAAGCACTGCCAAATGGAAACTGTTCACATAAATCATTTTCAATACAGTTTAATACATAATAATATGGCCATATCATAAACACAGTAAAATACAATAAAATACAAATGACAAAAAAATTATAAAAAATACAAAATAGATCAGGCTTAATATGAGCGTTTTGTTTATAGCAGTAAAAACACGGTCAGAACCTTCACAAAGTTTTCAATATATATTCTAATACTCCACACTCCTTTAAACATGTATCTCAATATGCACACTCTGTTTCCTTAATTTCCTTTTCTTCTAGGTTGCAAAAATGAAGAAAAATAACCACTCTATTAATTAGGTGGATAGTTCTCTGTATCAATCAGCTTTTATCCATAACCACTTTGTTTGGTTAGAAAAAATATATATAACAATGCTTTTGGTTCCTTAATAGGTGGAGAGAACTGATCATGGGCAGAAACATTCCAGAAAATGCAGTAACTCTAAATAAAGAGTGGTCGACATATGATGGTATTCTATACATTGTTCAATTCTATAGAGTCATTGAGACCTCCTGGACTTAGGGACAATACAGTGGCCCAGTTTATCAGTATAAAAATAGGAGACCCATTTTTTATTATCGGAAAAAAAACATGGAAAATAAATGGGAAGGTAATCGTAATTTTGGAAATATCAGAAGGCCGCAGGAGCAAGAGATGCCCAACTATCGAGAAAATCAGAGTTACATCAGAAATGAAAGCCCTAAAAGAGAAGATAGATGGATCAGAGAAGTTCCATCTAGATATGAACCAAAGGGATGAAGAAATAATGAACCATATGTCCAAATCAGTAATTGATTTTCACCACTGAGATCTGAAGATTATTTTTTAGATCAAGGGAGAAAATGGAGTCATCCAGTATAGAACCCCATACCCATAGGGGTAAAAGAGGAGGAAAGAACAATAAGAAAACAGGTAAAGTAAAAAAGAAAAGGAATAAAAGTAAAATGGATTCTAACAATGTCTCATCAAAACAAAAAAACTCTGAAATACAAAGTAGGGTAAAGATTTCCAATTTAAGCAAACATATTTTGAACACATATGAAATATCCCTGTTAGAAAAGGGCCTAAAATTTGCCCCCTCAGCTAAACTTAATAAATTTAGTGTATATGTAAATCTTCAAAAATACCTAAGGAAATTATCCATTAAGAGGTTTTTTTGCAGCAAAAAACAATCTGGAGGATCAAACCACAGAAAGTGAAGTTAGGGTAAAACCTTTTAGACCTAAATCAATATTTAATCCTACCCATATGAGAGGGAACTTTGTAGAGACTTTTTGGCCAATTGGTAAGTAAGTACATAGAACTTTTAGTCCCTGAGAAAGGCCACTTCAATCTTACAAAAAAAGAAAATGAGGCTCTGAGGGAACTTAAATCATATAAATAAATTATAATTAAACCAATGGATAAAGGGGAGGGAGGTTGTAATCATGGATGTTGTAGGGCGGGAGTTTGTAATCATGGATGTTGTTAAATACGAAGCTGAGGTTCTTAGATAACTGAATGACATGAAAGTGTATAAGAGGCTTAGAGGTGATCCTACCAGGAGGATTCTGGCTAACCTTACATCTTTGGTAACTACGTATGTGGAGAATGATACGATTATAGAACTGGAAGGAAAGTTGCTGTTGCCTGGGGATCCAAGCATACCGGTTATATACATATAACCTAAGATTCATAAGGATGCTCAGAACCCTCCTTGTAGGCCTATAGTTTCTGGAGTCAGTTCCATTAAAGCATCTGAATTTATAGACTTCCATTTACAGCCGTTGGTTAAGAAAAATAGATCCCATCTCAAAGATACAAGGGATGTTCTAAATGTGTTAAAGGATATAGAATGGAGTGAGGATTACCTAATGGTAACGGTAGATGTGAATTTGCTCTATACCATAATAAATCATGATATTGGAATAGAGGCGGTAATTTAATTTCTGGAGGACAGCGAGTATAATTCGGAATTATGTGATTTTTTGGTCAAAGGGATAGATTTTATCCTATGAAATAATTACTTCCACTTCAAGGATCAATTCTATATGCAGAAGATGGGAACAGCCATGGGTACCAGGTTCACCACAAGTTACGCCAACATGTTCATGGGGATGTGGGAGACCCAGCATGTGTGGCTTGACAATCAATTTTTGGGTGAGCCTAGTATCCTGGTCAAGGTATATTGATGATATTCTTTTTATATGGAAGGGAAGTAAGGAATCCCTATCCTCTTTCTGTGACTATCTGAATAATAACACATATAATATTCGATTGACATTTGATATTAGTAATTCAATTGTTAATCTTTTGAATTTGAACATCTATGCGAAGGAAGGAATACTTAAAACTCGTAACTTCACGAAACCGACTGACTCAGGCTCATACACTCACATCACCAGTTGCCATCATAACAACTGGCTAGACTCAATACCAGGAAGTCAATTACAAAGATTAAAAGAACTGTACTGATAATGATATATATGAGGAACAGCATAAGATAATGATCAGCAAATTTAAACATAGTGACTATGAAGCTAAATGCATTGAGAAAGCAAGAAAAAAATTCCAAAAATTAGAGAGAGGTAACCTTCTTGTTCCAAAAGAAAATGAGAAAATGGGTGAATGAAGAAATAAGGAATTTTCTATGGCTTTTATATCAGGCGATAATACTCAGTTTAAACAAGTAGAAATAATTTTCAAAACCCATTGGTCAATCCTGAAGGGTGATCCTTTGTTAGAAAATTGATTCCGGACAAGGCACAGTTCATTTACAGAAAAGCCTGAAATATAAAGAATAGTTTAGTAAGAAGTGCATTATCACCCAAAACAATACTATTTATCCAAAGGTTTTTTCAGATGTGGAACATGTAACATGTGTAAAAATGTGAAGGAGGCAAATAAATGTATGGAGATAAATATAAATGGGTTTACAAGGAAAATATAAGAATTTGTCACCTGTAACTTAATTTTTTTTATCTATTTTGTAGGGTGCAGCTGTGGGAAGTTCTACATTGATAGGACTTCCAGAAATGTAAGGATATGGTTTGCTGAACATCTGTGTAATATAAAGAATGGTTTAGAGACACATGCACTCTCTGCCCATTTTAGGGAAATCCATAATAAGAACTGTAAAGAGATTACAAATTTTGGAGCCCTGAAACAGGTGAAAGGCAGCTGGAGGTGTAATAATATAGCAACAAGTTTAGCTAAAACCAAGATGAAATATATTTATACCTTAAAAACATTGGTATCAGGAGAACTTAATAAGGACTTTGAGATTAAATGGTTCTTAGAGTGATCAAATAGATTTTTATCTCTATATGCACATGCTACTTTGAATTTAGGATGTATGAGATAAATGGATTATGACCCATTAAACATTGTTAATATGGGGTGATGGGAAGTTTTATCTATGTTCTTTTTGTTTATTAAGAAAGGTCCCTTTTTCGATAATCCTAAAGAGCAAGGATTACCTCCCACCAAGTTGATGCATATTGGACACTCCTATACTATTTCTGGAAAAGAATTAACCTTGATTTTTCTAGTGTATTGTGATTTTTTTTTTTAATATATTGAGGTTCTATTAAAAAATTCCTCTATGTCATTTTATGTTATACCAATATCGGTACATTGTTTCCATCCATGCTATCCTATATATTTCAAAACTATTAATATTACTACTAACTGTAGAGGTTGCTAGATTATTACTTATGGCCAGTTTTTAATTAGGTTGTTTTATATTACATGTAAGGTCATTTTTAATATGATGCCCTTTCCCAAAATGGCGGACAGGGCACTTCTGGTTTGCAAATAGTTAATTGCGGGAATTATCCCAGTAACACATAGGCATTCAGTTCCGGTTTTGACCTATGTCTATATAATGATTTTAGGGTTTGAGTTGGAGCTTTATATAAAACATATAAGCTCTGTGGGATAATGTCCTTTTCTAAAATGACGGAAATGGCACTTCCGGTTTCCCGATTGCCGATCATGTGACTCACCTTAGCCATCTCCGTGGAATCAACCCTTAACTTGGGGAGGGACTTTAGTTGTACCAAAACACTGGTCAGGTGACTAGGACCTAAAGGATCACCCTCTGTGTTTTCTATACAGAAGGTGGAACCAAGTGATCAAGTAACAGCAGGGACAGTAAAAGGAGTGCACCCAGATGCTCTTTTGCTTTGTTTGGTGTATGTATACAAATTGGGTAAATGAAGGTGGCTCCTCCCAGTATTTAGGATCATTATTTTAGTGGGTATAAATATCTGGGAGGGAGAGACCTAATCCCATGCCTTGATAAAGATCAGAGGAGTGATCAAAATTTGTTAACTTGAAAAGGAGGGAGATTGGCATACCTGACCAGACCAGGAAGAGACGGACTGCCCATTTGGAGCTGAGGCGTCTCGGGAATCTGTAACATCTATTCAGTTTCTATGTGCATCCCTATACTCCATAATCTGGTAGGATGCCACCCTCATCAATTTGGGATTTGCTGTTTGCAATTATTTATTGTGTTATCATACGGATTTCCTTGTCTGGAATTCTTGGATTAAAAATACTTTTTTTAAATTGGATTTTTTCTGGACTATATTTCAGTCATTCATCACAGTAATGTTTGTTATTTATCTATGATGCTTTATCTACAAATTATACTTTCTACGAATGTGCTGCACTAGGTTGTATTTTACATGTACCACCATCTGGAACTTGTGTCTAACTGTTGCAAAAGTTTACAAGGAGTACCATCTGATAGGGAATCTAAAGAACTCACAGAATTAAGATAAGTTTCTTCTTTGTTTGACATATCTTGTGTGGCACAGAAGGAAGGGTGTCTTTTTATTCTAGGGACAATACAATGTTGCCAGCTGCAAGCCTCCTTACTTTCCCCTGATTGGATGCTCTGAGAGCAGGAATCTCTGGCATGGAATATTGCCCTGGACAGAGAAAGGGGTTCAATATGCCCTCCACCTGAAGGGAGCTGAGGAGTGCGGAGAAGAGCCAGTATGGAGAGACAGTGTTGTTGATGAGCAGAGAAGGACTGATTAGTACAGAGCATCCAGCCACAGATACGCACCTGCCACAGGGGAGCAGCCTTGCAGAGAGGCAGACAGGGAGAACGCTGGCAGCAAGTAAAGAGGGAGTCCCAGCAATACTTGAAACCACACAAGGGCAGAGGAGAATGCCACAGCAACAGGGGAAACCCCTGCTATCAGCACTTAGGCAAGAGCTGATGGAGAGAGGGAAGCCCTGCACCTAAAGAGTGATCCTGCAGCCTGATCCAGTAACACGTGTGAGAGCATAAATGACCAGGGAAGGGGGGAATAGGGGGATATAGTTTGAGCACAGGATATAAAATATTGGATATAATTAGTCAAAAGAATAATGAAAATCCACAATTATAAATATCAAACCCTAGTATAGGTGTCAAGCAAAAATATTGCAAAGTGTGGAGGTGCTCCCCATGAGAGTATAGATAAACGTAGTATGAGGGAGAAAAAGAAAACTCTCTTGTTGGGGGCACTTGAATGTAAAGGTTATAATAAGAATAATATATAAAAAATAACTTTTATTAGATATATTTTAAAATACCAAAAACAAGTCTGAGCCTGTTACTTATTGGCATTACTGTTGGAATAACAGCTATAAATTATCACAAGTAGAACACGAACATACATAGAACATAAGACAACATATAATACAATACTTATCACAATTATGTGAAGCTAAGTGAAATATTACAAATAGGTCTATAATTCTCTGTCTCATACAATATTGAGACCTATATAAAACATATACTAGTTCAATGACCTCATAATGTCGTCATAGCACAATGGCTAATCAGAATTACGGCAGAAGCATACAAGGAAATCTTTTAGAAAAGAATGTGATAATAACCATACAATATTCAATATAGGTTACGTGAGATATCACAGCACAATAACACTGAACAGTAATCAGAGAAATACAATGATAAGGGGGTCAGATGAAATAATAGCTGACCCTGCAAATATCAAAATGAATATAAGTAAATCACAGGTTGTAATGAGAGGCAGATCACACGTAGGTCGCCTGTGATGCCACCCAGGTACTTGTAGACAGTAAGGTTATAGGAAAAAGTAAAGCTACTCCTTTATGTGGAGTTTACAAAATAGCAGCTGCTGCATGCCATTGTATAACCATTGAATGGCATGTGAGCGTACTATAAAGGTACTCCCAGGGTAGGGAATAAGTACAATGAGTATCTGCTGTTGGACTGCGTTAAAAAGAAGGTCCTGGTGTAAACATTGCAGGAACCTCTAATAGGCGCACCCCAATGAGAGTACTCATAGAGACAATAGTTATCGTAATGAAATAACACAGCATAGGTTTGCGATCTGTGCTGCTGCCAGTCATATACCAAAGGTAGTGGTGAGTGGTGGGAAACCCAGATCGCATATGCAGTGATAGGAAGAAAGAGTATGAGTGTAGCTGCACTATGGCTAGTACAGGACAATTGGAGCTCTGTTGCCCTAAAGGTATTGCAGGGTCACAAACTTGTCTCTGTTAAATAAAGCCACTCAGTGCGCTAAAGAAAGTGTAGTATGAAAAGTACCTGAGCGCTCACCTCCAGGGAGCCGGTGTGTAGTATAGAAAATCTGCCACTAGAAGAGCCTGTCAGTATGCTGCCATGACGAATCCCGCCTGTACACAGCCGGATTCGCGGGTCTGAGACGCGCGTTTCACTGTCGCTTCCTCAGTCAGATGCAAGAGAGTTTTCTTCATCTCCCCCATAACACCTGTGAGAGACCTGGTGAACCAGCACACCTACCAGGACTGAGTGAGTGCCTACCCACAAACCCCCCAGTATAATGTCCTGGCCCCTGACCAAGCTAGCAGTAAATGGAGACACTTTTGATAAGACAGCCCCTGAGTTATCCTAGAGAGAACAGTGTCACTCAGGATTATTCCCACTACTGTGTCTTTTGGAGGAATTAATCTTGCATTTAAGGGCTTTATGTACAGTATATGCATATACATCCCTTCTTATATTGGCATCTCACACCCTGAGCTCAGGTATACCGGAACTATATCCCAGAAATATTGTTACAGTGTACTGCCTTGGTGTTATATTACATTATATACTTACTAAATGAATAGTGATATTGCCAATATATCAGAAAAGTAATATCTTTCTTGAAAGTAATGTCTGAGAGTGATTTATACTATTGCGTATAATATTGGAAAGTCACTCATGCTATTGCATGATCCATGGTGCATGCAAAAGTGATTCATAGATTGAGTATATTGATACACAAGTGATTATTGGCAATTTTTGATGAGCTGCATATTCAATGTTTATATTGTTTGTCATTGTGGTGCACCCGTCCTGCGGGCAGTGTTCCTTTACTCAAATGAATTTCTTTCATGCAAATAAAACGACCTCACGGAGGCCTTGCATGCCATACCAGAGACTGGTCCTGTACTTCCATAGCTCCGTCATCATTAGCAAACCTGAAGTGGAAACAACTTGGCTGAAAAATCAAGAGGCTAGTGACGCAAGCGACTTGCAGAAACAAAGATACTGCAGTTCATGGGGCCCAGACTCCAGCCACAGATCCCCTGCAGGCAATAAAGAAACAATTAGAAGAACCTACTATGGGAATGGCAGAAATGAAGAGGAGAATGCAAGATCAGGCAAGACCATGGAACTCCGGACAGACCGAACCAGGGTGGAGGTTGGGACAGAGGAGACAACATTCTGATTGGTGAGAGCCCCCACAAGGAGGAGGAAGGACACCCAGAAACCAGTTTAACAGCCAAGGGTGACTGATCTGCAGGCGCTGCCAGCGAGCCAGCCATATAGAAAGAAGCTGTAACTACCCGGAGAATTTAAACTCCACTACCCCGGGGATGAGGGCCAACACTCGGGGGGAACAAGGGGAATAGATCCAGATCCCGGAGAGTGGTGGCCCCAGTATATTTGAAAATGCCTGACAATCCTGATTATCATCGATGGAGTCAAGACCCTAGCAATGTTAGATACCGGGTCACAAGTAACGACTATCCAGTTACCTACCGTTTGACGGCTCTGGGGAGATAGCCAACTGCTGTCACCACCACCTATGCAGCTACAACTCATCACAAGTAATGACCTTGGGATCTCCAGCGTAGACTACTGGAAGTCGGAGTGAAGATAGGAAAGACTCTCCTCCCACAAAAAGGGATCCCTATTAGCAGAAATGAGCGATGCCAAGGTTACACCAATTATACTGGGGATGAACATCATACAACAGTGCCCTGATGAGTTAGTGTACACCTTGAAAGGGGAGCTGACCGAGGCAATGCCAAGGGGCCATCTGGTTCTACAAAATAACAGGGTCACGTGTTGCGCAAACGTGACACCGGCTTCTACTCCAGACACAGCGGCATGCACTCGTCCCATTGACATCACCGCAAATTGTACTGCTGGACTGCTCGCTGATCA
The DNA here is from genome assembly GCA_031769625.1 of Taudactylus pleione. Lineage (NCBI taxonomy): Eukaryota > Metazoa > Chordata > Amphibia > Anura > Myobatrachidae > Taudactylus > Taudactylus pleione. The sequence goes on from JAUIMM010000915.1 coordinate 2,086,550, forward strand.
GGTAAGTGGCGTATACCCCCTGCACTGCCTTGCGCATCAGGGCAGATGGCCATGAATCCTATCAGCTATCTTTCTACTGACATCTAACTGCAGCACATGTGATATTATTCCAGAGAGACCATTGATTGTCACATATTTTCTTCCTTTTTCAGCAATAGGTGATATATGAACAGTTATTAGGGATGTGCGCCGGACCATTTTTGCCGGATTTGGATTTGGTTCTAATTCGTCGTCCGGCTTTGGATTTGGATTTGCCAAACTGCGGTGACTGGCTTTGGATTTGGATTTGGATTTTTTTACAAAAATTGACAAAAAAAGCTAAAATCACATAAATTGGTCTTTTTTTCTTCCTAGAGTATTATTAACCTCAATAACATTAATTTCCAGTCAATTTAGACCATATCACAGCTTATAATATTGTTTTCAACATTATTGGCCAAAGGTTGCAGTGAGCTGACTGGTTACTAAGCGACAAAGCAGCGGCACAACGACACAGACACCACAGTATAAAGCACATCTATGACACATTGCCACACAGCAGTGGCAGAAATGAAAAGTAGTGCACCCACCCAGTGGGGTACGGCCAGCAGAATCACAGTACTTGTTTACAAAGTGGGCTACGGCCCTAGGAGTCACAGTGCACAATCTTATTCGCATTACACCGCACATAGGGCCTGATTCACATTACACCATAAAGTAGTGTCTCTTATTTATGTTACGACACACAGTAGTGCCCCTTTTACACAATGCCCACAGTAGTGACCCTTTTACACAATGCCCACAGTAGTGCCCCTTTTACACAATGCCCACAGTAGCGGTGTCCCTTACACAATGTCCCCCAGCAGTGGTGCCCCCTATGCAGTCCCCTTAGAAGTAGGGTCCACTATGCAGTGCCCCCAGTAGAATGCCCCCCAGTAGTATGCCTCCCATTAGCAGGCCCCCCCAGTAGTATGCCCCCCATTAGCATGCCACCCAGTAGTATGCCCCCCATTAGCAGGCCCCCCCAGTAGTATGCCCCCCATTAGCATGCCACCCAGTAGTATGCCCCCCCCAGTAGTATGGCCCCCCCAGTAGTATGGCCCCCCAGTAGTAGGCTGCCCCAGTAGCAGGCCCCCCCCAGTAGTAGGCTGCCCCAGTAGTAGCCCCCCCCTGTAGTATGGGCCCCCCCTGTAGTATGGCCCCCCCTGTAGTAGGCTGCCCCAGTAGCAGCCCCCCCCAGTAGTAGTAAGCCCCCCCAGTAGTATGGCCCCCCCAGTAGCAGGCCCCTCAGTAGTATGGACCCCCAGTAGCAGACCCCCCCAGTAGTATAGCCCCCCCAGTAGCAGGCCCCTCTGTAGTATGGCCCCCCCAGTAGTATAGCCCCCCCCAGTAGCAGACCCCCCCCCAGTAGTGCAGACCCCCCCAGTAGTATGGCCCCCCCGCACCCCCAGTAGCAGACCCCCCCCCCAGTAGCGCCCCCGGCCCTTGCACAAATAAAAAATAAAAAAATAAAAACTTACCTGAATCCCCACTCCCGCGCCGTCCACTCTGCTGTCACACGCTGCAGAGGGAGCCGGAAGACGGAGCTCATGTGTGAGCTCCAGCCGGCTCCCTCCGTGCAGCAGCCAATGAGAGTCTGTGTGACTCTCATTGGCTGCTGTAACAAACACACAGCTGCCGCTGGCAGCTGTGTGTCTGTTTCTGTGTAGGGCAGAGCGCTATCACTGCACTCTGCCCTACACGCGAGGAGACCTGATGTCGGATTCTCTAGTGAGAATCCGACATCAAGCGGCCGCCGTTCGGCCCCGAACGGGGATACGAGTCAGGCGGTGAACACCCGAACAGGGTTCGGGTGGACTCGGATCCCCAATGTTCGGAGCGGTTCGGATTCCACAGAATCCGAACCGCTCATCTCTAACAGTTATATTGTCATCTGACAATATGCCATACAATATGTTATATTAACTAAATATTTGTTTTCTGGATGGTTTGTTTTCAAACTGTTATCTGGGACATATGAGCAGCAATATTCGATTGCAGTGTATATTCCTATGGTTACTTACTAGAGTGCATGCAGGCATTAGTATCACAGTAATTAATATGATATATGTGAACAGTATTTATAATACTACATGCCAGGTCTGTGATTAACTGGCGATACACCACACTGCTGTTTCAACATATTATATCTTTAATTGATTATCTCAATGATCTCGCTTGGCTCTTTATTAATCCCTGGGAGAAATATATCTCCATCGATTTATGTACTGGGAGAAATATGTCTCCATTGATTTATGTATTATATGTTGTATGTGTACCAGTTTGTCTATTTTTTCAATAATTGTTCTTCTTTTTTAATATATTTAATAAAAGTAAATTTTTATTAGGCTGTATCAGCCATATCTCTGTACCTATTGTGAGGTAAGAGTTCTTTTTTCTTTTTTTCTTTTTGGTCTACATGCTGTATTCTGACTCTGGGGAGCACCAGGGACTAACCAACATATAGGTCTATTGGACTGAGGTCTCATGATCATTTGTTGGGAATATTGATACTGATTGAGCACATTTACATATCAAGTCCTTTAAATAGGTTATTTTTTTAGATACATTATCATTAGTACTATAGCAGCATTTTTCAGTGCGGTTTCCCATTTCTGTTTTTTGTGTATATTCTACAAAATACCATTAAGGTCCTACAAGGGCATCAAAGATTTGTCCGGAGTACCGGAGAAGTGGGGAAGGTATCGCTCACAGACAGCAAGCCTGTCAGGCTGCAGCCCAACTCAGAGACCATCTTGTGGGGAAAAACCTGCCGTGGACCCTATGGCCAAACCTATGAAGCCTTGATCAAGCCATGCCTGATATCGGCCAAATGCGATGTGGTGGTGGCCTGTGCACTAGTTACAGTGGAGAATGGGTGAGTCCCAGTATGTACTAAACCCCCATAATCATGCAGTCAAGTTATATCGGAGGCAACCATTAGTGAAACTCCTATGGACTGCCAAGAAGATGGGGGCACCCCTGAGCGATGGACAGAGATCCAAGTGGGAGATGCCCAGACACCAGAAACTCAAAAGCAGGGAGTCCTGCATGAGGTCAAGGAACATGCAGAAGCCTTTAGCCAGTGTGCAGCTGACTTGGGGGCAGTTGAAGATATACAACACCGAATCTTCACGGGAGTGACAGCACCTATCAAGGAATGACACAGACCCATGGCCCCGGCCCTATACCAGCCTGTCCAGCAGATGCTGGAGGACATGAAAGCCACAGAAGTCATTAGAGTGGGCTGTACCCATGGCGTTGGTCCATAAGAATTGCATTTTTTTGTAGACTACCGCAAGTCGAATAACATCACCCGCAAAGACGCATATCCCCTACCACAAATTGAATCACTCACCGCACTAAAGTCTGCCTGACACTTCTCCACATTAGATCTAATCAGCGGCTATTGTCAAATTCTTATGGCTGAGGAAGACAAGGAGAAGACCACTTTCACTACCCCATTGGGGTTGTATGAGTTCAGCCGTATGCCCTTTGGGTTATGCAATGCACCAGCTTTGTTCCAGAGGATAATGGAACATTACCTTGGGTACCGCAATTTTGAAATCTTACTCCTTTACCTTGGTGATGTCATAATCTTCTCAGGGACATACACTGAGCATCTTCAGCATTTAAGAGAGGTCTTCCAACAGCTGATGAAGTACAAACTTAAACTGAAACCCACCAAGTGCCACCTAATGAAGCCGAAGGTCCAGTACTTGGGTCACGTCATGAGCACCAAGGGTATAGCCCCAGAGCCAGAAAAAGTCACAGCAGTGGTGGAATGGCCAATCCTGAAAACAGTTAAAGATATCCAAAGGTTCATGAAATTTGAGCGATGCTATCGGAGGTTTGTTAAGGATTTCGCTAGAATAGCCGCTCCTCTGATGGAAAATATACGCAGGATCCCCAAAGATGAGTACAAGAAACTATGACCCATCAAATGGATGACTGAACAGCAGACGGCTTTTGATGCCTTGAAGAAAGCCCTCACCGAAGCTCCACTCTTGGCATTCCCCGACTATATTACTCCCTTCTGCCTGTACACTGATGTGAGTAAATGAGGCCTGGGGACTGTCCTTGCCCAGAAACAGAATGGTCAAGAATGCGTGATCGCATATGCCAGCAGAAGTCTCTGAAATACAGAAAGAAACAATGATAATTATAGTGACTACAAGCTCGAGTTCCTGGCGCTGGTTTGGCCAGTTACCGAGAAATTCAAGTGCCATGACCCCATTCGTAGCTGTTACTGATTGCAACCCACTAGCTCACCAGTCAACTGGCCAACTAGGGGTGCTGGAACCGAGATAGGCCTCCAGACTCACCAATTACAACTACAGGGTGGAGTATAGAAGTGGGCATAGTAACACCAATGAAGACGCGTTATCCCGGTTACCTTATTTGTATGAAGATCCGATAGAAGACAACAAGTGGGAACAGGTTGAGATGCCCAGTTTTGGTCTTCACCCCAAGGCACCCGAACAACATACTATGATTTCAGCTGCCAATGAAGATAATGCTGCTGGGAGATGGGACGCGACTAGTGAATGGGTACAGTGGCAGGAAGAAAGTCTTTATTTCTTCCAATTGAAGAAGTGGATGGCCAGTCCCCATGAGTGGCAGGCACCTGACCCGGAAGTAACCCAGTGGTGGCGTCAACATGACTGACTGAAATTACAAGACGGACTGCTGATTCGACATAATATCGATCCAAAGATTCACCTGCTGGTTAAGCAACTTGCGGTGCCTTGAGCCAGAGTTGCTATGATATTACAAGCTTACCATGATCAGTCCGGTCACTTCGGATGTCGCAAGATGGAATCTAACGTCAGGAGAAGATTCTACTGGAACAACTGCATCACGATGTGAACACTGGTGTAAGAACTGCTTGACTTGGGTCACACACCATCCAGCACCATCAGATCAGAAAGTGCTGCTGCATCTTATCAGTCGCCAGCCTCTAGAACTTGTCTCGATTGACCATGTTAAGCTGGAGTCAAGTTGGGCGGGTACACCTATGCCATCACCATCATCGACCACGAAATTTGCAGTGGCACTCCCAGTTCGTCACCTGACAGCCAAGACAACTGCCGAAGTCTTCTGGCAGGCTTTCGTGAGGCCATATGGCTACCCAAATCACATACTCATCGATCAAGGCCCAGCCTTCGAGTTCCAACTCTTTCAAGAGCTATGTGCACTGTACGGATGCAAAAAGTTACGAATGACCTTGTACCAACCCCAAGGGAATGGAGCTTGTGAAAGAATGAACCAGACCCTGATAAAACTACTACGAATTGTTCCACTCGAACAAAGGCCAGATTGGTCCACCTTTTTGGCTGAATTAATCTTCGTGTTGAATAACACTCCCCATGGCTCGATGGGATATACTCCCTATTACCTGCTCTTTGGGCACCCGGGAAAATTCCCAGTCGATCTCCAGCTTGACCTCCCCAGCGAGATGACCTGCCAGGAATCACGTGGGTGCAGGAGCATCAAAACAGATTGCAAGAAGTCCAAGCCATAGTGTCATGGTGCATGTACCTTGTTAGAGAATGACAGAAACAGAACTATGATACCTGTGCTAATGCAAATCCGATACCCGTGGGAAGCTGGGTAATGAAGAAAAATAATCGCCGCCATAGCAAATTGGACTCCCAATGGGAACTCACCCTGTACCGAGTGGTAATTGCACCTGAAGCTGATATTGCTGTCTATTGCATTGAAAGGGAAGGTTGCCATGGCCGAATGTTAGTCCATTGAGATCAACTCAAGCACCACTCCATTCAGTATGATGAAGCCGATGCAGGTGGAATCACTACCGTAGAACGCTCATCCCAAATCTACCAAGTTGCTCCTAAATTGCTGAGTGATTCTTTGGAACTGTTGGTAGGCATGTATGGCCCTCTCCTTTCCAGTCATGTATACTGGGACAGGGTGGGTCACCACAGATTTTAGAAGATGTATCTGTCCCCAAAGCTCAAGACACAAATTGTGGCTCTGAAGAGACTGCCACTGGCCCCGTATTGAGACGCTCAACTAAGAGTACAAGAGGGACACTGCCCGTAAGGTAAAGGGAAATGTATTGATTCTCTTACGCTTGATGATTACATGCTTATTTGCTTGTTATTGAAATGTAATACTGTAATGTTTATGATGCATGGACTTTTTATGCCTCAGTTTAGTGATGAAATGCAAAGACATTGTTCAAGAGTTTACATGCACGAGGATGCATATAATTCAAAGTGGGGATGAATGTGGTACCCCCCTAGAAACATGTGGAACTACAGGTGCCAGCATGCTTCTGCAGCCAGCAAGGCTGCCCACCTCTACAGAAATTACAGGGACAACATGGGTTAATGCAGCTAGGGACAATACAATGTTGTCAGTTGCAAGCCTCCTTACCTTTTCCTGATTGGATGCTCTGAGAGCGGGAATCTCAGGCATGGACAGAGAAAGGGGTTAAATATGCCCTGCACCGGAGTGCAGAGAAGAGCTCAGTCATGAATATCTCTATAACCTAACTGTTGGGGAGCCTTGAGGACCACATTTGGGAACCTCTGCCTAACACTCCCAAACAAGCCGCCTGCATATATCAGTGAGATACGAGCAGGCTGCTTGTGTGTAATAATGTGAAAATAAAATATTAATTTAAAAAAAAAAATTACGTGTGGTCCCTCACCGAAAGCATAACGAGCCCCGGGATCCAGGAGACTGTCCTGGTTCTAAGAATACAGGGGGACAAAATGTGTAGGGTTCCCCTATATTTTATGAACCAGCAATGGGCTCTATGAGTGAGACCTGATTTTGCAAAAATATCATGGGGGCCAACGTATTTTAAAACCAGCACCTGACTCAAACTAGCTGGGGTGTAATGCCACAGCCAGGGGACGCTTTCACCGGGTCACCCCTGCCAAAGCATTAATACCCCAAACTAGTCAGCCCAGCTGGAGATCACTGGGGAAATGGGGACCCCCCAATAAAGGGGTCCCCTCTCCCATGAGCACCCTAGACCTGGGCTGAAGTCCTGGGCTCTTCCATGCACCCCTGGCCGGTGGGTGCAGGGGTAATGGTGGTAATAATAGATTTGTACTATTGAGTTCCGGCCATGCCAAAATACCAACCAGAAATAACGTGTGCGAACACACAGGACCCGTACTGCACATGCGCAGTATGGGTCTTGCACCGGTACAGAACGGCACAATCGGAGATGTGCACCAACCATCGGGTTAGCGCACATCTCTGAATTAGGCCCAATAAACCTTTCTGCTAATGCAGATGTACTTCTAAATTAAAGATGGTAGGAAGGTTTATTGGGCCTAATTCAGAGATGTGCGCTAATTAATCCATGCAATGCATGTCAAATAAATTACCTCTAAGGGTTTATGAAATAGGTTAAAACATTTTTGTAAAACCAGCCTCATAACTGAGCTTTAAATTTAGTGGAAAAATTTGCAAAATCATACAGGTTCCTTAATACTGAATACTATTATACAACCCCTCCAAGAGTGCTTTATCTATGTCTAGAAGTGATGCTTGGAGCATTACTCTCTATTTCAGGGTTTATTAATAAACAAAAAAATATATTCTACAGCGTTGTAACAGGAAATTTGCCTACTAGAAATATGTTCAGTCAATTTACATAAAATAATATACCAGAGGAAAAAAATGCAAATTTTAGCACTTGCAAATTAAACCTTCAAGAACTCAGTAGATGCAAAACTCAATTTGTTTATAATTTGTCCTGGAAATAAATTAATCCACAGATCTTTTGTAAATTCGGAACAGTAAAACTGAACAGTCAGAGTTGTCCCTAGAAGGGTGCGGGGCTTGGGTTGATCACGCTTGTATGAGGACCCCTTATTTGAAAAAATAAAGGTAATGTACAGTGGCAAACGCAGGATTTTGAAAGGGGGGTTTCCAATACTTGGTTACAAAACCAATGGCAAAAAATCTAACCACATACAGGCAGCACTTCTCGGGTACTCAATAATCAATACTCAATAATCCAAGCATGTTAATCCATTACTGTGCAACGTTTCAGATGAATTTATTACATATTTCATCAATGCCTTGACGACATATGTAATAATTGCATCTTAAACGTTGCACAGTAATGGATTAACAAGCTTGGATTACTGAGTACCTGAGGAGCGCTGCCTGCATGTGATTGTATTTTCAAGACTGAGCGGTCTGCTTAGTTCTTAGGATCTGCACCCCGGGTGTTGAACTTTTTTATTTGGAGTCTAGCTGACTATATTTATATGGAGCTTTTCAGCTCCTTGAAGAAATAAAAAGGCTGCATCGCAAACATACACAGTGACATATACATGCACACAGACGCACACACTGACACAGACTGCACTGACACAGACACACTAACACACACACTGCACTGACAAAGCCTATACACACACTGCACTGACACAGACACACTAACACACACACTGCACTGACAAAGCATATACACATATACACTGACAGACACTGCACTGACAAAGCCTATACACACACACACAGAGACTGACACACACACACACTGACAGACACTGCACTGACATAGGTTATACACACACACACTGACACACATATACACTGACAGACACTGCACTGACAAAGCCTAGACACACACTGACAAAGATCACCCTCCCCCCACATGTCAAACATTACACCCACCTGTGGTGGCGGAGAGAGCACCGGTCACTGTCACGCAGCAGGCTCCGATGACTCAGCCTCCAACAATGCTGGTGTGCTGTGCTCTATGGGAACTGCCCGGGAGGAGCTGTGCGCAAGCGCTGCAGCTCCCCCTACAGGCAGCTCAGCCAGGGACAGTTGCTGGGCTCACATGTTTTAAACAAAAAAAAATATATTGTTAAGCTGGGCTGCGATGGAGTGGCGGGCAGGGGGGGGTTTCTAGGTACTCGGAAACCCCCCCTGCGTGCGCGGGTGATGTAAAATACTTTTAGCAACCACCACATGTTACTTAAGGAATGTATGTGTCATGTGTCACTGAAACTTCCCACATGTGTCTCTGTACTACCACAATAATGTCTTTCCAATGTGTCTCTGCTATCCTCTATTCTACTGTACATATATGATGGTATCATGGCGACCCTTGTTTCCCCCATTTGTCCCTGTCAGTATGCCTTTCTTGTGTCCCCATATTTTCCTATGTTATCTTAGCTTATTTTTCTTACACTTGTCATTCACTCCCTGTCTCCTTTCAACTTTCCCCAGAACTGCACATGACAGAAATCCTCAACATTGTTCACATATGGTCAGGAGACAGGCAGCATGCACTTTTATCAACAGTAGAGGGCACTGAGTAAAGGTGTCAAAGGGCCCTTAGAAGGAATGGTTCTTGATTAACTTATACTGTTTACCATATTAAAGTAACACTCTTGTGGGTAGTAAAAAAATACTTTCCATTATATCATATTAAATTTTAATGTCTGATATTTCAGTAACAATAATGTTATTGCCGAAGACAGGACTTCTCCATAGGTAACAAGCTCCACAGCCAGCGACGGTTATCCCTGCACACTGTCAACGGTAGCCATCATGGGAGATCTCTTGCAAAGTATGGTGAAGCTACTGTAGTTATTGCATATTTACCAATGATGGTTGCATTTGCTTATTCATAAAATAATATTAACATATTTTTGTCTATTTTTTAAAATTTTATTATTTTAACTCTACTCTACTGGAAGAGTGAGGCCAGGTTTCTAGTGTGCATGCCTGATCCATCTATGCTGGGTCAAGCATGTGCATAAGGGACCTGGACTGGCTGGCACAGCAGTAAGTCTCTTCTTACCATTGGTGGGAAGCTGAGCACTTCAGCCTTTAAGCAGGTTCTTTTACTCGTAATCCTACCTTTTTTTCCTAGTAATTCTTCTGTTTGATTGAAATTATTTATCAAATATACTGAAAGTGATTTAAGCATTGTGTACTGATATATTTACAATATGGTATATATACACAGCACATCCGAGACCCCTATATATGAAGGTTCCGGTTTTCAGCCGACACCATCTATTAATGTTGCTATCATTTTTCCTGGGTATGTCTGTTTTTGCATATGCGATTATTGTATATAGAACATACTGTATGTTTAAAAATCCAACAATTATTATATATTGCAACATTATTTGTATGCATTCTATGTATTTTGTGTATCGTACCATCCTGTATATTCATCCTATGTACAGTATCACCTCATTTGTACCCATGATGAAGTACGTGAGAAGGATGAAACGCATAAGGTCGGGGTGCCACTTATTAGTAATGGGAAATGTAGTTCATTTTGGTGATCAGTTCATTATGATCTAGTTCTCTGAAAAGAATAGTTCAAATGATCAGTTCATGTAGTTCATTACATCACTAGCTCTGAAACACTGCTGAGAGAAGTGATTGGAAACCTAGAACTAGTTTATTACACAAACAGTAGGGATTTCAACTACTAGCTCATTAGGTGAGTTATAGTCTTGTTCAAATGATCAGCTATGTTTAATATGTCTGATCTTTTAATATTTTAAAAAAGCAATATATAACAAACTACTAGTAGTAGTGACATGTTTAGCTCTGCAATGCTAATTTAATTGTTGTTATAATTTGTATTTCCATAACATACAAGTGAGAGAGACCCAAATTCAGAGTATTGTAATGTGTTGCTTTTTTTTCTTTTAAAATACAGTAATTACAAGGAAAAAAACTTTGCCTCATTTTGTAATTGCACCCATTAATGTCACTTAATGCACACCAGAGCTACTGTAGATTAACAATAGGTCGGGTGGGATTACAGCCTCCACATAAAAATAGGGGGATGGTCTCAATATGGGCAAGTTCTCTACTTGTCTTCTTTAGAATGTTTTATACATTACACCTATAAAATTGAGATCAGTCCAGTAAAGATAGGAGGAAGATGGATCAAACCTTAGAGAGAGAGATAAAGTGAAGAAGTTATGCAAAGCATAGTCTATAAAACGACAGAAGCTGTCAGAGCCAAAAGCACTTCCACTGACATCACTAGTGATGTCAGTGGGGCCGGCCCCAGACGGTAGGCGTTCCCATGGGAACGCCTCCGTCTGGGCAGCAACGCCCCCAGCACGCCCACCAAAGGGGGCGTGCTGTCACTCACCATCGACAGCACGCCCCCTTTGTAGCGAGACCCATAGGCGGGTCTCGTGCATGCGCACGACGGAGCTCCCCCCGTCATGCGCATGCGCACTAGGGCACCATCGACCCGCTTGCGAGCGCTCAGCGCTCGCGAGCGGGTCTGAATCAGGCCCTTAGCCCTCTGTTTTATGGAGTTTTTCGAACCTCTCACCTCCCTGCTGCTGGGATTTTCCATAATGTGTCAGCATAGTAGATTTCTGGTGAAAGGTATATTTGTTCACGTCTGAGGAAGCCGCTGATTACTCAAAATTGAGAGGCGGGGAAACGCATCACAAGAGGATTGCTTTCTTCTGTTGCTTGCTCCGAGCCCCTTGCCGGACCACGTGGCGAGTGGCACCTTCGGAGCCAGAAGCCGTGAACAAATATACCTTTCACCAGATATCTTCTATGCAGTGGGCTATGGCCTGTGGAGTCACTGCAGCGCCTGTCTGTGACAGGACAGGGAGTGGTTGGTCACAGCTGGATGGACAACACAGCACACAGCCACTGTATGGAACAGTACAACAACAAATATATATTTTTTTTATATTTATTAACTTTTTTAAAATTTTGTTTGCAAATGATACTGCGGTGTCACATCACTTATGTGAACACACTGGGGTACAGCCTGCAGCATCACAGTGCTTATACATATACACTGGGGTATGGAAGCATACACTGGGGTACAGCCTGCACCGTCACAGTGCTTATACGGATACACTGTACACTGGGGTACGGACTGCAGCATCACAGTGCTTATATGAATACACTGGGGTATGAAAGCATACACTGGGGTACAGCATGCAGCGTCACAGTGCTAATACGGATACACTGGGGTATGGAAGCATACTCTGGGGTACGGACTGCAGCATCACAGTACTTATATGAATACACTGGGGTACGGACTGCAGCATCACAGTGCTTATATGGATACACTGGGGTACGGACTGCAGCATCACAGTGCTTATATGAATACACTGGGATATGGAACATACACTGGGGTACGGCCTGCAGCATCACAGTGCTTATATGAATAGACTGGGCTATGGAAACAAATGCTGGGGCAGAGGAGGATCTACTGTGAAACTAATGAAGCTTAAGCTTCAGGGCCCATAACCCTGGAGGGGCCCAGAAGCTAATTGGTTTTAATTAGTGAATTTTTCATCAAAATCAATAGAGTTTTTAAGTGTGTCTCTGTTATTAGGATAAATTTATTTAAATGAGAGAATCACAAGCCATAGGCTTGAAGTACTTAAATTTGACCTTACAATATGCTCTACAGTAGTGCATGTAGGGGCGTTTCTGAGAACCCAGAAACTCCTCCTGATCAGTACTGGCCAGCAAACACTCTCTCTACAGCTCTGACTAGAGGAAGGCTCTTATGAGCTGGCCGGGCGCAGAATAGAGAGCTGCTGTCAGTGTCACTGCTGAGTGCAGTACTGCCAGGTGCCACTAGATGCTCCCATCTCCATTCTGCTGTCCCATCTGCCAGAAGTCTGTCTTGCAGTGCTGACCACAAACTTAAAGCTGAGCTGACTGAGGGATGGCATGCAGCTCAGAGGCAGGAGCATGCAGCATGGGGAGGGAGACCTGACTAAGGGGGATTCCAGAGATCCAGCTCAAGAGGATCAGTAGCTGGGATCCTACAGAGGAAGTCAGTTTTGGTTTTGTATGTGATCTACTGATGTGCCCAGCTATAACGTGGCATCACAGCGCTATCTCTCACGCCACGCATGGCGCGCCACACACCACGCCATGAGTCGCGCCACAAAGAAAGTTTATTAGTGAAAAAAGTCATTACGTGTAATACAACATTTTGTCCACCAGATGTCACTTTTCCTAAACTACATAGCTCATGCGTCTGATTTCATTAAGTGTAATACAACATTTTGCCCACCAGCTGTCACTTTTCCTAAACTACATAGCGCATGCGTGTGATTTCATTACGTGTAATACAACATTTTGCCCACCAGGTGTCACTTTCCAATGTACCGTATGGTATGTTCTGTATCACCGGCCGATGATTGTTTGACAGAAGCTTAGACATTACACTTTACAAACTACAGAACTCTAGTAATGGGTGAAGCGTGTGGCCTAGTTGTCTAATGCCTAGTCTCACTGCTTCTCCTCTCTTCTTGTTCTGTGGGTTCGAGACCTTGAAAATACAGTATGTTTTTTTTATTTATTTTTAAAATCTTCACTTAAAATATTCAGTATTCAATACAGTACATGTGGAGCGCATGTCTGTCCAGTGCTTTGGGAGTCAAACAGCGAAACTTGGATTTTTATTATTGTACATACAGTACTGTACCTTAGAACGCAAACTTGCGTCAATGCCGGCGCTGACATGAACGCGGACATTATAGTGATTTATTATGACCATCAAGTGGCAATGGGCCCTGTTAAAGAGACTGGTTTCTGTATATCAAACTGACTGCGCGTTTAAACCGCAAAATTGCGTCAATGTCTGCGCGTGCCCAGTGGTCGGATTTTAATCACAATGGAATGTGTGCCCCATGTCCAGTGGAGCCAAGCCATACATTAAGTAGCGCTATTTTATGGCGCATGCCCAGTTGTCTGTATTGCTAACAGTACTGTTGAATTTTCACACTAGTGCCATTCTGCACTGTCCGAGACTTACAGTACCGCACAGTATACACAATAGTAAATTCACTACTACATAAGGTGCTACAGTAGTGGACTAACAGCAGTTTGTAGGGCAGATGCAGAGCGCAAACTTGCGTCAATGAAAATGCTGTCTTAGACTTGGTAACATTAGTAATTTAATATGTTTAGTAACTGATAGTTGACTGTGTATAAGAGAGGGGTCTCTATAGTACAAACTGACTCGGCGTTTAAACCGCAAAATTGCATCAATGTCAGCACAGATTGCGTTGTGGTAACTTATAGCCAGTTCTGATGGGTTACGGTACAAATAGGATCTCTGGCTTGTGCCCAGTGGCGGGGTTGCAATGCATTGCCAGTGGTGCTGTGCCATAGCCATACCCTTGTAGCGCTATGGTTATGTACTGTACGCTATGGCATACAGTATGGAATATCATACTGTACAGTACCAGGTCATGAATCACACACAGTGAAAGTGTGTTATTATTACACTGACTGTGTAATAATAGTATTAAAAATAAAACATGTAACCTTGACTGTCTAATAATAATGAAAAGCTTCATTATTAAGCTTCCTGGTTTCGAACCCGGGTTGTACAGACGTCTGCAATGTAGAAGTTCGATTTCTTACCACTACGCTACAGATGCCTGAGTACTGTACGTCATCGTATGGTACTGTAGATGTCACATAAAGTACTGTAGAGGACTAGGAGAGACTTGTGAGCAAGGGCTTAGGTGATCCGTCTTGCTTACACTTCTCTCCTTATGTTCGAGACCTTTATAATTTAATTTATTTTTTTAATGTTCACTATAGTACTGTAGTTCAGTCTTGTTATCCAACCCTTACAAAAATCAATCTATTGTACTGTAGATGTGCCCAGCTACAGTACTGTAGTTTGTTGCTCCATACGGTACGCCATACAGTATACCGCATTGTTGCGCGCTACACTGTGGCGTATTGAGTCTCATAGCACTGCGCATGCCCAGTTGTCTGTATTATACGGTACTTATAACTGTAGTTGTAAGTACAATATGGTAGACATTGTAGTGATTCCCTGACTCTAGGAACTACAGTACAGTAGATGCAGTAGTCTAGGGGGCTAATGCCTAGCCCTACTGCATCTACCATTTTATTGTCCCGCTGGTTCGAGACCTTTAAAGTACATACTGTATACGGTAATTTTATTTTGTTTTAAATCTTCACTAATACAGTACATTATCCAGAAATTCTGGTATTTCTATGCCACAGTACTTTGACCACAAAGTCTAACCTTTTTAATAAAACATAAAAAGTGTAACCTTTCAAGCTTCGAACCCGCAAAAGGGTTGTACAGGCAGCGTAATGTATTGGTTTGATTATTTACCATTACACTACAGCCGCCTGCAATACCAAGTTTGCACCTGGCTTGAGTGTTTCCTACAATACTGTACGTCATCGTATCTCAGGCACATGCCCAGATCTACTGTATACCCATTTAGCTTTTTTTTTTTTTTAACTAAACTCAGTACATTTTATATATTAGGGGGTAAATGTACTAAGATGGTAGTGCTATTAAGTGATGTTGCCCATAGCAACCAATCTGATTCCAGGTATTACTGTACAGTATCTTCTAGAAGGTGCTACTGTAGATAAATGCTAAGTTCAGTAGAATCTTATTGGATGCTATGGGCAACATACAGTACAGTGCAGTAACTTCTTAAATAGAACTCCCATCTTAGTAAATTTACCCCTACAAGTTTCACTTTTTCCCCCCATTTTTTTTTCTTCCGCCCCCCAAAATGAAAGTGAATTTTTAGTGTGTTCTGACTTTTTTTTTAAAAAAGTTACGCAGTTTACAGTACCTTTAGGGGACGTTGAAGGCTTCCCGCAACATTGCACCCCAATTCACCAAATTTTTCCGCCTGCTATTCATACAGTAGGCTAAACTTTATAACATACTGTCTTACTGTACATTGCATTGACTTCCCGCCTACAGTAGGCAGAAAAGCTTTCAAATTGAATACAGCGATAATTTTACGCCTGGCAAAATGACGTAATCTCCCAAACTGTTTTTAGCCAATCCCGTGTTTTTGCTCCAATGGGTGAAAAAGTGCCAACCAATGTTCTCCCAACTGTCATCTCACAGGCTGTGTTTGAAAAATGACAGTTGGGAGCTGATTGACTGACACCTTATAACTTTTTTATCACTTCTCACTGTCTAACACTGCTTAGTACAGTAAATAGACCCCCTTGGAGTGAAAAGACGAGACCGGCTAAAAACAGTAAATAGACCACCCCAAAATTGAAAACGTCCCTCAGTGTATACAGTACTGTATGTCTACTGTACTGTATTCTACTGTAAGTGCCGGGCAGCTGTGAAATCACTGTGATGGGCAACAGGGATACTGTACAGTATATGACTGTGGGCATCAACCCCCATCGGCCGGCGCACCCCTGGTGAGTGAAATCCTGGCAAATAGGACGATACACCCCTGCATCTGTGTGTTATTGACTTTTTGTACAGTACCTTTTTAATGACAGATGCACGTGTTGGGTCTCAGGCACACTTAAAGACTGAATTACATACAGTACAAACACCAATTGTATAAATTAATGACAATTTTTATTTAACCTACAGTAACATGCTTTACAGAGGGGGGGGGGCGGGGGAACTTGTTTAGCTTTCCACTCCTGTAGTCCTCTACTGTCACACGCTTCTTTCTTCTGCCGCTGGCATGTCCTGGAGTTCCAAGCTGGACACGGACATGACTACTGTACAGTACCTACAGTACAGTAGGAGGAAAGAGATGATGGGAGAACAGTCCTTCCTCAATGCCGACCGATACACCCTACTGGACCGAGGACTACACAAAAAGAGTTGGCTTTTAATTTAAAATCATCACTGGCACTTTTGGCCTCAGTTTCAGAGTTTCACCTATACCAGGTGCAGACTCTAACATGCATCAGAGTGCAAGGTCCACTGTATGCCCTGAAGAAAGGAGGATAGGCAGAGACAAACAGACAGTAAAAGACAGACACACAGGTTCTCACCGGAGATGCTCTTGTTCTTCATCCTGCTTGATCCCACACACCCTGTACTGTAGGAGAGAGAATCCGCTGTGCAGGGCCCTTCCCTGCTCTAACAGTGTCACACTAATCCACTTCTCCACATTAATATATGCCCTAACTAACCAGACTAGCAATTTTATTAATAACTACAGTAATTTGTATTATACTGTAATTAAGCCTGGTGGTGAAATACTATAAGCAGTGCCCCTAGGCCCACAGCCCATAATATAATGATAAAAAAAAAAATACATGAAACAAGACAGTATTTGGGTGCCCCAGATGGAGGTGAACACCACCTGTCTGAATACGATAACAGAGCACTAACATTACCAAAAATCTCACCTTATCCTGATGTCGAAGGGACCGCCGCTCTAACCATACAGTAGATGTACAGTAGAAGCCTGTCTCTCAATTCACGGTGCACCCACTACTGTATGTCTGCAACTATGGATGTGGATGTTGAAGCAGCCACTACTACTGTACTGTATATTAAGTAAAGGAACCTGAAAACTTGAAACATCTGCATTACAAACGGCAACATCAAGCGCAGTAGCAGAAAGTGGCAGCTGCAGCACAATCTGTGATGATGCAAATGTGTGCCTTGGAACAGGGGTCAATGTAGGTGTAAGGAAAAGAGGAAAAGTGTGAAGTACAGTACATAAGGTACAGTAAGGGAAAGTTATTGTAGACAAAGAGCTTATAAAATAAATTAGGAGAATACTGTATAATGTAGGGACAGAAAGCACAACCACAATACTGTACATACAGTACAGTATGGACAGTGTACAGTACTTAGCAGTCCGGATCACAAACTGAAAAGAGGAAGTTAAACCCCTCCTCCACATTACAAATTATATACAGTACAGTATAAGCTACATAGCAGTTGCTTGACCGTTTCTTTCCAGAGATCCAGCTCAAGAGGATCAGTAGCTGGGATCCTACAGAGGAAGTCAGTTTTGGTTTTGTATGTGATCTACTGATGTGCCCAGCTATAACGTGGCATCACAGCGCTATCTCTCACGCCACGCATGGTGCGCCACACACCACGCCATGAGTCGCGCCACAAAGAAAGTTTATTAGTGAAAAAAGTAATTACGTGTAATACAACATTTTGCCCACCAGATGTCACTTTTCCTAAACTACATAGTGCATGCGTCTGATTTCATTAAGTGTAATACAACATTTTGCCCACCAGCTGTCACTTTTCCTAAACTACATAGCGCATGCGTGTGATTTCATTACGTGTAATACAACATTTTGCCCACCATGACAACTGGTAAGACTCTATGGAGATGATCAATATAATTGTTACACTGGGCACGTGTCAATACTGTTCTCCAAAACTTCATTATCCCATCCAAATGTTCCTGTTTAGTTGTTGGTTTCACATCAGACCTGATGAACCTCTTCAACTGGGCCCAGACAATTTCAATGGGATTCATGTCCGGTGACCTACAGGTACAGTAAGTAAAAAAAAAATATTCAGTCACAGTACTGTACTTTAGTAAAAAGTGTACTAGAATAATTACTGCTTGGTACTGTACATACTTTTTGGTACAATAAACAGTTAATACAGTACTATAGGACAATACTCACTCTGGTGGTGTGCGTTCCCAATTTATCCCTCTCTCTTCCATGAATTTTGCTGAAGCCGAATGTTTGGGATCATTATCCTGGAATAATCGATTTCCTGATGGGAAGCATTTTCTCACAAATGGCACCATACAGCAATCTACTATTTTTTCTTGGAAGAAGGTCTTATCCATGATGCCTAAAGAGATGAGAAATTGTCAGTAACAAGCATACACTGAACAGGACTGTAAATAATTTTTAGAACAAGCATTACTGTACTGCACCTTCAAAAATATAGATCGGTCCTGCACCCCAACGAGATATACCTCCCCATACATGGACTTTTAACGGATGCATCGGATGTGGTTTAAGTGAGAGATGTGCACGGTGTCGGAAGGACAGTCTTGAGAACCTCTCGAGAGAAACCGAAGTTTCATCTGTGAAAATGACGTCATTAAAATTCTCTCCACTATCTATCCACCGTCGTGCTTATTCAACTCTCTTTACTTTATTAACATCCCTTATCATGGGATTTATCCTGTGAAATAAAAACAAGTTTTAGTTTACTGTCATGTAAAATCAGTGCATTATTAATATACAGTATATATATATTTTACAGTATGTACAGTACCTTGTAGGGCCAAAAGTCCATCCCAGTTCCTTACGCATCCGTTTGATGCTGGAACAGGAGATGTCCAGGTCACATTCTGCTTTTAGAATATGTTTGATTTGTAAAGCTGTACGCTCATCATCCTCACAAGTCAATTTGTGCACAATCTTTTTGACGCTCCTATGGTAGAACACATACAGAGCATATAGCAATTATTGTACAGTTAGTGTTGAAATTGGAACACAATACAGTACCAATATAGCAACATACAGTACAGTATACTGTAATAAAAAAAGGTTGATGTAAAGTACAGTACCTACCATGTGCATTTAGAAGGAAATCTATATCTGGTCCACGTTCTCTCAAATGCATGATAGCACACAGTCTGTAAACTAACAAGAACAAGAACACTCTTTCAGCCAGGCATGGATCTGTTGTGTTGTTTTGTGTTCTTTTTTCATGCTTGCAATTATCTTGCTGATGGCTTTGCTGATTTTTGCCATGTTTGACGACAAAATCTGTGTAAAGAACAAGAGAAAATACGTTACAGTACTGTTGCTGAGTATACAGACTGAGTACAGTATACAGTACATAATTTAATGTTCAGTATCTTAAACACAGGGGGGTATTACATTCTTACTGTACATCAGCCGTAACATGTACAGTATAACCAGCTAGTAAATTTCATTTTGCAGGCTGTGTTTAATAAATTATAGTTTTGAGCTAATTATATATAATGATATATATTTCCCAATTTAATCTCACATCAAGCTTTCATACAGTATGCCCCTAAATACGCAAATATGCATCTACCGTATGAAGGAGACAAACAGGACAATAAACACAGCAATATTGCGACTGAAACTAAAATGGCCGCCGAGCAAAACAAAACGGTACCGTACTGTATATGCATTGAAAACTCGCTGCGCAAATCAGCGTCTAACACAGCAAACTGCAAAATGACCGTGAACCTAGCAAGCTCCCATACTTACAGTACCAGCGGGTTGATACTGTAAGAAACACCTGTAGAAGCTCAGGGTACTCAGGGTACAGCAATGAGCGGCAACAACAGCGACTTACAGTAGAAGTCAGGCAGCGTTGCTGGTAGTAGTAGTAGTAGTATCTCAAGGGTTCGTACTGTTGATGCGTGCCGATGAGACAATCCGAGCAGCAAGTCCGTACAGTTAAGTAGCAGATTCACAGTGTGGATAGCTAGTGCGGTCTGAGACGCTCTTTTATGCTACCAGAGACAAAAGAATTCCTTCCCGCAGAAAATCTGGCCGCTGATTGGTGTATTTGAAAAATGCACTTCCTTGTGGTCCAATGGCATGGCAGAGTTTCGGCGGCAAGGTTTTCTTTGTCTCTGGTAGCATAAAAGAGCGTCTCAGACCGCACTAGCTATCCACACTGTGAATCTGCTACTTAACTGTACGGACTTGCTGCTCGGATTGTCCCATCAGCACGTATCAACAGTACAAACCCTTGAGATACTGTACTACTACCTGCAACGCTGCCTGACTTCTAAGTCGCTGTTGTTGCTGCTCATTACCGTGATCTACCTCTGCAACTCTGCCTGACTTTCGAGTCACCTTTGTTGCTGTACCGTGAGCTTCTACAGCTATTTCCTACAGTATCAACTCGCTGGTACTGTAATTCGGTAGCTTGCTATGTTTTTGCAGTTTGTTGTGTTAGACGCTGATTTGCGCCTCATAGTTTCCCGTGACTGACCGCCGCCATCTTGTTTTGCTCAGCGGCCATTTTTGTTTCAGTCGCAATATTGCTGTGTTTATCATCCCGCTGCCTCGGTATGCCCCGTCCTTCACCCATCCCCGTAGAGGCTTACTTGTGAATCCAGTAACTATCACACACACATACTGATCGTTCCTAGCCTCCCGTTGTCCCTCATAGTTTCCCGTGACTGACCGCCGCCATCTTGTTTTGCTCGGCAGCCATTTTTGTTTCAGTCGCAATATTGCTGTGTTTATCGTCCCGCTGCCTCGGTATGCCCCATCCTTCACCCATCCCCGTAGAGGCTTACTTGTGAATCCAGTAACTATCACACACATATACCGATCGTTCCTAGCCTCCCGTTGCCCCTCATAGTTTCCCGTGACTGACCGCTGCCAACTTGTTTTGCTCGGCGGCCATTTTTGTTTCAGTCGCAATATTGCTGTGTTTATCGTCCCGCTGCCTCGGTATGCCCCGTCCTTCACCCATCCCCGTAGAGGCTTACTTGTGAATCCAGTAACAATCACACACATATACCGATCGTTCCTAGCCTCCCGTTGCCCCTCATAGTTTCCCATGACTGACCGCCGCCATCTTGTTTTGCTCGGCGGCCATTTTTGTTTCAGTCGCAATATTGCTGTGTTTATCGTCCCGCTGCCTCGGTATGCCCCGTCCTTCACCCATCCCCGTAGAGGCTTACTTGTGAATCCAGTAACTATCACACACACATACCGATCGTTCCTAGCCTCCCGTTGCCCCTCATAGTTTCCCGTGACTGACCGCCGCCATCTTGTTTTGCTCGGTGGCCATTTTTGTTTCAGTCGCAATATTGCTGTGTTTATCGTCCCGCTGCCTCGGTATGCCCCGTCCTTCACCCATCCCCATAGAGGCTTACTTGTCAATCCAGTAACTATCACACACACATACCGATCGTTCCTAGCCTCCCATTGCCCCTCATAGTTTTCCGTGACTGACCGCCGCCATCTTGTTTTGTTCGGCGGCCATTTTTGTTTCAGTCGCAATATTGCTGTGTTTAACGTGTGTTTGCATTATTGCACCAGTTTGCACATTTAACTTTGAGACTAATGGTTTTAATGGTCATGTACACACTAAGTTTTGATTTATGTAATAAAAATAGCAAATTTGGCGCTGTACTTTACAGCACTGTACTGTATATCAGTTGAGATATTCACACATTTTATTACTGTTGAGCTGACACCTACTGTACCTTACCATACAGTATATAATTAGGGAGTGTTTTTTATAAACCTGTATTTATCATATTTATTATCTTGTGCCTCTATACAATCTCACAATAGAGGTTAGTGCTTTAACAGTTTTAGCGCTGTGTAATCTCCTATATTTACCTGTATATACTGTATAACACACGCACAGTCTTAGGAGACAGAAAGAGTACTGTAATTGTTTACAGTGTTGTAATTTGAAACATTTACTGTATACAGTACATGTACAGTATTTCCACTATTTTACTTAACATTGTATTTAGTGTCTTTATACTTGTGTATTTCAGAGTGCACCGAACTGTCAACATGGTGAAGAGCAAAGGTTTTTACAACGGAAACAAATCTTGCCCACTTCATCAGACCAAAAGGCTGAGTGCACTAGTCCCACAACGGTCTACAAGCAAACCTTCCAAGAAGAAAACAGGTAAGGAAAATTTACAGGTACCTCTTCTAGTCAAGGCAAGGAAGAATGCAAAGGCGAAGAACTACACTTTGCAAGTGGACATCGGAGAAAATGGACCAGGGATCGTGGAGCAACCCATGAACGTCCCGAACCAGGAGGAAACACCAGTCATTTATGGGCCAGAAGAATTGGACACCTTTGAGCCTCTTGTTGAAGATGTATCCTGCTCACCAACTCGGCGAAAACTGTCATTCCAAGAAGATAACGCATGCACATGTAGCTGTGCCAAGATGGTGAGAGACCTCGTCGGAAAAGTTGGTCAACTGGAAGCGAAAATTGACAACTTGAAAGAAGAGCTGAAGGAAGGGCTGAAGGACATCATTGCAGAAGCAATGAAAGAAGCAATCCGGCAAAGTAAAGAAGAATGGCAAGAGGCCGCTGCCCAGAGTACCAGGAAGAGACATGACCAGGCAATCCAGTATGAAATGGTCACACTGGATGAATTTGAGCCTGAGGAGAACGACGACGATTTCAACTAGGAGACTGACCTATCCTTCCGACTTGTTACATATGGACAATACAGTGGCATCAGAGCACTTGGACATGACACCAGTGCCATCATGCAGCCTGCCTCAGTGGGAGAGTACACCAGTGGCATCACATCGCCTGCCTGAACGGTCAGTTGAAGAATCAAGGATCAACAATGCAAGCATGCCTGTACTTTCACCAGGAATGCCTGTCATGTCAAGCACGCCCGCACCACTGACTGTATTTGGAACACCCTTACCGGATATACCACTGGCTGTGATCAACGTTGACAAGGACAATGCGCAAGCAATATTTCAGGAACACGTGCCCTACAACCTGTATTGCAATTGGACGAAGCGGGTGAACTTTGATGGAAATCGGAAGAAAGTGCCAATCCCCAACAATTTAAGAGAAGATATCCTCTCAAGATGCCGGACAAGATTCAGGATTGGAAAATAAGAATTTACCCGGATAAAGGACACGCTGAATGGGGTGCTGCGCATGCCAAGGAAACATGCATGGAGGACAGTCATGCATACAAGTACAGATCTGCAATCAACAAACACAACTTGAAGGGACTTGTAAGAAGACAGGAAGACCCGGCGCCGCCGCTGTCCTGGACGTGGCAGCGGCAGAAGAAAGAAGCTGAGGACAGGAGAGGACTAGAGGGGTGGAAAGCAAAAGAGCTAAAGAAGTTCCCCCCCTCAAAGCCTCTTCCACCATAACAGATAGGCCCTATGTGAGGCCAACGGAACATTAAACCAACCTACAGTAGACCAACAGGTCTGAAGAGAGGAAGACCCATGTGAAGAGAAAAGCGGAGGACAGGAGAGAACTACAGGGGTGGAAAGCAAAAGAGCTAAAGCAGTTCCCCCCCTCAAAGCCTCTTCCACCATAACAGGTACCCGTAGGCCCTCTGTGAGGCCAACTGTACTGTACATTAATTTATATTGTAGTTTGTTAGGCTGGTGAGATACAGTAGTATTAGTGTGACACTATTAGAGCAGGAAAGGGCCTTGCATGGGATATTCTCTCTCCTACAGGGACCTCTGTGTGGGATTGAGCGGGACAAAGAACAAGAGTATCTCCGGAGAGTACTGTATGTACCGTACCATACCTGTGTGTCTGTCTTTTACTGTCTGTTTGTCTCTGCCTATCCTCCTTTCTTCAGGGCGTACAGTGGACCTTGCACTCTGATGCAAGGTAGAGTCTGCACCTGGTATAGGTGAAACTCTGCATCTGAGGCCAAAAGTGCCAGTGATGATTTTAACTTAAAAGCCAACTCTTTTTGTGTATTCATCGGTCCAGTAGGGCATATCACTCGGCATTGAGTAAGGACTGTTCTCACGTCATCTCTTTCCTCCTAGGTACTGTACAGTAGTCATGTCTGTGTCCAGCTTCGAACTCCAGGACATGCCAGCGGCAGAAGAAAGAAGCGGGGTACTGTATAGGACTACAGGGGTGGAAAGCTAAAGAAGTCCCCCCCCCCCCTGTAAAGCATGTTACTGTAGGTTAAATAAAAATTGTCATTAATTTATACAATTGGTGTTTGTACTGTATGTAATTCAGTATTTAAGTGCGCCTGAGACCCAACACGTGCACCTATCATTAAAAAGGTACAAAAAGTCAATAACACACAGATGCAGGGGTGTATCGTACTACTGGACAGGATTTCACTCACCAGAGGCACGCCGGCCAATGGGGGTTGCCGCACACAGTCATATACTGTACAGTATCCCTGTTGCCCATCAGTGATTTCACAGATGCCCAGCACTTACAGTAGAATACAGTACAGTACACATACAGTACTGTATACACTGAGGGACGTTTTCAATTTTGGCGTGGTCTATTTACTGTTTTTAGCCGGTCACGTCTTTTCACTCCAAGGGGGTCTATTTACTGTACTAAGCAGTGTTAGGAGACAGAGTGAGAAGTGATAAGGTGTCAGTCAATCAGCTCCCAACTGTCATTTTTCAAACACAGCCTGTGAGATGACAGTTGGGAGCACATTGGTTGGCACTTTTGCACCCATTGGCTAAAAAAAGTTTACTGTTGTCGTGTATTTATTTAGTTAAAGCTTAGACAGAGACAACATTGTAGATACAGTGAATAGCACCAACCAATCAGATCCTGTCACTGTACAGGCTGTGTTTGAAAAATGACAGTTACAGTAGTAGCTAATTGGTTGGTGCTACTGTATTTACAGTTTCTCCAATTTTATCTCTCTCCAAGCTTTATTAAATCACCCCTTAAGAGTGGAGTGCAATTAATAAAAGTACGGAATGAGTGACTTACTGTACTGTATTTTCTTACCTTTTAGTTGTTACAGTATCAATAAATGTAAATACAGTATACTGTACTTTATCCACAGAACCAAGTAAAGACAGAAAACGTTTTACCAAATAAAACAAATTTTAATAAAAATCATAAATAAACAAAAATAAAGTTAACAAAAAATAAAAAAAAAGATCCACTAGGTGGTGGGCAATCTGCCTGTACAGGCCTAAAAGGAACATAATTTGTTCTGTGGAGAGAAAAAAAAGGGTACAGTATTACAACACTAATACACAATATTGTACAATCTTGACACTAACGTAAATACTGTACTCTACCTCGAGTCAGGCATGGTCCCTGCCTCCCTTGGGGTCCCTGCCTCCCTGAGGGTCCATGTCTGAAGACTGTATTGGAAAAAAAGATATTCACATTAACAGTGCTGTATTTACCTTTATATGGTATGGTGCTACTGTAAATGGTTTGGCTACTGTAGCTCCTAACAAAGTACTATACAGTACATAAACAAACAGAACAATACATTGACTACAGTACGGTACAATGCAAGAAAAGTACTATACAGTTTAAACATTGTTACACCAAAGGTGATTATACTGACTGAAGCTGGCAGACAGAGGGATACTTTTGGTGTGGTGTAGATACAGTACAGTAACCTCCCACAATTTAATGACTATTACTGTACAGTATCTGCAAAGCATGTTTGCAAATGATTGATGACCCTGCACTGAACAACTGCTTGTTCGGAGTAGGCTCATCATTTACTGTACTGACAAACAACTGCATGATTACAATGTTCTAATCATGCAGTGGTTGTCATACTGGTATCGTTAAGTGGATGGCCACCTTTAGAGTGATGTCCTTTATAAAAAAAATTAAAACACAAAGTGTGCAAGGAAAAGAGGTTGGAGATGCATCTTTGTAGTACAGAAGAGAGAGAAAGAGACGCTGTGAAAACAAAAAAGGAGAGACAGTACAGAAGAAGACAATGTACAGTTGTGTAGGGTACAGTACTTACACGGCCTGTGAGTCCTGCTTGGCCCAGGTTCTGGCAACTGGCCAGTGGGGGGCTGGGTCTGTGGCAGGGGTCTTCCACGTTCCCGCACTGTGGGGAAAAAAAAATATTCCTGTTACACAAGTACAGAAACAATTAGTGTGTAAGGAGAAGAGGTTGGAGATGGGTCTTTGGAGTACAGGAGGAGGAGAGAGGCACTGTAAAAAGGAGAGCACAATGTACAGTAGTGCACAGTACTTACTCAGGGTGGCAAGCCGTGTTCTAAATGGTCCAAAGGAGACACGAGTGGGTGCTGGTGGGGGTGCCGCCATTGGTGGTGGTATGACTGTGGACAAAGAACAGTTTCCATCAAAACCATTTGGAAACAAATAAACTGTGTAATGGTGCGTACACACTACACGATATGCTCCCTGAGTCGTCCACTTTATCGCCTAGTGTGTACGCACCATAAATCTTGAACAGAGCCTCTATAACAACAAAAAACAAACACAGACAGAGGGAGAAAAAGAGAGAGGGAGGGGGAGAGGAAGAGAGAAAGACAGAGAGTGAGAGAGAGAGAGAGACTGACAAGGGTAAAAAAGGAGAGCGATACAGTGCTGTATAAAACAATGTGGTGTACTTTACTTACGCGGCACGGAGATGCCAGTGGGTGGTGGTGGTGGTGGTGTAGCCACCATTGTTGGTGGTGGTATGACTGTGGACAAAGAACTGTTTCCATCAAAACCATTTGGAAACAAATAAACTGTGTAATGGTGCGTACACACTACACGATATGCTCCCTGAGTCGTCCACTTTATCGCCTAGTGTGTATGCACCATAAATCTTGAACAGAGCCTCTATAACAACAAAAAACAAACACAGACAGAGGGAGAAAAAGAGAGAGGGAGGGGGAGAGAAAGAGAGAAAGACAGAGAGAGAGAGAGAGAGAGACTGACTAGGGTAAAAAAGGAGAGCGATACAGTGCTATATAAAACAATGTGGTGTACTTTACTTACGCGGCACGGAGATGCCAGTGGGTGGTGGTGGTGGTGGTGGTGGTGTAGCCACCATTGTTGGTGGTGGTATGACTGTGACTGTGGACAAAGAACAGTTTCCATCATAACCATTTGGAAACAAATAAACTATGGGGGAGAGGGAGAGAGAGAGAGAGAGAGAGAAAGACAGAGAGAGGGAGAGAGACAGAAAAAGATACAGTACTCTACTTACGCATACAGAGGCCAGGGAGCTGTGGCTCCGGCTGCTCCTGTTTGAATTTTTTTAATGTGTGTTTAAGAAAAAACGATAATACGGTAGAAAAAATAACACCTCCATACTGTACATAACACCAATACAAACACACAAAAAACGAGAGTGATACAGTAGAAGACAATTTATAGTACTGTATACTGTAGTAGTGTAAGGTACAGTACTTACGCGGGCAAAAACTCAAATTTGGGTCAGTGGGGGACTGGCGCCGAGGCTTTCCTTGTTGCAGAACTGTGGTGGGAAAAAAACAGAATGTTCCTGTTATACAAGTACAGTAGAGAAAGAATTACAGTAGGGCCTGATTCTGATCCGCGCGCAACCGGGTCGATTGTCCGGCAGTGCACACGCGAGCACCGGGTCTTGTAGTATGGGAGGGAGAGAGAGACACTGTGAACGTAAAAATAAGGAGTGCGATACAGTAGAAGACAATGTACAGTAGTGGACGGTACAGTACTTACACAAATGGATTGCCTCCTTTTCCAGTCGTCCCTGGGAGGCTGGTGCCCTTCTGTGCCTTGCACTGTGGGTAAAAAAAAATTGTAATTTTGCATGAAAACAATATGGAAAAATGTCGCACACGCATCCTTGGTGATTTACTGCATACAGTACACACTAGATGATATGAACAACACTGTATAATGTACTGTACTGTATCATTGAACAATATTGTTAGCGTTCATCCAAATCGTCTAGTGTGTATGCACCTAAAGACAGGTCACCGAAACATACAGTACTGTACAGTACTGGAAAATAAGAAAAACAAAAGGAGATAAAGAAGTAGCGTGTATTGAGAAGAGGTTGGAGATGCATGTAGAGAGAGAGAGAGACAGTAAGTATACAGTGGTAGAACAATGTAATGTACAGTACACTACTGTACTTACAGATCTGGTCAGGGCTGCTGCCTTCCTCCACTATATAGCAGTCAGCTGTGTGTCAAAGAAAAACAAATGTTGACAAGTCAACAAATTTATGAAAACACACGACAGAGAGAAAAAAAAGAGAGAAAGAGACAGAGAAAGAGAGAGAAAAAGAGAGAGAGAGAGAAAAAAAGAGAGAGAGAGAACAATGTACTGTAGTGTACAGTACTGTACTTACGCAGACTCTCGCTGGGGGCCGCTGGGGGTACCGTCTCTGGCACTGTGGGAAAAAAACATTTAAAGAGAGAGAAAGAGAGAGAGAGAGAATAAAAGAGAGAGAGAAAGAGGGAGGGAGGGAGAGAGAGCTAGAGGGGGAGAGAGAAAGAGAGAGAGAGAGGGTGAGAGAAAGAGAGAGAGACTAGGGAGAGAAAGAGAGAGAGACTAGGGAAATAAAGCAGAGAGATACAGTACTGTACTTACATGGCATTGTGAGGCCACTGGTTGGTGATGCTGTTGAAAAAAATTACAGTATGTTACAGTAAAGAGAGAAGACGTTGGAGATGTTTAAAGAGAGAGAGAAACAGAGGGAGACAGGGAGAGAGAGAAAGAGAGAGACATAGGGGGAGAGGGCGAGAGAGAAAGACAGAGGGAGAGAGAAAGAGAGATAGAAAGAGAGAAAAAGAGAGAGAGAGAGAGAGAGAGATAGAGGGGGAGAGAGGGTTAGAGAAAGAGAGAAAGGGAGAGAGAAAGAGAGAGAGGGAGAGAAAGAAAGAGAGGGAGAGAAAGAGAGGGAGGGAGAGAAAGAGAGAGAGAAAGAAAGAGAAAAAAAGATAGAGAAAAATAGAGAGAGAGGGGGGGAGAGGGAGGGAGGGAGAGAAAGAAAGAGAGAGAAACAAAGGAGAGGGAGAGAGAGAGAGAGAGAGAGAGAGAAAGATAGAGGGGGAGAGAGGGATAGAGAAAGAGAGAAAGATAAAGAAAGGGAGAGAGAAAAAGAGAGAGAAAAAAAAAGAGAGAAAGAGACAGAGAGAGAAAAAGAGAGAGAGATAAA
This sequence comes from Taudactylus pleione, assembly GCA_031769625.1. Classification (NCBI taxonomy): domain Eukaryota; kingdom Metazoa; phylum Chordata; class Amphibia; order Anura; family Myobatrachidae; genus Taudactylus; species Taudactylus pleione. The sequence goes on from JAUIMM010000915.1 coordinate 2,115,931, forward strand.
GAGAGAGAGAGAGAGAGAAAAAGAAAGAGAGAAAAACAGAGGGAGAGAAATAGAGATAAAGAGAGAGAGAGAGAGAGAGAGAGATACAGTACTGTAGAAAAAAATGTGGTGTAGTGTACTTACGCGGCCAGATGAGGCCACTGGAGCCAGGACTGTAGGCTTCCGTTGGTGATACTGTTGAAAAAAAATAATGTTACTATTACACTAGTACAGAAAAGAGAGACACTGAGAAAGAGAGAGAGGGATAAAGAGAGAGAGAGAAAGAGATACCGTAGGTAGAGAGAGACTGGCAAGGGAAGAAAAGGAGAGATCTACAGTGCTGTAGAAAACAATGTGGTGTACTGTGCTTACAGGGCAGGGGGCTTCCTGCAGCCTCCTCATCAATGACGAGTCTGTCTGTGTGTACAGTATAAGAAAAAAAATATTACACAAAAAATCAAAAAGGCAGTAGCATGACACTATTGTGTCCATACTGTAACTGTTGTAATCATTACCACTGTCATTTGAGGAGGCTGCAGAAGGTGGTGGTGCTGGTGGTCGTGGAGGTAGGACTGTGGAAAAAGAACACTGTACTGTCAGTTTCCCTCAAAACCATTTTTAAACAAATAAACTGTACAAATTTTGTCCAGAGTCTCCATAACACCAAAAACAAACACACAAATGACAGAGAGAGAGAGAGAGAGAGAGAGAGAGAGAGAGAGAGAGAGAGAGAACAGTGAAGAGTAGTGTGTACTGTACTTACTCCGAAAATTCACCCCACTGGGCCCGGCTGCTGCCGGTGGTGGTGGTGGTGGTTTCGGCGGTGGTGGCGCTGCCGGGGCAGGGGGGGCTTCTCGCCCTGTGGGGAAAAATACATGTCGTCATTAAGGAGAATTTGAAAACAAGAGTTCAGACCTCTATTCCAAATTGGAGAGGGATTACGGTACAGTACTGTAGATGGCCTTAGGGAATTAGCTATTGATTAAAATACAAACCAATACAGTATACTGTAGTACAAAAACTACTGTAGTCTGTGAAGCTGGCATTGGGCCCAACATAAAACAGTATGGTACTGTACTGTCCTGTATATAAAAAAATATACAGTCCAGTAAAGTACTGTATGACCAAGTGGTGCAACGTCACACATACTGTAGGCTATGTGGGTGGCACTGTCGCCACCCCACGAGCTGTACAAGATGGCATGAATAAATACAGTACCAGTGGAATTTTCGTTTGTATCACAGTGATACCAAACAAAATTTCCCCCTGGTATTTCCGTTCGTTTGTAAATGGGGCACAGAGTGAGAAGTGAAAAGATACCAGCCAATCAAGCTCCCAAATTTCATTTTTCAAACACAGCCTGTGAGATGACAGTTGGGAGCTGATTGGAGACCCCTGAATCTGTCCATGACGTACAGTAATAATGTCAGACTTAAAGGGGGCAGGGCCAGCACAGAAAAATAGTGTGTATAGTACTGTAGGTTAACATAGATTTGGTCGACAGAGATTAGAATGGTGGATCAATCAACTTGCCTTTTGTTACTGTAGGTTTATTAATCAAACAAGCCATGTCGACCAATAGTGTGTAACCCTTTAGTCCATGTACAGTACTGTAGATTTAATCAGCCTGTCAATCAAATGTCTGCCAGTCATGTCAGTATGTGTTAACAACTGTCAGTCATCGTCAGATACTGTACTATCCAACACCCTACAGTGCAGTGTACAGTAATGTAGAGTATGTCAGAGTCGTGCATTGTACTGTATTCGTTATTGTACAGTATACTGTAATTCATGTGATTATACAGCAATACTGTACTTACTTCGCCTTATACGCCTCCGGATGCGCTCTAGACGAGGCCTATCCCTCCTCAGCAGGTCCGACCACCTGCGCTGCAGTGAGCGAATGTTGCGGCGCAGGCCGTATAGCCCGTGTATTTCACGGCTTGCACTTCTGTAGGCGAGCTCTTTGTCTTGGTTAGTGGCGAACGCTTGGTCCCGCCACTTAACCAACACAAAGAGCTCGCCGGACGAGTAGCGTCTTGCCCTCATAGAAGCCATTTTGACTAGCCAGTGACGCACGTCGTACTTCGCATGGCGCACGACGCACGGCGTCCTCCTACTAGGCATGCGCCCGTTTTGAATATTCAGTACAGGCACATTCATAGCGGCACACTAGTTGTCCTAGTAGACGGGGGATGGTGTCCTTGGCAATGGTGACAATTCGTAGCATTTTTCAGGACACTAGGGCAGAGCTGACTGCTTACAGAAAATGGATTAACAAAGCTTCCTTTATTATGGTAATGTGAGGCTCTTGGCTTGCTTTGGGGGAAGGGACCTGATGCACTGTGTATGACTCTCGGCCCACTGGGCATGCGCCAGAAATCTCATCGCAACCCTCCTACTGGGCATGCGCCCGCCAGAGATGGAAATGCAACAGCATTACAGTAGAGTACAAATACTGTACCGACTGCAGTAATACAGCCAACTGCGCATGCTCAGTGATAGCATAGCGCTACATGGTGTATGGCTTGGCGCCACAGATCCCATTGCACCCCCCTCCATTTCTAATCCATCGCAGATGGCTGACAGCCACCATAGCGCCAACCGTGTAATACAGAGAGCTCTCTCTCATACAGATCCCACTAGTACCGTACTTAGTGTGCAAGGTTGGAGCAGCATCACCAATGTCATCAGTTTGCGATGCAACGCTATTTTGCACAGCAAACGCACAGTCAGCTTTGAACACAGAGCGCTCTCTCACAGACGGAAACCACTCTCAGACACAGTCCAAGGGACGTAGTCATAGTGCACAAGGCTGAGACTGCATATGCGTTGTCGCATGTTTGCGTTTTGCGGTTTTTGGGCGCACAGTATGTGATGCAGAGCCCTGTCTCACATTCTAGACAGTAGATTCACTAACAGTTTCTGCAGTTATGAAATCACTATTCTGTGGTGCTAAATTGTACGGCACCGTCAGTTTGCAGATGCAGAGCCCTGTCAGCCACCATAGCCACAGTATGAAATCACTATTCAGTGAAATACAGTACAGTACAGAGCCCTCTCTGGGCACTACAGATCCCATTGTAAACCCTCCACTGGGCATGCACATGAAATCCGATTGACGAAAGCGCAGACATTAACGAAAGTTTTGCACTATTGAAACACACAATCTGTTTGTAATGTCTTACTTTTAAGCAGCCTTTTAAACAACAACACTATGGCCCTCATTCAGAGCCGCTCGCTATTTGCGGTCGTTCGTTTTCTAAAAAGGGGTGGCTATTCAAATGAACAGTTCGCACTTTGCGGTCTGTTCACACCTCTAAGTCTGAATGAGCGAGCAAAACATGCGAACGTAAATTTGAAAAATACGCCCCCTGGCCGCTCGCACCATACGTCATGTCCGCTATTTATTAGATTAATCGAGTACATCGACCAGGGTATGAACTGCTCGCTATTCTTGTGGTTGGTTTTTTCAACCACTATTTTGCGAGCAGTTCTGAGTTAAAAAAAACCAAGTGACGTGGTCAATGACGCTGCTGGATTAATTATGCACTTCCTTAAAACGCCCGTTTTGACCTTTAAGCACGCCTGCGATCGGATTTCCACTCCCCGTTTTCATGTCCCTTCCCCTGTTACCACCCACATACGCCTCATTCTGTCACTCAAATTAGCAGGCATTCGCTATTTTGCGAGCACATGAATTTCGACCGCACTGACTGGTTCGCGCATGCGTATAACGATCCGTACACATGCGCAGTTGGGCAAACATCGCTCGGAGAGAACGAGCTGCCGCTTACGAGTGGCTCTGAATCAGGCCCTATAGCCTTTTAAACAAGTTTCACTATAGTGTCCAGAGCAGACAGTGACAAAAAAAAAAATATACAGTACGGTATATTCTTCTCCAGGGATCGAACCCCGGACCATAATTCTACCAAAGTGATCACCTAACCACTAGCCCACACGACAGCTACAGTGAACCACAGAGAGTGGCCTCATCCTTGTGCACTCCTCCCGCTGCTGTTTTTTAATTAAAAAAAAAAAATTGTCATACTGTAATGCATCCCATATCAGTGAAAGCTGTGCGTGCATCTCATTATTCTACAGTATCGGTTATACCGATAATGCATCTCATTATTATACAGTATCGGACAACCACTCTGGCAACTTCTCTACTCTCTACTATATGTATATTATGCGACATTAAAAATACAGTATGGGTTGTGCGTTCATGCAAATGCTGTGAATATGATAGACATTCAGTACAGTGGAGCACTCGCCACCCAGCGGTTAAGCACTATATTACATGCAATTACAAAAGTGGAGCACTCGCCACCCAGCGGTTAAGCACTGTATTACATGCCGTAGCATATCTTTCGTTGAAGAATACCACGGTATTCCACAAGTCCATGGCGCGACTCAGAGGCCTGCACGCCACGCCACAAGTCCATGGCGCGACTCATGCCACGCCATGAGCAACAAAATAGCTGGGCAGATCTGTATCTACAGTCTCTCTCTTTCTCTTCTACATCTATCTATCATCTATCTATCTATCTATCTATCTATCTATCTATCTATCTATCTTCTCTTACTCTCTGAGGGGTTTCTACATAACCTCACGGTCCTTTTAATGGAAGCAAGGCCCTTTGGACCTTGTTAGATGTTGCCCTATTGTTGTGGGTTGCAAAATGGCCCCCATAACAGTTCATGCTTCAGGGCCCCAAAATTGTAGATCCGCCACTGCACTGGGGTACGACCTACAATATCACAATACTTGTATAAATATTACACTGCGGTATGACCTACAGCATCACAATAATTGTAAAAATATTACACTGCGGTATGACCTACAGCGTCACAATACTTGTATGAATATTACACTGCGGTATGAGCTACAGAGGCACAATACTTGTATGAAATTGAATATTACACTGTGGTATGGCTGGCAGAATCACAATACTTGTATGAATATTACACTGTGCTACGGTCTGAAGCATCACAATACTTGTATGAATATTACACTGGGGTATGACCTACAGCAGTGTTGGCTAACCTTGACACTCCAGCTGTTGTGGAACTATATACCCCAGCATGCCCTGCCATAGTTTTAGCATGCCCTAATAGCAAAACTGTAGCAGTGCATGCTGGGTTATGTAGTTCCATAACAGCTGGAGCGTCACGATACTTGTATGAATATTACACTGCGGTACGACCTACAGCATCACAATACTTGTATGAATATTATACTGCGGTACGACCTACAGCATCACAATACTTGTATGAATATTATACTGCGGTACGACCTACAGCATCACAATACTTGTATGAATATTACACTGCAGTATGACCTACAGTGTCACAATACTTGTATGAAATTGAATATTACACTGCGGTACAGCCTGCAGCAACACAATTCTTGTATGAATATTATATTGAGGTACGGCCTACAGCATCACAATACTTGTATGAATATTACACTGCGGTATGACCTACAGAGTCACAATACTTGTATGAATATTACACTGCAGTACGGTCTGTAGCATCACAATACTTGTATGATATATTACACTGCGGTATGACCTACAGCGTCACAATACGTGTATGAAAATTACACTGCGTTACGGCCTGCAGCGTCACTGTACCTGTATGAATTTTCCACTGGGGTATGGCCTGCAGCTTCATAGTGCTTATATGGATACACTGGGGTATGGAAGCATACACTGGGGTACAGCCTGCAATGTCACAGTGCTTAGCCTTGGGAGATAATAGGTATTAAATCATAGGGCCATAAGGAGGGATGTGCATCCGTTGCAGCTGGCCAGGGCTCGATGCCAGAAGCGTGTCACCATTGCTGCCCCAGTGGCACCCTTTTCCAGCTTGTGAGGTACCGAGAACAAGTTGTGGGCCGGTGGAGGCCACCCAGGGTGCAGAAATATGACCTACTGCAGCAGAGCTTCTAATTAAACCATCTTGACTATAATTAATATAATTGTAAACTAATGCCATCTTCCATATCTGATGCCTTTCACTGAAAGAATAGTCTGTTTTGAAAGTTTGTTTTCCAACTGTGATGCTGCATCTTCCCCCACCATTAATTAGCATGTTGAACAAACTGCTCAAACATTCCCTCCCACTGTACCTTCCTGCAAAAGGGAGTCATTTTAAAGCCTGCACACACAGGCCCTCATTCAGAGCCGCTCGTAAGCGGACGTTCGCTCGTAGCGATCCGATGTTGTACAACCACGCATGCGTCGGTGTAACAGTGCGCATGTGCGTACGGCTGATTGCGATCATTTTTCAGTCGTTCGTCGAACAGCGAACAGGAAGTGACATGTCAAATGTGATTGACAGAACTGTCCGTTTTGGGGGCGGTGACGGGGGTGGAGATGGGAAAACGCAGGCGTGTCGAGGCGTTTATTGGGCGTACATAAATTATCTGATGCGAGCGGCCAATGTGAACGGAACAAGTCATACGTTACTGGCTGATCCAATTTTCAGTAAGACTGCTCGCTCAGCTTGTGGTCTGGTATAGTCTGCCGCAATGATGATGGTCTCTTGGGCCTTCTCCGGGCTCATCGATGTATCATTTGCGGCCACATAAACAATCATCTTGTAATTGGTAATCTGCTTGTAAGGTGTTTCGTTAATAGCCTTTTTTTAGTTGCTAAAATCTGAATGCAGGTGAACTACTCAGCTGCTAATTGCGGCCTAATACAATCAATTAGCAGACTTTTTTTTTTTGTTTTATTTATTTTTGGGGGGGGTTGTAGTTAAACAATATTGTACGCATGTTTTTTTGATAAGTGAATATTTTATGGCCAAAGAAACCATTTTTTGGTTTCGTATTTTTTGGGGGTTTTTTAAAACTCTTTTTTTTTTAAAACCCTTGATTGTTTAGAATTTAAAAAATGTTTTTCTTTCCGTTGTCTTGTTTGTCATTTTGTTGTCTGGATTACCTTTTAACCAGTTTTGAAAGAAATAAACAAGAGAATTGATCAGTTTTTATTTTTTTTATTTTAGTTTTACTCACACAAATAATGTAAAAAACGTAAAGAAATCATAAATTGGTTTTTTGCCCACAAAAATAAACAAAGTGGCATTTCATACACAAACCAATAAAATTATTAAAAACAATTCACAAGAAAGGAGAGGGAGGTTTTCGCCATTAAGGAATATGGGGCAACCACAGAAATGGATTGTGGGGAAATTAGCCAGTGCTGTCATCGCCTTTTAGGGCATTTGGCCGGGGTGGGGAGTGAGCTGGTTCGGGTCCGGGATGTCCTTCGCCTGGCCTGTCCAGAGGCAGATGTTGTGGCCTCTGGACTAGGCATAGGGCTAGGCACATTTGGAGGGATGGCTATTGTTGTGCCAGAGGTGGAGGGTCCTGATGTTCCGGCAGGAAGGGAGGCCGGCTCCAACATGTGGTGGTGAACGAGCTGCTCCAGGGCATTAGCAATTCGCACGTTGGCCGCAGAATTTGCCTCCAGGGCGTCCGTCACCCGTAACAGATTGGCGTCCAGCCTCACCATAGTCTCGGTCTGTTGATCCGTTTTGAAATTGAGATCAGTGAGGAGGACTACTGCCTGCGAGGGGGAAGGCCTTGGACTGTCTTCCACAGGGTCCCCAGCTGGATCTACTGCTTCCTCCCCTGCAGAGCCAGAAGAAATTCTGCGGCCAACGCTCACCTCTGGAGCAGACTCATCCGCCTGTGTCTCTGGGAGAAAAAAGAGAAAAGAGTCAAATTAGAATCTAGATATGTTCCCAAAAACATTTCAGAGTTGTTAACATTCCAACATTTACCTGGGTCAACATGAGGAGCCGCAAAGTCTGGCATGTCGGTATCCATGTTCGACACGCCAAACACCTCCTCATCCTGCACACACCCCTGTGCCAGCTCCTCCAAATCAGTGAGCTCAAGTGACACAGGGGTGGGACCCCCACCTGTCCCCCTTGCATGCCTAGCCCTATCTGCAAGTTTTTGTTTCAGGCGATATTTGAAGTCGGTCCATCTGTTGTATAAAAAGTTGGCATTATTACTGCAGTATTTTGTCCTGTAAACACTTTTTAATCAAATGTAGTTTGTACTTACCGGCGTTTAACATCCCGGGTTGCACGTTCCAACTCACTCACCCCATTGACAGCACTGGCTATGTCCTCCCACATTTTCCACTTCTGGCTTGCACCCATATTCCTTGGGGCCTGGGGCAGAGTGTCAGTGCACATTTGTACCAAAACCTCCATCTCCTTCCTTGTGAATTGTGGCTGCCTTTTTTTTTTACCAGGTTTTGTGGGCCTACTAGGCCCAGCAGCCTCTTCCATATCATCCTCCACACCTTTTGGAAAACAGAAATTTATTTGTATAATTTATATATTTTTTAAAATTATTGATAAACCATCATTTTCATTATAAAAACAATAATACTTACCTGGCGCCTCTTGGCCAGTACCTTGATGCTCGGTAGTCATTTTGGACTCAACTACAGCAGACCGATTTGGGATTTCAGTGACGTTTTTATACATGCATTAGCATTATTCGGCCGCATCATTGATTGTGCGCTCCTATTCTCATTATTCGGACGCATCATTGATTGTGCGCTCCTATTGTCCGTCCTTAATTTGTGCAGGAAAATAAAGACTATTTATGGCTTGGTGTGACTCCAGTCGAGGTGGCATGTTGATTGTTGGAGGTTTGGCGTTGTCGTGGTTTGTTGGCTGTTTTGGTAGTAGAAGGCGTATTTTTTGGTTGGGATCTTTTTTTGGAATTTTGCTTACTTATTTATTTTATGGTCGGTTTTGTTTTCAAATTTTTTGCTTTTGCATTTTTCAGTAAGTATTTTAAAATCCCCCCTTAAAAATTCGGAGTAAATTTTTTAAAATGTGTTTTAATTTTTTTAGTTTTTTACAGTTTTTTTGGCCTTGCCCCAGTGATGTTTTCGTACTTTGGTTTATTTGTCTTTTATTGGTAAGTGTTTGTTTAATTATTTTTCAAAATCGATGTGTTGGTCTTTGCATCTGTTTCCCAAAGTAATGTTGTTTATTTTCTTTGCCCAATCATGTGTAACCAATAAAAGTAGCGTACTATTTTGCAAACTAATGTGTCTTGTTTGAACTGTAAAAGTAGCGTACTATTTTGCGAACGAATGTGTCTTGTTTGAACTGTAAAAGGAGCGTACTATTTTGCGAACTAATGTGTCTTGTTTGAACTGTAAAAGGAGCGTACTATTTTGTGAACTAATGTGTCTTGTTTGAACTGTAAAAGTAGCGTACTATTTTGCAAACTAATGTGTCTTGTTTGAACTGTAAAAGGAGCGTACTATTTTGCGAACTAATGTGTTTTTTTTTTAGTTTAAAATCTTGTCTTAACACTAACATGGCGATTCAATATGGGTGCCTTAACTTAGTTTTGGCGTTAATTTAGACATTCTGATGTCATTTTCGCAGGTTTTACTTTTACTCCCTTTTCAATCTCAAAGACATCGCATTTTTAACAAGTCTTTCATCCAATACGGTGATAAGTTGTTTCCATTGAATAGGTGCACAAAAAAAGAGCAGAATTGGGGTTTAGGGGTGCAGGCTTTTATAAAATAGCCTTCGCCCCTGAGAATGTCAGTGAAAAAAGAACTGTGTCCCTCTTTTTTTTGGTTCAGCAAAAATGGACAGGCCAAAAAAAAAAAAAAAATGGTGATCCAAAATTAATTTTTAAATACAATTTCTTAACAATAGGGAAATAGGTTCAGGGCTACTCTGCAAGTATGCGGCAGGTGTTTTTTTAGAATATAATTATAGCGGCAGGTGCCCAAATGTTGATGTTAACACAAATTAATTGAGGGACATCAAAATATGGTAATCCCAATTTTTAGTTTCTCCAAATTTGATGGGCCCACTTTAAAAATGTGCAAAAATAACCTAAGTGCTCTTCTGCATTACTTCTTCAATGTGGGTAACAAAACACATGCTGCGGCTCTTTTAAACCCACACTTTCAAATAAAGGCTAAAACGGGGGTACCCATAGTGTTCAACCATATTTTTCAAACTTTAGGGGTGCTCTTACCTTTTTAAATTGGAAAAATTAGAAACTTTATGCCATGACCCGTCCCAGGCCTGTAAGCATCTTTGGAATTCTTAGAAAAGATAAGTATATTTTTCTGTACACATTTGTCTAAAAAAATAACTACCTGGCTTACCATTTCAGGTTGATGTTGGTCGAATTATATTGGCCCTATTTCCAGAACCAGACCAACCTCAACTTCGTCCCAGGCATAGAACATGTGTCACCCTTTTTGGAATGCCAGATGATGAGGTATTAAGTTGATACCGTCTTCCTCCACAAATCATCCTAGACACTCTCTCATTAATAGAGAGTGATGTTGAACGGCAAATTGTCAGTCCTACAGCACTACCACCACTTACGCAATTAATGTCGGTGTTACATTTCTGTGCCTCAGGATCCTTTCAAACCACTGTGGGAATAGTTGCCGGAATCTCCCAATCCTCCTTTTCAAGGATCCTGAGGGCAGTAATGGAGGCCAGTTTTAAACACCTCCATCATTTTATTACAATGCCATTGGATATGGGTTCCCTTAGTGTGGCGAAGGCCAATTTTTACCAAATAGCTGGCTTCCCACACATCATAGGGGTTGTGGATGGCACTCACATACCACTTCAGCCTCCAGCAAGGCTGGAGGCTATTTTTAGGTACTGAAAACACTTTCATTCACTGAATGTAATGGTGGTATGTGATGCCTCCCTCCAGATCCTGTCCCTGAATGCCAAATTCCCCGGGAGTGCACATGATTCCTTCGTCATCCGGCAATCAGGGATTTGGCACAAATTAGACAACCTACATGTCCTGATGGTTTTTTTTTTCACAGGAGACAGTGGTTACCCTTGCATGCCCTGGCTGCTCACTCCTTATTTGGCACCCACACCAGGGCCACAAAGTGAGTATAATTCCACACTTACAGCCACCAGGCAGGTGGTGGAGCGCTGTATCGGCCTTTTAAAAGGCCGATTCAGATGCCTCCACCGCTCTTGTGACGAGCTCATGTATTTTCCGGATATGGTTTCAAAAATTGTGGTCCTGTGTGGGATATTTCACAACATCGCCATAAGGAGTGGTGTCCCAATGCAGCCAGAGGATGCCTTGCCTGAGGATGGCCCCCCCAAGGTTGGTCTGAGGTCAGTGCGATGATGTGGTGGTTAGATATTTTAGGTAATTTTTGTTAATAATGTAGTTAATTTACACAATGTAGACATGTAAGATTTCAATGACCAATTGTAATTTTTTTTTCTTTTTTTTTTGGGTGTCTTTTATTCCATTAAATTACCCGAACAAACGATGCCTACTACCTGATCCCAAAAAATGTCTTCATGTATCCACATTGGCTATAACTTCTGGAACTTCCCCAAATTTCTTCGCCTCATTTGGGGATTCATGTTGGCCTGCTACTTCTTCAAACAGTTCTTGATTGTTGTTGTTGTTGTTGTTGTTGTTGTTTTGTTATTTTTGGTGTTGGTTGTTTATTGGAGTGTGTTTTCACTGTGTTAATTGCTTGACAAAATTCACTTTGTTTATTTTTTTTGTGTGGATTAAATTTTTGGATAATCTTTTAAAGACTTTTCCTTGGTAAATTACAAGCAAGTGTAACCTGGTCCAAAAAAGGCAAACTTGCTTAATGGCTAATCCTGTAATGTGTTAAATTGTAAAGTATTTTACCATGCTTTGTGGCTAAAAACAAACACCAAAGGTATTATGGTGAATCAGTATGTTTTCTAATCTAGGCCTAAGCAGGTTTTAGAGAATATTTATATTACCCAACCCAAAATTTAAAAAAAACTCTGGTAATTCGACAAACCTATTGGTATTTTTAGGTTGTTTAATGTGCCAGCTTACATACTTACTTGAGCTTTCTACAAACACATTTCCATTACTTAAAAAAACATGCTCCAATAGTCGACTTATGTAAGATTAAAGAATCTAATATTTACAGACAAGGAATGAGACTTTAATAAATCTAAATATATTTTATTGGTCACAACATTTTAAGGGTGTTCAAAAAAAAAAAAAATTAGTGCCGCAGGACCGCCACCATGTGATCAACGATCACAAGCATCCCGACGAGATGGGCCCTCAAGGTTTGCAATCCGTCCTGCATTGTTTGCAAACGCCTCTGGTCCTCTGTGGTTTTAAAAAAAAAAAAAAGGGATTACTAAACTGACACCTTAATTTATATGTTACCAAACAACTTACAAATCAGACTATAGTTTCAACAAAGATCTAAATTTTTCATTAAAAAAAAAGTAATGGCAAACACAAAGATTATTTAAATACTAACTTTAAAAATTAGACATAAAAAAACAAAAAATAAAAAGCCGAAGTAGGCTAAAACAATACATTTGTTGGTACCGTAAAATAGATAGACACAAGTATGAGTGTTTGGACATGTGTGATATGTGTAAGGGGAAAACATCCTAGACATTGCTTTGCCAAGATATATATCCAAAACATTAGAAATACTTAACAAATTGGAAATGCACAGGCAAAAGGACAACATCAACCAAAAAGCCAAAAAAAAAACATAGTTAAAAAGGCAAACATACCGGTCATATTGATGCCTGGTCCAGTAAGCACCACATCGTCCTCCTCAGAGGTGGGCCAGTGCTGGTCCGATTGAGGAGAGGATATTTGACTGGGTGGAGGGGGAGGAAAAGAGAGGGGGGGTAGGGGAGGGTGATGAAAAGAGAGGGGGGGGGAGGGGAGGGTGAATTGGGAGGGATGGGAATAATAGGACAGGGATGGGCCTCAGGCACTGGGCGGTCTGGGGTGGAGGGGGAATTTGGTGAAGGTTGGGGAGAGGAGGATTGGGTGGGAGTGGGGGATAGGGGACGAGGGCGACGACGTTGTACTCTGTGCTCAGCCCCTAAATGATGGTTAAAAAATTTTACTGTTTGTTTTTTTTGGGTTTTGTTATCAATTTACACAGTCCAAAATTTAAATAGCAAAAAAAAAAAACATGCACACGCAGGTATGTTCCCAAAAAAAACAGGGATAGATGGAAAACATGCACATGCAGGGATGTACAAAATAAACAAACAGGGATAGATGGGAAACATGCACACGCAGGGATGTACAAAATAAACAAACAGGGATAGATGGAAAACATGCACACGCAGGGAGGCTTACATTTAAAAACCAAAAAAAAAACTTACTGTCGCAAATTTCCACACGCAAATTCGCCAAAGGGTGGGGGGACCTGCGGTGAATATCAGACCACCGCCTTTCCAGCTGCCTGATATTGCGGCGGTATCCCAAAGATCGCAGGCGGCGCATCACATCCGTATAGGCGAGCCGCTTGTGTTGGTTTGTGATGGGGGCATGAAGAACAGTGATCCTCCGGTCCATCACATCTGTGAGGACCAGGAGTTCTGTTCTTGTAAAGGCTGCGGCTCTCATGATGGCAATGATTTTTTACCAAAAAAACTGTTTTAATAAAGGGCCCAGAAAAATTATGATTGGCTAATGTACTTTGAAATATAACAGAATGCACTGGATTGGTTATTGTATGAGACATGTGACCTACACCCTCACAAATATAATGTGAATTATTATAAGCTTGAGGCAGTGACATGCGTTAGCTAATTTAAATATTATTAATAAAGATGCAAAATCTGCATATAAACTTACGCAAAACAATAGTAGCATTCAAAACAACTTTGAATTTTGAAAAACCATCCCCTTGGTACAAACGAACGTATTCAGCGGAAGGAATGACACACACGAACAATAATAAAGTTTATTGACATTGTAATAAAAAACGTATTGCAAAGATGTGAATAACAATTAAGCTAATTAATATACTGATTGCTAGGAATCGATTACAGTATGTGGGCAGAATGAAATAGCAAGCAAACGATAAATGACAGGCCCACTTCCGGTTTGGACTTGTGCGAGCGTTCCCTGCAACCAAAATAGGAGATGGACGGTCGCTATTTTGATCGTTCGTTAGCTAGAGGAGGGGTTGGGAGACTTTGGGGCGGAAGATTAGCTACGAGCGAACTTACGAGCTTGAATTTACATTTTCTCGCTCGTACGCCGAACTAGCGAACGTCCACTTGCGTCCGCCTCTGAATCAGGCCCACAGGCTTGCCTGCCACTATAGCCTGCATCGTAAGCATGTCATCTAAAGCATGGAGTTAGAACCGGAGTTCGAACTGGATTTGTACTATTGACTACTTTCTAACCAAAATTTAAACAATTTCACGAACACACAGGAATGTTGCCACTCCACCTTCATTTACACTCACCTGAGACTGGGTTCGGTTGCTGTCTCATGCTGCAGCCAAATCGAACTCCACAAATTGCTGGATGCGACAAACCCACATACTCGAGCGAAGGAGACGCTATGGCTATTTGCAGATCACTCTATCATTTTTAAATTTCTGATAAAGTTTAACATGGTTTTAACTTAAAATGCGGTCATCATTTAATTTTTTATTTTTTCTCCACCTGGACGTTATACTTCCGCTACTTGCACACCCTGCCAGATGTAACCTACACAGTGCGCCCCAGATGGCTGCCTCAGATGGTTCATTCTTGGGCAGGATGAACAAACACGTGGATCTATTAATTCAGTGCATTTCATATTTCAAATGTTTCAGTCACCCGTAAATCTCATGCCTGAACTGCAGCACTGTTTGCTGTATTTACTATTCCCTGTTTTGTAAAGTGTACTTCCACCCCACTGTATGCTATACTGGTGTGCTATACATCCACTGAAGTGCATCCTCCATGGGCAGGATGTACTTCATGTGGATCTATTCACAAAGGGTATATCATACTGCCACACATGTGTCAGTTTTCCCATATATTCCTTGGGTCCTTGTATGGTTTATCACCCACAGTGCAACCTTCGTAGTGCGCCCAAAATAGCTGCCTCACCTGGTACACTCGTGGGTGGGATGAAAAATACATGGACCTGTCTATTATGTTGGAACCCTACTCCTAGCATCAGGATTTTGCAACCACCCATTTTGTGTCATCTCTTCTAGGCGTAACCTATTCCACCCAGGGTAATCCTACGTAGTGCGCCCAAGATGGCTGCCTCATTTGGTACCTTTGTGGGTGGAATATATAACCCATGGAAGTTATTTCCCAAAATGTCTGCACCAACCCCGCAATATGCTTATTGTGCTCTCTAGGTTTCGGCTGATTTTAATTATCTCGGTGTGGTTTTCAATTCTTTTGCAACAAAAACTCCTTGTACAATGTACCATGTTTTCTGATGTCTGTAAAGCGACTTTGAGTCCTATGGGAGAAAAGCGCTATATAAATCAAATTATTATTATTATTATTATTATTAATATATGGATACTCTGGGGTACAGCACAAGAAAAAATTACTTTTTAATCTTTTTTTTAACATTTTTTTTAACTTTTATTTACTTTTTTTATACAGCCTCTGGATGGGCAGCACAATGGATGGGCAGCACACTGGATAGACGGCACACTGGATGGACAGTACACTGGATGGACAGTACATCCCTGGACAGCACAGCACACCCCTGGATGTACTACACAGCCCCCTGAATGGAGCACTGCACACCCCTGGATTGGACAACACAGCTCCCTGGACGGAGCATAGCACACCCCTGCATGGGCAACACAGCCCCCTGGACGGAGCACTGCACACCCCTGTATTGGACAACACAGCCCCCTGGACGGAGCATAGCACACCCCTGCATGGGCAACACAGCCCCCTGGACGGAGCACTGCACTCCCCTGTATTGGACAACACAGCCCCCTGGATGGAGCACAGCACACCCCTGTATTGGACAACACAGCCCCCTTGACGGAGCACTGCACACCCCTGTATTGGACAACACAGCCCCCTGGATGGAGCACAGCACACCCCTGTATTGGACAACACAGCCCCCTGGACGGAGCACTGCACACCCCTGGATTGGACAACACAGCCCCCTGGACGGAGCATAGCACACCCCTGCATGGGCAACACAGCCCCCTGGACGGAGCACTGCACACCCCTGTATTGGACAACACAGCCCCCTGGACGGAGCATAGCACACCCCTGCATGGGCAACACAGCCCCCTGGACGGAGCACTGCACACCCCTGTATTGGACAACACAGCCCCCTGGATGGAGCACAGCACACCCCTGTATTGGACAACACAGCCCCCTGGACGGAGCACTGCACACCCCTGTATTGGACAACACAGTCCTCTGGATGGAGCACAGCACACCCCTGTATTGGACAACACAGACCCCTGGATGGAGCACAGCACAGCCCGGGACTCAGCAAGGAAATGGCGCCAATCACTGCAGGGAAGGACTTATATACACTCCAAAAGTCGCGAGAATCCAATGTGGGATTGATGATGTTTTGCCTCATTTTCGGATCCGAGTAAGGCGGAAAACCCAAGCCGGACTTGGATTCGACTCGGAATAGCGATGTTGTATATTATATATATTAGAGATGAGCGTGTCCGGTTCTCAGAGAACTGGACCCGTTCATCTCTTATATACAGTATACTGTGTTTATAGTATATCATTATATAGTATATCATTTTATATTAGAGACCACAAATTAACATATTTATCCCTATAAAATAATATAAAATAATACATATTGGGAGCTCAAAAATAGCAAAGAGGAAGGTTAGTTAAATATAATAGTTTGGTGGTGTAAGAGACAGCCTTTTTTTGAAACAAACCTACTTTTCGCTCAACATTCTCACAAAATTATTTTATAAAATATATTTATCTGGAAGTCCCTTTTTTATAATGATATTTAAAAAGTACCTTTTTAATCAAGTATTTCCATGCAATTGCGAAACTAATGATGGAATCCTGGGGTTCCCGATAATTATACTTCATTGCAGAGTGTACACTAGTATATGCAATGCACCCCCCTCCCGGTCCTCTGGCTGCACAAAAATGTACTTAAGTCATACTTGCCAACTCTCATTGGGCCTGGTTCACTACGGATCGCAACTGCGATTGTAATAGCTATTACGCACGCAGCATGCATTTATTTACATACACAAGAAAAGCTTTAAAACTCCAAACTGCACATGTGTGCACAAAAAAGTTGGAAAACGAATTTTCATAACCTGTTATGCAGCAGACAGAGGGCCTGATTCAGAGCCGGATGCTTTTTTTTTTTGGAGAACCCTCCAGGCTGCTCGCATAGCTGTGGGTGACCACCCACAGCTATAGCGAGCGGCCATGATGATGGTCGCGAATGGTCAAGACCATCATGACCATCAGGCTTACGATGAGACCCTTGCGGTAGGGTCTCGTTCATCGCAAGCCCCAGAGAGCTTTCAGCTCTAACTGAGCCGGAAGCTCTCCACTGACATCACTCGTGAACGCCTCCGTTTGGGCAGCCACCCCCCCGGCCCGCCCGCTAAACGGGGCGAGCTGTCACTCAACATCGACAGCTCACTCCCTTTGGTGCGAGACCCGGCGCGACGGATTGCCCGTCGCTAGCCGGGTCTTGCGCATGCGCTGTGGACCACCATCGACCCGGTTGCGAGCGCTCAGCGCTTGGGACCGGGTCTGAATTAGGACCAGAGTCCGGAAATCTACCCTCCAAATACAGGGAAAGAAATAGTTTCCAATTCTAATGGTAATCAAGTCTGTATGTCCAAAAGTAAAAGAAAAATAGTCCCAATAGTATCAAGTTTTTCTTGTGTATGTAAATAAATGTATATATGTCTTTACATGTGTCCGTTTCCCTCATATTTACATGATCATCATGTTTGGGGAAGTTTAAACGGATGAAAGAAATAAGAATGTAAAAAAAACCT
Organism: Taudactylus pleione; assembly: GCA_031769625.1. Classification (NCBI taxonomy): domain Eukaryota; kingdom Metazoa; phylum Chordata; class Amphibia; order Anura; family Myobatrachidae; genus Taudactylus; species Taudactylus pleione. The sequence goes on from JAUIMM010000915.1 coordinate 2,133,733, forward strand.
TGATAAGCAGAGAAACATCACTTTATACGTGAGTGACGCTATGCATGTTATTTGTTACTACATACTGTATAGCAATTGGGTGGGTCCGATTTCTGGGGAAGGATAAAGATACCATTATATACATATCCCCACTTGCTATTATGTAAGTTGGGGTACGTCACCTTCACAGACTTACAGGACATCACTACTGTATATATAACAGCTGCCTAAAATTTCCAAACAGCTATTAAGGATATTTTTGTGTTTTTTGTTTTATTGTTTCTCCTGCATGTATAATTTGGAGAACGTTGGTGAGACTCAAAGGTGCATACATATACATCTGATCGCTACACCTTGAGAGTATCCACCCATTTAAGGATTAAGTATAATACCATCATACTTTTATTTTTTATTTTTTTCCTTTCTTCTTGTGATCACATGTGATATCCAGCGCCATTTCACACCGCGGACCACCCACGTCACCACCCACAATCACTAAGCGATGGGTCTGCGTAGTCACTGGAATCGCAGTGCCTGGTTTGCGCATGCGCACTGCGGTGCATACGCATGTGCAGAACAGAACAATTGGCCGATTGTGTGCGTAGTTGCAACTGCGATCCTTGCTGAATCAGGAACATTGTCGGGGAGACTCCCTGAAATAGTAGCAATACCCCTGACTCCCTGAAGAGTCTAGCATCTCCCTGATTGCATCTTACCCGCATTATGAAGCTGTTATATTTAAAAAAAACAGAGATATATACATTCAAATGGGATCATTAATATAATTTCCCTGCATTGGATATAAGGCACAATGAGGTAGATATAGGATATTTACCGAGTCGAAGCAGGAAGCACTACCGATGAGATGTAAGAACATCTTATCGGCCGGAGTGTGGGAGCGATAACTCCCACTCCAGCGCTACCGCTAGAGACAGCAGCACATCAGCCTAGTGCTGATGCCCTGTGTCTCTGTCCCGGCCGGCTCCACTGAGCATGCGCGGGATCTGGCAAGTATCGCGAGATCCCCGCGTGCAGCCATGGAGCCGGCAGCAGCCCCAGCAGGGACACTGCTGTCCCTGCTGTGGTTATAGGCTAGCGCCAGGCTGTAGCTGTCGATAACGACAGCTACAGCCGGCCGAACGGTCATGCGGTATGACAGTTTGTACATGGCCCTGCCGCTCGGAGCTGCTATCTTGTAGATAGCAGTGCCGATAATGACAGGGGCGCGTAGCCCAGACCCCCAATCATACATCGGGGAGAAGCGGTATCAGCGCACCTAACGTGCGCTGATACCGCATCTAGGCTTCGTACATCTACCCCATTGATCCCTTTGGCTACATGCATTTTCTGAAAAGTATTTGGGCTCCATTTATTAATGAAGCATAACCCCTTTAGCGCTCGCTAAAGGGGTTATGCCATCCTTAATGCATTTAGCAAACAACGGTAATCTAAGATTACCACTGTTTGACACAGCATCGCTCTCACCATCTTTAAATAGCGAGAGTGATGCAGTCCCCATTGACAGCAATGGGTATCCTGGCGCTGCCTTTCCGGCTTCAGCAAAGTTTTCCAGGCACTGCCAGGTCCACGTGTCATGCACATGCGCAGATGACCCGTTGCACATGCATATTACACAAGACCCCCGTCGCTGGCAGTGTTAGGCTGCCAGCAACCCAGCGGAGGACCTCTCCGACAAGCAGGACTACACTGGACCTCACTGGAGGGGTAAATATTGGTAAATACCAGTGGCTTTTTAGTTTGCATCACAGTTATACTAAACGCAAAATGCCGCTGGTGTTTACCTTCGTTTATAAATGGGGCCCAGGCCCATAATGTGTTTTCATCAACAAGTAGATCTTTCCGATTGTTTTTAGGCTTGTTTACATTTGGTTGCAAGTCAATTTTATAATACATCTCTCAGATGTATGAAAGTGTGAAACACCGCACATATTCTGTGGACAACCACCCTAGATGTACAAAATGTATATATAATCTTGACTTATCGTATTGTGTACACAGAGGGGGTGTGCTACCTACTACTGTTATACATATACTCAACAAAAGACAAAGAAAGGGGTAGTGTGTTGGTGCACCAGTCGAGTAACTTATAATTAATTTCTAAATAATAACTTTTATTGAATATACATTAAAATATAAGACCCCTCTAGGAGTTGATGAACGGCGAAGTATTAAAATATATAGGTTAAAGAAAGAATTAGAATTAATATAATGTGCCAAGGGTCTTGTCACTTTGTCAGATAGACTTATTCTAATATCCTCACTTCAAAAAGTCGACTATCATATCTGTGATCATTAATCAAAAATGTTATACAATTATGTCTGCAAATGTATTTTATCTCTTCTGTGATACATGGTTCATATAAATAAATGTTTCACTGAAAGAATTCCTTCTGTGTCATTTAATTATATCCTTTGTTCACCAGACACAGTACTGAACCTATCCTGTGTATAGGTATTGTTTGCAATGGACAAGTCTTTTAGTATAAGAGACTGGCTTATTCTCTCATACAGTAGGTTGGATCAATAACCTTACCAATATATTCAATCAGTTTTTGCTGTTACGGTTTAAGGTTTAAATGTGGTAAGTTGTTCTTGTTATCTTATCATATAACTCACAGCAGATAATGTGAGCTTGTATTTAGATATTGGTCATGACATCTTAGAATTGTTACTATTTCAGACTCGGACTAGAAAATGTTTTCAATAGGATATATATATATATATATATATATATACATATATCTTTACTGTGATCACATATATTGTTCGTTTAATTAAATTAAATTAGGTATAATATTCGCTCAATGGTCTTTCAACAGATTAGTCCTATGCTGATTAAACCCATAACATGGTTTATCAATAAAACAAAGATTGAAGCATGGGGTTGATGTTCAGTAATTCACTCAGTGGATAGTTATTACACACTGCAGTGTTCAGCATAATTCTGTTAATCAGGTAGTAACAATATTGCTAGCATTTGATTGTATCAATTTGTTGCCAAGTATCAGTAACTGGATGTCAATTTGTATCTACTGGTTATTTTTTTGCACATGCCGATGGAGGATATAAATTGGTAATCGATATATCATGTAAAATATATTACATATAGCCTTTATCGATATTGCCATAATAATCTATTCCACATTATTACCCTGCCTTTATGTCTAGACATATGTTCCAGACATATTCATCAGTAGTTCGCCTTCTCAAAACACTGATGATAGGACTGGACTTGGGCCCATTTATCATTGAATATTTGCGGCTATATTCCCCAAAACACCTATTTTCGTGGGTTAACCGCAAATATTATGTTTTCCCTATAAGTATGAAGGGTGGGCCGCAGCAATTATCCAAGATACCTGCTGCGATCCCTCCATTCATGCTGGCAGCCGCATCTCTCATAGGTTTCTATGGGGGATGCGATGCTTCCAAATTTACCAACATCTGAAATGCGATGCATTCCGGATATTGGCCCCGCAAATAACGCCATCTGAAGATGGCATTAGCCACTGTAGCCTATGGGCTACACTTAGAATAAATAGCAGGGAGAGGGTTCCTTCAAAACTCTCCTCGGCAATGGCGGCCATGCATGTGTCGGATGATATATTCTGGAGATAGGATCGCCCAGATTGCATTGCAATTGCGATCATTAATAAATGGTGCCCCATGTGTCACTGTTTGTGTCCTCCAACTGGCATTGCAGTGCGCAGCTCCTTCATAGCACTTCTTCTTAAGCGCGCTTGTACACTGCTGGTTTACTGTAATATTGCTTATAAGGCAGGGGAGGCGAAACTGGGGAGCTAGTTAGAAGAATTTGCTCCTCTTGCTTAGGGGCAGGCAATGCCGGGTAAGTAAATTAGTTCCTGACTGGGCAGCCACAGACATAAAGTACATTTCAATTCAGGTGGATCATCGATCTGGCTAATGGGTGGTTGGGTCCACCCCCGGACCACCACTTAGTTTTACCTGCCAGGCCTGCTTATGACACTGCTGCTGCCTGCCTCAGACTGCCTGTCATACAGCTTGACAGGCGCAGTAGCGCAGCGAGTGCAGGTAAACAGTAAATGCGCTCAGAAAGCAAGCAACAGGGAGGGCACCTCTCTAGCTCAGCACCCCCTGCAATGTTTACTCTGTGGACTGCATCGTGATGGCCCTGTGCACAATGATAAATATATCCATTAGTCAGAAATAATAATACATTTCACTTATACGAGACATTTCTAACATCACCATGCAGCGTATAAAACAGTCCAATGCCAGGTTGCTTGCTAGTTAAGAATTTAGAGTTTGCTCTGAAAAATGAGATTCAATGTTATATTTCAAGTAACATATGCATAATGATAAGGGTGACTTATGAATAACTTTGGCTGCAGTTACTTTCAAAGTGATAGCACATCTGTATTATAAATATTCTGAGACCAGAAATAATAAAAGTTAACACCTGGTTTTCTTGCTCTACAAGAATGATTCATAATTAATGTCAGCTTGCAGTAATAAGACTCAGGGGCACTTGTGAGAATTAGCACTACAGGCTTTGTAAAAGAAAGGTGGTGAAACTATTTGCAACCAATCAATGGACTTGATTTAAGGCCTGATTCAGAACGGATCGCAAATGCGATTACACACGAAGTCTCACTGCGAAGCGATGATAATCCACTGTGATCGCTATGCTTTTGCAGCACAACATAAGGATGCCCACCTTACCTTACACACATCCGTAATGCTTAGCAAGACTGCAAAACCATCGGTAACATCGAGTACCATCGGAACCTCACTCACACTTGCACAGGACAGACCTTACTCAGGAATACTAAACTTCCAGTACGCAGTGAGAGCTCAGGCTGCATATGCCATCGCAGTGCCCATATTATGCACGCCCCTGCAACAGCGTTCAAACGCACTGACACGCCTGTGTTTTGACAACCACCCCCTGTCACCTCCCCAAACAGTACTTCCTGTCAATCACTCTGCGATAGATCTCCATAGTCACTGCAATCGCAGTCCCAATTGCAGTGGCTGGTTTGTGCACGCGTATTGCAATGCATACGCATGCGCAGAACGCAACATTTGGCCGTCTGCATGAGTAATCACACTTGCAGTCCTTGCTGAATCAGGCCCAATGTGTACTAGTTTCCCATGCTATGGGTTGCCTGTGCATCCAGTTTTATGACTGTCTACCACAATTATGGGGCCTATTATTCAAGCTTTTTTTCATAAAATTATGTAGAAACTGCAGTTTCTGCATAATTTTATGAATTGTTGTTATGTACACAATACATGAGATTTCACAGAAAGTGCTAATTAACACTGCATCGCAGATCGCAGTCCCCATTATTATCAATGGGGACTACGGTCTGACCCCCATGTACCAAACTCCAAAAAGCCAAGCTTGTCTGAGTTTGGTCCCAGTAGCTTACACCATCTTCAGATGGTGTAAACTGCTTTAAGCCTATGGAAGCTCCAGGTACAGGAGATAAATCTTTCAATCTCTCTCTCCCAGTGTCAGCTTCCGCAGAAGTCTTTCACAAAGAAAGAATTTTACAATTTGTCAGGGATGTAACTCACAGGGACAGCGGTTACCACAACCGATGTCCCTTCGAGTTCTTCTTTGTACATAGCCGGGATATTGTCTTTCAAAATGAAAAAATATCACCTGCGATGCGGATACTTAATAATCACAATTTCTGTTTTTTTTTTTTAAAGTCGCAGCTCTATGACTTATTTACTGTCAGTTTAATCTGCAAAACTTGAATGCTAATAGCTCCCCTTGGCTATGACTCCTTCCCCTTGACGTAACTGGCTAAGATGATACCGGTGGCCTGGCTTTGTAACCTCACTTGGGCTTGTGGCCAGAGGATCTTTGCCCTCACGGCACAGTTGAGGTTCCAATCAGAGGTGTAACATGTAGCTAATGCACCTGGAGCATGTGCATTCTATGTCACCTCCACACCATCCCGTCCTGAAGTGTGCCAGGGAGCGGGTATGTCCAACATGTGGTTGGAGTTAAAAGGAAATAAATGAAACATTGGGGGCATTATCAGATTATGGCCCCTTGGGGTCCTAGGCCTTATACCTGTTTGCCCGCTCTCCCCAATACATAATATTGCCTCATTGCTTACCTTTATAGTGGATTTAACAGCTGGGTCACAGACCATGACTCACAGTGTAGAAATATTTCTGCTGCTTCTATCACTCAGTGCTGCACTGCTAGGTTACTTTTAGGGCAGACAGATCATGTGCTCAAGCCTCTGCTCTGATAGGGGGAGCCGGGGGTGTGCACATGCATCCAGCTGCGTGCAGCTATCGCCAGTTTGTTAATAATGACAGACATGTTGCACCACAGAACATACAGGTGCACCTGGCTGCATGCTGCTGTTCTCAGCGGGTCGCTGGTCATTGTACAGTGGTATGATGCAGTGGGATTGCAGTATTTTGCCCACTTCTATGCTAGGAGGAACTAGCCAGGGGAAGGCAGGACAGCACAGAAAGGAGGAGTGACGGAGCAGAAGGGAGTAGGGATGGAGCAAGCAGGGAGGATAAGGGACAGAGCAGAGGACACTGTAGGGATGGCCATCAGTGGGGTGTCCATCGATGGGCCCATCAGTGATTTCCATTAATGGCACACAAACCATTTATGGTGAACCATCGATGGTTTGCACCCCCTCAATGGCCACCACTGCTGGGGGATGCCGGGCTGCGAGCCAATCAAAAATGGGGGCAGGGCTTAGCGGCTGCTGGGGAGTGGGGATAAGCTCCGTCCAGAGAGGAAAAATCATCAGCTCCCAGTCATCCATCAATGGCAGAAAAACGTTGGTTCTCTGCCATCGATGGCAAAATTAGTTAACATCGGCCAGTCATCATCCATGTTTTGGAAACATTGATGGTCATTGGCCATCCCTAGGCTGACGGCCAGTGAATTCCGGGCAGCAATGGGGATGTCTCTGCAATTTACTGCCAGGAATTGGGAAACGATCCCATGTGGTGAGTGGTGGCCAGGAAAAAAGAATGTGACACGGACGGTGCCCCTGGTGGAAGCAGGCACCTGGAGCATGAGCCCTGCCCTTGCTACACTTCTGATACACACCACCACTCTCACACCCTTACCACTAAACTCGGATCATGTTTGTACATGGATGTTAGGAGATGTAAATTAATAAAAGCTTGCTTGAGATGTGCATTATTCTGAAATACATCTTATATGTATCTGATATGATAATGAATGACTACAATACAGTGCATGAAATGTACAATTAGCATATATGACTAGATAAAATACTCTTCTTCACAATATTCTACTTTTCATAGCTAATCTGTAAAACATCTTCCTCTTTTTATACTTCTCTTTTTGGATATTGCTGTGCTAGGTAGATTGGTTATGGAGAACTAGCTCTTGCTGAATGTGCACAAAGAAATGTATTTTGAAAGACTTAACAAGTGTAATTTGCTACAATAGATGTCTCAGCCATGTTTATGATTCACATAGTATCTGCTCATAGAGATAGTTGAACATATAACTGTCTTTACTAAGGGAAAACCAACAGAAATAACATTGACAATTATGTTTTTTGTGGTCAGTGTTTCGTCTCCAGGTTGTGTGAGAACAGAGTAGCAGATAAATAAAGCAACACACTCAGAAGACACGTCTTCAGGGCCCCTTGTACTTTTGCTCCTGAAATCGTTCCAGTTTCCATAGCAACTAAAAGATCATTATTCCAATCACACAATCCTCGGTGCTTGGCATTCCTGGTGATCAGACAGGAGGAGCACAGCTCATACACAGCACATATGCATTTTCAGAGATGCAACAGTTGTCTGATGGCTACGGTTTAAATGCTGCTGAAGCAGTTTATTAAATGTTCTGCTGACACTTATGCAACCATATTACAATTTTAAGTCAGTGAAGGCTTGTGACAAGTCACTGGACTGCACCATTTACCTGCAAACTCATGAACAGATTAACATGTTCCTTACACTAGAAGCTCCTTTTTTTGTAGCTGTGCTTTATACTAGTTACTGACTGTAATGCATCTTCAAAATAATATATACACCAGTGGGCTTTCATGGATATGGCATTACAACAGGCAAAAAAATCCCCAAAAATTATTTGGTGACTTATTCCATAACTGTAACTGCTCCTCTATTATTTTTTATTTTTAAGATTCATTTCACCTAATATGTATTTTTTTGTCAGCAAACGACCACCTCCTATCAACTAGCAGAACTGTGTGGTTTCAGTGCAGGGGTCCCCCATAGTTTATGAGAATGCATGCCTGCCACTGCTCCAACAGTTCTGGTACCACGTTGTAACCGGGAAATGTATAAATTCATACTGAGCAGTGTCAGTTTCTACAGTAGACATTGGCTGGAAAGAGCTGTGGTTCTATTGAGTCTGCTCCATTGTTACAGTGCAGACTGACTCAGTACAACTTGAACTTTCTCATGACTGTAAATGAGGGGATAAAAATCATTGGAGCACAGCTGGGAGTGTTTTCTTCCACATTGTGTGGGTCCTTGTTATTGTAACCCTACAGTACTGCCAGATGGGGAGGAGGGGGTATAATTTTAAATAAAAATACATTCTATGTGGAATTATCCTTTAATACTTTAGAGATAAGTATATTCAGCATGTGTGACTAATGCAAGATTTCACGGATTACATTGCAATTCCATAGAATTAATCCATTTATTGGTAAAAAGAAAAACCTTGAAATAATTTTTTACCATAAAATACGTGCTTAAAGCAGGTATATTAGTATTGCAATGCCAGCACACTAATTTCAGTCTTTCTTTAGATTGTTTAAATCATTGAGATTCACAAAGAAAACTTTTATAACCTTTTTATTTTTATTTGCTTGATGTATTGTAACAATTTGATTTGTATTTTACTGCTTACCTGCTCAAATGTACCTGCAATCTGTGTACCCAGCGACAGAATGATGTAATGTAACGATATATGTGTCATTACATGGTAATTGTAACAGCACCACAATGTTCATTTGTATCGTCCCATCTGCTGTGGGATGAGGCGATGAACAACTATCCTGCACGTGCAATCAGGCGTACTCACTGGATGATCCGCACGATATATTTATATCGGAACTAGATATCGTACAATATATTGTGTACTGTGTACCCAAAACGAGCCCAAACTCTGAAATATTACAGCTTGTTACCATAAAATAAACTCTGCAGGTTGCATGTTTTGAAAGTTGCATTGCTTCTGATTTAAATTCACTGATGGTTCAAAGATTTCCCTAAAATCCTTTGGAGGAACTACTGCACAATTGCCTACTTTTGAAAAAGCATTTCAGGGAGATTGTAAAAGTGACAACTATGACCGTGTGGTAAAGTGGGCGTGTACTGCTTCACATATATATATATACATACACATTATATATATATATATATATATATATATATATAAACAGCTTCATGATGGGAGTAAGGCACAATCTGGGAGATTGCTAGTCTCTTCAGGGAGTCAGGGAGATTGCTACTGTTTCAGGGGAGAGAGAAGAGAGAGAGAAGAGAGAAGAGAGAAGAGAGAAGAGAGAAGAGAGAGAGAGAGACAAACCCAGGTCAGACACCATTTACACAGCACCATCGATCTGGGTTATTCTCAGGTCAGCCCCATTCACATTGAACCTGGGTCTGCCCTGCTAAACTTGTGATGTCATAAAAAGTGGGAGGTGATTGCTCCACAACCACCAATCAGCTCATTTTAGGCATGACACAGGTCTGATAACCCAGGTTGTGCCGTTTACACTGCACCATTACCCAGGTCCATCCTGGGTCTGACCCTGGCAGCTACCTGGGTTGGATTGTAGGGTCACTTGACCTGGGTTATTTTTCAGGGATCCTTTTACGCTGAGCTGCGACCTGGGTAGATCCAGCAATAACCCAGGTTTTTGCTCTGGTGTAAAAGGGGTATAAGGGATATACTGACTCACATCAGTTTTAAAATAGTTTTTTAAGTGTAAAGAGATGGCAAAAAGTGCACATTCACATCAAGCTCAATCTAAGTACGTGGACATGTCTATCAAAGCGCAGGGTACTGTATCATACATTCGGGGAGCAAATCAAAATAATGAAAATGTGATATACAAATAGATAGGCAAGGTAAAAGAGTGATGACACTATCAGCATACACACTAAAGACCCCACACATGGTACAATTTGCAAATGATCCAATCTTGTTTGCGATTTCCCTTGAACTCCTGAACACTTCCGGATAAACACTATTGTGCCTGCACATGGAACAATTGTACAAACGACTAAACGATATGGATGGATCGTTAACGAATGCAAATTGTTAGTGCTATATCGTTTGGCAGCAAACAACCTCACGATGCATCTGCTGGAACATTTAAAAATAGTGGAGGGGAGGGCCAGGATCAGTCCATCGCATGTTTCATCGTGCACACACACGAAACGATGAGTTCCAATTTGTGAAGATAGGTTGATATCTTTCTGCAGATTAATTTAGATATGCCGACATTACCCCCTTGATTTGAAAGGAAGGAAATCATATAGTAGTGTCCCCATATAATGCCCCTGTAGTAGTGCCCCCATATAATGCCCCTGTAGTAGTGCCCCCATATAGTGCCCCTGTAGTAGTGCCCCATATAGTGCCCCTGTAGTGCCGCTTGTACAAAAAAAACCACTTACCTAAATCCCCACTCCTGCATCCGCCGCCGTCCTGTCTGCTTGGCTGCTCCTCAGAACTATGGGAGAGACGTCATGACATCTCTCCCATAGTGCGCATGAAGAGAGGAGGAAGCTGGAGTTCAGAAGAGAACTCCAGCCTCCGGCTAATGCGGCGCTGCAGGGAAGGAACTGGGCGCCCGCTGGTAATAACATCTCAGCGGGCGTCCGGCTTAGAGCCTCCTTGCGGCACAGCCGGGCATGCATATGAATCATTCTATATTATAGAATGATTCATATGCATGCCTGGCTGTCTGTCCATTACCCCCAGGAATTTAATTTTTACCCCATGTGGGGTAATTTAACCCTGTTCCCTGACCACTGCAGTACTGGCAAGCACAGTCTACCACTGGCAGAATAAACTGCTTTCCTTCACCTGAAAGATCCATTCACAAGATGTTAACAGATATCTCCAGATTCTTTGGTTTTGCTATATATTTAATCCCTATATTCTTTTATTGGGGAGCCACTCTTTCTTACCCCTAACTTCTTGGGTATAGATTAGTTTTTATAAAAGCAAGCATTCACTCACCCTGCTATACAGAGCCGACACAATACAGTCTGCGGCGTAAGAATTGCAGGGGGGCGTCAGCAGGGGCTGGCTGGCAACTTTCAGCCTGGGGGGCAACAAAAGCAAGTGGCCCTGGTGTTGTTAACCCTGACTAGAGGTTGCACTTAAAACGCAATAGCCCTCACAGGAAAAGAATAAAACACATTGGGGCAGATGTATGAAGCTCTGGGAAGTGATAAAGTGGAGAGTGATAAATAACCAACCAATCAGCTCCTAACTGTCATTTTGCAAACACAGCCTATAACATGACAGTTAGGAGCTGAGTGGTTGGACATTTATCACTCTGCACTTTATCACTTTCCAGAGCTTCATACATCTGCCCCATTGTCCCCTACAGGAAAACAAATCAAACGCAATGGCCCTCACAGGAAAAAAAATAAAACACATATGCATTGCCCATGCCGCCTAACAAAAGTTTGACCTGACCTGTCAGACTCACACAGCGGAACTACCGGTTGCTGCCACTTCAACTTGCAGGCGCTGGAGCGGAATAGAGAGAGGAGCTCCCAGTCTCCCCCTTGCCCTCAGCTACGGGATGCACCAGCACACTGCAGCATCAGTGACTATCAGTCACTGCAAATCACAATGCACAGTACTAAGCACTGGAGAGACTTAAAGTGAATGAAGATAAAGTACCAACCAATCAGCTCCTGTCATTTTCAAACACAGCCTGTAAAATGACAGGAGCGGATTGGCTGGTACTTTATCTCTCTTTAAGGCTTAGTACATAGACCTCTTAGTGTTGATCTTGCATGCGTGTGTGTATGTATGTGTATCCGCCTTCAGTATACTAAGTTAGAATGGATTCGGCTATTATACTCTTCCAAAAACACAACATTACAGCAAAAACAAAATCCACAAAAGGACTGACATTTAAAAACATACTGCACATAATATATACACTGTATTTACACACACTAGATATAATGTCCGGCATTGCCTGGCTTTCTTTTTAATTCTTATAAACTCTCTTTCTTCTCTCTCTTCCACCCCCGTTTCTCCTCCCCACTTTTCCCTTCTTATTCCATCTTTCACTTCCCGCTCTGTCTCTTCTCCATATCTCCCTTCTCCCTCCACTATTTCTTTTTCTCCGATCCCACTACTTTGTCTCTCTCTCTTCAATCCCATCTTGGTTTTTTCCCCTTTTGCTCTCCTGCCCCTCTCTGTCTTTGTTTCCTTTCTGCCCCTATTTCCTGCTCGTTTTGTGTGATGGAAAGTGATTTTACAGTGTGTTACTATTGCTGGGCATGCACTGCCAGATAAAATGTCTGTCAGACCGATAGACAGTGTATCTGGTAGCCTGACACCCAGCAGATATCGCGGGCATACACTGTAAACATCTCACAGGGTATTGGCCCGAGATCTGCACTCTGCCCCTGGAGAGGCGACATTTCCTTGTTCCTTCACTGGGAAGGAACAGGGGAAATGTCTGTCAGTCGGCCATGGCTGGGCATACACTGCCTAATGCAGCCGACATTTAACCTACAAAATATCACATTGGAAGGGCATGCTGGACGATCTGGCATGCCCGACCGATAAATATTTTACGCTCGGTCGCCCGCACACACAGTACAATTATTAGGGTGATCCGCTGATATCAAGTGGATTGCCCCGATAATTGTATAGTGTATGCCCAGCATTAGCACCAGTGTTAGTGTGTGACAGTAACATTTTGGGTAATTGTGTGGTGCTTAGCATTAGGGCCAGGGTGAGTGTGTGGTGCTTAGCATTAGGGCCAGGGTGAGTGTGCGGTGCTTAGCGTTAGGGCCAGGGTGAGTGTGCGGTGCTTAGCATTAGGGCCAGGGTGAGTGTGCGGTGCTTAGCGTTAGGGCCAGGGTGAGTGTGTGGTGCTTAGCGTTAGGGCTAGGGTGAGTGTGTGGTGCTTAGCGTTAGGGCTAGGGTGAGTGTGTGGTGCTTAGCATTAGGGCTAGGGTGAGTGTGTGGTGCTTAGCATTAGGGCCAGGGTGAGTGTGTGGTGCTTAGCGTTAGGGCCAGGGTGAGTGTGTGTTGCTTAGCGTTAGGGCCAGGGTGAGTGTGTGTTGCTTAGCGTTAGGGCCAGGGTGAGTGTGCGGTGCTTAGCGTTAGGGCCAGGGTGAGTGTGTGTTGCTTAGCGTTAGGGCCAGAGTGACTGTGTGTTGTTTAGCGTTAGGGCCAGGGTGAGTGTGTGGTGCTTAGCGTTAGGGCCAGGGTGAGTGTGCGGTGCTTAGCGTTAGGGCCAGGGTGAGTGGGTGTTGCTTAGCGTTAGGGCCAGGGTGAGTGGGTGTTGCTTAGCTTGAGTGATAGTGTGCCTGGCAGGAATACAGTAAATGATGAGTGTAGGCAATATGAGGATCAGTGAGAGTTATACAAGGGTGAATGTGACTGAGTGACAGGGAAATGAGAAGCAATGAGAGTGACAGGCAGTATAAGTGTAGGAATATTGAGTGTGTGTTACAGAGGGGCTGAGGGCAGGGACAATAAAGGGAAGTTACAGCCACTCGCTGCTTTGAAAACACTCACCCTGGCCCTAACACTAAGCAACACACACTCACCTTGGCCCTAATGCTAAGCACCACACACTCACCCTGGCTCTAACACTAAGCACCACACACTCACCCTGGCCCTAATGCTAAGCACCACACACTCACCGTGGCCCTAACACTAAGCAAAACACACTCACCCTGGCCCTAACACTAAGCAACACACACTCACCCTGGCTCTAACACTAAGCAACACACACTCACCCTGGCTCTAACACTAAGCACCACACACTCACCCTAGGCCCAAACTGTATTGAAATATATTTATAATAGTCGATGTTTTGGGCCCCACACACCCCTAAACAAAACAATTGGTGTGTATACTGTGTGTGTGTATATATATATGTGTGTGTGTGGGATCTACAGGTGATTTTAGATGGCCACCTAAGAAAATTTGCCCCTGTGTATGAGTGCCCGCAGATTGTGGATTTCTCTCTCCCTCCACATTTTTTTTAAATTTATTTGCACACAAATATATACAGAGATATATACACAGATATACATCATATATATATATACACACACATACATATACACACACACAGACCACAGTATTCACAAATATACATATATATATATATATATATATATATATAACTGCTTTCAAAAATATTTCTGTCGGTGCTTGCTTACCTTTTGTAGTTTAGAGTAGCACTGCCTGAGGCTCAGTGGAAAGCAATAGCCAACAGCCCGCAGGAGGTGACATCCACGTACCCGAAAGACAACATCAGTCACCAGGCGGCCCCAGACAGCCTACACGGAGCTGAGCTCCGAGTGGAGTCAGCACCTATGTGATGTCATGAGGAGGTGCCACAGCCAAGCCGCTAGTATTCGGCGCAGGGAGAGGGCTACCAGGCACTGGCAGCAGCTACATGCATTTCAGCAAGCGGCTTTGCACTGTGCGCCCCCTGCACCTTTGTCCTCCCCAGGGCTGAAGGTGTTCTTGTTGCTACGGCTGCTGCATGTGCTCCCGATCACCTGCAGTGCTGCTATAGTCAGTAAAAAAAATAAATAAATGCATTGGCGGCACTGAATTGTACCGGCCCGGGGGGCAGATGGCACCCTGCCCCCCGGCCCAGCCCGCCACTGGGCGTCAGGCTGGAGAGGAGCCCTCCCTGTTGCTTGCTTCTGAACACCTTTACAGCTGCACTCGCTGTGCTGTGACATCTGTGACAGGCAGGCTGAGGCAGCCAGTGCAGCAGTGTCATGGGCGGGCCTGGAAGGGCGAAACTAAGGGGTGGTCCGGGGGTGGAAAAGGCTGCCGCAGACATAAGTTACATTTAAATTCAGGTGGATCGGTAATCTGGCTAATGGATTAGCCAGATCGATAATCCGTCTAAATTCAAATGTAATTTGTGTCTTTGGACCACCCATTAGCCATATCGCTGATTAGCCTGAATTTAAATGTCATTTATGTCTGCGGCCGCCAGGTCAGGAAATGATTTAATTGCCTGGCATTGCCTGCCCCTGAGTGGGAAGAAATTGTTAGTTCCCCTGTCTTGTTAAGTTGTTATAAGCAGCTCCACTGCCAGCAATAGCATGTAGACCAGCAGTCTACACACACAACGTACGCAATGATGTCAAGCCATGTGCGCACACTTGTGCTCTATGTGTGTGGTGTGCTGTGCCCAAAAAGAGGCGCAATGGAGGAGCTACCTCAGCTGCGCACCGCAATGCCAGGGGGACCTGCGAGTGAGAGGGAGACAAACAGCTGGCAGATGCTTGTCCCTGATGGAGGTGAGGAGGGTGCAAATTTATAGTTTGCAGGGGGACGCCAAACCCCCTAGCACCAGCCCTGTTTCTATATAACAGACTACTCCGAATTAGCATCCATTAAATATATAGAACAAGTAGTTGCCTTTCCTTTATCTAAGTAAATCTATGACATGGCCATAGCATAGGGTGGATTTTGTGGCTTTTGACAGCCATAGTTCCTCCTGCAATAATGTTCTCAAAGATCACTAACGTGTTCTCCACCTTAGAAGGTTTGAAGTTGACCTCTGTTACTTCCCTTTATAACAAATAAAAGTAAAGCTATTTACAAAGATGGTCATTTAATCAACCAAATTGTCATATATAGAGCAAATGTTCCAAAACTGCAGCTATGCAGTACAATTCGTTCCACCTAAAGGCCCATAGAGTGCCCCAATTTGTACAAATACATAAATATTCCAACAGGATGTGTATTTTTACAGAGCAAGAGGGCTATGATTTGGAGGAGAAGCAGGATACAATGGAAAAAGGGTGCAGTTATGTGGAATAAATACTTTCCCATTAAAGTGCAGCATAAGCCCAACTATAAGATTTATTATGCAGAAACAAATAATTTTTCAGATTGGGATTATTGTAATAAAATGAAGGGGTAGAGCAGGCATATTTACATTGACGTCTCATACGGCCATTCCACCCCAAGCTGGTGGAGAATTAGCAATGCCCAATACTTTTTTAGAAGAAGTTGGTTTTAGATTTTTGATTATGTTACAGATTAAAAACAGCCTAAAATAAATCACAAACACAACTTGAAATAAGGATAATCCTGCTGTTTCCACTCTCTCATGATAAATAAGTCATATTTTAAGAAAACAATTTAAACATCTATTTATTTGAAAAGAGTACTATTAAATGGGTTGTTAGTTGGATTTAATGTGACATCTAAATTTTTTGCAAAATGTATCTTTAGAAAAATGTCTTAAGTACACCATGATGTACTTTTGACATCAGGACGTTTTTCAGTGCACCTAGGGAAGCACTTCAAAACTAGCTTCCACTGAACACTGGAAATAGCTGAAAATATAATCATCAATTATATATATTATAGCCTTTAATAACTTCAGTCTGGAAATCCAACTTGCGTAAAAAACATAATATCTGACATCTGACCTTTCAGCCTAACTACTGAACTCCCAGATCTGTCCAATTTGTGTGCCTAGCGCAGTTGGAGCCTCAGAGGTACAGCAATGGCCTTACAAAATGTATGAATTTCTATTTATTTATCGGAATAGCCAATAACATTGACATAATGTATTGTAATCTGAACTACCTCGCCCCAGGTTTTAGGTTTGTGTTCTGTACCAGCTGTTGCACTACTACTGGTTAGGTGTGTAGAAACTAGTTTTTTTTTTTTTTTAAAGCTAGCAAAAGAAAGTTTTTAATTCAACATCAAATATGGTCAATATCAAACATTCAACATCAAAGCCTCCTCACTAAATCCCCGGCGGCTATACGCATGCTTGACCATGGGTCACGCATGCTTAGATGCGCCAACGGCAGAGAGGTAAGCAACGCAGCTACTTCTGTAGCTGCTTTTCAGATCAGCTGTCCCCGCACCGGGGCAATGATGAATTGGTCTGGTGTAAAGTATCTCCCGATACGAGTTGAATACTTAAGTATCCCTCACAGCGAGATGAATACTTAACCATCTAGGGTCATACGGCCCCCGATGATGAATAAGCCCTATAGTGGCCACAAAAAAGTAAAAGAATAAATACAGCTCATTGTCTCTGCTATGAAATGTACAATTTTGCCAAACATCCTGGGTAATGTAAAAGCCACTTGATCAAAGTTTTTGTGACATCATATTCACCACATTACACTGGAGATAGTCCAGCAAAAACTCCAGGACTTTGCTTTTTAACCCTGTTGTTACTTTGTGTCTGATTCAGAGTGTACAGCTTCTGCAAACAGCACCTGTGTCTTTGGACGCAGGCAGGGCAGTTTCTAGGGTCTGAGGCTCCCAGTGCGAGCAGTCAAAATGCGCCCCCTTGCGCAAATTGCGGAGTGAACGTGGCCTCATCGTGAGGGGGTGTGGTATCACAGTAAGGGAGCGTGGTCTCGAAAGACAGCCACTGTGACTACTGAGCCCAGGGGTGGCTAACCTGTCAGAGGCAAAGCGCTGAAAAATGTATGTAGCTAAATAAAAGACAGACGCATGCACGCGCCGAAGGAGTATGACCTTGTATCACACCCGTTTTTAGTCACGCTGGGGGGGTGAGCCCAGCACATTGAAAATACAAGCCAGATCCACATAAAATACACTGAAATAAGCCAGGTCCACATAAAATACACTGAAATAAGCCATTTCAGGATTACACTGCAACAAACCATTTCCACATAAAATACATTTTGAAATCCAGAACCACATGATAAACACACATTGAAAAAACAAGATTCACATAATACATACTTCATTCCAGCCCCCTCCCAATTTCAGCCCGACAGGTCTTAGGCTGAAATTGGGGGCACTGGCTCTCAGGCAAAAGTGCCCATTATGCAGTGCCCCCTGTAGTTGTCCCCATATGTAGTGTCCCCTGTATTTATGCCCCTTATTCAGAGCCCACAGTAGTATTGCCCTTTATGCAGTGCACAGTAGTAGTGCCCCTATGCTATGCCCCCATTAGTAGTGCCCCCTGTAGTAATACCCCCATCAGTAATACCCCCAATAGTAATGGTCCCTGTAGTAGTGCCCCAGTAGTAGTGTCCCCAGCTGTATTGCCCCAATAGTAGTGCCCCCTGTATAAATTCCCCAGTATTAATGGCCCTGTATTAATGCCCCCAATAGTAAAGCTCCCTCTGTAGTAGTGCTCCAAATAGTAAAGACCCAAGTAGTAGTGCCACCAGAGTAATGATTGCACAGATCGCCCGCCCCTAGAAACGGCCCTGTGCACCCCCCCAACTGACACAGCACATTCTGCACCCCCCAATTGTCATAGCACATGCTGCACTCCCCAAGCATATACATTACTCATCATCATAATGCTGCACCCCCCAATTGATATTACACATGCTGCAACCCCCCCAATTGATATTATACATGCTGCGCTGCATCCTCCCCCAGCCTATACATTACTCATCATAATGCTGCACCCCCCAATTGATATTACACATGCTGCACCCCCCCCCCCCAGGCCCCAACATGCTGCTGCAGGCAGCTTGCACCCTGCACAACTGACAGTGACACAGTGACATTATTTATATGCTGCACACGCTCTCCCTCCCCCTCCCCCCGCAGAGGTGCAGTTTAGTTACCTGAAAGTTGGAACCTGCTGAAGCTGCTGTGTGCTTCCATCCCATGCCCTGTCAGTGCCGCCCAGTCCGGAGTGTGGGCGCAGCAGCCAACCACCCAGAGAGAGAGAGTGAGGAGTCGAGTGCAGCAAGCAGAATGCCCTGGTTCTAATACTCAGCCGGCGTCCAGACAGACTCTTCAGTGCGGCTGATGTGTGCGCCGCCCTCTTCCTGTCATGTGACACCCAGGAGGAGAGGAGGGAAGGCATCTATTGGGTGCGCGCCGTGTGCGCATGAAGTTACTGTAGTGCTGCCCAATTGGTTGAGGACGGAGACAGGCTGACACAGGCTAGGCTAGCGCTCATGGAGGAGTCGGACCCGTCATATGTTGCATTGAGGGCGGAGCGCCCCGTACGATTGCACGGGTCGCCCGCCCCTAGAAACGGCCCTGGATGCAGGCAGCATCTCAGATCCAAAGCTTGCGCCCAAAGATCAATATATTTGCAACATCGGCCATCTGAGTAAGCCTAAGAGATTCCTTCTGCTTGGACTAACACTCCTCCCTCCTGCCCCAGGTGATTTTATTTAATATAGGTCCTTGCATTGCAGTTTACACATTTGAATGGGCACTATTATAGGTAAGTCTTGGATACATTTATATAATATGTTAATATTAGGGAGGTTAGGGACCCACCTGATAAGGTTCACCTTGATGTGGTAGGTGGGCATACATTTTTAGCCACATGTACTCCTTACTTAAAAACCTATTTAATTTATAGAGTTTACTAAACAGGCTTTGATCATTAGTATTCTTAGTGCTTAGAGTGTGCACCAATTTTGTTTTTTTGCTTTCTCAGAATGACCACCTCCTGCTCACTCGGCAGACACAGACACTGGCCTTGACACTCCTAGAAAACAGTTTCGATATGCCCCAGTTTTCTGGGAATGCAGGCATCTGTCAAAAGGCGGCAGCATACCATTGCTGTCAGTGATTGACACATGTGCAGTACAGATCCTGCACATACACAGATCACTGAACATCGGAGTTACAGTATACGCAAACCATCAGGTTAGCGTACAAATATGTACAAAGACAGCTGATAATATTTTCCTGCTTGCTGATCTACTGACCTGCCGCTCAACAAAGGCCAAAATGGCAACATCTGTGGAGTCAAACATAAACCATTGTCTGTAGGGAAGACCTAAATCGAGTGGGACATTCTTTCCTAAATGAACTAGTCACACCAAACATTGTCCCTCATTCAGAGACGCTCACAAGAAGCGAGCGCTCGTTCTGTGGATGGCCGCTTGTATTTTTAAATGCAGCCTCCTGGTCGCTAGATAAGCTGTGGGTTACCACCCACAGCTTTAGCAACCGACCAGGTTGATGGTCGCGATGGTCAAGACCATTGCGACCATCGGGGCTTGCGACGAGACCCTAAGGTTGGGTCCCAGCAACCGCAAGCCCAAGGGAGTTTCCTGCTAATGTCAGTGCGGCCTCCCACAATACGGCAGGTGTTCCTTAAGGAACGCCTCCGTTTGTGAAACCACCCCCCCGCCACGCCTACAAAACGGGCCGAGCTGTCGATAAAAATTGACAGCCGGCCCTTTTGTAGTGAGCTCCGGAGCGAGAGAATTTCTCTCTCGCTCCGGGGCTTGCGCACGCGCAGTGCGGCCACTGCGCGTTGTGCGTAGGGCCTAAACATCGACCCGGTTGCGAGCGGTCAGCGCTTGCGACCGGGTCTGAATGAGGACCATTATCTGCATGCATAGTCAATGATACATGGGATATTAGAGTAGGATATCTTTTTTTTTACCTTCCACAGAGATGCTGGTAAAATATGAGATGTTTTATCTTCCATACTAACCGGAATTGATGGCATCTTTCAGCTAGTTAAATTTGCCCCATATATCTTTGGAAGTGGCAGAGCTTGGGCCTCCGCCCATACTTCCAATAGGATTCCATTCACACACTCTAACCTCAAGCATATTATAGCGATATTGCCACTTAAAATAAAGATGGCCCTGATGTCCTTTTATTATTCTGATAATTGAATAAATAAATAAAAAGCAAAACTTAATGAAAGTAATCGTAGGCAGGACTTCACAGTTACATTTCTTCCCACAATGTGGATTTATGAGTGGACTTGTCATCCTGCAAAACTATGTGCAGATTTATTACTTGGTGCAGTGCACCCTTGTGTGAGGCGGACAAATGGATGTGTACTGAAATGTGCTGGGTGATTTTTTTCCATTTTACAAACAGCTCTCATTTGTGAAGATCATATGCATTCACGTTCCATCCTTCCAAGCAATGGTGCAACCACAGAGAGTTTCTTCCTGTTCCTGTGAAGATCATCTGCATTCATGTTCCATCCTTCCAAGCAATGGTGCAACCATAGAGAGTTTCTTATTGTTTCTGTGAAGATCATCTGCATTCACGTTCCATCCTTCCAAGCAATGGTGCAACCATAGAGAGTTTCTTATTGTTTCTGTGAAGATCATCTGCATTCACGTTCCATCCTTCCAAGCAATGGTGCAACCATAGAGAGTTTCTTATTGTTTCTGTGAAGATCATCTGCATTCACGTTCCATCCTTCCAAGCAACCCTGCAATAACCCTGGTTTTAGCTCTGGTGTAAAAGGGGTATAAGATATACAGCTGCTGTAGAAATAACAATGAATGTCAAGAACAGATTGTATTTCTGACTAGTTCTCATAAACAAATTGCATGAAGTGTGTTTCAAGCTATGAAGACAGCAATAAAAAGTCACATGTATACACAGTACTGATCACACCAGAAGGAATTGTCACTGCATTACCTAAATAATACTAATACTACAAACAATGCTTTATCCCTTGCTTGCTACCTAATGACTATCCTTACTAGTCAAAGCTCCCACTTTTCAATCTTCATAATGATGTGGTCAATGATATTAGTACATTGGCCCAATAATAATAAAAAGCAAATCAGGGCATGTTAGTCATTAAAGTCTGTGCTACTATTAATCTTCTTACTGCACTGACAAGTCCTGATGTGGTCCAAACCCCAGCCAAGTTGCAATCAGATATCATTTAATTTGGCCAGTCAGATACATGACCAAATGCATAATGATCCTGGATCCCAGGCTGAGGGTTAGAGTGAACCTGAGTGCGGACAGTTTAATGATAAATTACTTCCTGGTTGGGTCTTTGTACCCCAAACCCTCCTTGTTCCGTTGCTCATTAAAGAATAGGAAAAGCCATATATGGTGGATTTTAAAATATTTGAAACCTGGAAAAATGTATAGCTCGTTCATGCAAAAAGATAAGGAAGGAGAAAACAATAAGATAAATGGAGAATGATTAAATGGTTGGAAGCTTTCACTAACAGTAAATAAACTTAAACTAGTTACCTAGGTTAAACAATAACATATTTTAATTTGGCAGTAGATGTTGAGCTGCTCTATAACAATGGGATGGCAGAGGTTATCTCTGTAGTGTATAGTCAGCATGATCTATTGATGAGGTCATGGGTGGGTGCTCTGCCCCTAAAGCATATACAATTATTGGCTGTTCTTGCAATTCCCAACCTGTTCTTCAGATATTGTAAAAGTATGTACACTCTTACAATCATGTTTTATTGCAATAAAACACCCACTCTATGGAATGCCTTACCACACACAATAAGACTTACCTCTTCTCTTCAATCCTTCAAGCATTCCCTGAAAACTCACCTCTTCAGACAAGCTTATCAGATTCCAGAACCGACCACATAACCTTCATAGCTTCCATGTCTTATCACATCCCCTCTCACAGTCCACACATAACCTCACATATTGTCTTTCTTTCACATACTCCTGACATTTTGCCGACATTCCTGTGTGACTGGATCATGCAGCCCACCAAGAAACTCTGCATTCTGGCCAGACCAAATTGCAATATATATAGCACCTATCCTTGTGTATCAATGCCTGTTTCCCTATAGATTGTAAGCTTGCAAGCAGGGCCCTCTTACCTCTATGTCTGTCTGTTATTACCCTGTTTTGTTCTATCAATGTTTCCAATTGTAAAGTGCAACGGAATATGCTGAGCTATATAAGAAACTCTTAATAAATAAATAAAATATACTGGTAGGTTAATTGGCTCTCCACAAAATTGACCATAGTGTGTATGTTTGTGAGCATGTGGTAGGGAATATAGATTGTAAGCTCCACTGGTGCAGGGGCAGATATGAATGGTAAGATATTCTCTGTAAAGAGCTGCGGAATATGTGTGCGCTATATAAATAACTGGTAATAAATAAATGTTGCATCTGATCTTTTGTTCTTTCTAAATTTCATCAGACGTGATGTTCCTACGTTGGACAAATCAGGAACAGTGTATGCAATACCAGCCTATCCGATGCTTTGGCAGCAGCCTAGCCTGATATCTGTAGAGTGTGTACGGAGTCATGTTCTATTTGGTAGATGGTTTTGTGAGATCAGGATTGCGGATTGCAAGGTAGATTGTAAAGGTGTGTACGCATAGATCTGCATGCTCATCAGGACTTTAGTGAAGTACTCACTGCAGTGTAAGCGGTGGCGTAAGTATGGGGCGGTCGTGCCCTGGGCGCTGTCCGAACTACACAGTAACAAACACACCTCAGTAGTACACACGTAGTGTGTTTGTTTTAGCAGCCAATGAAAGTGAGATGGACTCTGATTGGCTGCTGCACCCACCACCAGAGCCAGGCTGGAGCTCACTCATGAGCTCCGCCTTCTGGCTCCAGCAGTGGGTGAAGGGAGAGACATCATGACGTCTCTCCCATAGTGCCAAGCGGGAGGACGGAGAAGCAGACGGTGGCGGTCACAGGAGCGGGGAATCCATTAAGTTTTTCTTTGTATGTGTCTTTGTTCTTTATATGTAGGGGGCATTGCATAGGGGAGACCACTACTGGGGGCACTGCATACGGGGGACCACTACTGGGGGCACTGTATAAGGGTACACTCCTGGGGGCACTGTAAAAGGGGCACTACTGTGGGCACTGCATAGGGGGTCACTACTGGGGGTAATGTATAACGTGCATTACTGGGAGCACTGCATAGGTGGGACCACTACTGGGGGCACTGCATAAGGGGGACCACTACTGGGAGCACTGCATAGGTGGGACCACTACTGGGGGCCCTGCATAAGGGGCATTACCGGGGCACTTTAAAAATAGCTGGTGTTAAGCAATGATTGTGTATTACAGAGGGGTGATGTAAAAAAATAAAAATACATTTTTCTTTTTCTTTGTGGATCATTGTTTTGTTACATGTATCTTCTGAAACAGCTGTATTTTTTCTCTTTGAAAAAGTATTAATTTGCTTCAAAGGAGAGGTAATGTGATCGTAGCTCCCTGTCCAGGGGCGTATCTATAAAGGGTAAAGGGTGTGCGGTGCACACGGGCCCCCGGGTTCAGGGGATACCCACACCGTACACCCTGCACCCATATTATCTAAAACTTACCTCTCCGAGGTCCCGCGTCGGGTGTCTCAGCACTGCTCAAAACGCCGTAAAATGGCTGCCGAAGCCATTTTTCCAGTGTTTTGTGCATACGTAGTGAGGAAATCGCCGGGAAAATGGCGGCCGCGCTCTCTAGTGCCCAGAGTCTACTGATGCTGTGGAGGCCGGCCAGCCGCGTCAATCAGCTGCCGGCCTCCGGGGAAAGAGGAGAGGGCCCCTGTGCATTCCCCGTCCGGGGTCCCCTCCTCTCTCCAGGGAGGTTAGCAGCTGACTGATATATGGGTCATGAACCGTTCTCTGGAGATTCTCATACTACTCCGATAATAAAGTTCAGTTCTCTTCTCCTGAGTACACAGAACAGACAACCTGACAAGTGTTCCTGAAAGGGTTTTAGTAACATAGTTGAAGTTCTCTGATTATATGGCAACCAAACAGTTTCTAGCTAAAAATGTATCTAGTACATTCTATAAAGTGATAGGTGGATTATAATGGGTGTAATATGACCTGTCAACATTCAGAAAGTCAATATTCAGCATGTCGAGAGGTTCTGAATATTGTCAGTATGTCGACATGGTCATAATGTAGACATGTATTAAGATCAACATGGTTAAAATGTTGACGCATTCAGAATGTCGACATTTTGGTGTCTCCTTCAAACTAGCACAACACTGAACATACAGTAGG
This sequence comes from Taudactylus pleione, assembly GCA_031769625.1. Classification (NCBI taxonomy): domain Eukaryota; kingdom Metazoa; phylum Chordata; class Amphibia; order Anura; family Myobatrachidae; genus Taudactylus; species Taudactylus pleione. The sequence continues at coordinate 2,158,677 of JAUIMM010000915.1, forward strand.
TATATCCTGGAGATAACCTCACTGAGCTCTCACTGGTCACACTTGTCACTAGCCCTGTTATTTTCCAAATATTGTTGGGATGAAAGGGCTCTATTACAGGACCAAGAGCAATGCCATAAAGTAAGGGATTACTTTTCATGGTCAGGTAGGAGAAAAAAAAAATGAAACTTCCAATTAGAGATGAAGAATTTGATATCAGAAAGGCTAAAACCTCAACAAAAAGGGCGTGAAATAATAAAAAATATTTTTATTCACATATTGTATGGCATTGGAAATTTCAGTCATGTAACATGCACGCACACAAATCAAGTTTCTGAAAATACATATTTTTGCCAGGGTTGCCTACTCTCCTGAAAGTTGCAGGTATTTTTCAGGTAGCCCCCTGCTTCCCCGAAAGAGCAGGCAGATCTCCTAACTCCCGCCCACTTCCTAGTGAAGTGGGCAGGATGGGGAGATTTTTCTGGAAATTTGTGGGTCGGCGAGAAGGGGGCAGGGCTAAATTATGCAGATCGCGTCATTTAGCCCCGCCACCTCCTCATGGACCCGCTAATTGCGGCTTTCCTGCAATGGGGGAGGGGCCTAATGATAGCTACATTCTGGCTCCGCCCCCGAAGCTGAGAGCAGCATCTCCTCTCCAGCAACAAATCAGGTACACTCATGTGACAAGTAAAGTTGTTACTGCAGAATCACCTTCCACAGGAATTAATGAAGCAGACATTTAATGGGAAATATTAACAGTAATAAAAGAGTCTATGCTTCTTTATATGTTTTAAAAAAAAACTTATCAATTGGGTCTACTGTGCTTTTTATCTATTCTAGAGATGAGCTCAGTTGAGTCCAAATTTCACGCAATTTGAGTTTTATATTAGAACAGGCTGCAAAGGTCTGCTGATAATCATATTTTTGCTTTGTTGCAGTATTCTATGGTTTCCCATTCTGGAACCACAATGATCAATTAATTCTGCACCAAAGAGTATTGAAAAAACTTAAAATCTTTCTGCCAAAATACAAAATAAGGCCGCTATTTTGCAGAATAGTTTAGCAAATATTGCTAATTTATAAACTGGTTAATTGCCCAGGTTATAAGAAGGGGTAAAGCAGGTTGCAGGCAAAAAATCTGTCCAGTTGTGAATCCAAGAGCATTAGATTGTGGGTCTATGTGAGGGGCATAAGCTGTAGAAACAAACTGTATAGGCTCTGGTGCAAAGAGCAGTGCTGTAACACATAGCAATAAGATGTCAGCTTTTATTAGTCTGATTATGCTAGACTTGAAAATACAGATATAGGATTGGTTGCTACAGTACATCTAGCAGTACATAACTGCTGTACTGTATATGCCAGGTTATTAAATAGACTTCTTATGTGTTAGCTAGAAAAAAAACGTTTAAATGTATGATAAAGTTTTTTAAAACTGTGTTGCATTTAAATACCTACACTAAAAAGGCTAAATAAGGTTGTAAATATGGATTTTAAATGCTTGCTCGCCCCCCCCCCCCCCAGCTGATTTTGTTGGGCCGATGTTGCACATTAGCACATAGCTCCACTGTTTCCTCATCTACAGTACCACATCAGATGTTTTTTTTTTACAAGTAATTAAAGCTGATCATGATTGTAGTGCATGATAAAAGTTATGATCAGTTTTAATTACCCATTCCACTCGCCATGGCCAAAGCACAGACTCATAAAATAAGAATTAAAAAAAAAAAAAAAGAGAGAGAATTACAAAGCACCTGAGGCAATGTACAGAGCAGTTTGCCTTCTTCCCTGCAATTTTCTCTTTTAGGTTCTGTGGACTTTTTACAAATTCAGCCTCCTATTTACTAGTAACAGTTTTATCATCTCTATGTATACATTCTTCCTTTACTGTACGTTACCACAGTAAGCTATATTAATGCCAAAGAGGGTGGCTATTTTGCCCCTTCCTCTTTTATCTTACCCAAGTGCTAGAAGTTTACTTTTATGCCTCATTAACATTGGTAGATCCTATATGATTATATGCCTGTCACGTCTGAGGGTTGGTTTGGGTAGGAACTGGCATGGGAGGCTGAAGGGGAGATCAGAGATACAGGAAGGAACTTGGGTGGCTTGAGCCAGGACTTCCTCATGTAATGATGTGAGGAGATAGAGATACGGCAGTGGATGATGGGCCCAAAAGCGAGGACAGAAATAGAATGTCTTTATTAAACAGCAAGTTGGAATGAGAACTGGAGATGATAATACTGAATGAACGAGCAGAATCGGATTGGGACCGATGATGCTGGATTGAGAGCTGGATCAGTTTGAGACCAATATTGATGATTTGAAGAACTTGATGGATTTGAATCCGATGTTTATGAATTGATGAACTTGATCGGTTTGAGACCGATGTTGAGGAACATAATTGATATGAGTCTGATGTTTATGAATTGATTAACTTGATTTGTTGGGACCGATGTTGATGAAATGAAGAACTTAATTAATATAAGTCCAATGTTGAAAGCATCGGATGAGACCGACGGTTGGAGGTATCGGCTGGAGCCAATGGTGGCTGTAAGGACAAGTCTCAGTGGTAAATCCAGACTTATGTGCAAGATTGTATAGGAGACTGGATTACCAGACATAGGAACTGGATATAACGGACTAAGGGCCTGATTCACTACGGATCGCAACTGTGTATGTAGTTGTGATTGCGCACACAGGGCCTGATTCAGAGCCACTCGCAAGCGCTATGCGCTCGCAAGCGGGTCGATGGTGGCCCAGTGTGCATGCGCACGATGGAGCCGGCTCCGTCGTGCGCATGCGCGAAACCTGGATAGCGACGGCTAAGCCGTCGCTCCGGGTCTCGTACCAAAAGGGGCGTGCTGTCGATGTTGTGTGACAGCACGCCCCCTTTGGTGGGTGGGCCGGGGGTGTGGCTGCCCAGACGGAGGTGTACCCATGGAAACGCCTACCGTCTGGGGCCGGCCCCACTGACATCAAGTGATGTCAGTGGGAGTGCTTTCGGCTCTGTCAGAGCCGAAAGCACTCTGGGGCTTGCGGCAACGAGACCCTACCACAAGGGTCTCGTCGCAAGCCCGATGGTCACGATGGTCTTGACCATCGCGACCATCTTCCTGGCCGCTCGCTATAGCTATGGGTGGTCACCCACAGCTATGCGAGAGGCCAGGAGGCCTCTCTAAAAAAACAGAAGGCCGGCCCTAATTCAGAGCGAGCGCTCTGTCAGAGCGTCCGGCTCTGAACCAGGCCCTCAGTTCGACTGAGATAGTATGCTAAATCATTGCTATCGCTATCCCGTCGCAGCACTACACAAGGACGCCCACTTTACTCAGCACACATCTGTAATGTTTAGCAAGATTGCAAAACCATCGGTACAATGAAGTACCATCACAGCCTCACGCACACTTGTGCAAGCTCTCACCTTACTCAGAATTTACTAACTTCCACGCACGCTATGAGTCTTCAGACTGCGTATGGCATCGCAGTGGCTAATTTATGCATAGCCCTGCAACGGCATCCCAGTGCACTGGGACTAGAGATGTGCGCCGCATCATATTTTCTGGATTTGGATTTGGCTCTGATTCGTCGTCCGACTTTGGATTTGCCAAACCGCTGTGACTGGTTTTGGATTTGGAGTTTTACAAAAATGTACAAAAAAAGCTAAAATCACATAATTTGAGCTTTTTTTTGTTCCTAGAGTATTATTACCCTCAATAACATTAATGTCCAGTTATTTACAGTTAATTTAGACCACCTCACAATATTGTTTTCACCATTATTGGCCAAAGGCTACAGTGAGCTGGCTGGTTACTAAGCGTCAGAGGAGCGGCACAGACATGGCAGTTTAAAGCACATCTATGAAACATTGCCACACAGCAGTAGCAGAAATGAAAGCTAGTCGCAGTACTCTCCCACCCACTCTTTTATGTTGGATATTAAAAAGGACACACACACACACACTTTAACAAACCAAGCACTTCAGCAACAGGGACTGCCACTTTTGTGAACACTAAGAACACACAGTGGGTTACGGCCCAAGGAGCCACAGTGCTTGTATACACAGTGGGGTATGGCCCAAGGAGTCACAGTGCTTGTATACACAGTGGGGTACGGCCCAAGGAGTCATGGTGCTTGTATACACAGTGAGGTACGGCCCAAGGAGTCACGGTGCTTGTATACACAGTGGGGAATGGCCCAAGGAGTCATACTGCTTGTATACAAAATGGGGTATGGCCAACAGAGTCACATTTCTTGTATACCCAGTGGAGTACCGCCCAAGGAGTCACAGTGCTTGTATACACAGTGGGCTATGGCCAACAGAGCCCCAGTGCTTGTATACACAGTGGGGTACGTCCCAAAGAGTCACAGTGCTTGTATACAGAGTGGGCTATGGCCCAAGGAGTCATGGTGCTTGTATACACAGTAGGCTACGGCCCAAGGAGTCACGGTACTTGTATACACAGTGGGGTACAGCACCAAAAAAAAAAAAAAACCAGGTTATTTTTTGTACTTTTTAAACTTAACTTTCTTGAAAGCTTTTTCAACTTTTTTAAATGATTTTTTATTTTTTAAAAACATAACTCTTTTTTTACACTGGAGCAGATAGTCATGAGTACAGTGCAGCATACATCAGCATGTACACACAGCCACTTGTGAGTTTGGACACAGCCACTTTAACCAGCAGAGTATAGTGCTGCACAGCATACATCAGCGTGCAGTGTGCCCCCTATAAACAAACAGTCACCTTACCAGCACAGCCACTTGTGAGTTTGGCACAGCCACTTTAATCAGCAGAGTATAGTGCAGCATACATCAGCGTGCAGTGTGCCCCCTATACACAGTCACTTTAACAGCACAGCCCCACACTTGTAACTCTGGACACAGCACAGCCAGCCAATACAGATGAGTATAGCGCACAGTCACTTAACAGCATAGCCAGCCACTTGTTGTGAGTCTGGACACAGCAGCTACACAACCAATACAGCAGAGCAGAGTGCAGCATTCAGCAGTGTGCGAGTGAAATGGCGCTGAGTCCTGGTCACGGCGTCTTATATAGAAGCCAACTATCGCGAGAATCCGACGTCGGGAAGATGATGTTCGGCCTTGAAGTGGGATCCGAGTCAGACGGGAACACCCGAGGCACGGCTCGGTGGACTCAGATCCCCGCTGTTTGCAGTGGTCCAGATTCCACAGAATTCTAACCGCTCATCTCTAACTGGGACACCTGCATTTTGCAGACCATCCCTCCATCACCTCCCACAAACAGTACTTCCTGTCAATCACTCTGCGATGGCATGTGTAGTCACTGCGATCACAGTCCCGATCGCAGTGGCCAGTTCGCGCACTGCGATGCATACGCATGTGCAGAATGAAACAAATGCCCGATTGTGTGCATATTAACAGACAGAGGGCTGATTCAGAGCCAGACGCTCTTTAAGAGCACTTGCTCTGAATCAGGGCTTTTTTTGGGGGGGTTACGGCCTCCTGGCTGCTCGCTAAGATGCCAGGTGATGGTCGCGACCATAGGGGCTTGCGATGAGACCCTTGTGGCAGGGTCTCATCCGTCGCAAGCCCCAGAGAGCTTCCTGCTCTAACAGAGCAGGAAGCTCTCCACTGACATCACTGGTGATGTCAGTGGTGCCTCCCACAAATAGCAGGCGTTCCTTCAGGAACGCCTGTTTGTGTAGCGACCCCTCCATGCGCCTACAAAACGGGGCGAGCTGTCGATCAACATCGACAGCCGCCCCTTTTGTAGGGAGTCCCGGAGCGAGAGAATTTCTCTCTCGCTCCAGGGCATGCACATGCGCGCGTCGTACATGCGCAGTACCCCACCATCGACACGCTTGCGAGCGCTATGCGCTCACGAGTGGGTCTGAATCAGGCCCAGAGTCCAGTCTGGAAATGGAATTTATAGGGGAGGATCCCCAGGGATTTGATACCGTGATCAGCTGGCCTGGGAGCACCACTCTGAGTGGAGGAAGAACATCAGGTGACATAGCGTGAAGCCTGTGTGCCATCATGCTAGGAATACACTCTGTGAGCAAGGGGCTGTGGAGAGCCATCTCCATGCTCAGTAACAGGACACTGAGCGGATGGGGCAGGATCAGCATAGACAGACCTCAGCACCAGCCGGGAGTGATGTGCAGTGTGAGCGTGCTCTGTGCTTTCATGGACAGGCACTGCAGAGGTAAGAATAATAATAAATTAGTACCCATATATACTAGATGTGCCTATACAATCCATACAATTGTATATCCATATGATCATTTACTAGAGGTGGTGCCTACGACAACATGCCTACAGCGGTTGGTGACTAGATTATACCAACAGTCCTTATGGCTGTATACATACAGAAGGCCGGTCATGTACTATTCCAGAAACCCACATGACTGCCCATAGTGTTTTCACTTTGTGCCCATATTTTATCTATAGCTCAGCACACATCAATATGCCAGCAAAAGTAGCCATGACTGTGCTAGCAGAGCTGTGCCTATATAGCCAGAGTACCCAATTGGCCAGGGCTGTTTTAGCAGGTATGATCCTGACTATGGGCCTGATTCAGAGCTGAACGCTCTGACCAGAGCGCTCGCTCTGAATCAGGGCCCTCCTCCATGAAAATGGAGCGGCCTCCTGGCCGCTCGTATAGCTGTGGGTGACCACCCACAGCATATGCGAGCGGCCAAAAAGATGGTCACGATGGTCTTGACCATCGGACTTGCAATGGAGAGCCTGCGGTAGGGTCTCCCTGCCACAAGCCCTGGAGGGATTTTGGCTCTATCAAAGCCAAAATCACTCCCACTGACATCACTAGTGATGTCAGTGGGGCCGGCTTCAGACGGTAGGCGTTCCCATGGGAACGCCTCCGTCTGGCAGGCACGCCCACCAAACATCGACAGCACACCCCCTTTGGTGCGAGACCCGGAGCGATGGAAAGCCCGTCGCTCCCCGGGTTGCGCGCATGCGCACGACGGAGCGTACTGCTGCTCGCGAGCGGGTCTGAATGACCCCCTATGCCAGCAGAGATATAGCAGCAGTGCCCAGTTTTTAAATAATCTACCCTGTTATCATAATGAAATGACATAATACAGTTTGATTGTAATGGCTTGCCTCTTTATACTGTCACTATGAGAAATATAGTAATGTCACAATATTATTAGTTTAATAATGTATTAGGTAGCATTAACATTATCAGTAAAGAGAAAGTCTATTACTACTTGAAACCAAATCCTAGCATATGTGATATTACACTGATCACTTATTTCAGCAACTTATTATAACTAGCTATACGTATTGAACAAACCATACACTGTCCAGCATTCAGCCTATCCTAGACTTCACATGTAATTGCAGAATGCTGCGACTTGCACTCAGCTAGTTAATCCCATAGAATGTCACTTACTTGAAAATAGACCCCTAACAGTATTTATTAGTAACCCATGCATTAACAGGTCTATGAAAGTGTTACTGTATGTTATCAAGAACTAGCACTGTACATACTACAATGTCCAAACATTTGGTTATGAAGGGAAAAATGTCATTTCTGCTGAGAAATAATCCCATTTGATGAGGAAAATCGATGACAGTACTTTGGAAACATAATTGAGTTAGAGGCAATGTGAGATGATTGTAGACAGTTATATGAAGCAGTATACAAACGGAATACGGATTAGTTATTAAAAAGAGTTCTTGAAGAAACAGAGGGGGAATTCTTGACTGGATATTAAAAAGACATCTAACACTTGTAAAACTCAACGCAATCTGCTGCTACAAAAAATGTAGTATGTAAAAAAAAAAAAAAGAGAAATTTGTGCAGACAGCATAGTTTTGTTTATAAGAACCAACACTGGACACTACTGAACTTGCTTACAATTGTAACAGGAAGTGTAGCAACAGTTTAAACTAATGAACATCATGTTGTGAAGAGTTATTAATAACTTTGTATTGAAAAAGGGAAACATACAAGTCATTTAACTATTTAATGAACTATGTAAGTTTGCATTACACTAAACCCCAAAGGAAATAATATTACATTTGTTGGCTGCCCTTTGATGGTCAGGTAAGTTTTTGTTGCCTATTCCTGTGCTTGCTGCAGAAGTACAAACGCATAGTATTACATAATGTGAACAGAATATATACTTAATCTGTAAACTTGTACCATCCAGAACCAAAATGATATGAGACCACTGCACAACAAAAGCTGGGCATATATTATGCAATTATTGGCCCGAGCCGCATATTATCAAAGGATTGGGCCGATAATTGCATCGTGTATGGCTGTGAATGATCAGCGATGATCAGGCGGTCATGCATGAATAATCTTCCAACATGGCCGACTGACCCGATCATTGTTCGACTGCATCTAGCAGTGTACGCACTGCCGTGGCCAATCGCCTGGCATTTCCCCTGTTCCTTCACATGGGAGGAATGCATGGCCATGCAATGTGCAATATTTCACAGTGTACGGCCTGATATCTGATGGATTTCAGGCTGTCAGGTAAAACGTCTGTCGGTCTAATAACGTATGCCCAGCATTACTAATGTAAATGTCAGAGTCCTCAAATGATGTATTAGAACAAAAAGTAACCCTTCACTGGAACTCTAAACAGTGTGGTCCACCAAACAGTATAGAACCATCTACTTCTATAACTTGGGGATTCTATTGTAATTACAATTCAGGATATTAGATTTATATGGAGCACATGGGTGTAACTACCATAGGTGTAAGGGGTGCAGCTGCTATGGGGCCCAAAGCTGTTATAGTTACATATGTTATATACATTTTTTACTATTGGGTGGTACATAAGGGCCCTTAGAAATCTTTTGCTATGGGGCCTCAAAATACCGTACCTATTGTAGTTACACCGCTGATGGAGCCGTTTTTAGATACCCCATGACTGTCAACTGTTTTGTACATTTCCCACATGGTCTAACACTAACAACCCAGTATTAACTTTAAGCTGGTCAATACTAGATAGACCAACTTTCCTTCAACCATTCATCTAGTTGGTCGGTTGGAATGAAGATCCGGTAAGTATGGGAGCAATTGACAATCAGCAATTTGCTCCCAAACACCAGAAAACATGAAAAAGGTCGTTTTTGCAAGTTGGTTAAATCTATTTGATTTAAACAACTTGATTTAAACAACTTGTCTGAACAACAGCTTTTGTCCATTTTCTGGTGTTTGGGAGCAAATTGTTGATTATCACTTGCTCCCATACTTACTGGATCTTCATTCCAACCAACCAACTAGTTGGATGGTTGCAGGAAAGTTGCTCTGGTGTATGGCCACCTTTAGAGATGTGATCACATGTATTACATTCCAGCTGATAGATGTCAGCAGCATACACATCACTGGTCCATTGGGGGCTGTGTTGAGCCTTTAATAAATAAAACATTTTTACCAGATGTTATGATTATAGTAAATATTTAAACTAAAGTTAAAGAAAATGAAAAGTTTAATTCAAATAATTATCTGGAAGTTCTGTATTTTTGTTTCTAATGCACGATACATAATAAGGGTAAAGAGATTTACAATAGATTATGTGTAAATGTGGTTTATATATTTATTAAACTCAGTGAGACAGTGTGAGATGGACTTTCACATAAATATGTCAGTATGCAGTGATCCAATTTTGATCAAAATTGTCTGATTAAATATAAAAATATTGCTAGACTTCTCAACATCTCTAATGACTAATTAAAGATTAAAAATAAAATGACACAATGTTATTGCATTTATACACACATATATATGCTAGACTATCGGGTTCAGTTATCATAAAACACAGATTACTAATCCAAAACCATACTCCACTAAAACACACAATAATATACAATACAGATGCTATCCTAAATCAAGGAAACCAATATTTTCACTTTTGAGAATCAAAGCACCAGGTTACCAATGAGACTGTACACTCTGGGACAGTGGGATTGACGTTATGCAACAGTGAGGTATAGAACTTCAAGGTCCCATTTATCAAAGAGTTTTATCTTACGCAATGAGTTTTAAAACTAGTTGTGTATGATAACACTTGTTGATAAATGGGCCACAGTATATTGTATTTGAGCATAACTTCACTATAAAAGTAATGTCCAATTTCTACAGATCTATAGTGGCTGTTTCTTTACTTTTTTCATTTTATAATCCTATCTTATGTTCTGATCATAATACCAAGATGTTACAGCCCTCACACTCTGTATATTTTGATCAATTACAACAGTAATTCCCAAACCTCGGTCCTCAAGGCACACTAACAGTCCTGGTTTTAGTGATATCCATCATTGAGCACAGATGGCTAAATCAAAATAACTGAGGTACTAACTAAGTCACCTGTACTCAAGTATGGCTATTCTCAAAACCTGGACTGTCGTTGTGCCTTGAGGACCGTGGTTGAGAACCCCTGCATTATATATTAATGCTAGGGCCAGACATTATACGGTAGCTGTGTTAAAAACTGACAAGACTGCTACCATGTGCTTACTTGATTATAATCACACATGGCAGGTTGTAGTTAGAGACAATATCAAATGCACGAAAAAATATAATGGAATAAAACTAAACACCATGCAACAGTATTGTGTAATTAGAGAGCGATTTCCAAGACAGAATTTGAATTGTGGTAATAGACTCAGTCATTTCTAATAAACCACTGACAATTTGCACAATGCCATTTGAACATTGTTTAAAACATGTACTAATGTGCAGCATGTTCTGCAGAGGGAGCCAAAGTGCTAAACATTGTGTGGTGTGAACATGCAATAATCTCTGGAATATACAACTATGTCAGAATACTAAAACATACAGTAATTATATATATATATATATATATATATATATATATATATATATATATAGGATAGGTTCAATAAATAAGTGCATTATTAGTCTTCGTGAAAAAAATAGTAAAACTGTTTAAATACTAATATTAGTGAAAATATTTTTCTATAGTTAAGTACAGCAAACTGCAATAAACCACATAAAAAATAAAGTGCGTTTATTACAAAAAAACAAAAACAAATGAAGATGTAGACTAGTTCTGTCTTACAATAGTAGGAGCAGACAATTATGCTGATTCCTCCATACGAACATACTATTCCAAGTGCAAAATCACCATTCTGGAACATGTTCACCTGGCTACTCATTAAACAGTGGTAGAGGACTTCTGTGCAGACAGTAATTAGCTTTTCTTCAGCCACAAAGTATGGATCTCTAAGGTATGGATTAAGGCGAGCAGAATTGCATGGTATCTCCCATTTATACCTGCACAGGTTTGTGACTCTCATCCAAAAAACCCAATATTTGAAGAGCAGCATTTTATCCAAAAGAAGATAAACAAGAGTAACCAGATATACAATCCAATGCACAGGGTCCTGTGGAGGTGTATGAAATTCACTATTGTATGCAAATCAGTATTGTCATCCATATTATACATCTTCCCGTGTACAATGTGCATTTAAAGCTCAGAGTAGGGTGCTCTTCTAAATTTGAGGGTAAGTATGAACAGCCCACACACACTCTTTAATCTTTATATACATATTAAGAGAAAAAAAAAACCAGAGTGGCTTATGGACAGCAGAGAGGGAGGGAGTGGGAGAGAAAGGGGGAGACGGGGGTGGAGAGTGAAAGGAACAGAAGGGGAGGAGGGAAAGGGAGAAATGCAGAGGCAGCAGCAGAGACATTGCAACAGCAGCGGGCTCTAATCACCACAGTCCCAGCCACCGAGCCAGGGAGGCACAAGCACCCAGACTAACCAGGGCAGGCACAGGAACCCTTGTGACACCAGGGCACACAAACACACCAGGACAAACACAGGCTATTCAATAAGGTAAGGAGGATAGGATCTTTTCCAGCATATGAAATGCACACATATAGTAGTTACACATGACTAATTCATGCAATCCGTTTCTATACAGCAAGGATTGGGGTGAAGACAGCTAGAAGCCAGATAATGCCTGGGGAATATATATCTGTAAGCTAGTCACAATAATCGCCAGAAGGGGTCCATTAATGTACAGTGCAATGAGATCTCTGATAACAGATAACTCTATAGTCAAACGGTGGAACTGCTATCCTTGTATAAAAATCTATTTAGAAGTCCGTAAATGTAGTGCAGACCTATGTAGCACACGTGCTGTATAGCCCAACTATGAGACGGTTTTCTTTTAGGGAAAGACTAGTGAGAAGCAGGGAATGTGTGAGGGGGGTGGTGGAAGGGTGATTAGGAAGACTGAACGTCACTATCCAGATCTCGGTAGAAAGCTGTGTATACTCGTTAAAGGATCTGCACATCTTAATCTATCCATTTGAGGGATGAATGACCTAAATACTGTTCTTTTCATGTGCTCTTTGTCCTGAACTGTGTCTTGAATGCTTGGATCATCTGGATTCTGAGATCTCCACATTGGGCGTTTCTTGCTTGATCGATCTATGTGATGGTTTATCAGTGCAGGAATGGGTTAAACGGAGCAGCACCATCATGGGTGTAAATCGGACGCTACTAGCAGTCGCCCCTTTCTTCCAGTATAGGGGATTTTCCTGCCTTGTACTAGTTGCTGATATTCTCAGAGAATGGGGAGCAGATTGCTGTTAGCGGAATGTTGCTTGGCGTGCTGCAGCCACTGTGCATATGCAACAGCTGGGTGACATCTGTCCAGCAAGAGAGATCTGCTGCTGCGGCCATTGCACAGCCCACTATTGTCTCGTCCTACATTATTGATCAGCCTTTCCCCAGTAGAGCACGTGAGTGCACCCTGATAATAGGCTAATTAATACAAGTCTGCATACATGCTTACTAATGGGGTGGCTATTGATTTATTTGGATGATGCAAGCATCTAGAGAAAGAAATGGAAATGATAGGTTGACATATATAGTGATTGTTAATGAGATCCATACATCTGGTCTCTTGTTAAATGATGAACACTGCAGTGGAAATGAATGAGACTTTACACAGTAATTACCAATTCCTTTGTCTTTGCCCAGCGCATGCGCAGACAGATGGGGCGTGGATAGCTTTTTTCTGTAGCTCCTTCTGCCTCCAGCCCACACGTAGCTCTCCCTGGTACTGCTCAGCATCTCTCTGTAAGGAGATCCAATGACTACAAGCATGCATTAAAACTGCTACTTTGTATATTGGTTCATTATCAAACAAGCAGTTAAGCAGCAAACGCATACATTACAGTTCTTTACATTGCGAGCGTTTTCAAGTAACCTGGCATGTCAGGCACCACGCTGCTTCCCAGGATGGAACATGCACTAGAGAGACGGGAATCCATCACACTCATGCATACATACCGCTCTCACCAGTCATCGTGTGCCGCTTCCTTTCTGGACCACTCTATTACTGTGCAGTTCTAGATTAATTGAATCCGTTTATTATATTTTCGGAATGTATCACAGAAATACATGTCAATGCAACCATAAAACACACGTAAACCACACACAGATGCTTCAGTCTGCCTGGCACACCCGAATTAGTGTTATATTTGCTTAGCCAAATGGTGCATACATTATTGTTGTGTTCTTTGTATTTCTTACATGGTAAAATAAATTATATTAAGGAAAGCAAAAAAAAGTGTTTATTTTTGCAGTAGATGCATAGGGCCCCATTCTTTTGCAATCGCTTAAGGGGTAATGTCCTCTTTTTCAATATTGAACAAACAGCGGTAAAATAGATTACCATGGATGGCGAGAGCGATACGGTCCCCATTGCCGGCAATGGGGGGCCAGCAGCAGCCTTTCAGGCTTACTGAAGTTCCTGCCGCGTAGAAATGTCATGCGCATGTGCAGACTGGCCGTCACACATGTGTATGACACAGCAGCCTGTTGCTGCCAGCAGCAGAACGGAGGATGCTGCAGAGGAGGGGGCTGTCGCTGGACCTCGCTAGGGGGGTATGTAATGTTGAATACCAGTGGTATATTCGTTCGTATCACTGCAATACTAAATATGCTGCGGATAATATTTGTTGTTAAATAGGGCCCTTAATATTTAACAACATTTTCGTACATAACGACAGCATATTCCGTTGCACTTAATATATTTTCCAAATATGGATCATTTGAACTTCAAATTATCACTGGCACCAAAGGAAATGCATTCCATAGACTAGTCATGTGGGCCTGGACTTTATGGGGATGGACAATTCTATTAGGTGTGTGTTGGGTCTTGCGAGCCTTACTTATGGCGAACTTGCACTGCAAATTACATTTGCGATTCAATTCCAAACTTGCATTGATTTTTTTTTTTTGAGGAAATTAGCATTTTTTCGGTGCGCACGTTCCTGAGCAGGTAAAAAGGTAGGAAAAAAAGTGTCTGGACACCATTCAGAACTTTTGGTAGACTCCTCCCAATGAATAATCATACACATGGAGGGGTTTAAATGGCACAATTTGGCCAATAAAGTGATATTTGTTTTCAGGTGAATTTCTCCAAAAAGCTTAATAATGGGTTAAATCAGATTTTCCCAAACTTTGCCTTTTCAGGCCAGGTTTTAAGGATATCCATGCTTGAGTCCAGATGGTTAAATCAAATTGACTGAGGTACTAAATAAGTTGCCTGTGCTCCAACTGTATTGGCGGTGTTTGGGAGCCTCCTGGATTAAGTGGTGTAGTACTGGTTTGTGTAGCTGTTGTATTTATGGGAGAGAGTTTTTGAACTTGCAGATGAGAGGTAAAAGTGTTTATTCCAATGTTCTTATATGATAATACTGAAAAATTACTAAAGAGACCTTTTTATGTACCCCAAAATGCTGGAAAGACTTTCATTTGATGAAAAACGCTTGCTATCATTTTTTCAACCAATCAAAAGTATAAAAATCAGCCACTTGGCAAATTTTCTGAACCTCCAGTACTTTCCTTATGGCCACTCACAGCCTTCTATATGATCCTGCTATCTCAGTTGTCACTTTTTTGGGGTCCAGGATGGTTTCCCCAATTTTTCATACAATTCTCTAAGGTCACATTTTGTATAAAAGTTGCGCAACCTCGATTCAAGTACAGTGAATTGGCATTTCTAATTGAATCTCAAATATTTGCGAGTTTCATTAAACAAATTAATTTAAATTGACCCCCTATGTATTACTTTTCTCCTGAAGGTAATTTTAACTTTCATTGTAAGATTGTAACTGGCTAAAGAATTATGTTAAAGCAAGAGATTGATTATTTTTATTATTAGGTGATTTATCTTCCGACATAGAGTATGTTTCCACTTTCCATTTTGCCACCTTTGGATGCTGGTGGTCATTGTTGAACCTTACCACCAATGAAACTTGCTGTCTTGTACAAACATGAATACATTCAGGATGTTGCTTGGTGACACCCTCCTATCTGTTTCTGAACAGTATTTCTATGAAAGGACGAAATGACTGTTACACTCTTTATAACTGTGGCTCACTGATGGTGCTGACAATGCTGCTTTATCATTTACACTATAGTCAGATGCTTTTGGTTTTAAAAAATGTAATGCATACATATCAACAGAAATATGCATAAATTAAAACAGCGGTATGATATATGTACTGTATACACTCAAACACACACACATAATCGCATTTGTGTCCCACTTGTCTTATGTTCATAAATTGCAGATCCCAAAGAATCCACTTTTATCACTTCCAACAGTGCTGCTTCCTCAAAAGACTTCACCAACCCTATTAGAATATATTCTAGGAACAATGAAAAGTTGTAGAGTATCAAACCTTGATTTTTATTACATAGGGGCAGATGTACTAAGCTCTGGAAAGTGTGAATTGGAGAGTGATAAACTACCAACCAATCAGCTCCTAACTCCTTTTTCAAACACAGCCTGTAAGATGACAGTTAGGAGCCGAGTGGCTGGTAGGTTATCTGTTTCCAATTGATCACTTTCCAGAGTTTAGTACATCAAGGATTAAAATGTTTAGCACGAAACAAGCCTGTTTAGCTGTCATTCCAAAGACCCTTTCAGCGTTTGCTCCCTGACAGGGTACACTCACAGAAGCCGCTGATTGCCACGGACCTCCTAAGCAGCCACTCTCTAGTCACGCTATATGCTTGTCTAGCTAATAGAGACCCAGAAACCAGGCCGATCTTTGAGTTCCAAACCTCGTTTCAGGTCTCTCAGCTTGACTGCATCATCATACAAAATTGCCCAGACATCATCACTCCGGACTTCATCAGTGGGTGTCCTATTCACAATTCCTCAATGGTTTTTCTTTTTTCATAAAACTATGTAGAAACAGCAGTTTCTGCATAATTTTATGAATTGTACTAATAGGCTTATGCAGGAAATTTCATAGACTCCTTATGCAGGAGATTTCATCTCTTGCAAAAGGCTAATTAGCGATGCGGACAACAGTCCCCATTATCAATGGAGACTATGGTCTGACCCCCTATGTACTTTAGTTTATGCCATCTTCACTTTATGCCTATGGAGGCATTGTTGTAGGAGAGAAATCTTATGATCCCTCTCCCGTAGCCTCCGTCCGGCTCTGGAATCTGACACTGTGCGCATGCGCAGTATCATATTCTTAGGAGGAGTCTTTTGACAATGTGAAAGACTTCTCCAATATGTTGGGGATGTAACACTCAGGGAAAGCAGTTATCGCTAATGCTGTCCCTGCCAGTTAGTTAGTACACACAAGGAGAAATTTATTAAAAGTGAAAGTCCGTCACGATATGGATTGCAGTGCCGCGATTATCATTACATAGGCCCCTATATCTCCTGTCTTGCTGCAATCCTTTTTCTACTGGGTATCGACCTGCTTTGGATCCTGTTGCAAAAAGTACTGTAGCACATTGATCAGCAGCATTCCCTGGACTATTTCTGTTTATGCAGTAGTGTTTTCTATAACATCATGTATAATTAATTGGAAAAGAAAACATTGAAATATTTGTTCCTCATTTATTACATGTTGCAGGTGATATCTAGAACATGGACAGGCAATGTAATAACAAACTAAAGCAAATTAGGAATATAAATGGAGACCGTAAATGTAGAAATTATTTTGTGTGCTTGAAATGAAACTGATATGTTTCTGAATGGCTGTGATTTACATTATGGACCTGATGCTGATTTGAAGTTATACCAGGTTATGTAGCATAAATTGCTCTGTGCATGCCCACATAGAGAATGTACGCTTAAGTGCCCATGCAGACTTGCACGCATCTGGCACTTGTGTATCTAGATGCCGGGCATTTCACCCTCAACCGGGATATGACAGTCAGGAAGCTGGCTGTCGGTATAATGTCAGCCGGCTTCCCGATTGCATCCCGACTGTAGAGACATAAATAGGGGAGGGTAAGGGTGTGCAAATGTACACTGGCTAAAGGCACAAATCTGGCTCATACAGATATGCAAAAATACTTATCTGCCTGATCACAATGATTATGACGGCTTGTAATACATGAAGCACATATTACGTCTACTTTACAGTCAACTGTATTCAGCCCCTATGTTTTTAAACCCTTTAAAGATTGAAAAAAAAATGCAGTATATATTTTTTTCACAAACACACTAAACATACTGTGGAAATGCATTCCTATAGCTACATAAATCTCCCAATTTTCATATAATCTATCTGTTTGTTACTGAAAATGGAACATTCATGTTTCCTCAGTCTGCTATCCCTTGTTTTCATTTTGGTCCCAAATGCAATTACAGTTGAGTCTCCCATATCCAAAATGCTTGGGACCAGGGGTATTTTGGATAACGGAATATTCCGTATTTTGGAATAATTGCATACCATAATGAGATGTTGGGAATGGGACCCAAATCTAACCACAGAAAACATTTTTGTTTTATATACACCTTATACACACAGTCTGCAGGTAATTTTATACAATATAATCAATAATTTTGTGGCTCAAACAAAGTTTGGGTACAGAAATTAAATTAATTTATGTTGCATAAAAACCTTATACACACAGCTTGAAGGTAATTTTATACAATATTTTTTAATAATTTGTGCCTTAGGCAAAGTTTGTGTACATTGAACCATCAAAAATCAAAGATTTCATTATCTCAGTCATGGCAAAAAAATCCATATTTCTGAATATTTGGATATGGTAGACTCAACCTGTATATAGTTAGTGAGGACAATTCTGCTAATCTAAGTGTGTAACAATGGGCAAAATTTACTAAGCAGCGGATTCTATTCTAAACCCTGGCGGTTTCTATTCTATTCTAAACCATGGGGGTTTGGTGGCAGTTTGGCAGTGGTTTCTAAATGACAGCCCAGTTCTATTCTATTTTAAAATGTATTTTGATGGCAGTTTTGCAGTGGTTTTGACCTTAGTAAATCTGCAAAAAGCAAGACCACCACCAAACCACAGTCAAAACACATTTTGCAATAGAACAGGGCTGTCATTTAGAAACTGCTGCAAAACCGCCACCAAACCCCCGGGGTTTAGAATAGAATAGAACCCGCCACCAAACCACCGGGGTTTAGAATAGAATAGAAACCGACATCACACCGCCGCTTAGTACATTTTGCCCAATGTCTGAGTTGTAGAAATAAGTTTTAGTAGGGAAAACTACTACATGCTGAGAAGAGTTCTTTATATCTTGTACCACCACCAGTCTTTGTTTATGTATTGCGGTATGGTTTGTTTTATTCATTTTCTTGTAATTTGAAAGTATTAATTATAGATAATTTCCACCTTGTGCTATACAATGTAGTGATTCTCTATGGCAGTTGCTAGTAACTAATTTAATACCAGGACTGTGTGTTTCACAGACATTAGCTACTTGTTAGTGATATGGACGGCACCTGAAATGTTAACACTGCCCACCTGTGTGCCAGTTCTCTCCTTTCTCCTGCACCCCAAGCCACTGTATCCCTATTGACCTCATTAGGAAAGCAGGCAATTGGTGTACCAGCCTGAGGGTCCAAGAGGAATTTTTACCCTAGATGCCAGATGCCATGAAAACATATTTGACTGAAGTAAAGTTGGCAGACAATGGTTCTGCTCCTGGTGGAGACAAAGGGGAGGTAGGATTCTGTTATCTGCCCCAGATTCCTTGTCACTCGAGATACCCGAATCCTGAGCGGTTGGAGGTGTGGCACCCTTGCGGTTAACAAGTCCAGATTTATTATTGCACTTGGCAGTATACTGCACTACTTGATGTTTATAACATATTCTAAAATCCAGCATTATTGAAAGTCACCATCCGATCATTTTTCTAACAATACACATATTAAATGACACAACTGTACATTATCAGTAATACATCTGAAATTGTTGACTGATCAGATCTGAAGTATAAGATGCTTTGGGGGAAAGACACATATTAGTGGATCAAATCCATTGCTAATCAGTCATGTGCTTTTGTTCTCGCCTACATATTTTCTTTCAAAAACATAATTTTTAAAAAACATTATTATCACCCTGTATGTATACAGCATAAAGGGCCTCTTAATCAAATATGTTGGTAAATTGCTATTGGAAAGAAACCTTATATTTGTATTATTCACCCAAACAATGAATATGCAAACAGAAGGATGAGGTTGTGTTGACCATGAACTGATCTGGAACGCATGCATAAACAAAAGTATTGCAATGAGCATTTCTGATATATTCAGGTGTGTGAATTTTAGTGTTAAACTGAAACAAACATTAAAGAACACTTGACAATAGGGTGGAGTACTTTGATAATGTCCACGTGTAACTATATGTATAAAGGCTACTTTCAGATACTTGGTTGAATCTGAAATAAACAGATTATTGCAATCATATACTGAAAATAAGTTTTCTGCTTTTATAGGATATGCACTTGTGTAATGCAAAGAATTTAATGTTAAGGATAACAGTGGTGCACAATTGAACACAAATAAAACTGATTTTGCACATGTTACAAGTCCACTGTATGTCTGCAACAAAATTTGCAGTGAATAGTGTCTAATATTTAATGTTTTTGCATTGAAGTACTAATGGTACTCAATCAGTATAGGTTATTGTAATAGGAAAATAAGTGGGAAGGAGCAGACCATTGTGTGTCATGTAAAATGATTCCTGTTAATATGGAAAGGCTGCCAAGCTTATGTAATGTTACAGAATGCCACAGGACCCAAAGTTGGAAATTTGCATGTTTCTATTCAAGCATCTGCCGGTCAACTATTGCAAGATATAAATGTATTGGCACGCATGTACTGTCTGTCTATCTAGTAGTGAGTAACAAATTTTGGGAAACATACAGTAAACTGATTATATAGAAGTCTTATTTGTAAATCAATTTAGACACTAATATAATTATTACATTTATTCAAATGTGAAGAGCTCCCATATTTCTCTTTTTAACAGTTTAATTGTTTCTTGGTATTAAAGCTGGGTACACACCTTTTGTGATCATGGTTCGATCGACTTCACTACTGATCGGAAGTCCTGACCACAGTGGCGATGCGCGTGTAAACACCTATACAATCATACTTGCGACCTTCGATCCCCGACTGCTAAAATATTGAAAGAACATTATTGTACCGCCCTCAGAGGCGTCTAGTGGGATGAATATGCACATAAGATGCAATCCTATGATTTGGCCAGTTTTCTTCCGACGAAACGTGGTGAAAGGTGTATACACACTCCTGCAATATCTCATAAATGGGACTAAATCGAAAGAACGGGCTGACTATCGTATAGGTGTGTACTCGGCTTATTTCATATGGATTTGCAATAAATATTTTAAAATCCTAATTTTGCATAATTTGTCAAGGGAGGGAAATGTCTATATGTTTAGAAGGGCTGGTAAGTTCTGGAAAATTGTCTTCTGAGTTACAGTGAATGCCTCTTGTATAAAAGCTAAGCTACCAACTACAGGTTAGATTTACTAACTTTCTCCCTCAAATAACCTGATACCTGGGAGCTGCCTCAGGTCAGCTGCTCCTACAGGACCAGTGGTGCCTCAGGAGATCAGCATTCCATTTGCAATTACAAGGGCTGGGAGTATGTGAGAGGACCAATCGCGAACGGTTTAGAGTTAGACCATCCTCATATGCCTGTTAATTCAGTTGGAAGAGGTTTGCATGCACAGCATAATACCTGTCATCCTTTAACCACCTTTACCAACCAGCTCAACCTTTTATCTGATAACTTTCTGGTGCATTGCTATCAGGCATCAGTGTGCATTTGAAGCTGCCTGTGGTGGGATATGGTGCCAGTTGCCCAGTATTGTCAGTGCCACAACTTGTGTGGTCTGCTGAGAGTCCCTTTTACACAAGTGGTATATATCTAGCTTTACAGAGCTACATTAACCCACAGTGTAAATACAGTACTCTCAGCATAGGAACAATTTATTTGAATGGAGAAATGAATGGTCAGTTAAAAAAATACATGCCAGATTATTACCTTGAGAATCTGTGCTTATACTGCACTAATTAATGATTCCATTCATGGAATCGATAGAAAAAAAAATAAAAATAAAATATATATATCTCTCAGATTATTCTGCATAGGTTAATGTATTGCTTTAGACAACAATAGATGCTGCTATACATCCCGTTGGGGGATATACTAAATTACAGACTTTAGCCCTCTACATAAATGTAATACTACTGTTTAGCTAATGTAACAGAGGAGTGTATTTTAGAGAGTACAAGTGAGATATTGTGGTTGTTTGGGCTGCTATTCTGTAAAACATGGCAAATCCTAATCAGTGAGGTATTGTCATGGGGAGGGTAAACAGAGTTAAATGGACCACAAAGTTGTGATTTTATTAATTGAGGTTTTTTCTTTTCCCCCTTTCCAACACCCCCTTTTCCAAACTCTGGACAAGCCAAAAAATCCTCCTTCTTTAATTGTCCGTTTGACATCTGGAAAAAGTGCAGCGACTATATAACACCCTCTTCTTGAAGCGAGTAAGTTTTCACTTGCTTGTGAACCTAGCACAGGGCAATACACCATGGAACAAAGATAAAACTGCCCGTGATACAGTTGTATCTGTATGGCTGTGGTTTCAAACAGCCATAATCTATGAAGGCACTTTCTGTCTCCTACACCTCTAGATAAATCCACTTTATTGCTTCTCAGACTACTCACGAGATCAATGCCACATATTTTCCTTTGAGGACAATGGGTGCATTCTGAAGCTGCATACACATGGTACGATCTGTACCACCAACGACATGAGATATTTTTCAGTGAGTCATACTGCCACATCTCTGAACATGCAAAGTTGACGATATCGTCCAGATTGGCCTGCATGTAAGGACGATCATAGATATCGTTCTCGTTCATGCGGAAATGCGCATCGTTGGTCGTTCACTAAATAAAAATGAACGATGTGAATGATATATTGTTTATCATTATCTTTCATATCGTAACGATATATCTGTCCGTGTGTAGCCACGTTAAGTCTTGTGACATTCTGTGACTGTTAGGTAAGGGAGCCCTTGAATATGTAATAACATTGACTTGTGTAAATTCCAGGTCATTCATTCTTGTGTATATTTTGGGCTTTGTATATTTAAATGATGGATCCCCTTTCCTGGACATGCATAGTATGCGTGTGTGTGTACTACACAGACTCTTGCCCCCAACTGGTCTCACTATGGGGGAATAATAGGCAGTCACCTGTGGCGTGATGAATGTAATGACTTGATCCATGCAAAGAGGTGATGAACTAAGGATTAGCATGCTTGTGAGCAGGGCCCTCTTGCCTTCTGTTATTACCCAATCTTGTCTTTTTACTGTTTGATTCCCAGTTGTCAAGCGCAACTGAATATGCTGGCGCTATATAAGTAATTTAATAATGAACTTCACAGTGTGGAATCGGCAATATTCTGCCCCTAGCTTTGTCCCATTGGACAGCTGCTAATGTCAGGTGGATTTAAGACACAAGTATATAGGCTGCTGCAGCACTAGTACAGTCCTTTAATATAAAGTGCCTGCTGAGGACGCACATCCAAAGGAGGGGGTTACAGACACATGTCTATAAAGAAGGGACAAGGAATAGGAGTGAGGAGCTGGTCAGCCCCTGTTATTTAGCACGATGAATGGAGCCCTGAGGATGTTATTTTACATCCGTGCATGTTCCATTAAAATTGCAACCTAACGTTTGGTAAGGAAAAGGCATGTATCTACGGAAGACTTAAAAAAAATTGTATACAGTACATCTCAGTTGTACATTTGAAACAGTTGGGTAGTATGGTCTTACTTTGAAGGTTTAAACTTTAATTAGTTGAGTTACACATAGAAACATAAATGTTTAAGTGAAAGGTTGGTCTTTAAGGAAGGATTTGCTAATTGAATGCATTTTCAGTTCTACAAACCTTTAGATTAACAACATATACACAAGGAAGTCGCACTTCAACATAGCCTGCATATGTACAGTATTTAAGAGAAAATGTCAAATATACCATATACTCTTCTGTGACTCCTGCTGTCATAATTTAGTGTGTTATAAGTAAATAAAATGTCATGTGCTGACAGTTGCATGTGAAAGTGTCAGAGATGCCTGAGTGATCATTTTCTCAGCAAGGTCTTGAAAAAAAATCAGTGTTTCTTCATAGACAAAATGGCTGACAGTGTTTCAACTGCACAGAAGCAACATGGACTCTCATAAGAAAAAACTTAACTGTACAGTCTTCTTCTTTGACCATTTGAATCAAATAGCATCTGAGGACTTTAGGGAATTACATGAAGCCATCTTTCTGATCAACGGTTGCTTTTCTTTTTGACCTAAATACATATAGAAAATGTCAAGAACCTGTTTGTAACGCACCGTTGCCATAGGAACAAAATTGAAACATACTTTAACTATAAAGCTAGACAAGGACATTCATTGCTTATTTTACAAGCTTTTTGCATCTTAAGTCTGTTTTGAGTGCTTTTCTTGGATCTGCACATTTAATCTGAATAAATAACAATGATATTACCTGTAAATAACTGTATCTGTGTCAATGTTTCAAATTACAAACAACATGCATAGACAAGCAATGTGTGTGTGTGGTGTTTTTTGTTTTTGTTTTTTTAAGAGAGATGAGCGGTTCGGTTTTATTCTGTTAAGATTCGGCTTTCAGATCCGAATTTATCGGCTATTTGGCTGTCACGTGTTTTGGATAGCCAATAAGATAAATCTGATCTTGCGCTAATTTGGTGGAAAGAACCAATTAAAACTGAATCGCTCATCACTAGGTTTTTTAATCTGAACTGTTTAAAATTTTATTTATTATTATTAAATTTTGTCTAAAGCCGTCTACACATTTATGGTGCACACACACGATCAGATTTTTTCTTCAGATATGGATGATAACGATTTAAAAATCGTTCAGTCGTTCATATCTGAAGGAAAATCGTTTATATCTGACATGCCTGAACGATGGACGATCAACGATGCGCGTTCCCGTTTGTCAGATAACGATATCTGATGGGTTTGCAGTCAGACTTGGACGATTCCATTAATTTTAATGCAGTCAAAAATCGTTCAAAACTTTGGTAAAATCGTTCAAATCGTTTAATCGTTCAGTCGTTCATCTGACAAATCTGACCGTGTGTACGCTCCATAAGATGATGTGGTGCCGGCCGATCTGACTGGTAACTGGACCCTGAATTAGCAAGTTCGTACACACTTGCATGATGCAGAGGGCGACTGCGCGATGTAGGATGCAATACTGCATTCGGCAGCATGACATCGTACACTATATCTTCTGGTTGCCTGTGCAGAATGGCTTAACCAGAAGATATCTCATGCAACCGCGGGAGCGTGCAGATCAGGCATACACACAATGATTTGCCCGATTTGTCGCTCCGACTTGCCTGGAAACTTAAAATCAGGCAGGTATAGTTCTAGTGTGTACCCAGCTTAAATAGAATATTTACTAGACCTCATGCAAATTTGGATACAATTTGTGTCTAAGCGCAAATGTAACTTCCCATCCAGGTTCTGCTGAAACCTGTAGTCCACCAGTAAAGATGAAAAGAAATTCATACACACACCAGGAAAAAATACTTTGTTGAAATAACACTCCCACTCTCATTCTCCCTTTTACCAAATTTATTATTCAACTAATTCCATATTTGGGTGTCCTCTTTATTTTGTCCTGTCCACCATCTTGGATTGGCAAAAAACAAACAAGCAAAGCATTTGGAATGAGGAGAGTAACCCCATGAGACATCAGAATGAATACCCTTGAACGGCTATTGCACGTACAACTGAACGATCACTGTTCTGTCCTTCATTAACTTGGCACAGGTCACTAGCGATATCGCTAGGTTTGATATGCAGCACATCAAACCTAGCGACCATCGATAGCAACAGTGGCTGGTACACACTGAGCGATGTAGGAAATTTGTCATCGGTCTGTTAACTTTCCAATGTGTACCCAGCTTTATCCTTCCAAGTTTTTTTTTTTTTGCCATGCTTGTGGGCTCTTCATGGCCCAAAGAGGATGCTCCAATTTTGAATTAGGAGAGCACTAAATCTGCATTGTGTTGAGGAGTGTCTATTTAAATAAGGTATTTTTTTATTTTTACAGGCCCTTGATGGCAGTGCATGCTGGCATTTGTGGTTCTCCATGTGGAAGCATGCCCTGGTAGACATTAAAATTGAGCATGACAGGGCTTCCTGGAGTTCACCAGGAAAAACATTTTTTTTTTTTTTTTATACATATTTTTTTTTTTCTGCCCTATATTATCCTCACCCACCACAGGGTTGTGGAAAGAGTCCTAGGGCCTGATTCTGAGTCGCACTCAGTCGTGTCTGTGTCGAATGCCGATTTTATCTTAATACTAAGGGGTCTATTTACTAAGCAGTGTTAGGAGACAGAGTGAAAAGTGATAGGAGCTGATTGGCTAGCACCTTATCACTTTTCACTCTGTCTCCTAACACTGCTTAGTAAATAGACCCTTTAGACTCTGCATTTTTGTGTGTCTTTAAATGCACCATCAACTCTTGCCCCAGCCCTTGGTAGATGTAGATTCTCCACCTTCCTGTGTCAGCGGCTGTGTCTTTGGATGCAGCCGCTTATAGCAACAAGCCCTCGCTTGCTTAACCACCCTACTGTTACTTCCCAGGAATTTCCATTGTAATATGCAGACCCTGCATGCAAATCTATATAGGATCACTGCAACTCCAATGCATGACCAGAAGCAAAAATATTGTACGTTTGTGTGACTATCGGCCTATCGTGTGACTCTGGATCAAGACATTAGTGCATACTCCATTTCCTCTAGGGCAGGGGTTCCCAACCACGGTCCTCAAGGCACACTAACAGTCCAGGTTTTAAGGATAGCCATACTTGAGCACAGGTGACTTAATTAGTACCTCAGTTATTTTGATTAAACCATCTGTGCTTTAGCATGGCTATCACCAAAACCAGGACTGTTAGTGTGCCTTGAGGACCGAGGTTGGGAATCACTGCTCTAGGGAATACAGCCCTGTGCTGACTGGCCAATGGCTAATTTAACAGT
Source organism: Taudactylus pleione (assembly GCA_031769625.1). Lineage (NCBI taxonomy): Eukaryota > Metazoa > Chordata > Amphibia > Anura > Myobatrachidae > Taudactylus > Taudactylus pleione. Next base: position 2,185,034 of record JAUIMM010000915.1, read on the forward strand.
TTGTCAGCTATAGTGCTGCCAGTCCTGACTGGTAAAGCCTAGGGCTTGTAATGCCTTTTTAATCCCAGATTTTGCTGCTTGCAGAACTAGTACTGGCTTTGTCCTATGACAGTCTGCCCATCAGTTCTGCATTTCTAAGCACAGAGTGACACAACAAGAAGATACGCCTCAGTCTGCAAACAAACTCTGAGTAATGCTGGGTACACACCGGCCAACATATTTTGCAGTTCAATTGAATGGCCAGTATATTGTGTGCACATTGACCAGTGTGTACAGACGATATGTCTCAGAATTATGTTGTTCAGACGGGATCGGTATGAATGACCGATGCAGTGAAGATCCCGACAGGTAATTAAGAAGTATCACTAACCCTAACCCTCCTTTAGGGGTGCTTTACCCTATCACCCCCCCCAGGTGCTTAAACTTAACTCTAAGTCTCCCAGCCCCCCTGTTGCTTTCCGCGCTCGCCACTCTGCTTACCTTCATTGGGTATGCCGGGCATTGAGCTCCCGGCGTAGGGATAATGAGAGGCGTTGGGATTTCGACGCCTATCATTTAGTCCCGTCGGGATTGCACAGTTGGGAAGCCGGGGGTCGGCATTTCGACCGTCTGCTTCCTGCCTGCATCCCATTCAGACATATCAGCACAGCCGATGGCAGATATATCTGCTCATCGTGTTGTGTGTGTACAGGCAGTCAGACGACTGCCTGTACACTTGCTGCAGTCAGGAGGGGAGGGGGGGCGCGACGCGACCCCCGGCCGATGGGACCTGCGGTCAGAGAAAGTGACTCGAGTTCAGTATGTATGAACAACAATCTGCTGTTGTACCTGCTAATCAGTCAATCTGCAGATATATATTTTCATGTGTACTTAACTCCAATCTACTGTAACCCTGCAAATGCATTCATGTCTAACTTTTTAGACCCTTATCAAATGACTGTAAAATAGCGAAGATCTTGTAGTTTTCTCAATTAGTGCCAAGGTTTTGTACACTGAGTGACTGAGTTTTGGCCACATACTTGTTACTTTTTAATATATTTAATTATAACTAAAACTTGTGCATTTTTACTTAACAATGACCATATAAATGAACAAATTCAGCCCTCTTACAGCTGAGACAATGTGAGCAACTACAATAGAAATACATTCCTACTGTTTTTATAGTGAACATAATGTTACCGAATGTTGGGTCTGTGGATTAAAACGAATCTAGGACTTTGATGTTCTTTTTCAGGTAATCCACACAATAGGCCTACCAGCTATGTGGTTTCATTCCATTGGCATTCAATCAAAATGTTGTACAAATATTTGTATATGATATTTTGTGTATTGTAGTGATAAGAAGCTGCGTCAGAAACGAGTACTGCCAGTTTTTCTAAAAACTATACATTTATTTGTGACAAAGTAGTATGCTCTAAGTATAATGATATTTTTAAAAAACATTCCTTATATTATCTTGTAACTAGGGTGCCAACCGATCTGGGAGCCAAACTATTTGGCCAGGTCTGTTTTTTTTTTTTTTTTTGTCATGTTGGATAAGACCAGGAACACAAGTACCTATATGCTATGCTGATGGTTTTTGCAGTTGAGCAATTATCGGTAAATTGTGCATGTGTCTAAGTCACACAGTGAATGCGTCAACGTACTTTATCGCTGCAACTTTGTGATTTGACAGACCTTCAGTTTTTGGGGAGGTAATTCGGGAGTGGCACCAGAAACACTGGCGTGTCGTGATCATTTTCTGGGCATGTTGCTGCCTGAATCTGTGATCCCATACGCAGGAAACATGACTCCGGCGTCTCACTTATCGCGTCCATTCTGCAGGACCATAGTTACTCAGGACTGTGACAATCAAATGATCTGCGACTGACGCTGCCTCTGTGTACGCAGATATGACTATTTTTACACAGATGCTTGTATTGAGACGCCCACCTGCGGCTTTGCAAATCCATCTACCGGCGGATGTGACATTTGCATATTTTCACATAGCAGTTGTGTACACATACGTACAGGGCTGGATTATATAGACTGGGCAGATGATGCGATCGTCCAGGGGCCCCCACACTCAGCAAACCTGGTCCTGAACCGGGCCACTCTGAATCCTTCCTGGCAGTCTGTCACTCACTGATAGATTTTTGATGATTTAAGACTGAGACAGCAGCAGCTTTTCTTTGAATATACAGTGGGTGGCCACTGGCCAGGCAATAACTGCCGATCTCTAATCCCAGCCCCCCGCACTGATGATGCCGTGATTCACGGGTGACTTGCCCATCCGTCAGGAACATGAAGCTGAAACAGGTAGTGTGTGTGTGTGCTTTCTCTCTCTCTCTCGTTTCTCTCCTCTCCCCCTCCCCCCTCTTTCGCGCGCGCTCTTTCGCTCCCCTAGTGGCTGCAGGATGCCCCACAACTTAGTTTTCTCGGGGTCCCCGCAAGCCTTAATCCGGCCCTGTATACGCAGCTGCATTGGCATACTTCTCTGAATCAGGACCTATATGTTGATGCTGATTGTCTGGGGCTACATAAGTATCAATTTGTAGCTAACCTGTTTTAGAAAGCTCAAATTGGACAATGGAGTTACTGTGTGCATGGCCACTCCTGTTTCACTAGTAAGTCCTCACATTTTGGTCAATGATATACAGATAAACACCGATTTTTAAGAAATTGATTGAGCTCACTATTTACCTGTCTTTTTTCCTTCTCACTGTTTTGGTAAGTCTTTGCTAAATATCCAAGTACATAGTAATTAGGTTATTTTGCCAACAGCAAAATAAAAATCTAATGACTACCTGCATGGTTTTTAGATAATTGCTATATTTGAGTAGCATTTGTGAAACAATGCTACCTGAGCTAATATAAATGTCATTTTAACGTCTTCCACAAGCACAATACCGCAGAGCTTGAGTCTTTCAGGTCCTTTCCTAATGTGTGGTTATTGTTGTGTTTGTTTGCTTTTTTTTTTTTTTCTCCTCTCCCAAGAAAACCATAAAATGGGATTTATTTGTGCTTGCACACCTGAGATGGGATGCAATCTGGAAACCGGCTAACGTGATCCCGACATCCGGCTTCCCGACTGCTTTATCCCGGCGTGGGTTAAATGACAGGCGTCTATATCGATCGAAGGGATGCCGGGTGCCGCGAGCGGACAGCCGCAGGGGGGGAGGGTTAGGTTTAGCGCACCTGGGGGGGACTTAGGTTTAGGCACCCTCCCCCCCCCCCCCCCCCCCGGGAGGGTTAGGTTTAGGCAGTGGGGGGGGGTTAGGCACTTACATGGGGATTAGGGTTAGGCACTTGGGAGGGAGGTTGGAGTTAGGGGGCTTAGGTTAGTTATTACTTACCTGACGGCGATTGGGATTTCCAGGGCTGCCGCTGCCGGGAATCGAACTGCCGGCCATGCGGCCGGCGGTATTTCATACCGATTCCCCTGAGATTTTGTGTCCTACAAGTGCCAAGTTGGACCAACTTTGATACTATAAAAGACAACTATCCCAATGCTGAAATACTAAAATTGCTTTATCAGGGCAAAATAATTCCTTTATTTTTCAAAATTGGTTGGTGTTATAAACTGTAATGGAAAATGATCAGCTATATAGTTGTATACTTAAAGCATACCCATTTTGAGAATGATGTCAAAACAGTTGGATGATTTCTAACTATGGAGTAAGTAAAGTAATTTTCAAAAATGTAAAGCTAGGTAATCGTCTATACAATTGTTGAGCGGATCACCCAATTGGCTGATCGGTCCAATAATCTATAGGAGCATTAGTCAATAAACAGCTTAACACACTTGCCAACTGTTGCATCGGGAGGTCACATCTTATGAGCAGCTTAATATTGAAGATGCCCAACCTCCCGATCCATTGAAGAATGTACACCCTGAGCTACAAATAGCTCAGTGTGAATGGGATACTGATCAGATAATCCCTTCAAGGTTCGGAGCATTTATCTGATATGTCAGGTAATGGGCATAGTGTGTACCTACTTAACGAGAACAAATTCTCCCCATTTAAAATTTTAAAAAACTATCATTATAAATTGCATTGCTCAAGGTGCATACACACAATGATTTTTTGAACGATTATCGTTAAACGATATCGTTCAACGATAATTGTTTGTAAAAATCGTTCACTTTCTGAGTCAAACGATGAACGATTTTCGTTCATGCGCGTTCATGTTTGTAGTTTGTAGTTCAGTCAGACTTGTCAACTCAACGATTTTCATTAAGTTAATATGCAAAAATCGTTTGTAGCTCATAAAAATCATACATTTAAATGAACATAGTAAATGAACAACTTTAGTAAACTATTTTAGTTCATTTTTTCAAGGTAGAAAATCGTTTACTAAAATCGTTCATTAACTAAATGTGTGTGTGTGTGTGTGTGTGTGTGTGTGTGTGTGTGTGTATGCACCTTTTAGTGTTAATAATCTGAAATTCCACTGTGGTTGTTTGGGAGCTGTAGAATCAAAATGCTAAGAAAAAGCTGAGATTGCAGTCTATTGAGCTGCTGTGACATCACCGCTCTACAATTATTTATAAAGATACATCCATCCTAATATGGGCGGGGTATAAGGGAGCAGGGGGATGCAGTTTATAGACTGGTGGACTAAATGCAGCCGGTCTATATCCCGAGAGGAGAAGCCCGACGGGGGAATTTAAGATGGGCGTTGGTATTTTGATGTGACGCCTATCTTAATCCCGACGCCAGCCCGAACGAGAAGTTAGCCGGGGGGGGGCGTGCCGGGAGAGTCTTAGGTTTAGGGAGAGTAGCATGGTGAGATTTTGGAGGGGAGATTAGGGTTAGGCACCCCCCTGGGAAGGTTACGTTTTTGGGGTGCGGGAAGGGGGGGGGGTAGGTTTAGGCACCCCTGGGGGGGTCTTAGGGTTAGGCACCCCTAAGGGAGGGTTGGGGAGGATTGTGGTACTTACCAGCCGACATCGGGTTCTCTTCCTGTCGGGCTTCTCCTGTCAGGATTTGAACAGCTGCCGGTATTTCATACCGATTCCAGGAGCAGGTGAAAGCTGGAAGTTTTTTTGGTATCCACATAGCAATAATTAAGGAAAAAAAAAAATACTAAATGTTTCTTACCATTCAAATCTTGTGTGTTTATAACTTCCTGTATACATCATTGATATTGAATAAACTTAATTTTATTGAATAAAATTACTGCACAAACTTGTGCAAACATTTATACCACAATTTATTTCTAATTCTTTCTTCACACCCAAATGCATGCGTTTACATTTAGGTTCATCAAGTGGAAAGAATGGGTGCTCCGCTATTGTAGATTTCATGGTTTTATTATATACATGTAGGTAAACAAGTATGAACCTACTACTGTACATATGTAATGGTGATTTTAGGGCTGACCATTATATAACAACTGTACAATAGCTGAACATGCGCTCATACCTCTTGTTTGTTCTACTTTTATAGACCTGGGGGATTTACACCCCTAGAGAGAGCTGCTTGCCCTGTACGCAGCTCTTCCCCACATTAAATATTAATTTACATGCTGTGTGGTTCTTCTTCATGCTTAATTGGTCTATCTCTAGGTCATCAGGACATCAGAATATAATATCACATGCAATTAGTTTTAATTATTATTTTAAGTACATTGCTGAATGTGTTTGGGATGGGATAGACGTACTACAAAGTGTATTTTACAGTTAGTGGATCTCTTACTTACCCAGAAATACATTAGCCAAAAAAGTTCTTTAGGGGGGGTAACAAAAGTAGTTCTGTGATTCTGTAATCTACACAGACATGATTATTAATGGTTTCTTCATACTAGTCCAAATATAGTCACTCCTATAAAACATATAATGAACAGGTGATTACTGGGGGCAGTGTGGAGAATAACTGGAGTAATCTTTAAATGTGTGTTAGTAGATTTTAGTCATGGCTCTCTGAATTACAGGACACGCCTTTACAGTAAGTGGCAAATTTCAGGTCCTGAGCATTCTGTATAGAGTGACTATTGGGAACTTGTCAGTGTTCTATCTGAGGAAAAGGTTTACTCCTCTTCAGGTTCAAATGTAGATGAAATGTCAGCTCTCATTATTTAAACTGTTTACAATGTATAAAGCTGTGAAAAGAGTGGATAAGTTGCCCTTAGCATCCAATCAGCTTTGGGGGTAACATTTTATCAAGTACATTCTATAAAATGATAGAAGCTGGTTGGTTGCTATGGACAACTTTTTCACTGGTCCACTCTTTTCACTGCTTGATGCACCAAACCCAAAGTTTGTAATAATTTTGTATCACTGACTGTAAATTTCACACATCTCACCCCGGAATTAGGCCTTTAGTGTTGTCCAAACTAGCCCAACCACCTCACACAGCAAGTGCCCATCATGGTCATCCCAGCATTATTCATAGGCTATATACATTCCACACACACAAACTTTTGAAATTCTGTGTGGTGATATCACTAGAAGTTCCCACAGATGTGAAATGACCTGTTCTGCTTCAAGATTCAGTTTGTGTGAAACTTTGCTGTAACTCCACTTATCTGTATTGGCAACTTTAGCGACAGTGGCACCAGTTAAGGAGTACAGTGTCTGGTACTGCTGGGACCATATTCTCAGCAACTGCCTGTGGGTACAATGGTTTGCATGGATGTATTTTATTCCAGGACTTCAAATGAAGGGTCATATTGCCTAGTACGGATGTAGATTTTGTACATGAAGTCTGCTGGAAAGTGATCGACATGTGTATACATTTATACATGTATATATTTATAAAAGCACATAAATATACAGTATAAAGCCTTTATACACGTTAATCAACTTGGACAGGCAGGAGATGTACTTACCCTGTCAGCGGTCACCGCAAGCAGGGATGGAGACTATTCCGGAGCACATGACTGAGCATGCGCAGAAGAAGAAACGGAAGGGATTGAACACAATGCCTTCTGTGACATTGCAGGGACAGCGTGTTACCACAACCACTGTCCCTGCAGGAAATATTGCTGAATAGCAGCCATATGTTATCATAGTTGATAAAAACTTGTGACGATGTTGCCCGATAATATTCTGGGCAACATAGTTACTCTTGTTGAATAGACCGCTTAGTGTTGTATGTTTCTATATTTGCGAATGACCCCCATAGTCAAGAGTGAAAACAAAGCAATGTAGTGACCAGACTAAATAAAGCTACTAAATTTTAACAGGAATGCGACTGTTTGCTGTTTTGAATACTTGTTTGGAATGTTTCCCACATACTTTCTGTCTAAGAGAGCATTTTCTTAAATTTCCATATTTTATAATGATATGGAGTCACGCATTTCTCAGAAGCAGACTTCAGTCAAGTAACAAACCAAGGCAAGGAGAGATGTCTAAAGATTTCGTGAAAATGCTGAATAAATCTTTGTTTCCCCACAGGAATGGTAATAAGGGAGACATATGTGGAACCTGTAATTTTCAATGACAACAGTACAATATAATATCATCCAGGGTTTTCAGCCAAGTGTAATGAATTTTAATTACCATTAAATAATCTTGATCATGTCTGGGTGATCACAAGTTATTGGTAAAGAGCGTTTTCAGTTCGCTAAATGTGATATATTTCCCTAATCATGTTATTTATTAGAATAATTTATAGCCGCATATACTTAATAGAACAGCAATTAATTTTAGGTCAGGGCTACTGTGTTCCTTATTTAAATTATCTTTATTAAAATTCTCTGAAGAAGCAATGGCATAAATAATACATCACCTATTATGTTTTGCCAGTGAGGTAAAGAATGTCTGGATATTCAAGTTAATACAAGTCGTGTCACTAAATTTAGATCTGTTATTAATTAAAATGTAGTGCCCTATGTATCAAGCTGTCTTCTTGTTCCAGTAATGCTTGCTTTCCATTTATGCCAAAACAATTCCCTGGAAAGAATAGTTGGAATAGCGATCAATAATTTTTAATGTTCATCCAATCTAGTGCCCATGTGCTACTCGCATTGGTATAGTGCCAGTAAAGCACCATTGGCAAGGGACCCTAAAACACATGACTTTGAGGAAATGAAATGTATTGTGGATGTATATAGATATACAGTAGATGCCTGGCCTGCAGCATTTTACTATTAAGTTTCATTAGGCCCATCTGGACGAATCCTTTTAAATGTTTTCCTTTCTGTTTACAACTTCTAGTCGTGCAGTGGATATCTTCTAGGAGCAGGGACATAACATGTGTTTGCTAGGCCCTCAGCAATCTTTGGGGGATGGCGTCCGGAGTAGGTGGATTAAATCACTGGATTCCCTAACTCCTAAGCCTCTTAGCAGCTCCTCAGAGTACTTACAGCACTGTTTTAGTTCAGATTTTATTATGCATCTTACTTGCACACTCTCCCAGATCATCACCTGGGAGACTCCCAAAAATCTGGTTGTGCTCCTGACTACCTGGAATAGTGGGCAAGTTTCCTGGAGCCACCCCTCCATGGCCACCCACTTCCCGAGTGAAGTGTGCAGTACAGGTAGCCGATGATGTGATTCATGTCGAATTGCTTCCTCGTTACTCCGTCCGTCTGTTGGCGCATATGGCCTGCCATGCATGTGGGTCCAGCCCTTTTTTCCCCTCCACCAGCTGCATGTGGGCTGACTGTCCAGAGGCCGGAATACATGGACCACGGGCTGCCAGTTGCTATAGTGAGGCAATGTGTAGTAATTTAGTTTCCCTCTATTGGCCCTGTTCTCACCTGCTTCAATGTGACTGCAAGATATCTTGCTAATAGAACTTCATGCATATTAGTGATTGTTCATGTCCTTTGGGACAATTACTGGCGAGGACTCTTGCTAATGAAATAAGTGTTTCATATCAAATTAATCAGTGCAGTCTTGTGAAGTGGTTTGTGTCATCTTTTTGTAACCAGGACATATTTTCGGGCGAAGCTGATGCTTGCCGCAAGCTGAGACAGGCTGGACCTGCTGCGACTGCAGCAATGGTGTAATGAGAACACATCTGTACTCACTGTGCCACATTCTCCTCTTCTGTCATAGATAATAGTCTACAGCTGCAACATGTAAGGCTTGGAAGCCGCTCCCCTCCCATTTGAAGATCTCGCTATCTCACTCTGTTTCTCCCATTAGTTGGGCATCCCAATTTTTCTGGTAGTCGCTCCTCTTTATCTTGGTCTCTAAGAGCTCTGAAATATCTATATCAACTGGTGGATATAAAAATTTTGGAAGATGGTCCAGAAAAATCTTAAGACCTTCTAAAAATGTTGCTTTTCATGGCTCCTGAATGAATGTTTTGGAATGACTACTCTCGCACAGATTTGCTAATGATATGTGACTTCTGACTAAACTTGCTGCTGCAGCAGCCAAGACTGTTTTTATCTCAATTTTATCTTGATGGATTGCTCCTGAGCTCACTGTGATGCTTATTTGTTTACTATGACTGTACAGCTACATCCCTAAATAAAGGACTATCTGATCATTCTTTTTCCACTTGCCAACCTTTATAGACAAACTTTCCCCAGAGGTGACTGATCTTCATATTCTAATTTTCTGTATTTTTATACCTATTACTCTGTTCCTTCGTGTTTGTGTTTTTAGACTTTGGTTCAAACCAGTTACATATTTAACATACCACTTTCTTTTGAGTTTTGGAAATCCACTTTTACAATGCTCCTAATATATACAGAGGAGCTGTTTCATATTTTCTGACATTTAAGCCATCTTCTTATACTCATAGCTGTATTACTCAATGGTACCTCACCTGACTTAATCTACAGCTAGACCGCATTGACATTCTCATATGTTGACATTCATCATGTCAATAACTGTAGACCAGTCATACCCCAACCTTGTAACTGTTGAATTTTATTCTTGTCAATAAAAAAAATATATATTTTTTTTCTATTATCCAGTTGCTGATTTATTATATCTGTTTTAAGCCTAACCTGGCCCACCACCTGCCATAGCCCTTCCCTGGCTCCTGGCATCTTTCCAATAGTTTGTATCTGGTTTGTCTCTATCCCAGTGGTTCTCAAACTCTGTCCTCAGGACCCCACAGAGTTCATGTTTTGCAGTGCACCCAGCAGGTACACAGGTGTATTCTTTACTCACTGACACATTTTAAAAGATCCACAGTTGGAGGTAATTATTTCACTTGTGATCTGTGAGGAGACCTGGAAAACATGCACTGTTAGGGGTCCTGAGGACCGAGTTTGAAAACCTGTGCTCTATCCCAATAGTTTGTTCCTTTTTGTCTTAAATTTTGTGTGTACTCCATTTATTTATTTATTTATTGTCTTTCCTTGATCTGTCTCCAGCACTGCCCAACTAATCCCACATCACCTCTGGGCAGTCTTCAAACGTTTAATTAAACTTAAGTGCCACCCAGCTGAAGTAATTGCCCACCCCTGGTTGTTAATTTCACTTCTGCAACTGGCCCTACAAACTCACTTGGACACTAGTCACATTTTCTCAGTATGCTACAGGGTCTGGGGTATGACACACTGTTAATGTCAAGCAGCTCAAAAACATACTTGCCAGCTCTCCCTGATTGTCAGGGAGACTCCCTGAAATAGGAGAGAGAAACATTCAAATAGGACCATTTGTATCATTTCCCTGCATTGGTTATAACTTGGCACAATGATCTCTATAGCTACATGTATTTTCTGAAAAGAATCAGTGTTTTTTCATCAACAAGTAGATCTTACTAACTACTTTGGGGCTCATTTGGTTGTAAGTAAAAATTATGTCACTCCTCTCAGATGTATAAGTACATGGCCACTTTACCACCACGCTCATAGGTGTTGCTTTCTCAATCTATCTGAAATGCTTTTTCAAAAGTAGGCAAGTATGCTCTAAAATGCCACAAACGTTGAAAACACCTTAAACATATTTGACCTGTATGTCCTGGAGAATTCTCAGTCACGCGCTCATTCACCTTAGTATATTGGAAATAAAAGCTTTGGGTGAACGTTTTCATATCTTTGTTATGCTTTTGCTATAGTTTGTTTTTTTTTGTTTGTTTTTTTCCCTCCAAGGAGTATCTGCACAGAATTTCTTTTACTGTAGGTGATTTTTGATTGGTGTTAATGATCTGGTACCCTGTCCCATCAACATAAAGGCGTCTATTTACTAAGCAGTGTTAGGAGACAGTGAAAAGTGATAAGGTGCCAACCAATCAGCTCCCAACTGTCATCTCACAGGCTGTGTTTGAAAAATGACAGTTGGGAGCTGATTGGCTGGCACCTTATCACTTTTCACTCTGTCTCCTAACACTGCTTAGTAAATAGACCCCAAAGGCTCTAAACCTTTCTAGTCCAAATCACTTATGCTATTTGGAGTCCTACATTTAGTCCATAGCGTTGTGTACATGTTTACACAAGAAAACAATATCTTCACTTTTTTTTTTCAATAACGTCTGTAATAAAGTGACACTGAAAAGCTAACAAAATAGTGCTCAATTCATACAAATCATATTCTCCGCGATTTCTCACAAGCAAATGTATTTATGGAACGTATAAAAAAAAAGGTGACTTACAAGTGAGACGTAAGTGTCTTTTTGTGTGCTAGGATAAAATGGGAGCATCCGCTATTCTTCCTGACCATCTTAGTTCTGCGTTTAACCGCAATTACTGCTTTTTCAGGTTTTGCAAAATACACCTGCATTTTGGAACATAAGTGTGGCCAACTCTGCATCACGCCCATATGTGTTTAGTGCTTTTGGGTCTGATTCCTAGTTTTACATAAACCCGATGGTTTGTGCACAACTATGATGATGAGAGGACTATGCATGTGCAGGACCAGTTCTGCACATGTTAGGCTGGGTACACACCTAAATGACCGGCAATCGTGCCGATGTTCAGGGCGATTTGTCTTCACCCTGGACATCGTATGACTGCCGGTACACACTTGAAAGATGTAATGAAAGACCGAACAATCACTCTTCCGTCCTTCATTAACTTGTACAGGCTCACATGCGATATCGTGTGATTGACTGTGCAGCACAGCCAATCACACGATATCTCATGCAACTGCAGGTACGCGCAAATTGGGCATAAACACTGCACGATATGCTTGATTTGTCGTTCCGATTTGGTTAAATCTGCCAAATCGGGCCGATACCATACAGGTGTGTATGCACCCTTAGATGTATTGCCACAGTCATTGCATATAGTGTTGTGATCATATGCTCTTCCGTCACTAAACTGCATAATGAAAGGAAACTCCAACAAGATTTTGCCTTTTAAACTATTGCCGTTTGAAAAAAAACAAAAACAGACACGTGCCGAGATCCTACTAATGCCTGCATCGTGCAGGATATTACATTGCCATCCTGCAAAATGTGCTTTCAGGGTCACAGACTAAACAGATGTACACTTGTCTTTGGCAATTATTAGCTTTATTACAAATTTCATATAAAGGTAGACCTTAATGGTGCATACACACGATCAGATTTTTCCTTCAGATATGAACGATAACGATTTAAAAGTCGTTCATATCTGAAGGAAAATCGTTCATATCTGACATGCCTGAACGATGGACGATCAACGATGCGCGTTCCCGTTTGTCAGATAACGATATCTGACATCTGATGGGTTTGCAGTCAGACTTGGACGATTCCATTCATTTTAATGCAGTCAAAAATCGTTCAATCGTTCAAATCGTTCAAAACTTTGGTCAAATCGTTCAAATCGTTCAGATCGTTCATCTGACAAGTCTGACAAATCTGACCGTGTGTACGCTCCACGGTCAAATCGTTCAAATCGTTCAAATCGTTTAATCGTTCAATCGTTCATCTGACAAATCTGACAAGTCTGACAAATCTGATCGTGTGTATGCACCATTACAGATGTGTGTGTGTGTGTGTGTATGTATAATATATATATTTTATCATACCACGCTGTAACTGACCTTTAGAACAATATTTTTCATATTTGTTGATACAAAGTATCATGTGTAAGAATATTTTGTCCTACATAAAAGGTCACACGGTCTCATAAATAAAACAAAAATGGCAAAGGCAGACAAATCAAGGCAGCCTTACAATCCACTGGCATTATCCCAAACATCACAGTGGTAGTCTAAGCAACAATATGATATCGGTGCCTTTATTATAGTTTTACAAAATGTTGTAAAAGTATGCTCTGCCGGCTAACCACTAGTTGCATTAGTTTCATTTATCATTTTTGAAAACCTTATCCATACATCATTTAACGTATGTGGGATTGCAACATCTTTTCTTTTAATAGCAAGTTAAACCTTTTCCTTTTTTTTTATTTTTTGCATATGATGTTCATTTTACGTAGTTGCCCAGCCACAAAACATTATCTTCTATTAAACATTTCTCTGTAGGTGCAGTTGTGTATTTTTCAATATATCATGTACCTGCAGCTACAGTACCATAGTAGCCACAAGACACTGTGGACAATCAGAGGAATTAAAAGTTATGGCCACCTAATTAAGCATATCAAGGAAACGGTAGTTATAGTAATTATAGAGCATATTCTTAGAGCCGGGCAGGTTTTAAGTTATGAAAAAAGTATGTATATATATGTGTATATATATATATATATATAAATATAACAGTGGGTTGACTATAGAGCGACTGGTTTATAAACGTGTATAAATCATATAATTATTCAGACCAATTCTGTGATTTAAAAAATGAATGAAAAGTGCCAGTGCTAATAAATAAATAATTTAACAATTTAATTAATACAAAATATACAATGATGAGAAAAAAATAAAAACATACAGCATACACATCAAAAAACCCCTTTTTTCTGGAAGGGTAAAATCAGAGAAATTCTAAAATACTATGCACTTTAAAAATAGAAAAGTCTTTTGTATGGTTAAAATAAAAGGCTTATCTGAGCAAGGTGGATAGAGATTAGCATATTCATAGGTTCATAAGGCAAGGCAATATCAAAAGAAGACACCTTTTGTAGACCCTCAAAACAAAGGAATATTCAATTTATCTAAACATCTAAGTAAACCAGAACTTTCTTTACTTAGTAAGGGCTTGAATTTTGCACCCACCAATAGTATGAAGAAGTTTGACACTTTTATTGACCTAAACAAATTTGTATGCAATCTAACTTTAAAGAGACATTTTTTTAAGGAAAGAGTCAGCACCTATAAGGAGCTTTAATGAATCCCTCTCAAAATCTGGGTTAAAAGGAAAATCTACTTTATTACCCTTTAGAGTCTAAGGGAAATTATATAAGTGTATTCTACGAAACAGTGAAAAAAGAATTGTGAAAATGACATGAGCAACATAAAGAAACAGAATTTAAATAATAGAGAAAAAGGAGCCCTCAAGAATCTTAAAGCTAATAGAGAGATAGTTATAAAACCTGCTGATAAAGGGGGAGGGTTGGTTATTATGGATTATGATTATTACCACAAAGAAGCATGTAGATTATTGGATGATAGCAACTCATATGTGAAACTGGAAGTAGATCCAATTAATAACTACATAGATGAACTAAGTACAATTTTGGTCCATGGTCTACATAATAATATCATTAGTAAGGAAGAATTTCAATTTCTGATGAATACCAACCCTCGAACCCCTATATTTTATTTCTTGCCAAAGATACACAAATCACTGACGGCACCCCCTGGTAGGCCTATCATAGCAGGGATAGACTCACTTACTTCAAATTTATCGAAATTTGTTGATCTCTTTTTACAGAAATATGTGAGTAAACTGGATTCTTACGTCAAGGACACTACCAATATTTTACAATGTCTAGAGGGGATACATTGGAAACAGACGTATAAGTGGGCAACCATAGATGTGCAATCTCTGTATACATGTATAGAGCACACAAAAGGCATTAATGCTGCAAGAGAGTTCCTCGAGTTGGATGGCTCTATTGATGTTTTACTTAAGGACTTCATATGTGATCTTATGTGTTTTATACTTAACCATAATTATTTTAAATTTTTAAACCCATTTTATCGTCAAATATGCGGCACGGCATTGGGGACCACGTTTGCCCCCAGCTTCGCAAATTTATTTATGGGATGCTGGGAAAATTGTTATGTTTATACCAACAACCCATTTAAGACGAACCTCATTTTATATAAAAGATACATTGATGACATCTTGATTATATGGGATGGTACAGAGGAGTATTGTAATCAATTTTTAACGCATATTTCAGATAATAATATGAACTTAAAATTTACGTCGAATTTTAATACCTCCAAAGTTGAATTTCTGGATTTGGTATTATCAGTGGGAGAAGGAATATGTACTAAGAACTTTATTAAGACTGTTGATGCGAATAGTTACTTGCACTTTGAAAGTTGCCATCTGGATAAATGGAAGAGGAATATTCCTTATTCCCAATTCCACAGAATTAGACGCAATTGCAGTGATATGAAGGTATGCGAAGAACAACTTGAAGTATATGCAGACCGATTTAGAGAGAAGAAGTATCCTGAAGCTATTTTAACAACTGCACTCCAAAGAACTAAATCTTTGGACAGACAAGAACTTCTTAAATACAAAGTAGAAGTACCAGGCAAACCTGAAAAAATACCGTTTGTCACGACATTCAATGGTCATGAGAAACAAATCAGAAAAGCATTCAACAAAAATTGGAATATCTTAATGATGGACCCAATATTGAAAAATATTCTACCATCCCAACCACAAATTGTCTACAGGAAGTCAAGAAATTTGAAAGATTTATTTGCTCCAAGCATGCTACAAGAAAAGGAAACAATAAAAGTGTCAAAAATGCTCCAATGTAACGGCTGCTACAAATGCGGCCACTGCAACATTTGTAAATTTGTTCATCCTAAGCGGAAAACATTTATGAACTCAGAGGGTTCTAAAGAGTGTAAGATTAAAACCTTCATGAATTGGAACTCTACGTCTGTAATCTACTTGTTGGAATGTACCTGTGGACTTAAGTATGTGGGTAAAACTAAGAGACCACTGAAACTAAGGATCCAGGAACATATCCGCAATATACGCAATAAAATAGAGGGACACGCTGTTTCTAAACATTTTTCCATAGTTCATAATTCTAATTCAGCTTAGGGTTGATTTTTGGGGCGTGGGTCCCCTGGATTGATTTGGTTGGGCTGCTTCAGGGCATCGCATTATATACACATTTTTCCTTTCTTTCACTTTTAGCACTTTTATTGTTTGTTTGATATATATGTATTATTTTCACATCTTTATTTCTCACCTCCCTACATGCAGCAGCTGCTGCTCTTATCTATCCTACTTTTTACACTTCACCTTTCCTTATTGGAGTGATGCCCTGGGGTGGCTCAGCTGGGCTGGTTTGGGGGTGTCCTGCGCTCTGGATTTCAACCCCAGTAGGTTAGGGACCCACCCTCAGAGGTTACCTAGGCGCGGTGGGTGGGCCCATAACCATGGCCATGATTATGCCAAAACCTCTTATTTGCAAAATGCTATTGCAAAATGTATTATACATAATGAGTAATGTTGGAGTTGTGCATCTGTAAATCTTTTTTTGTATGTTTGCAACAATAGTCTCCACAGGTAGCACCTCCCATTTCGTATATTTTCAGGGTGTGCAGTCTAGGGCCCCCCTTTCCACATGTTCATAATTCTAACCCAGAAGACATCACGTTTAAAGCCATTGAACATGTAACACTAGGAGAACGAGGAGGAGATCTTGGAAATTTACTCTCAAGGCGTGAGATGTACTGGCTTTTCGAATTGGATACACTGGCACCGAAAGGATTCAATGAAAGTTACGAAATTGCGCCTTTCTTGTGATGGCATCCTCCCACCTACTTAATGTACCTCATTACCAATTTACTATGGGATATGGTGGATTGCTGTGGAGGGCCTGATCAGTACCCTGGAGGGTGACTTCTTGGAGAAGTTCAGGTGTAGTAGGTATAGAGGTTATACCCACTACCATTGATTGCAGCCATACCACTGGGTATATGCCCAACCCCGCCCGAACTTGGAAGCGAAGCTCCCGTGGGCCTGGTTAGTACTAGGATGGGTGACCCCCTAGGAATACCAGGTGCTGCAAAACTACGGTTGGGTGACAACCCTCTATGGGAAGTATAAGTGATGGAGCCTGAAAGAGTATACAAGAAAATATGCGCAAAAATATCTACACTTGAAAGATCTTTGGAAAACAGAGAAGTATTCAAATATGGTGTCAGTGGAAATCTATAAGTATATCTGGAGTAATAAAAAATGAAAAGAACTAGCATCTAAAAAGAATATTGGAATTAGACTTGTGACTTAACATGAATCCTGCCGCATAATTAAAACTAGGAAGTAAAGAAAGATCTGCCGTTTTTTAACTAAAATAGAATGGGGAAATCTGTTGCTCTATGTTTGGGGCAAATATAATTAATGACTATACCAAATAGGGTTCGAATTATAAATCGATTAATAACCTAATAATGTGCGGTCCTGAATATTTGCTTGCAAGAAATTTAATATGGCATCTAATGAACGTTTTTTTTTTAAGTCATAGATCGCGGCACTACGTTTTTATCTACATACTAAAGTGTGGGCGGAAGTCGAGTCCGATATGGACACTAGGGCGCTTCATGCCAGGAGAACCAAGGGAGCTGGATATACGTTATTCAAGTTCCCATGGAAACAAACGCTGATGCGGCGGGCGGAAGTCATCATACATCCCTCGCATGGACCAAAGGAGAAGGGCGGAAGTGACGGATGACAGCGGGCCCACGTGATCAGGAGAAACGCGGCCACGAGGGCGGAAGTGACGTACCCGGCCTACCCCGACCGCGGGAAGAAGCGGCAACGCACAGGATGTGATGAAAGTACTAAGGGCGGAAGTCCTAAAGGCAAGGCGGATGCTGCCCTCACACAACGGATTGTTTTCACTATTGCTGATCTTTTGATAGTTTCAAACATAGTTCTGACTTAATAGTTTACCCTAATAACATATTGGTAATGCGCTCATACTATGTTAAATTGGGCTTGGGTAAGAGAACAACGTTAGACAAACAGGAAGTGATGCGGCCTCATAACCTCTGATGAACCCATATGGGGGTATAAATAAGATTATGACCCAACACACTAGTATCCCCTTGATGAAGTCCCCAGGACGAAACGCGTTGGGAGAGAGCTTGCCTTGCCTTATGAACCTATGAATATGCTAATCTCTATCCACCTTGGTCAGATAAGCCTTTTATTTTAACCATACAAAAGACTTTTCTATTTTTAAAGTGCATAGTATTTTAGAATTTCTCTGATTTTACCCTTCCAGAAAAAAGGGGTTTTTATGTGTATGCTGTATGTTTTTATTTTTTTCTCATCATTGTATATTTTGTATTAATTAAATTGTTAAATTATTTATTTATTAGCACTGGCACTTTTCATTCATTTTTTAAATCACAGAATTGGTCTGAATAATTATATGATTTATACACGTTTATAAACCAGTCTCTCTATAGTCAACCCACTGTTCTATATCTCTTAATAAGTTTACCAGTATTTATTATTGACATTGAGCAGACGCCCAAATAAAAAGGGCTTGGTTTACATGAAATTCACAAGGTTTTGTTATATGGTATATCACTCTTAATTTATTGTTTTTATTGTTTGCGCCATTCCCACCTATTGTTTTGTGTATATGTATGTATGTATGTATGTATGTGTATATATATGTATATATATATATATATATATATATATATATATATCTCTTGTAGAGCCTGGCACTCTGGATAAATAATGCAGCGTTCTGGGCTTGTTGCTGATGTCTTAGTGATACATCCTGAAAAAAAAAGTCTGCGGACTTTGAAACGTCGATGAATGATGTCTTTCTCACCTTAATGTTTAGAATACATTTTGTTTATATTTGGATTCGGAGTGCCGCCTGTTCCTTTCTAGGACCTTGGATTATATATATATATATATCTCTCTCTCTCTCAAGATTGAGGGTGGTTGTACTAACCTCAAAAATGCTATAAAACCTCTGATAATTACAGTATTCTGAGTTTTGCCACAATCATATTTGCACTAAAGTGGTCCACAGTGGATATCTGAGATATCCGCTGCTACCGCCAGCACTTCAGTTCCCATAGAATGCCATGGGTGTGCAATGTGCCGGTAAACTCCAATCTCTGTAAAGCAAATCTATTCTAAGCTTGTGTCCAATAAAAATGGTGATGCCTCTAGAAGCCTATCTGCTTCTAACTGTAGAATTCCCCCTAAGAGGGATCAGAAGGATCTCTCTCGGTCTCCGTCCCCTCCCCCAGCTTGCGCATGCGCTAGCCGGTGGCTAATCATGCAAATGGGAGTCCTGGGTCATAAACGGGAAAGTCCTCTCTTCACAAGCACAAAAAAGCTGTCCTATGCATAATTAGTCATGTGTATGTCATTAATAAATACGCCAGTATACATGCGATAAGGAGCATGATGTATCGCACATGTTGCATCCCACCAACAATATACATTCTGTTAGACATACTAAAAATATAGTTTATTTGTCAAATAAAAGTTTTTTGGCAAGGGGAAAAAAAAAATGACCATATTCTTGTTACAAGTTTAGATGTAAGGTAACAAATTGCTTACATTTCTCAGAATTTCTGGTTGGCCAATGAACAAAAATACTTGACGGCCAAAGTATCTTCATCCAAATGGAAGGGCCAAATAGCATGAGTAGGAGTTATAAATCATATGCGTTTATAAATCTAATATAGGTCCAGTATTAAAGTAGCTGGTTGAAAACCTGCTGGTGAGCCAACTCCATGTATTTTTATATTGGCACCTGGTGGAGTTGGCTTTCACGGTTGTTAAGACTTTTAATTCATTGTGAAACACTTCAGGGGCACGTAATACATATAGAAATGTCACTGTAATTCAATGAGAAAGCAGCAGGATTTCCTGTAATCCTACTTGTCATTTATGCCTATGCTCCTATGGTTATTTATGAAGAATATATTTCATGCTTTAACAGATTAATTTGCTGGAAATGTTTTTTTTCAGGACCTTAAAGAAGCACTATCTTCTATGGAAGTAGTAGAGCGTTATACAGTAGTTTTGCACTCTCACCCAAGTAGGGGGAGTTGCTCCATGCAGTGGTTTATGTCCCCAGGATCCATAGCTTTCACTGTTTGTGAGGGTCAATAAACCATTAATGAGTGACAGGCCCAATGAGAAACTGCTGTCACTGACCTCATTTTGCTTGCATCCTTTCTCTGCAGCCATTTTAAAATGGTGAACAAAAATGTTCTCTGTAGCTTTACATGAATCGTCAGTTTATCATTCTACAATTGGGCACGATTCTATTCAAAGCGATGTAAATAGCGCCGGGAGATAGCTCCCGGAGCTATTCAATTCATCACGATGTTAGGTCGGGGAAGGCTCATTCTCGCGCCTTAAACAGGGGGTTTAGGCGTGATAACGGGCATTCCCCGACCTAACTTCCCGGCGCGAGGCTGTTTTCCAGGTGCGAAGGGCAGAAAACAGCCTCGCGCCAGGACTTTTGTCGGATTTCTTCTCTCATCCTCGGAGGGATGAGAGAAGAAATCACTAGTCGGACTTGGCAGCGCGGTGTATTGAATAGCTCCGGGAGCTCACTCCCGGCACTATTTACATTGCGTTGAATAGAATTGTGCCCATTGTGTGGTTTTTGACAATGCTTAAATACACAGGGACCTGGTCTTGAAAGCAGACAGGGTAAAATCTAGTATGCAAACTCAGAGATCCTTCTACTTTTATTATTGGGCTTTTTAGTTGAATGTATTTGGGTAAAATATGTCCCTCAACTGGAACAACACAGGATTCACACAGCATGATTCCAAGCTGAAAAAAAAAGACATTAATATAGTACTGTTACTTTAACATGATCACGGAGTATGTTAGTGTAGTGGACTGGAGGAAAAACTAAAACATAAATAATTTTAATGATAGGTAAAACAAAGTAGAAAATGTTCACACTCCCCTTTCAGTTTAGTTATGTTTCAGGTACCAAGTCTAAAAAAAGCATATTATTATTAATAATCAAAGCTGGAAAAGTATCACATTTAACCATTAAGATGGGTTGTCATACTGTACATATCAATTGAGTGCTCCATTATGTTAGGACTGTAGAATGTTGCACTCTAATGTCTATCATATCGGTGCAGTGTAAATTTGCCCTGTGACTGTTACATCACAATGATATGGGAGTCTAAACCATAGTTACTAACACTCAGGGCCAGCTCCAGGGGTCAGAGCACCCTGTGTCGGCTCTGTACAGTGCGCCCCCCAAAATGGGTGTGTGGCCTAATTACCATAGGTCACGCCCCCTATGTGACGTTGTTTGGAGGCCTGCCAACATGGCATGTCTGTCAGATTGGGGGGAGCCTCGCTAGCTGAGCTTCCCCCAGCCCTCTTCCGTCACTGAATGGATGCCGCGCACATGTGCTCAGCATCCATTCAGACTCCGGGGTCTGGCACCACCACACAGCTGCGCAGGACATTACAGTCCCGCTGAAATCGGGATGTTGGGGAGGGGTGCGCCCTCTATGGGTGGCGCCCCTGTTCAACCGCACTGGTCAAACACCGCTAGAGCCGGCCCTGCTAACACTTCAGGGGCACGTATTGGCCTTTTAAGTAAGTCACATGTGAAATGGTCTAGGTGGGCATAGGAACACTACAGTCCAGAGGCATAACTAACTGTTTGAAGGCCACATAGCAAAAGTTTGTAAGGGCCCCTATGTACCACCCAATGGTGAGAAATATATATAACACATGTAACTTTGACAAGGAAGGTGAGCCCCCATAGCAGCTGCACCCCTTGCACCTATGGTAGTTACACCAATGCTGCAATCCTTTTTAACATGTTACATACCTCCCCACCAGAGGAGTCTTAAGAGAGGAGGGGGCCCATGTATATTTCCCATCCAGGGCCCCCTCCTCTCTCCCCAGCGGCCCAACGCAGCAGTAAACTCAATTTCCCTAGTGCGCACAATACCGGAAAAATGGCCATGGTGGACATTTTCCAGGCGTTTCTCTGACGCTACAGCACGACGCTGGACTTTGGAGGGGTAAGTATTAAAACATATCGGTGCGGTGTGGGCCCCCCTGGACCCAGGGGCCTGTGTGCACCACACATCCTGCACCCATTATAAATATGCCCTTGCTCCCAACTTTCCAGATTACAGTGGGACAGTCCCATTTTTCGAGCCCTGTCTCACCTGCGGGCCATACTGTCCCTCGGGTAGTTGGGGACACTCAACCTTGCCGCAGCTCTGCTCTGCTTAGCAGAGAGCAGCAGTGCTGTGAAGGTGAGTGGATGCTGCATGCAACAACAGAGAGGGGACAGGGCCAGAGTGGAAGGCAGGAAGGGGTGGAGACTTGGAGGACCCAGTTCCAATATACTAGTTCTATTATTATAGCATACCTCTCAACATCTTTGATCCCAAAGTCGGGCCCCCTGCCCTCTCCCTGCATTAAATGGATGTGTAGTACAATACTTGGCATTTATGGTGTTTTATAGAAAAGCTCTGGACAAATTGAGTTCTTCAGCAAGATGATCTGTTAATTTAGTCTATTTCCAAGCTTCAGGTCAGGGAGGAGAGTTCTGAAGAGGGGCCCATAACTACTACATAAGGAAGCAGGGGACATGGTTATTATCCCGGCTGGCGGGATGCCGGGTCTCAGAATCGCGGCGCTGGCATCCTGACAGTAAGTATTGGGGTTACTGGGAGGGTTGAGTTTAGGCTGCAGCGAGCGATGGGAAAGGAGAGTATACTTGCCTCATTCTGACCAATCGGGATCCCATACCCAAGCCATTATGAGAGGCTGTACAAAAGTGCAAAACCATTTTAAGAATGTAACTGTGTCCAAGGTACATTATAGGTTAAAATTTGGTGGGGAAAATAGCATTTTAATGGTAACTCAACATAAATATTCACACAATATTGTGGTGCTAGAAGTTGTGAACCTAAAATAGAATCAAGAAAACCTAATAAGACAAACAAATTAATGAAAGAGTGTAGTCTTTCATATATTATCAAAATGATCCAACATTGGGTAATGTATGTGACCTGCAAGGATTTTCTGTTCAGTTAATGGGATACAGTAATTAGACTCAGGAGTGTCCGTCAAAGGGATGACATTCAGGTGTAAGATTAGGTGGCCCTTCTTTATTCAGAAAACAAAACATAAACCAGAGTCTTCACTACCAAAGTCAGGTCTTAATCACACAGCTTTGTGAATACATGACATGCCGCAATTAAAGGAGATTTCTGAGGACCTAAAAAAATGTCAATGCTCCTCATGCTAGATAAGTTAAGGTGCGTACACACTAGGCGATTAGGAAACACAGTATGATTACGACATTGTAATCCTACAGTCGTTCCTGATCCCCTGTAGTGCCTACACTGAACGATATATATCGTTCAGCACACTCCATCATTCCTGAACATGGCTAATCTGTCGTTAATGGCAGATTGGCTTTGATGTTCAGGCGATGATAGATGTCGGAAAGGACCAGCAGGAGCACGCATCGCTGGTAGTTTCTGACGTTCTAGTGCATGATTACTGAGCGATTGCATGATTATGATGTCGCAATCGCTCAGTAATATCGCCAAGTGTGTATGCACCTTAACAAAATGATTGGATTTGTCTTCTCTTCAACTCGCTGTCAGCCAAAAAGTGTACAAATGGAGAAAACTCACACATTGTTCTCTATAACAAAATTTACTCCAAACACCAAGGCATATTATATTTCTGGGAATTGCAACAGACCCAAGGGTAACACAAAAGTAACTTCAGGCCTTTCTTGAACTGGGTAATATCGGCTTAAATGAGAAATGTTATATTTGAAAGAAAATGCTGCTTTTCAACATAACTGTGAAATGCAGTGGTGGCTCGATCAATGGTTTGGTGTTGCTTTGCCATTTCTTCATTGGACCAGGATGGATTACCATTATGGATGTAATTATGAATTCTGGATTGTACCAGCCAATTCTATAGTAGAATGTCAGGGTATTATTGTGAACTGAAGCTCAACAGCAGGTGAATCTTGCAGCATGAAAACAATCTTATACATAAAGCCTGTCAACAAAAACAATAGTTGAAGGCGAAGCAGAGGAAGTGTGTGTTTTTTAAATGACCAAGTTAAAGTCTAGATCACAGGTTCTCAAACTCTGTCCTCAGTACCCCAAACTGGTCTCCTCACAGAATCACAAGTGAAATAATTAGCTCCACCTGTGAATCTTTTCAAATCTGTCAGTGAGTAATGACTACACCTGTGCATCTGCTGGGTTACCTGGAAAACATGACCTGTTTGGGGTCCTGAGGACCAAGTTTGAGAACCACTGGCCTAGACCTTTTTTAATACTATAGAAATGTTGTGGCGGGTCCTGAAGCAGGGTGTTGAAGATGTTTATATAAGAGTAATAGGCTAAAACTCCTCCTAGCCTATGTGCTGGACTGATCAATAACTAGCAGTGACTTCCATCAAGCATTTATGGTAATCAATTGAGCCATACCAGTTACTGTATCCATGAGGTTTACTTATTTTTCCGTGCAAAGAAATTGAATGTTGAAGCAATTTGATCAATTAATGAATAGGAAACTAAGGTACAGTATATGCTTTATACTTGCCGACATTTTAATTCTCTTCTTCGGGAGAGCAGAGTGTAGCTGACCACTTAGGGGTCCAGGCTCTTTAAGTCATTAGGCCTGAAATAACTTAATTTGTCATTTTATCCAGACATCCTCCCTACGGACCCGTGATTCCTGGCAATTATATCCTCATTCTGCCTACTTCACTAGGAAATAGGCAGGAGGCATGATATCCACCCAGTTTTCCTGGGATGTGGTGGACCACCCAAAAAATTTAAAGTCTCCCGCAACTTCTGGGAAAGTGGGTAAGTATGATAGGCTTTTGTGCATTATTTCATTTATTATGTCCTATTTATTTAGTTCTATAAATTTGGATGAATATTGGAACACATTTAAGGTCACAATTTTGCAGAACTTCAGAAAATCTTAAGGGTTCACAACCTTTTCACCACCACTCACTTTAAATATATTTTATCGTGGTAAAGAACCAGTAAACCAATTTTTTTTCTTCCACCCTCTGCTCCCTAATGGGGGGCTCATCTCCCTCTTAAAATGGTATCATGATGCAAATAGATGAAGGAAAGTCTGATGAACATATTTATGACTATAGAACAATTTTTCAGTTAGATTATTTCTCAAATATTGGTTTTATTTCATTAACTAGAAAGCAGCATTTTTTATTTTAATCTATATGATCAAGTTTTCTGTATCTAGGAAAAGTAATCAAGGGTGTTTGTAAAGATTTCTGCTGAATACATCAGTAGTAGTGCCCTTAACATAGTGATTTAAAGGTATTGATTTGTAGAAGGAACATTTTTATAGCTTTTTGTCAGTTTTTCATTTGCAAACATATAAATTTTGAGCTGTCCATAGAAACCTAGGACTATTTATAATGGGTGTAGGGTGTGCAATGCACATCAACCCCTTGGTTTAGGGGGGCCTCACACTGCACACCCTACACACAAAGTATAACATACTAGAACACCCTATGTGCATATATCCATGCATAAACCAATCTATACTATATTTGCACATATAAATCCTATACATACAGGGGCATGCTGGACCAAACAAGAATTTTCTTAAACTAAATAAGATCCTAGTATTTACTAAATAAAAATTTAATAAACAAAATATAGAAAAATAAAATAAGGGAAAATAAAAAGAATAGAAAATAATGAAAAAAAAAATCGGTAAAGAATCATGAAAAAATCAGCCAATGGAAGAGTCAAAGAAAGCAAGAAAGAGAGGATTTTGTTTAGGCCAGATGTGGACACTGTATTAATTTTATGGATTCACCATGCTTAAAGTTGTTAAAGATGTTTTTCTGTCTCCTCCTCTTGGAGATGCTGAAACTTGACTGACTATTGTGTAGCACAAAGTTGCTAAAGAGTGTCTGTCTGTACTCTTTAAAGTGGCGGGCCACCAGTTGGTTCACATATTTATTGTTCAATGCATGTCTTGTAACAGAATTGTGCTGGGCCATCCATTCACGGAACTGACATTTGTTATACATATACTGTATGTAAATTAGCCCACAGGGGCATCTAACAGCGTAATGTGCAGTTTAACACCTGTTTTTGAATAGAATTTTTACGCCGTGAGTGTGTATGAAGAATATCATCCTGGTATCAACAAATAGTGCAACCAGGTATTTTACTGAAAAAGTGGGTTTATGTTATGGGGGTGACCTGTGATGTTACACCGCCAGTCTTTAAGATTCCTGCCTCTACATTAACAAGGCATGATTGTATAGTGTTTAAGGGCTTTTATGTTTGGATCCATATTTAACAATGGGAAATGTGTTTTAGATATGTTGTTGATGATCTGATTCCCAGTGGTAAGTAAACCTGTCAAAAAAAAAAAAAAATACCATCTACTTATTTTGTCCCTATGTATTTTTAGTCTTGGATGAAATGCTTGAGATTAAGAAGTCCTTGGATTTTGCTTTAAAGAGATCATTTAATAGCTTCTAGACCTACATTTGTTCAACATAATATCAATCTGTCATCCTTAACATTTACAATTCGTCTGATTCAAATTGCAAGAAAGATAAACCCTTCTTTAATGCCACTGGATGGTGGCTAGTTGCATCAAGGAAAGTGTTTTATCCATGTTGTTGTAAAGATTGGTTTGTAAAATATTGCTAACCCAGTTGATCTGAACATCCAAGTAATGGCTAATGGTAAAGCTGAATTCAAATGTGCATTTGATGGAATGGTGAATCAAATTGATTGAAGACAGACATGGCAAAGAGGTAAATTCTTCCACTGTACCTGGATATCATCTATGTAACTGGTGTAGAATATTAAGTGTTTGGAAAATACTTCATTATTCAAAAGCAGTTTCTTTTAGATGTTAAATTTAAAGATGTTTGCCAGGGATGGAGCCATATTGGACCTCATGGCACATCCTTGTAACTGAAATTAGAAATAGTTTTGCATGAGTTTAAGTAGATCCCCAAAAAATATCTGGTGCTTTTGTAATTTGTGTCAGTGGCTAGGTACTGTGCCATCATTGCCAAGCTTTCATCATGAGGAATGCTAGTGTAAACAAATTACATCAATGGTACACAACATGATTAATGTTAAATCTTGCAGTTGTGTTTCCCGATTTACTATTTCGGTAAAAAAGAAAAGCCCTGTGAGTGCCGCCATTTTGTGTGTGTGTGTGTAACAGGAGTAGACCTCCAGATATGTAGATAGACAAGTGCACCACTCAGGATCTTGAGTGCTGCATCCGTAAATGTGAACAGTCAGTTTGTGAAGTTGATGATTAGGAGGCAGAAAAAACATGTCATGGGCACTCGAGGCTCATTGATATGCTTTGTGAGCAAAGGCTAGCCCGCCTGGTTAGATCCCAGAGAAGAGCTACTGTTGCACAATTTACTGAAAAAGTTAATGCTGACTATGATGGAATGGTGTCGGAACACACAGTGCATCACAACTTGCTGTGAATGGAGGTGCATAGCCACAGACTCCTTTCAAAAGTGCCTACAATGGGCCATGGAGCAAAGGAAGAAGGTGGCCTGGTCTGATGAATCATGTTTCTTTTATATCATGTGGATGGCTATCTGTGTTGCTTACCTGGGGATGAGATGGCATCGGAAAGCACTATGGGAAGAAGGCAAGCTAGCCGAGGCAGTGCGATGTTATGGGCAATGTTCTACTGGGAAACCTTGGGCCCTGCCATTCATGCGGATGTTACTTTTGGCATGTACAACCTACCTAAAACATTAGGTCAGAACAAGTACACCCCTTCATGGCAATGGTATTCCCTGATGGCAGTGGCCTCTTTCAGCAGTATAACACGCCCTGCCACACTGCAAAAACTGTTCAGGAATGGTTTGAGGAATATGATAATGCGTTCAAGGTGTTGACTTAACCTACAAATTCTCCAGTTCTCAAGCCGATTGAGCATCTGTAATGTGCTGGATAAACAAGTCTGAGCCATGGAGGCCCCACCTCACAACTTACAGGACTTGAAGGATCTGCTGCGAATGTCTTGGTGCCAGATACTATAGGACCCTTGGCTGATGGGTGGGTATGTATGTGTAGAAATCTATAAAATCTCAAAATATATTTACTCAGGTTTATCTAACATTTTATTAATAAGGTTATTTTATATTTTAATTTTACACTTTTAAAATTGTGTGCCACATATGTGGATGTCACTTTCAGTGTGTCACACCAGAAAAAAACTTGAGAACCACTGAGTTACAGGACAGCATAACTTTTTTCCTATCATTATATAATGCTATTTTTAGTTTTGCAAGTATGTTGAACATATTAAAATTGCATGTTGGTAATAGTTTTCCATGACTATTGGGGGTATTCAATTTGGGAGCGAAAATTCCATCCTGGACTTTTTGCTCCACATCGCAGCTTTTCCGGGGATAAAGTATCGGGTGCGTGCCCGCTTTATCCCAGTATTCAATTAGGAAGCAGCGAAAACTGGAGCCGGCGGATAGTTAAGTATCGCAAAAAATTTGGGAATATTTGGAAAATGTCCCTGGGTCCCCCCTAAAGATGTCCAGACATGGGGGTTCACGATGGGTACCCCCATTTTAACCTGCTGAAGGAAGTCGGGGATTGTAATAGCCGCAGCAGGTGCATAAATGCGGCTATTGAAGAAGTGGTGAAGAATAGCACTTAAATTTTTTTTTTTTTTTTTTTTGGAAAAATAACTTTTCATCAAATTTGGGGTACATGATAATTAGTGCAAGCATATTTTAAAGTCCCTAAAATGATGTTTAAAAATTCTTAAAAACTGCACCTGCCGCTACTCCCGGCATGAAGAAAACACCTACTGCATATAAGGGAACCCCTCTGGATTTATTTTCCTATTTTAGAAGTGTGTTTATGTATTTTTTTTATTTTATTTTTTCACCCCAAATTGAAATGTTTTTTTTTTTTTTTTTTTACAGTTTATTTTGAAATGACATTCCCAGGGGTGCAGGCTATTTTTTTTTTTATTTTTTTATTTTAAGCCTGCACCCCTAAAACCCAATTCTGCAAATTTTTTTGCCTTGTAAAACCTGGTGAAAACTTATCTCTGTTTTTTTTTCCGCACCGGTGAAAAGTCTTTGAAATTGAATACGGGGTTAATTGAAACATGCGAAAATTACGTCATCTGCGATTTTTCGCAGCCAAATTGAATATGGCCCTAAAACTTAAAAGATCACCATTAACTCATCAATAAACACTTACCCCTCGCAGGGTGTCCCATTGATGTAAATATTATGAATTGCATGCAGTTAGCGAAGTGCAAATAAAGAAAAATAACAGCGCTGTGGAACACAATACACGACAACCTTTTTAAAACTGAAATGTGGTGAATATTTATATGTAAGAATAAACAAGAAAATTTTCAATTATGCCATTAAGAAATCTCAGTCATTTATTTATACATACAATAAATCAATGGATACCCATATCTAAAAGGATATCAATAATCACATACACATAAAAATAAACAAGTAAAAGACAAAATTAAAATTGCTTTGTGGTATCTGGGATCATATACCACAGCAGATGATCAGACAGTTCAAAGAATGGCAAATTTGAATCACCTGGTGTTACAATTGATAACACTGAAGCAAAGTTGCTAATTTATTCGTATAGCCTTAGATCTCCACAATTCCATGGGTTAACTGATTCATAATTTGGCAAGGGGCTGAATTTTGTGTTTTTTTTTTTTTTTTTTTTTTGGTTTTCAAGCGCCACAATTTTATGAATCAACTGGTTAAGGTGCATACACAACGATTTTTGGAATGATTATCGATAACTATTTCGTTACTCGTTGAAAAAATCGTTAATTTTCTTAGTTAAAATGAACGATTATTGTTCATGCACGTTCACGTTTGTAGTTCAGTCAGTCTGACCAACTGAACGATTTTCAGTAAGGGAATATGCAAAAATCATTCATTACATTTAGTAAATGAACTATTTTAGTAAACTATTTCGAAAATTGTTTACTAAAATCGTTCATTTACAAAATCCATGTGTGTGTATGCAGCATATGTTATAAGTGTGTTTGTTTTTGTCCACTGTGGTATGCAATAGTACTATTAAAACTCCACATGCATATTTTGTTGTGCAGTAACCAGTCTCTAGGTTAGACTTTTAAGATAGATATATGTTGTAATGATGCCTATAGCCGCGTCTGGCTAAAGGTTTAGCCGATCTTAGCCACTGAATACAGAGGTGAGCGGAGAGTAGCACTTGATAGTATTTAGCAGGAATCCACAAAATATTCACTGATGTTCAGTCAGAGTGCCCTATAGTCTCACCGGGGGCTAGTGCTCAATAAGGTGATGGTCAAAGTATAGTGTGATGGGAAAAAAAAACCTGTCAATTAGTGTGGCATGGTACACCTTAGCTCACCACATCCTTGGCCTTTTGCGGCTGTTAATGAGCACATGCAGTGGCTCAGGTTCGATCGGTGAACAGGGAGATGTGGCCAAGCGGAAATAAACACTAAAGGTGCATACACACGTAAAGATTTTCTATCCAACTAGTTGATTGGTTGGAATTAAAATCTGGTAAGGTATGAAAGCAAATGACAATCAGCAATTTGCTCCCAAATGCCGGAAAATGGACAAAAACTGTTTGAACAAATTGTTTAGATCAAACATTTAACAGACTTGTCTGACGACATTTTCATCTGTTTTCTTGCATTTAGGAGCGATTTGCTGATCATCAGTTACTCCCATACATTACCAGATTTTCACTCCAACCAATCAACTAGTTGGATAGTTAGACAGAAAATCTTTACATGTGTGTCCAGCCTTAGTGCTGCTATACCAACAGCGGGACGGCGGTGATGAGCTAATAAGATGATTTCTAACGCATTTCTTCCCAAACAGGGATTTCCCCAGAGGTGTGTGTCCAGAAGAGAATGAATCCACCCTTAATATACGAAGTCTGACTCTAAAGAACACCTGTATTGTATTAACTCATTAAAGTTAATTGCCACTGTTTAAAAATATGCTGACATAACTGAAAATAATCAGGCATTAAAAAATATCTGTTTATACAAATACACACTATAAGATGCATAAAAAATGTGTGTGTGGATATAGACACACACACACACACACACACACACATTAATGAGGTATGTTCATTTGTTCCATTTAAAAAAAAAAATATATATATAGTATCTAGTTACTTTTCTACTGATTACATAGTAAGTCAACATACGTGGTTAGTATCTCTTTATAAGTAACAAAATTAGTGGTATATTAAGCACTCGTGTTGATAATTTAAGGGAATCTTCTCTTTATGATAGTGGTACCAATGTGTCTACTTTGAGAATTGAGCTTATGCAAAGTGAAATTCACTTGCATCCTTAATAATGATTATAACATCCCAAATGCCACACCACCACTTAACATTAGCATATTGTCTGTTTTCATACGTATTGTTCCAGTTTTAATATATCTTTTTTGTTTTTATTAAAATGTTACTTTCATCTCTCGTCTGGACGTATTTAAATTATTAGATGGTATATGTTGTTTAATCTATAATATCCAATAATTGGATGATATACATTATGTGATCATAATATCTTATATGATAAAAAAAAAGTGCCACTGGCTTCGTGTGTTGATACCCCAGATGACAGCATGTGTCATGCTTCAATTCTTTGCGTGCTTGTTGCATACATCCTGTTTGTTAGATGTTGTAAACTGCAAAGTAATAATTTCTGTAGTGTGACGTCACATGAGCCTTTTGAAATAATTTGCACATGAGATCTGTTGATGCAACAGGTGATGTTGGCATATCAACGTTCTGTCTGAAGGAAGTGGTCATTTCCTCTTCTGAAATAAACAGACCTTAATCGATACAAGCCGCAGATCCAGTTTACCCTCTCTCCCTGATTTAGCCAGTGCTCCGTTTTCAGTTTTGACACAAGAAAAAAAGTAGGTAAGTAACAAAAACAATTAGTGTGTGCTCTGTCTGTGTAAATTACAGTGTCAAGTAGATGGGTATTTCCCTTTTAAGCAAATTAACCACATGACTGTCAGGTGTAGGGCTGCAAGGATGCATTGCTTAGCTGCTCATCACATGATAAGGAAATATGCTGCTTCAAATGAATGTTCAAATAAGACTGCATCAGGATGATTGTTGGCAACACCAGTTACTTTTTGTAAACTCAGATGAAAATTGTAACCTTTCATCTGTCGGAGTCATTTTCTGCCAAGTCTGTCTGGCAATGTCATTGCCCACTTTATATAAAACTTCCTCTATTTTTTTTAAATAAATTTTATTGCTTACATAGAAGCAACATTTTGAAGGATGGTGAATTGAGCGGTGATTGGTTGACCTCGTTCAGTTAACAGGCAAATAAGACTTGAACTGGTTTTATGATCAGTCTAGATCAATTGGTCCACCTGGATACCCTCTATCAGCCCACTTTAGTTATTTTATACCTCCAACATTGGCACTGATCATGGGCACAGAGAATAGCAGAGCAGCGGCCGAGGTGCCAGGGCCGGACAGGCCGGGTACAGGTGCACAAAGCTGTCACCCACCCAAATTTGCGGCAGCAGCGTCCCACCCAGCCCTTCTCGCCTCTACAGTGGCCGGGGCAGGCAGAACCCCCAGCGAGCCAGCATCTCACCCCGTCACCCGATGCTATGTTTGGGAAATAGGGGCAGTAGTGGTGGTCCAGTAGTGGAGTGTGGGCGGGTGGTGAGCGGCAGCGCTGAGCGTCCTAAAGGACGCTCTGCGCTGTCAGCTCAAAGCAGCAGCGCTGAGCGTCCTATAGGACGCTCTGCGCTGTCAGCTACATGTAAAAGCTGCCTGGGAGTAGTAAATTCCCGGGTAGCACCATTCAGACAGAAGCAGGGTAATTTCCCGGGACTTAAGTCCTGGGAAAAACCCTGGTCGATTGCAGGGGCGGCTACCTTTCAGACAGACTGGGCTACCTGGGAATTTGGCTGACGCAGGCCAAATTCCCGGGAATCTCGAGATGTCTGAAAGGGGTATAAGTTAATGTAACAACTCAAACAGAAATTGAAAGTATCACCCCAAGTTCAGTATATCTATTTTCTCACTAGTAAAATGTTTGATTTATCTGCTTTCAAACCATCTACTAATGTTGGCTACATTTTTTGCAAAGGGCTGGATCCTCTAAGGCAGTGTCTCCCTAACAGTGCATGGTTTCCATGTTTCCTCACAGAATCACAAGTGAAATAACAGACCCCCCAACTTGACCTCATCCACCAGGTACAAAATACTCTGCACCTAGACTTCCCACCTAATTTATGATTGCAGGCACCTGTCTTAAAACACCTTTCTCATCAATTACCTAGTTCAAAACAGGTGACTGCAATCCTACATTAAGTGGGAAGTCCAGGAGCAGAGAATTGTGTACCTGGTGGATGAGATCATGTTGGAGGGTAGAAAATAATTAGCTCCCCCTGTGGATCTTTTAAAATGTGTCAGCTAGTAATGACTACACCTGTGCACCAACTAGGAAGAATGGAAACCATGCACTGTTAGTGCTCCCTGAGGAATAAGTTTGTGAAACACTGCTCTATGTTAAAGTGCAGAAGAAGATGTGTGTGGTATATAAATAACTGTAAATAAATAATTTCTGTGAATATAATTGATGGCCAGGGCCAAATGGGCCTGGGGCTGAAAATGTTCAAGAGCCTATACTGAGAAGCGGAGGAACGTGACCAGTGCTGTGCTGGGGAGGCCAAGGCAACGTAGGTGTACACAGTCCCACTATCACCCTAAATACATAAAAATACAAGAATTGCATAATTTTGTGAGGACTAGAAAAACTATTTTAAGTACTTATGATTGTGTGGCAAGCTAGGCAGCTGATCCGCTTCATGCAGCCATAATGATGGGCCTATTTTATGTTGAGGCCCCATTGTTAATATGGCCCTGCTGATGGCTAGCTTTAGGCGAACGCTTCCTGGATAAAGAGACCAAGTAACTAAAGCTGGCCATACACCAGACCAACTTTCCTCCAACCATCCAACTAGTTGGTTGGAATGAAAATCCGGTAGTGTATGGGAGCAAGTAACAATCAGCAATTTGCCCCCCAAACACCAGAAAATGGACGAAAGCTGTTGTTCAGACAACTTGTTTACATTAAACCGATTTAACCAACTTGCCTGAACAACCTTTTTCATGTTTTCTGGTGTTTGGGACCAAACTGCTGATTGTCATTTGCTCCCATACTTACCAGATTTTCATTCCAACCAACCAACCAACCAGCTGTGTATGGCCAGCTTAATTCTTAAAAGCAACAGATATCTTGGTAAATGTGACACCCACCACTCATTCAGATGGGGCAATGCTAACTTAGAAGTGCTCCCTTGGGAATTGCGATGCATCGCCTTTCAGGAAGAAATGAACAGTGAGCACCAAAGTGGTTTATGTTCTGCTTACAGCTTCACAAAGCAATAAAGGGATGTAATGTTATCATACATCTAAGGAAGGCAGAAACCGGCACATCTCATCATTTTTAGTTTGAATATTGCTATTTCAAGCCCAGATGAGGTAAAGATGGGGGAAGAGATGATAAAAGGATTCTACAGATATTGATCAGGAACTCTGATTATTTAGGATATCACTCAATATTCTGTCTACAGGAATTTTACCTTTGCCTGGTACCAGTTTTTTCAATACATTTTGGTCAAGCTGGGCAGTGTAAGGGCATGTTCAGAACTGGATTCATACTTGCCAACTCTTCCTGATTGTCAGGGAGACTCCCTGAAATAGTAGCAATCTCACTGAAGAGTCTATCAATCTCTGATTGCACCTTGCCCCCATTATGAAGCTGTTATATACAAAAAGCAGATGTATACATTCACATGGAATCATTAGTATAATTTTCCTGCATTGGTTATAGGGCACAATGCATAGTTGCCGACTTTCTGGCTGCTCCTTCTGGGAGGGAGCAGCCAGATCGGCAGGGCAGGGGACGTGGCCGGCGGATGACTGACATTTGTGGGCGTGATGGGACGGGTCACTTTGGCCCCGCTACACGATGATGATGCAGACATTGTAAAGCAAGGGGCGGGGCCAAAATTATGCCATTCAGCGTGAATCGCGTCACCGCCCCCCCCCCTGCTGCAGGGGTTTAACAGTCAATCGTGGGGGTAGAAAACGGGGGGGGGGGGGGTGCCGGGAGCTGCACCCGATTATCGGGAGGCTCCCGGCTGAATCGGGAGGGTAGGCAACCCTGGCACAATGATCCCTGTGGCTAGATGCATTTTCTGAAAAGTGTGTTATCAACAAATGGATCATACTAGGGCAGGGGTTCCCAACCACGGTCCTCAAGGCACACTAAGGGTGCCCATCCATCAGCGATGGATTGCCGCGATGCTGAAACCCGGCAATGCGGGTTCGCAGAAATCCAACATGTTGGATTTTCCCGATTTGACGATCGCGATCGTCAAATAGGGGACATTTAATATGTAATATTTCAGCGATCCTGCGACTGATCGCTGAACATCGATGTTGGCCGGCGTTTCCACCCGGCAGATCGGCATTTACGATCGTGTCGCAGGATCGCGGAAAAACCTGTCAGATGTATGCTCACCTTATCAGTCCAGGTTTTAAGGATAGCCACACTTGAGCACAAGTGACTTAATTAGTACCTCAGTTACCATCTGTGCTTAAGCATGGATATCACTAAAACCAGACCTGTTGGTGTGCCTTGAGGACAGAGGTTGGGAATCACTGTACTAGGGACTCTATTTATTAACATTATTTTTACTAAAATAAAGTGAAAAGGGGTATTTTCACACCCTTTTCACATTATTTTAGTATTCTCTAAATTTACTAAAGGGCAGTTGTAGTAGAATTCGTAAAATTCTGCTCCAAGCCCTAATTATCATATATTTTTTAGTAAAGGGGGTAGCGGCGGCCAGTCGGCGCATGCGCGGAACCTTGTCACTGTATTTTTTTCCCGAAAAATACAGTGATCAGGCTGCGGAGAGGATTCGCAGGGACAGAGCTTTATCGCAAGCTCTGTCCCTGCAAGGGATATTTAAAAAAATCCCTGTGATATTTTCACTGATAATATCACACTACAATCTGCATTCAAATGCGGATTGTAGTAAATAGAGCCCTAACTGCTTTGGGGCTCATTTACATTTGGATGTGAGTCGGTTTTATGACACGCCTCTCAGATGTAGCCATACACATCCACTTCATCGCCGCACTCATAGGTGTTTTGTTTTCACAATCTCCCTGAAAGAGACAAGCATAGAACTGATGCAATGATATGCTATCTAGCTGCTTCTTATTGACTGATTTCATATTTAGGGCGTTATCCAATTAGACCAAAACATTGTTAGGGCACTAATTGATCCCTGTGATTGGTGAAAAACAGGGATTTTTTGCTGATATTCCCGTTTTTCTACTTTTTTTTTTTTTTTTTTTTTCACCCTATCCTATATATATCCTATTATTATTTCGAAATAATAGGATATATCTCAGGAAAACACAGAGTCCACGATAAGCTTGCAGACCTATGCATTTTCGCCTTTTTTGGGGTGAAAAAAAACAGCACATATCGTGGATTCTTTTTCGGGACACATCAGGTCCCGAAAAATATCCACTATAAGTGCCGGTGTCAGCCGGCACTTCAGGGCTAACAGGATATCCCCGCCGCGATGAATTATCAGCGCTACTTTAGCGCTGCTAATTGGATACCGCCCTTAACCCTCAAACTGATAATATTTAAATTGTTAGCTTCACGGCTATATAATGAGGTTACAGCCACTTATTCACATTACTAATTTGTCATTTCCTTTTTGTCTGCTGATTAAAGGGAATGAACAGATAGATTTACTACTAATATTGTCAAGCCATCTCTCTACATTGTGTAGAAGTATACACATTTGTACACCTAGTGCAAATACTTCTGCTTTAGCGCTTGGGCACATCTTGAGATGTGTTTAACTCAACATGCACGTATGTATGCCTTTTTTTTTTTTTTTTTTTTTTAAAGCAATATTTTCTATGTTCATTGTAAAAATGCTTCCAACTGTTAATGAGCCCATCAAGGTAAAAGCCCTTGTGGGTGTGGTCTTTACCAGCTAATATTTTATTTATTAACTGTTCTTTATATAGCATCTACATATTTTGCATTGCTTTATAGATTATATTTAATCTTTATTCATTCCCATCATTCCCTGCTCAGTGGAGTGCACAATATATGTTCCCTATCGCCCAACACACACACTAGTCATTTTATTTATTTTTTGCCTATTGACCTACAGTACAAGTATGTGTGGCAGGAAACCTGAAGGAAATCCATGGGACTATACAAATTACATTAGTCTGAACTTACACCCATGACCCCAGTTCTGTGAGGCAGCAATGCTAACCAGTTGTCCCACCATGCTGCCTTTTATTATTGATATATTCTCATGAGTTTAATGTATTTGATTATCATGTTTTATACAGATGTATCCTCATACACTATTACTGCAGTTTCACCGTACACAGATATACAAGTGTCTTCTGTCAAATTAATCAGTGCAGTCTCGAGAAGCGGTTTTGCCACATCCGATTGCGACAGATGCAGGGGCGGATTGGGAAAGAAAACCAGCCCGGGAAATTTATGGCAGCAGCCCTAATGGGGGCGGAGTCTGTTGAGGAGGTGAGGCGCCATTTTCCCGGAGACACGCGCATGCGCTGTAGATTCTGGCATGAAGCCAAAATCTACAGTGCTCAGTGCCGCCGTCAGAGAGGAGGGGGCCCAAACGGAGGCTGCACAGGAGCCCCCTCCTCTCTTAAATATGCCCCTGCCTACCTACAATGCCCTTGCCTGGTGTACAGCCCTGCGTCCGAATATGCAAGGGCTGAGACCTCCACTGTCAGTGTCTAAAGACGCTGCAATCATGCTTTGTGCGTCTTTAGACGTCACTATCGGTCGCACCATTGGAACTATACAGTATGGCCTCTAATGTGGGAAATTCAGCATCTCTATAGCCAACCCTGAACATCCAACACATTTCTAATACACTTGCACAGATGAAAAACAATGCATAACAAAAAAAATAAAAACACATTGGTCCTCACAGGAAAAAAACAAACACATTGAACCCCGACAGGGAATAAAAATAAAAAAATTTGCCCCCACAGGACACAATAAAACACACTGGCTCCTACAGGAAAAAAATAAAAACACAGCCTCAATAAAAAATAAAATAAAACACACACTGGCCCCCACAAAAAAAAACAGACAAACACATTGGCCCCTACATAAAATAAAACACATTGATCCCTACAGGAAAAAAAAATACATACATTGATACCCGACAGGAAAAAAAAAAAAACACATTCGCCTCCACAAGGAAAAAATAAAACACACACTGGCCCCCCCAAAAAAATACATTGGCCCGCACAGAAAAATAAACACAATGGGCTCGATTCAATTAAATGCGAATGGAATAGCGCCGGCAATGAGCTCCCGGAGCTATTCAATTCTGCACGCTGTCAGGTTGGGGAATGCCCGTTCTCCCGACCCTCGCGCCTTAAACAGGGTGTTTAGTTGCGAGAACGGGCATTCTCTGACTAAACTTCCCAGCGCAAAGCTGTTTCCCGCCGCGCTAGGGGCAGAAAACAGCATTGTGCTTGGACTTTTGTCGGATTTCTGCTCGCATCCCATGAGAGATGAAAGAAGAAATCTATAGTCAGGCTTGGCAGCGCGATGAATTGAATAGCTCCAGGAACTCATTCCCGGCGATATTCACTTTGCGTTTAATAGAATCAAGCCCATTGGCTCCTACAGAAATCAATAAAACACAATGGCCCCCACAGGGAAAAAAAAACATTGGCCCTTGGTGGAAAAACAATAACACCACATTGACCTCCGCAACATAAGCAGTATACATCCCTGCAGGGGCAGGATGGGAGTAGTAGTCAGAAGTGGGGGCAGGATGGGAGTAGTAGTAGCGGGAAGCAGGGGGTTGGATGGAAGTAGTAGTAGCACAGATCAGGGGGCAGAAAGGGAGTTGTAATAGTGCAGATTAGGTGTCAGGATTGGAGTTGTAGTTGTGCGGATCGGGGCAGGATGGGAGTAGTAGTCAGAAGTGGGTGCAGGATGGGAGTAGTAGTTGGAAGTGGGGGCAGGATGGAAGTAGTAGTAGCACAGATCAGGGGGCAGGATTGGAGTTGTAGTAGTGCGGATCAGGGGCCATGATGGGAGTAGTAGTAATGGCAGAGCAGAGGCAGGCTTGGAGTAGTAGTAATGTGGGACAGGCAGGGAGTAGTAGTAATAATTCAGAGCAAGGGGCTGAATTGGAGTAATAGTGGCAGGGGCAGGATGGGAGTAGTAGTGTGGAGCAGGGTATCAGTAGTGTTGGGAATAAGGGGCCAGGATAGGAGTGGAAGAAGCTGAACAGGAAGTACCTCCACACTCCACTGACACCTCAGCTCATGGGTCCCCGTCAGCCGCCCCTCTTTCAGCGCTGACAGCCAGAGTAAGTATGTTGAGAAAGCCCCTGCCACCTTGTCCCGATCCTGCGGCTCCTACACCGTCCCAGGCACAGCTGCACTGCACACCTGTCCCCACATGGTCCACGTCATCTCCCGCAGCCCCAGGAGAAGGAGGGGCCCGACCAGGCTTCGACCATGCCACAGAGAGCGGAGCTGACAGCGGGCGGCGGAGGCTGAGGGGCGGGACACTGCAGACTGACGGTGGAGCTGGGAGCTTCCGGTTTGCGTTCCATAGCAGAACGCAAATACCAGAAGCGCGGCTGCCGGCAGGCAGTGTCTGCCCAGCCTGGCCGGCAGTCTTGGCCAGCCCAGCAAAGGGGTTAATGGGGCCGGCCCAGCGGGAACTATCCCGCTTTCCCGGCGGCCCAATCCTCCCCTAGACAGATGCACATTCAAGCAGAAAAGACGATCCACTACTCAGGGCAGGTCACTCGTGCCAGGCGTGTCGTGCTGCATGGCATATTGTGGCTAAGTGTATGAGGACACATCTGTATATTACTTTGCAATATGATGGCATATAGTATTTTCCAACTATCCCGATTTTGGTGGTACGAGTTGCGTGACAACACTCATGATGACTTAGCCATCCCCCCCTGTGTGCAGCAGCCACGTTCACTATTCTAATTTGACACCTCCGAAAGGTGGGAGATATCTCATTGTACATTTTAAAACTATTCTTAAAATTCTATGTGATTCTTGTGCTTGTCATCAAACAAAGAAATGAGATTGGTGTAACCAGGTCAGTTTCATCATTTTAGTGCGTGTTGCAAGCCAGCAATGTACTTTAGTGACTCCAAAACATTACTCCCCAGGCTTTCCTGTGTCTAACGTGGGAACTGTGAGTGATCGACCAGTGATGTACAGATTTTAATCTGAAGCATATCCTCTTTTTAATAGTTGTGAAGTGGCAAGTGTAGCATTCATTTTTAAAAATTGTTATAATATAAAATATCTAATGCTTGTGGTGTGGTTGCTTAATATCTTAAATCGTCCTTATTAGTAATGCAAAACATTTAACAAAACACTATACTGTAGCAATAGACAACTTCTTGTCTTTAGGCAATATTGTGGTGATTAAATTTTTTTTTTTTTTTTACTTTCTGGATTAAATTAACCATTTCGCTTGTAATATTTGGTACAACTACTTGTGCAAATGTGGGTAAATTTCAACTTGTGTTTTTCCTCTATACATTAGGCAGCATATATGCATTTGAGATTTATGACTTATATATCATGCAGAGAAAAGAACCTCTCTCTATTTATAAAAGGGTATTATTGGCGGTAGCCCCATCGAGAAGACATTTGGCATGTGTCTCTGCATACATAATTCTGAAGTATTGCAAGGCTAGTCTTATAATGCATGGGAATCGGTATGTAATCCCAACGGTTGAATAGCCGCCGGATCAAATACCGACCGTGGAAGACCGACTGATCAAAATCCCGACTGGGGCTGGCAAACACCCTAACCCTCCCCTCTCCTCACTCTCACCCTCCCTTAGTGGTGCCTAAGCCTAACCTCCCCCCCCCCCCTGTTGATGCCTAACCCTACCCCCCTCCCTTTCCCACACCTAACCCTCTGGGGGGGGGTGCCTATCCCTAACCTCTCCCTAGTGGTGCCTATCCCTCCCGGTGGGATGGCTATCCCTAACCTCTCCCTAGTGGTGCCTAACCCTCCCGGGGGGGGTGCCTATCCCTAACCTCTCCCTAGTGGTGCCTAACCCTCCCGGGGGGGGGTGCCTATCCCTAACCTCTCCCTAGTGGTGCCTAACCCTCCAGGGGGGGTGCCTATCCCTAACCTCTCCGTAGTGGTGCCTAACCCTCCCGGGGGGGGGTGCCTAGCCCTAACCTCTCCGTAGTGGTGCCTAACCCTCCCGAGGGGGGTGCCTAGCCCTAACCTCTCCGTAGTGGTGCCTAACCCTCCCGGGGGGGTGCCTAGCCCTAACCTCTCCGTAGTGGTGCCTAACCCTCCCGGGGGGGTGCCTAGCCCTAACCTCTCCCTAGTGGTGCCTAACCCTCCCGGGGGGTGCCTATCCCTAACCTCTCCCTAGTGGCGCCTAACCCTCCCCGGGGGGGTGCCTAAACCTAAGTCCCCTTGGGGGTTCCTAAACCTAACCGTCCCCCACAGCTACAACCTAAGACACCGGCTTGCTTTCGTTCGGTATGCCGGGCGTCAGGATTTTGTCATGGGGCTAATGATGGGTGTCGGGATTTCAGTGAATATCTTTAGTCCCATGTCGGGCTTTCAGTGGCGGGATTCCTGTGGCCGGGATGCCGGCCATCGGGTAACCTGTCTGCATCCCCATGCATGCATGCATGTATTCCTGCAAACTTCCAGTGAAATTGTTCGATTAAGCTGATCTCTATCAATGCAATAAGCAGCAATCGAAAGCAAGAAATATAACTTATTGTTAATAAATAGGAAGTTGGTCAGAAATAGTAATTTCCCCTTTGTGGCCCACCTAAGGCAAATTCTCTCCCATTATCAAATGTTTTAGATTAGTCCAAGAGTAATTGTATTTGTACCATACAGCTTTTGTTTTCTTCTTTTGGCACCAATTATGGAAATTCACAGTAAGATATTTGAAAGGTTGATATGCTTCAAATCCTGTTTGTGCAGCGAAATGCCACTTTATTCATGCCAGTAGCAATTGGAAGGGGCAGGGACAGGTCACCTGTGTTTGCTTTGCTCAATGCATTTTTAAATATGCCAGGGTAACTATTTGCAATGTTAAGATACCACTGCCTAACACTGTAGCCATGTAACAAGATGCTATTAAATACAGGCGGAGTGCTTTATATGCAGTTTGCTTGGACACACCTGCAGATTAAACTTTCTGAGAATCCGATTACATTGTGCTTATTTAATGATGGTCCGTAAACTATTTAACCCCTTTCTATGAAAGCAAGTAAGGGGGCCACGTCAGACTCCAAATAAAGTATTTGTGGGCTATATGGGCACAATATTTAAAGACAAAATTAATCACATATTTACATACTTTGTTAATGTCCCCTCCAGGCGATCTTAGAGGGGATGTCAAGGTGGGGATGTGTGGCCCTCTCTCAAACCAACCCTCCATTGCGAAACAAGTCATTGATCCTCTGGGGAAAGCCCCATTGGGAAAGTGGGCAGATCCAGGAGGGCTAGTCTACTCTTGGGGCCCTGGAGAGCTTCCAAAATTGGACTTAATTAGAATATATTGGACCTCTAAAATTTAGCCAATGTACTGTTGAAAGATCTGGAAGTACTGTGTATTGTACTGATTTTGTAGTGGTTTTTTATTTTTTATTTTTTTTGCTTTAATCTCTTACAAGTACAGTAATTTGGTCCAGTAATAATAACAATAATGGATCACATGGAAACCTTTTTAAGCCTGTTTTCTGCCGGTCTTTGATCATGGGTGAACATCGCTTGTATTAGGCCTTTCCTCTCCCAGAATGCTACCAAACTGATTATTCATTCACTAATCATTTCTCGGCTTGACTACTACAACCTTCTCCTTACTGGCCTTCCACGTTGCCATCTTGCTCCCCTCCAGTCTGTTCTCAATGCGGCAGCTAGACTTATATTCCTCTCCTGCCGTTCCACTTCTGCTGCTCCCCTCTGCCAAAACCTGCACTGGCTCCCATTCCCCTACAGAATCCTCTTCAAACTCCTCACCTTCACATACAAGGCCCTCTCTAACTCTACTGCTCCCTACATCTCAAACCTCATTTCCTTACATACTCCCTCCCGCTCACTTCGGTCTGCCAATGACTGTTACCTCTCCTCCACCCTGGTTACTTCATCTCATGCACGTATCCAAGATTTTGCTCGTGCAGCCCCCCTTCACTGGAATGAGCTCCCTCGCTCGATCAGGCTCTCCCCGACCCTTCAGAGCTTCAAACGTGCACTGAAAACCCACCTGTTCACCAAAGCATACCCTTCCACCACATAACCATGTTACCAGGTCTCTCTCCCTCCCGCCTCAGCCATCTCTACCTTGCTTACTTCCTGCACTCAGGTCCCCCTCTACATACTCATGCCTCATGTCATCTGTCTGTCTCCCCTTTCCCCTAGATTGTAAGCTCCTAGGAGCAGGGTCCTCCTCCCCACTGTCTCACAGCCTTCTTCTCTAGCACTTCTATGACAGCCTTCACCTTCCCAGCTGTATTGTGTATGGAGAATTGTGTTGCTAATTGTTACTTGTGCTCTGCTTATAAGTTGGTTACTGTATTGTAATGTTCTGTGTACCCTGTACTGTATGTATGGCGCTGCAGACCACTTGTGGCGCCTTATAAATAAAATGTAATAATAATGGGTGTACTTGCCAATGGCACTGCCACAGCACTTCCACATGTACAGCAGATATTCTGGTTACTTTACAGGTTTTGTTAATTAGCTGAAATTATTTTAATTTAAAGAACTTTATCTTAATTAAATGGCAAAATTATATTTACGAAACCATTTAACTCCTAGATATTCGAGCACCTGTATGTACTAGAATATTCTGACATAATGGTGATTTTGTATTTGTGCTGTTTTGTGGATTAAAGTCGCTTTAACAAAAGTATAGGTCTAATTTTCCAGTTACATGACCCCTTCCCACCCTAATACCCCTTTTCCACCTAAATTCCAGGTCTGACCCGGAGTTGGAACAAAGTTCCTATCCGGATCAGACCCGGAATTTTGCCGGCGCTGACTCTGGATATTCCCGAGTCAGCGCCGCTCACACCGCAGTCGGGTCTGTATAGACCCGGCTTTTGCGGAGTGAAAGTGGACGCTTGGAGATGACGTCATCTCCAAGCGCCACTGAAGCCGGACCAATCGGCCGGCTAGCAGCGCACTCCAGGTCTTCGTGACCCGGAGTGCGCTGTTCCCATAGCAGGGTTTCACGGGCTACGCCCGTGTTAAACCCTGCTAGTTACCTGGGTTGGA
The DNA here is from genome assembly GCA_031769625.1 of Taudactylus pleione. Taxonomy (NCBI): domain Eukaryota; kingdom Metazoa; phylum Chordata; class Amphibia; order Anura; family Myobatrachidae; genus Taudactylus; species Taudactylus pleione. Next base: position 2,229,427 of record JAUIMM010000915.1, read on the forward strand.
TTGCCGGGTCACTCGACCCGGCGATCCAACCCTCTGCCCTTTTACACCAGGGAGCTGCCCGGGTTAACCCTTCAAAAACCCGGGTTTTAGCTCCGGTGTAAAAGCGGTATAATGCTGCTCTAACAATTACTTCTGTAGTTTATTTTTACTGTTCTAGCAAAGTCTTAATACATGGTCGCCTTTGTAAAGCCACTTTATGGCTCATTAACATGTTGGGAACAGTCAGGCTTACTAGGAAGTAACTTGCATACCACACAGTGCTGTTCAAATTAGTAGGTTTTGCAATGGGTGTGGGGTACACAAAGAGTTAAATGTAGCCTTTCAATATCAAAAAACGTTAGTGCCAAATCCTACTGATAATGCATTGTGAAAATGCAGTGAGGCGATCATTGTTTGCCACAAGAAGAGATGAACTAGTTTGGCATATTTAATTTCACTGGCTGCCAAATAGTTTGGATGCATACATTTCCAGATACAGTAATGAGTTCTAAATGGAAATTGACAAGGCCTGAGTGCTACTATCTGAGCGGGACTTGCCAGCCGAGCTTCTCTTCTGCTTGGGAACTGTTTAGGGAGCCACTATCCATAATTTATGATTCAAAAAGTGTTATGTACATGTTCTACATTGGACTAAAACAGTTTAAATATAAGACTGACCTTATACTTTATCTCTAAATCGTTAAGCGTTCCTATCCTCATTATTTTCTCTGCACACACGAAAGCTAATGTTACATTATATTTTAATTGAAATTTATTGCCTGATGGACAGAATAATATTTGTTGCTTTAGTTAAATATTCACTTGCAGTTGGTGTCACCCCAGGTACTGTGAACATGGCCTAACTTACAGTATACTACTTTTCCATTTGGATGCCGGGTCGCACCCGGGATTATGTTCACGCACCCATCCTGGGTGCGACCCGGCTGAGGCCCCTTACAGACTAGCGGCAAGACCCAGCAATGCTAGGTCGATGCCTTCATCTGGATCCCGTGATGAGCCGGCGCTTGGAGATGATGTCATCTCTAAGCTCTGGCTCTTCCTGTGCAGAGAATGGGACACAGGTTGCATCGATCCGGGTTACCCGCTCACACTGCATCACGAGCAGTGTTAAACATGCGTTCGACCCTCATGTGACCAGGGTTGAAATGCGGGGTCACTCGACCCGGCTTGTTTCAACCCTGCCCTTTCACACTGCGCAGTAACCCGGGTTGCTGCGCTCTCACGTGCAATAACATGGGTTATTACTGCTAGAGAAAAAAGGGGTGTTAGTGAGTCAGTATTGAAAACGCACACCCATGATCTGGCAAGCCTCACCTCTGACTATTAGAACCATGACCCTACTTTGCCAAAGCCACATCATCATTCCCATAAGTCATTTTAGAAGTATGTCTAAAAAAAATACAACTATCCCGTCCAAATCTGAGCTATTGGGAGGTATGCCGTTAAGTGCACTAAGAAAAATAATCCAGTTGCAAATATGTACACAAAGGGTTCAAATCTGTTGTCCCCGAACAGCTCTGCACTAGACATGCAGTAAGGTATAGTTAGATACAAGAAATGTATGCAACATAAAAATTTGAACGTTCAGCTCTAACAAACTCTTATCAGATAAAAGCTAAATACTCTCATTGTAAGGGTGCTTTGGGACTTCCATTGGAAATACTTTATTTTATATGGTACAAACTAAAGTGGTACCACAGCAGCATAGTGGAGCTTTTCAATGATCCATACGTGACATTTTATGATATATTTTTATTGGTCTTGGGATTTATGCAATGTAATTATGATCTGTGAGAACATTTAATTTTGTGTTTTTTTGTTTAAATAAATGTTTTAATTGAGAGAAGCCTTATTTTTACATGAATCAAGCTATACTATAATTATTTTTAACCATTAGTGCAGTCCTTTCATCTCCTATAGTTTGTATACAAATTTGAGCTGCCTAAAATATTGTGAAATAAATAGTCCACTATTTTGCCCATTTGTTTGTGGTGCATTGTACAGGAATTAGGGTGTATTAATGAAGCAGAAAGAGCAAAGTCTCAATCTAAAATGTCAGAGAGAGAGGATTGACTAAAAATTCTCCCAATTTGATAAAAGGTTAACACTGGAGAAGTCACAGAATTCTCTAGTGGTAACCTATTTTGCACCCCTTATCACCATTTCCATACTACTCTGTTGGTGATTGCATTCGTTAATTTAATCACTATGTAATGTCCGTTTTGGTTCTACCTACTTTTTTCTACCATGACACACTGAAGTGACATCCACATACACACACAATTTTCAAATGATAAAAATAAATGTAAAATAAATAACCTTTATTGTATTAATAAAATGCTAGACATACAGGAGTAAAAATATTGCAAGGCACACACACACACACACACACACACACTTTAATTAGACTTCTACATTCACGCTAAGAACACTCCTAGCAATTATTCATATGGGCTCTATTTATTACAATCCGCATTTTGAGCTCTATTTACTACAATCCGCATATTGAATGCGGATTGTAGTGTGATATTACCGAGTGAATTCGCATTGCGAATTCCGGCAATATCACAGGGATTTACTATAAATCCCTTGCAGGGACAGAGCTTGCGATAAAGCTCTGTCCCTGCGGATCCCATCCGCACTCTAGTCGCGGTATTTTCGGAAAAAATACTGCGACTAAGAGCCCGCACATGCGCCGACCGACCACCGCTACTACCCCCCCACCGGCGCTAAGCCCCGACCCCCGCGATCGCGGACCCCCCCCCCCTCCCCCCCCTGCGACCTCCCCCTCCCTTCATTGCACTTACCTGCATCCTCCTGGCCTCCGGTGATCTTCTCCGGGCTTCCCGATCAGGTGATCTCCCATACTGCACTGGGGCCCGATCACCTGATGACCGGGCCCCAGTGCACTGTGGGAGACCAGCTGACCGGAGAGGAGCCATCACCGGAGGCCCGATCACTGGTCCCTGGAGTCAGGTAAGTAAAAAAAAAAATGTTTAATTTTTTTTTACAGTAATCAGCTTGCGGTCTGATAAGACCACATAGCTGATTACTGGTACCGGTTCCCGCCTCTGCTCTCCCCGTTAGAGCAGAGTGGGAGCCCGGTAACTGGGGGAGACCCTGGATAACGCCGCCTCCAGGTGGCGTTATTATCACAGGGCTTCCCCCGGTATTTTTTTCCATTTTATTTTTGGTAACTTGCACACAGATCACATTTCCCATTACAATTATGGGAAATGCGATCTGCTTTACTAAAAATAAGTGATACTGGGGGTTGGAGTAGAATTTTACTAATTCTACTCCAATTGCCCTGTAATAACTATAGGTGAAACTAAAATAATGTGAAAAGGGTGTGAAAACACCCTTTTTCACTTTATTTTAGTAAAAATAATGTTAATAAATAGAGCCCTTTGAATGCAGATTGTAGTGTGATATTACCGACTAAATTTGCATTGCGAATTCAGGCAATATCACAGGGATTTACTAAAAGTCCCTTGCAGGGATAGAGCTTGCTATAAAGCTCTGTCCCTGCGAATCCCCTCCACACACTTATCAGGGTATTTTCGCAAAAAATACAGTGACAAGTATTTTTTTTTTTTTTTTTACAGTGTATCACCGTGTGGTCTGTTTTAAACTACACAGCTGGTCACTGGGCCGGCTCCGGGCTCTGCTCTGTCCATTAGAGTCCGGTAACCGGGGAAGACCCTGGATAACGCCACCTCCATTTTTTCACAATTTATTTTTAGTAACTTTGGCCAGATCACATTTCCCATTACAATTATGGTAAATGCGATCTGCTTACTAAAAATAAGTGATAATTAGGGCTTGGAGTCAGTGGTCGAAGTGGGGCGGTATACGGTGGTATGACATACCGCCACTTCCCGGCCCCACTTCATTTTAGATGTAGAAGAGAATGCACCAGCGCTGGGATCCAGTATGGGATCCCAGCGCTGGAACAGTGGTGGCAATGTGTTAAGCTGTGTCCCGCAGGGGACACATCTCAATCGGGGCAGTGGAGGCGCTGACATGTAGCCGGAACAAAGTACCTGGTCCCGGCTGCACTGTAAGCACCACGCACTGGGCGGCTGCCAGCCAATCATGAGGCTCGCAGCCGCCAGCCAATCACGGGACTCGCGGCCGCCAGCCAATGGCAGGGCTCGCAGCCGCCAGCCAATGAGAGGCTGCCAAATGGCAGCTTCTCATTGGCTCGCAGCAGTGCGAAATAAACTGCAGTGAAGACCCGAGGATCCCGGTGGCTCCACTCCAGCAGCGCAGGTAAGAGGGAATTAGATAGGGGAGGGTGTGAGAGAGGGAATAGAGAGAGGGGCAGACAGAGGCAGGCTAGCTATTGTAGGGGGTGAAAGGGAGAGGGAATCAGTAAGGGCAGGGTGTGAGAGAGGGGAGCAGGCAGGGAGAAGTGTGAGGGGGGGGGTTTAGAATGACAATGGGGTGATATGGAAGCAGGGGCCCATAGGGGGTGGGGGGGGAAGATTCAATCTCCATACCCCCACCTCTAAATTACCACTTCGAGCACTGCTTGGAGTACAATTTTACCAATTCTACTCCAATTGCCCTGTAATAACTTTAGGTGATACTAAAATAATGTGAAAAGGGTGTGAAAACTCCCTTTTTCACTTTACTTTAGTAAAAATAATGCTGTTAAATAGTCCATAGTCATGGGACCTGAGAGAGGGGGGCCCAAGTGTACTTGCGCCCCCCCCTCCCCTTAATCCAGCCCTAGCCTACCCCCACCCATGGCATGCTTCCGACTCATCATGCTTTTTGTTTCTGACAGTCTGTGCCCTAAGGAACGTGTGTGTTTATCTCTCTCTCTCGTCTATATCTATCATGCTTTCTTATGGATAGATGGATAATGTGTGTATGTCTCGGCAAAGTGTTTTTGATAAATTATTCTAAAAATCGTTTCTATAGCGGTTATAGAAAATCTTTTCTTTTGTGCTATATTTATTAATCCGTCCCATAGTGTAATATCTAAAATGTAATGGAAGTCCACAAGTTCTGCTTCTGCAGACTTGTTAAGAAGTTAAGAACTTTTGCATGCTACATATACATACATACATACATACATGCAGAATATTTTTGTTGATCTAAGTAGTGTAAATGGCTTTGAGATTACCATGTGAGTATTTTTATTACATTCTTGATATTGGTATCATTGAGTAAGCTCCACCTCTATACCTGACATTCAATTAATTATCCAACTACCAGTGTCCTAATGACTGACTATGCTGCTAATGCTGGCAGCATTTGTGGGAAGAGGCTGACTTCATTTTCTTTGCTGCATAGTGCCTCCTACTGAATAGAGAATGAGCAATGGGCAGGTAAAACAGCGGGAATAATTAGATTTGGCTTAGAAATTAAACATTTAAAATGGTGGTTTGCAGTGGAGGCTGCTGATGGTGACTGAGTGAAGAGATGGGAGGGGGGTGTGAAGCTGCATAGACACACAACGATTTTTTTAATGAACGATTTGAGTAAACGATTTTTTCCCTTTAAAAAAATTTACTAAAATCGTTTACTAAAGTTGTTTTCATTTACTAAATGTCATGAACGATTTTTATGAACTACAAACGATTTTTGCATATTCCCTTAATGAAAATCGTTGAGTTGACAAGTCTGACTGAACGACAAACTACAAACGTGAACGCGCATGAACGATAATCGTTCATCGTTTGACTCAGAAAGTGAACGATTTTTGCCATCAATTAACGTTAAACGATATCGTTTAACGATAATCATTAAAAAAATCGTTTGTGTGTATGCAGCTTGAGAAATAAGTAATGTGTTTTTTTTTTTGTTTGTTTTTTTATCTCAATGTCCGGTTCACTCTAAAGGATGTTCATGAATATCGGGACTGAAAACTGATTATTTGCCTGCCTGCTGAAGCATAGTGACAATATATAGCCACCATGTTGCAGTTTCCTTGACTCATTTCTGAAAACTTGTTAATTTTTTTTTTTTCCCCTATTTGGTTTGAGGTTTGTGTTTTCTGCTCACGCCCTGTTCTCACAAGTCCTTTTACTGTTTATCTGGTTTTGTTTGTACTTGTGGATTTATTCATTTATTTAGGCTTATGCTCTGTGAATCTAATCCTTCACTTTTTCATCTCTGGAACATGATGTTGTTGCTCAGTTGACCTTCCTCAAATCTGCTGTAGTGTTGTAAGTAACATACTGCAGCACTACAACTCTATAAGGGGAGATAATGTGAATGGCTAATTATTCTCTATAGAACACTGCAGAATATATGCCCTCTGTATAAATAACTGACAAATAAAAGCATCAAGCCTTGAAGAGAGCTGAAGGGGTCCATGTATTAAGTGGAGATAAAGGGGGTCAAATGAAAAAGGCAGAAAACAAATCCCTGTACATAGTGCTTCTCGATAAAAGTACTAAAAGGGATTTTTCTGCCTGTTAGTAGGCTAGAATATCTAGGAGTCTATGGCAGTGCTAAGAGTCCCAGCTTTTAGAAAGCGACAGGTCATCTTGGTATCGGTTGTCTTCTCCAGTGCTGGCTTCATTACCTCCAGCTGATGTTATCTGCTTCTATTCAGTGAAGAAGCAGGAAGTGACTACTCACTATCTCTGCTAAGTCTAGGGATGGCCATCAGTGATTACCATTGATGGCACTAAACCATCTATGGTGAGCCATCATTGGTTTGCACCACTTGATGGGCCACCACTGCTGGGGGTCACTGAGGGCAGGGGGCTAATTAGAATAGTGGGCAGGGCTTGGCAGGCCTCTGGGGACTTTGTGATTAGAAGGATTTTCGGGTTTAAGTACAACAAAATGTTGGTCAACATTGACCCATCAGAAAGAGAAGAGGTGAATATGAGAATGAAAAAGACAGACAGAGGCTCATACTATTGAAAGATGAAAATGTATTTCATGTAAGCTAATTCTGCTCTGTGGTAAATCCAGACAATTAGAAGAATCTGAAATGTCAAAGGACTTTTTTTTTTCTTTTCTCTGCAATGAGTACAGAAATTTGTTTTATTCTAGTGTTTTGAGTATACATCAGGATTCCTGGAAGTGTATATTACATCTTACCTGCACTCAGACTTCTCTGTACTATAGTCTCCTGATTGGGAAGGATACAATTTTAGTAACATAACAAATGTATTGCTCCATACTTACCTGTTGATGTGTGTGTTTTTTCTTTTTTTGTTGTTGTTTATTTTATCATCCTCATTATGTTTGGTTTTTTTCTTCTGTGCACTCTTACCACTTGACCTATAATGCCAATAACCACCTGCGGTCTTTGACAAAAAGACTAGAATTCTAATCTTTCCTCTGAAACGTAGCCTTATTTCCACTTTCCAAATCACAAGTAAAGAGGATATTGCATAAGCTGAGTCACACTTCTTTTCTTCATTTACGTCAATACAAGTTACCATTTCTCTCCTAAGCTGGGCACAAACATTGCAATCCTGCTACTTCTCCCGCGAGCCAGGCACGTCCGAGCTTTTCAAATACATCCAGGGTTACTGGGACTAGTTAGTGCTGCTGTGTTTTCCAGACAGGCTTGTTGGAGAACTGTGGTGATCTTTCCCTGCTTCGTACAGAAGATGGTATCCTTCTCATATATGATTGGCACTCAGGAGTTTTGTAGTTAGCAGCTAAGATTTTGTGTGGCTGGAGATGATCCCCAACACATGTAACAGAACATGCCATGGGCCTGATGCAGAGTTGGACAGATAGAGAAATAAAACTGCTTCCTTTTGTCCTTACGCAGAGTTGTCCAGATATTGCAGTGCACTCGCCCCGTTCTTTATGCTTGAGTGAATACTAAATCATAGTCCTATTCATCCTCATCTGCATAGGAATAGGATACCTCTGGAAGCCGACCTAGTTACGCTAACCTTCACCTCTACATAGCAGTTGCCTCGAAACGCCCTTGTTGACCTTTTCCTACATGAAGGTCCCACTACAGCCCAGTAATATAAAAATGTAACTGCAAAAAATGGGAAATACGCTCCGCCAACAGGTGTATGCTCAACACTGCATCAGCCAGCACTAGTGCAAGTGTTCTGTGTTTTCTGTATAGTACTCGTTCCTCTGTCACTCTCCGAGCTCGTGGTAACTGTTTCCCTACTCCTGTGAAGATTATTGTGGTTTAGAAAACTTTTCTAGTTTTTTGTTTTTCTTTCCTAGCCTGCAAAGGCCTATATCGCTTTCTTTCCCCTTAAACATGTATACCTGCCCCATGATGTAATGTGACTTTTAATGTTATTGATTGCCTACACTTCCTTTATTGTAATCTCTTCCCATTCACTGCTCCCAGACTATTCATGTATTGCACCTCGTGCAGTGCTATGAATACGCTACTTCATCGAACTGTCCCTAAACTTCACATCCTTCAGTACATTTCCTTTACTAATGTTTATACTCAATCTCTTTGCAATGCCTGTTTTATACCACAATTACCACCTTATTCTCTGTGACAGCACCCTATTTAGTGTGCTATTAATATATGTGTGTGTGGATGTTTAAGGTTCTATTAAAAGGTCCTTACAATCTATTGACAGTGGCTTTTGATTTGTCTTCCTAATCACCCCCAATGTATTCAGTTGGGACTGAGAGTCGTTTTCCTCAGGTTCTGGCTAGGTTAAAGAGAAGGTTCGTAAACTGTGTTAAATAGATGGTTGTGCAGAGCGGGATGTAGTTATTCATATAAAAAAAAAATGTCCAGACCACTCAATTAGATTTAAACCTAAGACTATATAGATGGGACCAATAAACTATTTCATAGTACACTGCATTGGTACACTGCTATGCGCACAGTACATGAACTACAATGAAAAAAAAATGGCAATTAAAGAAAAAAATTGTGGTCGAACTATATTAGACCTTCTACAGAGTGGACAAAGGAAGAGGTTTACAAATGGCAACCAATCGGCTTCTACATGGCACTTATCAAGTACATTCTATAAAATAAGATGGTGGCTATAGGCAACTTCTATTGGTCCATGTCTCCTCTCTTTAGAAGCTTTGATACATATACCCCTATGAAACGATACTGTCACACAAATTTTAAGAGCTGGTTGTTGCATAAAAATTGTGAGCTGTCCCTACATTTACATTGCAAGGATGTCTGTAATCTATTTTCTTTTGTTTGTACTAACCCAATAGCAACAAGTATTGCAGCAAATATACGTGAACTTCCACTTTATAATAACCAGAGAAAATGTGTGATCCTTCATGTTACACAAATTTGTTTATACTTTCATATTTCCATTATATATGAACACATGAAGAGCATTCATATATTATCCAAGGGAGTTGCCACTTAACATGCAAGTTTTAATTTCCCCCCTCCTTTCAGTCCAAAGTTCGGAGTGCCATTGATCAGTGCAAGGGACCAGCAAGAAAATGTAACTGCAGCTCTGTTCTCTAGTTTGTATGGGTCTTATGCCAATGTACATTTCATACCAATGAACAGTATTTCGTTCTACAGTATATTCAGTATTTACAGGCCTTTGTTTCACAGCTGCGGCAGACCTACTTCACAAGATTATTTCAGCCAATAAACTACTTTTTTGACATTTCATATCTAATTGAAACACTTAAAGGGCCTATCCATTAGCAGATCTTTCTCTACAATGAAAGACAAAAGATTTATCCCTTGAAAATTCCTGTGGCTGCGATGACTGATATCTGTCATGTACATGACAGATTTTTACGAACGATATTGCATGACATCATTCAGGGACTGGATTTTTTTTGTTTCTATTAATTTTCATTAAAAATATCGTTCGTCGTTTACCGCTTATAAATTGACAGATATTTCTAATATCTGTCAGCGATAAGCGATAATTGACCATCATGTTGGAGAGACGAAAGACACAATTTGTTGTCCGCGGGAGTGTGCATCTGTCATCGTTCAGGGCCTATCCATGACAGATAAATTTGAACGATGATCGTTCAATTTATCTGCTAATGGATAGGCCCCTTTAACGTGACTCTTTCCTAGTAGTTATTTTATGCTAGGAGCTGCATAAATAAATCAGAACTCATAAGTTAAAGATTTGCTGTAGCACAAATATGATATTGTCCTGTAAAAGTAGTGCTTTGTTTTTGGTTGTTTTTGTATGTTTAAATCATCTGATTTTGATTTATCAATTTTTTTATTTTTTTTTTTGGTGGTCTTTAGGGTAATATCACTCAGGGTTACTAATTGATTTTGAGGCTAAAAAAGTGTTCAGTCACCGCATCTGCCTTCAATTATGATCTATGTAGATTCAAAGATCCTCTTGTGAATTTTCCAGGTGCATATCAGCGTTTTTATGTTCTACATGGAACATATATCTTTGATAGAAGAACATATATGGAACCCTTAAGGGTTCTGGGGCAAGTAACTTGCCTAAAGCTGCAAAAAAGGTATTTGCAGCTAATAGTTACAAATGGTGAGATACAGTATAAAGGGAAAAATGAAGCATATTCACTTTTAATTAGTCCCCCCCCCAGGAATTATTTGTATCTTATTTACAATCAATGTTGATATGTATTACTGTACATAGGGCCTGATTCAGCTTGGATCGCAGTTGCTAATACGCATGCAATTGGCTGACTGCTGCGTTAGGTTGGAACAGGGGTGTTTGCTGAATGCACACCCGTTTCAGGGGCATGCTTAAATTGGCCGCCACTGCATAGCCATACGCAGTGTGAGGTCTCATAGCGTGTGTGGCTGTGCATTTCTGAGTACGGTCAGGCCATTTGCAAGTGTGCGTATGGGTCCGATGGTACTCGATTGTTTTGCAATTCTGCTAAACATTATGGATGTGTGTATGGTAAACTGGGCGTCCTTATGTGGTGCTGAGTTTGCATTGCAATCGCAGTAGTTTGGCTTGCTATCGCAGTTGAACTGTGTGTGTACGCAATATTGCGATCCATAATGAATTGGGCTCATAGAATTGTGGAGAGTTCTTAATTTTCAAGCAGTTGAAAGCTAAACTAGATAACTGGCTCTGGGCTCAATAGGAAGGCTCTGTGTCTGTGATTATACAGCCTTTCTTCTGTGGATTACTATTGATGATCAACTCTGCAATAACCCTGGTTCCCATGACATGAAAAGCTATATGCAGACATTCTTGTGTAAACATTCTCTGAATAGTTACTGGTCTATGTGTGTGTTTACACTACGTAAAATTGTGTCCTCAAATTTATAAATCCCATAGGTAACAAATGAAAATAAACAATGCTCCAGTGATTTGTGTTTTGCAAAGGCTATGATACCAATATACACAAAGCACAATAAAGACAGGAACATAGCAAAGTACAGCTATCTTTCTAAGTGTATAAGTAAGCTTTGAAATGTAATGGGCGAAATACAGTATCGCCTAAAACTAGTGTTTTAAACTGTATAATGTGCATTAAAGAGACCCTGAACTCAAAATGTTTCTCTTTGAAATTTGTACAGGAAAGTCCATTTAAAAATATTGTTAAATTTTTATGTTCTATTTTTGGTTAAAGATATGTATCTGGGAAATAAAAAATATAAAAATGTATAAACTGCAGAATATCCAGACTGTGCAAGTGTACCTACTTAGTGCTTAGTGCACATCACTGCACTATGAATTGCCACCCCTACACCCCACCTGTGAATGGCATATACACCTAGTTTTACAGATTAGCAGATTGTCTGGAAAATGTGGGTAGTGAAAACAATAGAGGCCCTGCTTCAGATTTCAACCTGTTTTCTGACCATCACCTATTGATGATATAAAGTTTTGTTTGGGTTGTTTCTCCTAAAATGTTGGTTAGTGTAGCTGAATTTGTTTATACGAATCATGGTTGCGATAGGAAATTTCACCTTTTAAAGCAGAATTTTTATTAAAAAAACAATGTTTTATTATCAGCATAAATCACTGACAAGTTATAAAAAAAAGCTTGGTAATATCGTCTTTGTTTTGTTAGGCTGATACTAATGTGGTACTGTATAGTTTTGCACAGTGTTGTGACTACCATGGTAACCACAGTCACATGATGTATTGAGCAGATAGGCTTTGGAATGTCCCTCTGAGCCCAGTCTGCTCATGTACAGTAAGATCCTCCTCCCCTCAGCCATCGCATGATGAAAATTAAATTTTATATACCACATTTTTTTGTGTGCAAATCTTCAGTCTTTTCTACCAATTGGACTTCATAGGCATTGATTTGATATTACCTCTGTTCTGTTCGCTCTTCAATTGTTTTCTTTGTGACAGGCAATTTGCTGAGGACTCCTATTTGCATGGCGATCATGTTCGCATTCTCTTTGGTCATCAGTCATAGTTTGCCGTCAAGCTGTTTGCTGCTACTTGCTGTGCAGTTAGTCTCACAGCAGACCTTTTTCCTTTTAGATGGCATCGCAGTTACACTTTGTTGCTTCAATTAATTAGTATATCCCTATTAATTTAACAGTAAGTAAATAAAACGAACGGATAGAAAATCCAGTCAATTTTGAATAGAAACGGTCATTATAAATGGTAACTGCCACACCAAAGACCTACATAAATCAAACCCAAAAATACAGAGGAATGAGGAAAACGTAGCCAGTGGTAACAGTCATGTTTTATGTTTTCCTAATAAAACAGGTTAGTATTTGAGAATTTGAAGAAACCGCAAAATATAGAACCACTAGGAGGAGCAAACTCCAAATGGCAAATGACTCGTATTTTGTATTTGTAAACCCTTGCAGCACACATTACAAATATGTTGGAGCCATCTAGTGGCTGCCGGCACACAAAACACTTGAACTCCCAAATCTCCCCCCCCCATAGAGGTGAGGAGCAGTGTTAGCTTTTTATATTATTATTATCATTTATTTATATAGCGCCACAAGTGTTCCGCAGCGCCTTACAAGGTACATAACCAAAAAGTGACTTGCAGTAGAATACAATACAATGAAGGACAAGGACATGGATAATATACATTGATACATAGGTGGCCATAACACCAAATTAAGCAACAAAGCATAGGCACCAAGTGTTAGGTGTCCTAGTGGTGAGTAAAAAGTAGATGAACATAAAGAAAGGAGAAGCACAAGAGGGTAGAGGGCCCTGCTCGCAAGAGCTTACATTTTATATATAATATACTGCATATAGGTTGTTTTCCGTCCAGCGAGACTTTGAAAAGGAGATGTGTGTGTAATACATATATATGTATATATATGTGTGTGTGTGTGTGTGTGTGTGTGTGTGTGTGTGTATGTATATATATATATATATATATATGTATGTATGTATGTGAATGGTAATTTGTTTTTTGATATTTTTAAGACAAAAAGCTGTGGTATTGCTGCTTTAATTACGGGTGACACTTTCTTTTTCCATGTTTAGACAGGGCTTTTTCCCTTCCTTAAGTGCAAATGAAATATAGTTATGAAACCCCTTTTTATCTAATTTAATTAATCCCAACCTGCAAAATACAATCACAAAGGCCCACACTCTCTAGGACTTTCAGGGAGACACCCAAACATTCCAATAATGCCATGCTGCCTCCTGGACCTCCCTCTCCATGATCCCCCTGGGGGGGTGGAGTTGTCAAAGCGGGCAAATATAAAAAAAAATGCTTTACAAGAATAAATCAATTTGAGGCAGCGATAACCTTTTTCCATGTCTTTTTTTTTTTTAATGTATGTTTATACAACATGTTTAATTTAGCCTTTGCAGATGAGCTGCACTATCTTCTGCCTTCACTAATGATGACACTTTGGCCATTGAACTTGGTTTGTGAACTTCTGAGAGCTTTAGAGGGGCACTAGTCGAGCACAGTAAAGAAGTTTCCAAATCCAGGACAATGCAGTTTGTGCCATGACCTTTTCATGTGTCCAAAGTACTAATTAATTTTGCTTGTCCCCTAGAAGGCTAGCCAAGAATGTCTGATTGCCAAAGCCGTAAGAC